>JAVUNC010000005.1:29495000-30095000 GCA_032173965.1 Sitta carolinensis | reverse complement strand
TGCAGTAATTGCTGTACAGTACAATGTCCTGTGTCCAGTCATTGTCTCAAGCTACCAGGGCTCTTGCTTTAGAGAAAAAGTAGATACTAGAATAATTGCTATCAATTCTATTCTGTGGCAAAATTACAACACAGCATCCAGCTAAAGGTCTTCAGCATCCAGCTAAAAGTCTTCATGCCTGTCTAGGAGAGGAATCTGGCCTATTATGTTTTCACAAGTATTTGTCTTATGATCTCCCTGCTTATTATCTCTCCTTTTCAAATTGATTTTATCTTTTTATTTAGTGTTCACTCTTAGACAGGTCTTAGTAGAAACCACCTGGCACAGTATAGCCATAAAATATTTCTCAGTATTTGCTTTGTTAGGTTAAGCATTAAGATGATTATGATGCTTTGAATTTTTTATTTTTTTTTTTATCAGGAGCAGAACTAGTATAGCAAACTCCAAAACAATGGTATATGTGGCTTAGGTATTTATGTGCATGTTAGTATGTTCTCCAAAAAAGTGACACATATTGAAATGTATTACAGCACACACAAAATAACATACTAAAATTATAGTTTCTGTTTTTAAAGCATGCAAATTTCATGCCTGTCTCAATAGTTTAGAAACAGATGGAGCGTTGTGTTTAGCACATTTCTTTAGAGTTTCTAAATCTTCCCAATGGGAATTCCATTACCTGCACCAGCTGCACAGGTGACCTCTTTGACTTCCCCTTGCTAGGCTCTGAATATATAAGACAGTGCTGGCATGTTTTTAACATAAAGTATATGCAAATGTGGACATATTTGACATGTTGCTGTAGCACCTATTTAAAATGTATGCCATCTGGTTTAACCCTTGCACCCATAATCAAAAAGTCTTTCAAACTCTCTGTGCAATAAAATGTTTCTGTGTCTTTCTCTTGATTAATCTGCTTTACCATTTTGCATAATTAGAATCAATTAAGATTTCTTTTCACCTATGAGTCATTTTTGTTCCTTTTCACCGGGAAATGATACTACTATACTCCTAAAGGTGAATTCTTCAATCTAGTTCCGTCTGTAGTTGCAAATGTTCAGGAAGATCTTGAAAGCCTTCCACATTAGGAATCTTATTACACAAGAAATGAGATACATTTCTTGTTTTCATATAAATATTGCATACAAAATATTCTTTCTTCTGTTTCTTCTCATTTATTTGAAAATGCGAAAGTGAATGTATCTCTTTTGCATTGTTTCAAAGATGTCCTAAGGCCCTTATTTGTGTTAGTCTGTAGTCATTTTCTAGCTGAGCATCCACACACTTGAGACATTTCCCCTTGTTACACAAAAGACAAAATGCTCCTTTCCTAGGGGAATGAATAACCTGAGATAATATAATAAGCCAGATTTCAGTCAGGCAATTTCCTTTATTTCAGGTGTTCACATGAGTATGGTTTTTTCCGGAAGATATATGGCCCCACTGAAATTGTGGTTGATTGAAAGAGTATAGGTTAATGATAATGTAGTATTTTACAGCAAATCAAAGAATCATGGAATAGTTTGAATTGGGAGACACCTTAGAGATCACCTAGTTCCAGCCCTCTGGCATAAGCAGGTACACCTTGCATTAAACCACATTGCTCAAAATCCTATCCAACCTGTCATTCAACACTTCCAGGGATGGGACATGACATCTTCAGGCAATCTGTTTCAGTGATCAGCGCTCATCAAAAAACCCTGTCCCTCCACTTGAAGCTGGTCTGTGGACTGGCTTCTGACAGTTTAGCAACCTACAGGAAGAAGGGGACAAAACCTCATTACTTCCTTGGATTCTGCCTGTGGTCTTTTTCCATTTCCAGCAATTACTGTTGTTATGTTCCAGATTTTGTCAACAAGAAAAGGGAAAATACATCTTGTATAAAAGTTAGGAATTTGCTGAAAACTACAACAGTGTATTCCAAGAAAAATTTTTCAGTTTAGATCTAATTATTATTTTTTTTATGGGGAAGAATCTCTGTTGCAAAATAGTAACAAGATTAAAAATAATAATAATACTGTCATATGCTTGGTTTCTACCCCTTTTCCTAGTTTTACCACACACCCTCTCCTCACTCATGCAGATCCTGCAGTTGGTGGTTTCAGCCTGGCAGCAGTGATGAGCAATATGATTGGTGTCTGTATCTGGAGTATTTCACTAATGGGAGTATGATCTTCATATTGGTGGTGTCTTCCTCAGTAAGTGATATACCTGAGAACATTTTTCTTATGTGTTTACCTTTTATTTCCTCCAGTGATCTGAAGCTCCACATTACAACCAAATTAACTATATACAGTGTTTTTTACCTGTATAATGTACTATTTATCCATTCTCTTTGTTATCCTTAAAAAATAGGGATACCCCTAAAAGCAGTTCCAGATACTTGGTTCCTTTACTTGACCACTGGTGAGTTGTGTACATCCCTGTGTCATAAACAGCACGAGTGGCAGCCTGTGCCCATTTATCATCATATCTGCCCTCCTCTATTTTGCATTCTGCATTTCCTTTTCTTGATGCCTTTGATGTCTTACCAGGCTAGTATTTCCATATACTACATATTCATCATAGCCATAAACATATCATTCTACATAGAACAACTTCTTATTATCACTATCTCAATAAAACTATTATTTAATACTTTACAAGGTTTAAGGAAAGGAGAGTGAATTAGTGACAACTATCTAGTCAATAGAAAAATTAAAAAGTGTTAAAGCAAATCCAAGTAAAACAACACCAGTTCAGAGAGGACAAATCTCTGATGCACCTCTGTTCTGGGCCTTTCAAAATCTGTAGCCAGGTACAAACAATGCCAATACTGTATTGCAGGTCTACAAAATCACCAAGTGTATGTTTTGTCACTACACCATATCTCATGAAAACCCCCAGCACTTATTTTCATTTTGTGAGGTGGTGGTTGCTTCAGATCACTCTGCATTGTATCAAATTCCCCTACTGAATTATTGTCTGGCAAATTGTCAGAGTCTGGAGTTTTACAGAGCTCTTCTGATCAGTGTGCAGAACACATCCTGACCTAACACATCCAGTTGCTGACTGGAGTCCTATTCCATCTCCAATCTGCAGTCTGTGAAAGACCTGCCTTCCTGCTGCTGCATCAACTGGGACTAGAAATTTGCACAGTAAAGGGAAGACAGATAATCCAGGCAACCTTGGGAAAGAATTAAAAAGGAACTGATGTGAGGAGAAATAGGACAGAAAATGGGATTAAGCAGGTTTTAAGAATGGGATAGTGGGAATAACAGGGGATGTCAAAGAGTCTGAGCTCTCAGGAGAGAAAGAGACATGATCAGCAAGAAAGCTCAGTGTCTATTACATGAGGCAGAGAACTCACAAATGTAAAATTAGCAGCATGTTCACCTTCAGCTTCACAAACTGCATCACTGTGAGAAGTATAGAGATAATTCAAATACCAGATGAGTAATAATCCTCATGAAATAGCTAAATGAAGTGCAAGATATATCACCTAAACTAAATGATAAAAGCTCTACAGATACACCCAAATACCTGAAATGTGATACATATCTTCTGTCTAGCATTAAACTGCTCTTTATATTTCTCAGCACTGATTAATTTAAAAAATGTATTTACTTTCAATCTTAAACCAGGAAGACAATTAATATTCTAATCTAAATGTACATAGATCAAGTAATTACTTATGGAAAATAGTTAGGTGTTAGAAAGAATAGGTGCTGCAAAAAACGTTTATGGTTTACAATGGTCCAACAAACGCAAAAAAGAGGCTATGTTTGCAGACCAAAAAAAAAGAAGCCAAAAGGTTGTTACTGTGAATTTGAAGTATTGAAATAAAGTCAAACTTTAACTTAAAATCATCTAGAAAAGTGATTGTAACATTTTTGTTTAAAAGTCTAAATATAGGAAGAAGTTTGTAGTTTCTGAAGTCTGAAATCTAAAAATGTAACAATAATTATTAAATTTACTTTGTAAAATACTTTTTATTTTCCATCAAAAGCAGGTTGAAATGTGCAAGAATTTATCTGCCTTTAAAAGTCACTTTGAACCACAGCAGTAATCCCTTATTAGATGGAGAACACTGAAGCTACCTGTAAACTAAATTGCATTTTCCACAGATGACAAGGTATCTCAGTGTAATGGGACCCAGGTGTTAGACTAATTTCTAATTTAATCATAAATGAAGAAAAGAAAAAAATAATCCTCAATGCAAGTTGTTGTGATATTACAGAATCCATCATAATGAAGAAATGCCCCCACTTTACACAAAGGTTAACTGTACAAATGGTATTGCATCAACGGAAATGTTAATGAGTTTGTGTGGCAGCAGGTAAGCAAGAGCTGGCAGAAGGAAGCTGTTGTGGTAGGCAGATAATTACAATGGAAGTCATGTCTTTGGTAATGACTGGGATTCACATCACATATCTTTTCAGTCAGTACAATTTCGCTACCTCTGTTTATGGTAATCTATGGGATTTTTTGACAGCAAGGTGACACTTTGACTTTAGAACAAATTTCTTTCATAGACAGCACAATTACTGGCATTATGACATTCAATTAGACACATCGCTGATGTATAATTTTGATTTTAGAAAATAGACAAACATAAGGTATATTTTTCACTAGTACAAGAAGGTTTTTTGGTTCTCAATTTGTTTTTCATCATGCTATTGTTTTGATCTTACTAATGTGAAGGACTTGGGAGAAATTTAAAAGCTGTGAGTTTATAACCATTCGGATGCAGGATTAGTAAAGAAAAAGGAAAAATTATTGCTTTTATTACAGACATGCAATTGCCTTAAAGAGAAGGAAAATGGATTTCCAGGCAATGTTTATCTGTGTTATAAACTCTGCTACATAAGAACAAATCTGTAATATGCTTTTCAGGAGGGAATTCTGACAGTAGCTGCACGTGCTTTATCATATTGGAGGCCAAGTCCCCAGCTAACCTATTTACCTCAATCTCACAAAACAATTAAAAATAGGAATGTATTCAGGTGAAGAATCAAATCTCTGTGGCCCTTACTTCCCTTTACGGAAGGAATGTGAAATAACAGGGAGAGAACAACATTGACAACAAATGTGGTGAGGACCTCCTGAAGTTCCATCATGTCCTTGGTCTATGGCAATAAGTATGGTCTCACTCTGAGTATTTATTTGCAAGATCAGAGAATACAGCATCCCATCAACACTTGGACAAGTGATAAAATATGTATTTTGGTAAGCAGAAAGTAGTTTTCTGTTTGAAATTCTTCAATAAATATTTTGTGCAAATGAAGTTTGGCTTCTGGGATGCAATGTGTCTAGTCACCTAAAGCACCTTCTATTACTTCAGTTCTCTGAGTAGATCACTTAATTTTACACAACTGCCTCATCTGAAATCTTTCTTGTTTCATAAAATTCTATCTTCACAAATTCAGCATTGTAAATATTAATTTCATGGGGAAAAAGAAAACAAAGGAGGATACAAGGAGAAGTATGAATATATCAGAAGCAAAACCTTCGTTAGAAGACAAAAGCATTTCTGCAAATACATTGCCTTACTATAAGCATGGCTCTTGCCCTACTGTGATTTTCCTTCTGCCCTTGACTTAGGTTTTACAATTTAAAGTTGTGTGTCTGCCCTCTGAATCTGTGAAATGTTTGTTATTTTAAGTTACAGGATTTAAGTATTAATCAAAGAACTGTTATAAGGAACAATAGTCACTCTTACTCTGCATCACTGTTCCATTGAACTTGGATGCAAACTTTCATACAGAAATTGGATTAGAAAAGTTGGCTTAGGTAACTTATTTATAGTCATGATGTGGAAAAAACCAATTTGCTATCAGTATCCTGTTATTTCCACTTCTGTTGAGAAGCTTGTGACTTGAATGAACAAAACCTAAGGCCTTAAAAGGATGTTGCTAGGATTTTTTTAACTAGTCATGTTTTTCTCTCTCCAAGGAGACAAGTCACAGTCATAAGGATCTTAACATTTGTAGAGTGATTTTCATGCCAAAGAATGCACTAAATGCTTCAAAACTTGACTAATTACACACATGAATCTTACTGTTCACCACTGAATACCAGCAGGCTCTGTTGTGAAAGGTTTTTAACAATACACTGCAAAGTTCACTTTAGTTCAAGATATGACTGCTATAAAGCAGGAAGAGTCTCAGCAGGCAGACAATAACACTTTAAATGGAAATGCAATGAGACCACTGAAGTTAACATACTACTTAGGAACTGTGTCACATCAACTTAATGACCTTTCTTTTGTGTTTTGAGAGGACCATACATGCAATAGCTCACTGAGCAAGTTCAAGTGCACTTGATGCACTTAGAGCACTGTTCTCCAAGGTGCTGAGTGCTGTGGTTCACAACGCAACAAATGGGAAGTCTGTAAAAATTACATGATTAAATGTAAGTTCTTAAGTGATTTACTGGTCAGAACTTCCAGCTGTATAAAAGAGTCTGTGTCCCTGAGAGTCTGACATTCACATCTTAAAAGTAGGATTCCTGAAGAAGAGAAATAGAGGTAGTGAAAAGGTTTGGATCTTTTTCACTGGCACAGTTTACAAGGCCAGAAATATGTAATTTCTCCCCAAATTCCTTCTCTTACCATTTCTTTAGAGTTTTCTTTATAAGGCTACAGCTGAAGAGGTCAAGGCTGCCTTCTTCTGTTAAGAAAAAGAAAAAGAAAAAGAAAAAGAAAAAGAAAAAGAAAAAGAAAAAGAAAAAGAAAAAGAAAAAGAAAAAGAAAAAGAAAAAGAAAAAGAAAAAGAAAAAGAAAAAAGAAAAAGAAAAAAGAAAAAGAAAAAGAAAAAGAAAAAAGAAAAAGAAAGAAAAGAAGAAAGAGAAAGAAAAGAAAAGAAAAGAAAAGAAAAGAAAAGAAAAGAAAAGAAAAGAAAAGAAAAGAAAGAAAAGAAAAGAAAAGAAAAGAAAAGAAAAGAAAAGAAAAGAAAAGAAAAGAAAAGAAAAGAAAAGAAAAGAAAAGACCCAACAACAACTTCATGGTGATATATGCAATGTAAAATTTACACACTTGATATCTTCAGAAAAGTACATTTTCTATGTGAGATAGGCATTTAAAAAGGATTGTGAATAGTGTGATTTCTAAAAGCCTAACTGCATCAAAGACTCGGATATCCAAGATTCATTGACTGAACCCAGGAAGGCTTCCTGAGCCCATGTGTCTGAAACACAGAGCATCTCTTTCTGAGCAAAAGTCTTAAAGGTTTAAACCTAGATTTCTCACCTCTTGTGGAATATTATGCCAGAGTATGGGTACTGTAAAGAGAAGGAAGGGGACACCCTTGGTATCTTTTCTTTGCATGGAGTAAGTAGAAATAACAGGAACCAGAAAGTGTTGACATATCTGGTCCATTTCAGTTTGTGACTGGCAGAAAAATTCACTCTATTGGAGGCATCCAAAGAGCAGGAAAGGATTGTTATATTAAAGCTGTAATTTTAAGTCTGCTTTTACTCAGCAGTCGGAAAAATGCATCAAGATGGAAATATTGTACCTGTGGCCTTCTTTTCTTGTATTCCCAGTCCTACAGGTAATTAGTCTCCTACTCCTCGTACCAGAAGGTCTAAGGCACAAGGCGTGAAACCTGAGGGTAATATATATTCTGTAATACAGAGGAATGCTCCTGTTCCCATGAATGAATATTTCGCCCTGACAGAAATTCAATTCAGTATCAGCATGAGGTCTGACAGGTAATCCCTATCCCCTGCCATGGTTCCTATGGTAAAGAAATATATTCCCTAATGGTTTCCAAAGTGCATTCCAGTAAAGTGTCAAATCAAGAGACTAAAATGTGGTGATACACCAGCTGGCACCAACAACAGTTTGGCAGGGATGCAGGGAGTGTGAGGGCAGCTGAGGAGCTGAGGAGGACAGTAGCAGGAACTGGGGCATTGGAGGAGTGGGAGAGACACAGTCAAGATGCCTACAGGTATGTAGGTTTATTCATGAGCATATGACCAGAGGTGAAAAGGATGCCCTGTGAAATAGGACCTGGGAAAAGGGATTCAACTATTCATTCATGGTCTGATCATGGGAACTCCCAGCTGGCTCCCACCACACCAGATTGAATCTATCATAGTAAAATCCGGTGGTGTGGCATTAGAAGGTAAAAATTAAAAAACGACACTTGGAAGATCTGAAGTGCAGCCAAGATGAAACATTGCTATGACTACAACTGACCATCCTGCAGCCCTGTAAACAGTGGTCTAAAATGAGACCCTTTGAGCTGTCCTGGACCACAGCAGGCTGTGAGCAGCAACCTCCCTCTGAGCAGAACACCTCTTAGAGCCAGCAAACTCTCAGGTACGTATTGCCAAACATCAATAGATCCAACACCCCCGCTCACCAAGGCTCAACCCTTCACCCATTGAGAAAGTGAAAAGGCATCTGAAGTGAGTGTTCCACTACCTTCAAGGGTAATTTTTCACTGGTGCCTTGTACAAACTCTTTGTGTCTCTGTGCATGCAAGCATGCATATCAAATGTGGGAGAAATACTTCTATCCTTGATTCTTAAGTACTTTGGATTTGTAATTTAGGCTTGTAAGTAAATTACTGTTGTGGTACAGTAAATCCTATATGAATTCTTTACCAAATTGTTTAAATTATGATGAAAGTTAAGTGATATGTTGTTAAGTTTAAGTACTATCAAATTAAAATGCTGCTAAGTGCTACTGAGCCCTTAGGGTTTGGATTGACTGACTCTGGATTTTTTTTGTTGCTTTTCCTAGGCGTGCCTTAACCATCTTGTAAGTAGTAGAGTAAACCTTGCCAACAAATTTTGTCATGCAATAAAACTTTTATATTAAACCTGTTCTTATGGATACATTTGATGGCAACTCTTTAAACAATCTTAAAACATTCTTTCATGACAGGAAGAATTTGATTAGGAAAGAGGAACAGGTGTAATGTGTTCATGGAGAAGTAATTTCCTCAAACTAGGATAAAGTAGGTCAAAAAATGAAGATGAAAAAAAATCATTCAACTGTGAAACACTCTTGGAGTGGGACAGGTGCCCCTAAGGGCTCCACTTTGCACTTGGGAGGAGTGAAGGGAATTGACCAAAGTGCCTAGATACCAGAGGCCTCCTGTTGCCCATGCAGCCATCATGCTGTCCAGCTGTTACACAACCTGCCTTGTTTACCGCTGTTTCCCCAGTGGACATCTGTGAGTGGAGAGCATGGGTGTAAAACCTGCAAGCACTTCAGAACATTTTGCTTAGAACAGGTGTTCAAAGCAAGATATCTCTTCATATTTGTTCCTTACTCAGCAGAACAGAGTGCCTTGTGTGTGTCCTTCTCCTTTTTCTTACTTTCTTCTTTTTCTTGAGGAAAGTGAGAGTAATGATTTAATTCTCTCCTAAGCTCTGAATTATTTTCTCACAACCCATTAAAGAGCTACAGCTACTACAACAACAGCAAAAAAAACTCAAAAAACCAAAACCAAAAGAACACCCAAGCTAACCAACCAACCAAAAAAAAAAAAAAAAAAAAAAAAAAAAGTAAATATTTGTTTTCTGGTTTTCTTTTTAATCAGGCATACAGGCAGGCTGAAGGATGAATGTTTATTAGATAATTTGGGTGGATTTCCAGTGGATAATAACCTCTTGGTGCTGAATTCTTCAAATATAGCAAGAAAAAAGACTCCCTGATCATGCCCTGAAAACTTCTGAACTTTTCCATTATTTCAGTTGTATTTTTCTGTTTACTGATGATTTTTGTTGCTTTCACTTATAATTCCTATGATCTCTAAAACAGTTTTTAAAAAACAACAATCAATATATGAAGGCTCCTGTGTTAACTGACGTACATCCATGCAACTGAGAGTTAGGTGTTACAAACTTTAAAAGAATTCTACCAAGGAGCTATTCAGTGAGGTATCTCACAGCTAGCACTTCCTCTCTAGCAGAAATAAAATACCTGAAGGCTCTTTATTAAATTACTCTTCTATGTAAAATGATATATATTTACTATTTGGACAATTATGCTCTTTTGGTTAAAACCTGAAAATCTGTCAGATTAAAGAGAAAAAATTATAAACTTGTGAAAATCCATGCATGAGGAATAAGGAAATAAGCTAATGTAATTTGCTTGATTGTGATTATCAATGATGGGTCTTTACAGCTTAACATTTTGGTTATGCTGTAATGTAAAATGTTGCATCACAGCATTTATCTAATTGATTGTGTCCCTGTGAACATAATCACACTCCAAAACAGCACATATGCCAAAAGTATTTCCATACATGTTTTGAAGGAGTCTTCCAAAGGAAGCAAATATTCTTCAGAAAAAACAAAAACAAAAGGATTGAAATATGGCTTAATTTTTAACCTCTTTTAATATTAAAGTTATGCAAGTTTGATTAAAACAGAAATTTAAACCAAGAGTGAATTCTCACCGAAGAACAGCTGTGTATAGTCTGCAGCTGATTTGCCACAGCAGAATGCTGTTCCATAGTCCTTCAGCTCCCTCTGCTGCTTAATCGATTCATAAATTTTTCATATTTGCAGGGAGCTTTTACTCGGGTTTTTTTAACCTGTGTTTTGATGAAAAAAAAAAGGAAGCAGATTAAAATTGCACCTGAAGCAATGAAATGATTGCTCAAATTGATAAACAGTGTGTACAAAGTCCGTGTAATTATCGGCCCTCCTTTTCTCAGGGAATGATAAGAAGCCCATCAGACTGTCCTGATTGCTTTCTGGTGACTTGTTGTGTATATATTCTGCCACCATAATTTGACTTGGCATAACTAAAAATTATCTGTTGTTTAAACTGACTTTTTCTGGATATGCAATTTTATTTCATAAACATTATTACATAGAATAGAAGAATTATTTAGGTTGGAAAGATCACTGAGTCCAACTGTTAAACTAACAATGCCAACTCCACCACTAAACCAACACCAGTGTGTCTTCTAAATACTTTCAGGGATGGTGACTCAACCATTGGCCTGGGCAGCCTGGTCCAATGCTTGACAACTCTTTCTGTGAAGAAGTATCTCCTAATATCCAACCTAAACCTCTCCTTGCACAACTTGATTTAGTTTCCTCTTGTCCTGTCACTTGTTTGGGAACAGAGTCCAAGCCACACCTGGCTACAACCTGCTTTCAGGTTGATAGGTAGAGAGAGATAAAGTCTCCCCAGGCCCCCTTTCCTTCAAGATAAAGAACCCAAATTTCTTCGACTGCTTTTTATATGACTTGTGCTCTAGATGCTTCACCAGCCCTATTTCCCTTTTCTGAACATGCTTCAGCATTTGAAGTCAGTTGCTCAAAATTGAGCACAGTATTCAAGGTGTGGCCTCACTAGTACAGGGGGGCAATCATTGCCCTGGTCCTGCTGTCCTCACTATTTCTAATACCCACCAGGATGCCATTGGCCTTCTTGGCCACCTGGGAACACACTGGCTCATGTTCAGACATCTGTCAACCAACACCCACAGGTGCACCTTTCCAAACATCTCCCCCCAGCCTGTAGTGATGTGCAGGATTGTTGCGACCCACAAGCAGGACCTGGCTCTTCCGCCTTGATGAACCTCATACTGTTGACCTCAACCCATTGATCCAGCCTGACCAGATACCTCTGCAGAGTTTTCCTACCCTCCAGTAGATCAACACTCCCACCCAGCTTGGTGTCACCTGCAAACATTCTGAGGGTGCACTTGATCCCCTCATCCAGATCATCGGTAAAGATATTACACAGAACTGGCCCCAATACTGAACCTCGGGGAACATCATGAATGACCCATAGCCAGCTGGGTGTAGCACCATTTACAACCACTCTGGGTCCAGCCACTCAGCCAGTTTTTAACCAACTGAACAGTACACCTTTCCAAGCCAAGAGCAGCCAGCTTCTCCAGAATGTTGTGACAGCGTCAAAGGCTTTATCGAAGTCCATGTAGAATGTAGACTGCATCCACTAGGTCACCTTGTCACAGAAGGAGATCAGATTGGTCAAGAAGGACCTGCCTTTCATAATCCTGGGACTGATCACCTGGCTGTCCCGTACGTGCCATGTGATAGCACTCAAGATGATCTGCTCCATGACCTTTCCCCACCCCAAAGGCAAGACCGACAGGCCTCTAGTTCCCTGGATCCTTTCGACCCTTCTTGTAACTGGGTTAACATTTGCTAACCTCCAGTCAACTGTGACCTTCCCATTAGACCATGACTGCTGATAAATAATGGAAGATAGTTCAGTGAGCACTTCTACCTGTTTCCTCAGTATCCGTGATTGGATCCCATCCAGTCCCAGAGGCTTGTGTCTGTCTAAGTGGTGTAGCAGGTCACTGACCATTTCCCCTTGGATTATGAGGGCTTCATTCTGCTTCCTGCCCCTGTGTCCCACCTCAGGGTGCTGGGCTATCAGAGGACAACTGGTCTTACTACTAATGACTGTTGCAAAAAAGGCATTGAGTACCTCAGCCTTTTCCTCATTCTTTGTTACTGTGTTTCCCCTCCCACCCAATAAAGGATCAAGAGTCTCCTTAGCCCTCCTTTTGTCGCAAAGGTATTTATTGAAACACTTTTATTGTCTTTTATGCAACAGTCAGATTAAGTTCTAGCTGGGCTTTGGCCCTTCTAATTCGCTCACTGCAAAACCTCATGACATCCTTGTAGTCCTCCTGAGCTGTCTGACCCTTCTTCCAACTCTCCTGTTTCCCCTGAGTTCCAGCCAAAGCTCTCTGTTCAGTCAGGCTGGCCCACTCCAGCCCTTTGACAATTTCCTTCTTGAAGAATGCCCAGCCTTCTTGGACTCCTTTGCCCTTCAGGACTGCCTCCCAAGGTACCCCACCAACCAAGCTCCTAAACAGGATGAAGTCTGCCTTCTGGAAGGCCAAGGTACCAGTTCTGTTGAGTCCCCTCCTTACTTCTCCAAGAATTGCAAAATCAAGTATTTTGTGATTACAGTGCCCAACACGGTCTCCAACAGTTTCAAAGTGATATACATATATATGTTAATAATTATGTCTTTATACAGCTCAATGTACTCTTTATTAGCAATATTTCTTGCAGGTATCTCTGGAATACTTTCTTTCCCTGATTTTCATCATGTTCACCTATCAAAATTGTTAAAGAAATAAAAGAAGCTTGTATGCTTGCATTTTCTAGTTTTTATTGCTATATTTTTCATTTCTAAGTAGACTTGTTAAAGCTTATCCCAGATAGAAGACAATTATATATTTTGAAACTATATATTGGTCAAAATACTATATAAATGCAAACACACACAGTCATTAAAGCAGAACTTTGGTTAATAAGGTATAATGAAGGGAAAGAATTATCTGCCAGAATATATGTCAGAAGTGTGAAAACCCCAGCATCATATATCATACTGACTAAAATGGTGACTTGAAGAGAAGTAAAGGTTAAGGAATATTAACACATACTATTATGCTGATTTCAAGGCATCTCTGATCCTCAGGGGATTTTGGAAACTGCAGGTCCACAGAGACTATGTGGAATATGGGAAGCCTAGAATTCAGTGTGTAATTTTCTCCATAGGTATCTAGATATTATACCCATTTTTTTCTGTTCCTATATTCAGCCATGAGATTAAGTCAGTTACTGATGAATCATCCCAGGAAAATAAGATTATGAAATCTCCACTTGAAATTCTGTAATACTGCAAGCAGTAGAAGGTTGAACACCCTCAGTCAAGACCTAACTTCCTCTAGTACAACAGGGATGACTCTGAACGATCGACTTTAACGCTTAGCCCCAAAGTAATGGTTCTTGTAGGTATGAATTAGCTACACCTGGAAATAAATGCAACCCACACATACAGACCAACATCAACTCAGGCAATTCAGGCTTTATCAGCTCTCTCAGGCACTTTGTGTGTGTTCTGCTTTGTCATTTCTCAGGACTGTGCTTAGGTATGAATCTTCTCAGTAAACACTGATTTGCTGCTGATCAGGAAAAGGCAACACACTTGTCAACTTGACTTGTTGTCATCTTCAGGCATTTTGTTCCCGAGTGACACCTTAGAAGCAGGACCACTGGGCTGGAGACTTATGACATGACTGTGATATTTTCCCAGGAGGAAATTACAGAATGATGGTCAGATCCAAAACGTTGTAGGCATGTGAAATAACAGGTGGATTGCAGGAGCTCAAGTCAGCAGCCAAACAAGGGCCCTGTCAAAGGCTGCCAAATTCTGGAGGTACTTGGGAGTACCTCCCCCATTCAGCTGTAGCATGTCAGGCACTAAAATTGGTGCATGGGCTGACATTTCCCTACTTGAGCAGTTCAGTGCCTCATCCAGCTCAAGTCTCACCTGAGTCTGCTGCCCCACCACAGCCAAATACCAGTTATGTATTGCCTGAAAAAGCTTCATACATTGACAGTCCTGTTGTCACAAAACATACTGGGACACAGAACAGGAGAAAGCAACACTGATCATCATACCCAGTCCTCCACTATCGGAGACATGAGCAGCAATTCAGGGCATAAAGGACTCAAGTCACAAAAGCTTTCCCACCACTGGAAATGTTAGACCACCCAAGAATTTCAGGAGGTGCTCAAAAGCAAATGTGGCAGTTATTAAATTTTGGGTTTAGCCATAGTTATTAAATCTAGAGCTGTAGTTCAGGTGCTCATCTTTTAAAATAACATGATGAAGATTATCAAGTTCATGACTGTGTCTCGAAGATAGTGAAAATGTAAAGGTTTCATGAAAAGATTTATTCGGTGACAACAAAATTTTCCGAAATCAAGTCCTAGTCAGTCAAAGTGAAAATATTAAAAGCACACTGAATTGTATTTGACAAGTCATTTGGCATTCTAAATTATCTTTCTGGAATAACAAGCAAGGAAACACCATTTTTAGTCTTGTTCATTTACTCAGTTTACTTCCACGGAAGTTGGCTCATGAAAAATGTCAAAAAATTAATTCATACATTTGATAGATTTGCCCTTTCCATCAGTACTGTGGGCACAGACTATAACTTCAGATGTGATAGCCCGCCCCCCCCTTACAAATTAGCAGTATAGCGATCTCTGTTCTGAAAGTCTCTGTAAGCACGTTTTGCATCTGCTTTGCTGTGTGGGATCCTTCCAAAAGGTTCCAGATCGTTGAAGCAGGCATCAAAAACTTCATCCACAGCTTTTTCTGCTGTTTCTTTGCTAACTTTTCTAACAGCCAGAATGGAACGGATTGCTCTGTCTCGTACACAAGTCTAAAGTGAAATTAAAAAAAAAAAAAAAAGAAAAATCTGTCATTATTAGCATAGTTTCTTTCCAGATTTTCTCAAGTATTAACTCCTATTGTATAAGCAATAATTTTGTACGAAAGAAAAGTCAAACAGCGCCTGCAATAAGCATTAAAGTACATTTTAATTCCATCCTACGTAAACTATGTGCTTTAGTTTTCCATGTACACATAAACCATGAAATAATTAAAAGACATTCCTTAGAACAGGAAGTAAAATACAATTTCACATTTGTTGTAGGTATTAAGCATGTATAAAACTTGACCTAGACACAAAAAAAAAAAATATGTCAGAAATAAACAGACACAAATACCAGTTAGGTTCTTTACAAACTGAAATGCTGTAAAGCAAAGGGATGATTTCACTACTGGCCTTCATTTTGATATATCTTTTTATGGTAACCTTTTCTTACACAATTTACTTACCAAAAAATACGTAAACATTATCTACAAGCTAACTGCCACTCTAACATGAGCACCAATTTGTAGACTTCATTACCATTTACAAAAATTAATTCCTACAAGACTTAACACACATGATTATTTAGAAATCTTCTCATTTTGCTTCCTTCAGTTTTCAAAGACTTTTTAGAAGAGTGTCACCCACGCATAGTGGTAAGGTATTTCCACTACATTTCCTGCAAGCCCTGCTTTTTGTTTGGTTTTATTAGCCATCCATTGTCAGTGGTAATGCTTTAAAACATGACTAAATATTCAGGGATTTAACTCAAATAAAACTAACAAGGTCAGAAAAAAATCACATCGATCATTAAGGGTTAGTTAAGAGGAAACAGCAAGTCTATGGCATCTATTTCTTTTTCTAAAGTTTTCAGCTATGGAAGTTCAGAAGGCTGAGATCAAGTAGGTAAAGACGGCTCACAAAAAATTATTAGATTTTAACATCCACAGTCTTTACCTGATGGTGCCCTTTCAATCCAAATTTAAACCTGGCTATTTCGTTCATCAAAGTACAGTCTCCACTGAGATTAGCAGCTCGAATCTATTGAGAAAAATAAAAAGTCACAAGATCAGAGAAACACATGAAAATACAAAGTCAAAAAAGTTGTAACAAACACTTTTCTTCAGTATATTTCTGATGACTGCTGGTAGAGGATATTCCCGAGGCCACTTTAATTTCTTAAATACCTATTACTACCATACCCTTTACATCCATCTCAGCCTCAGTGAACTACAACAACCTTCAAGCTTCTCCAGAAACTACTTCTCACATATCCCTAAAGTTTAAATAAATGAGTAGCAGAGATTATGTGTGTATGTATATATATGAACTGCTAGAGGAATGGAAATGCTAGAAATGGAAAGTAATATTCTCCCCAGTCTATATCAGAATCTGTTACAAGAGCCTGGAAGAAAGGCAGGTATCTTTCAAAGACTACAGATGCAATACCAGAAAAGCAGCAACCCATCTGTTTTGCAACAAGCTACATTTAAATGAGCTTGTATGTTTTAGCTTAACGGTCTTATCTTGTACACTAGAATTTCTTTTGTCTGCTAAATATTCTATACCCTACATAGAATGTCAGGAAATGTAAATAAATTCTGATTTCCTATATTTAAGTACCAGAGTAAAAAATAAATGCAAATATGAAAAAGTAAGAATTAAAAAGGTGTCAACAAAAAACTTATATACCATATACCATAATCAAAAGACCTGAAGTGAACAAATAATCCTGGCAACAGCAAGACCATGCACAACCTTCATTTACATAAAACTTATGTTTGAGGTTTACATGCTTTATTCTCTACCATGTATATATATATATAAACTACAGTGTATAGCAGCAACACCATAATTACTCAGAAAATTAATGTTACAGGAAAAGACAAGTCTGTTGTTAATCAAAAAAACCTAATAAAAACCAAGGTTGCTATGATAACTACCCAACATACCAAGACTTGCATGGGATAAAAAGAATTCTATAAATAATTGATTAATGTGTGAATGTGTTTTCACTTCCAACTCTCTCATTTGTCAATAACCACTTCTTGCACACAGTGATCACATTCTACTTAGCATGACATTAACTTACTAATATTTGTGAAAACTAAGTATTTGTTTTCTGAACAAAACTATTTAGGATGACCTGACAGAGAGTACAAAATATATTAACAGGACAAAACCAAATTAATTGTGTCTAACAAACCATATAACACAAAGCAACCCTGATACAATCAGCAATAATTCATAAATGACAACATCAGAAGCATTTTAACTTACCTCTGAACATGCTAAGTGTTTGACATTTTTAAACCAGTCGACATGTGCACGGCAGTGATCAAACGCATGAATCAATTCATGTGTGACTACCCGGTTCATATGGGATTGTTGGCGAATGTTGTTCTGACACAGAACAATCTGCAGAAAAAGATATATAGGTAGTCTTTTCACTAAGTTTCAACACCTCACTTACTTCTCAGAGACACAGCACACACCACTGACAGCATTTAGGGTCTTTGGATTGGTGTTTTTCAACAATAACAGCCTTCTCATACTGAAGTGTAGTAGTTCCAATACCATGGAACATCTTTCATTTATCTTTCATGAATAACTCAGGTATCGGTGTTGGTAGATTTAATCCTAGCAACAAAACACTAAAAAACTGCAGTGCTTTGAAAGGGGACTATGTCCAGAACCTACCTGAGATGTGGCAGCATCAAAACCTCCACTGACACAGCCATCACAGTTTTCACAAGAAAAGTGCCGGTCATTGAAGACAGTGCTGGAAGGCCCAAACAAAAAATATTACAGAAAAGAACTCGAAAAACTTCAGTCACTACTTATCACAGTGATGTTACTACACAGAACATGTCAAATTAGTTTACATACCAACCAGATTGCTTCAGAGCCTCGAGAAGAAGTTGAGCATATGGATCTAGAAAAACATTGCTGCAATCAATTTCTCTAGACAAAAGTTTTGAATATCATCTATAAACAAAATACAAAGACAGTCAAGAAAAAAAAAAAAGAAGCAAGAAAAGCTCTATATATGCAAATTTACACTCCGCAGTATTTAATCCTATTGCAATGCAAGAATCTGCTTGAAATCAGACTATGTGATATAGAATCATAGAACGGTTTGAGTTGGAAGGGACCTTAGAGATAATCTATCCCAAACTCCCTGCCTTGGGCAAGCACATGTCCCACTCGACCTCAGAGCCTCATCTAACTCGGCCTTGGAACACTGCCACAGATGGTGCAACTGCAACTTCTCTGGACAACTGCCCGGCGTCTCGCCGTCCTCATAGTAAAGAATTTCTTCCGCATATCTAGACTAAATTTGCCCTGTTGCAGCTTGAATCCATTACTCCTTGTCCTATCACTGCAATTCCCGATGTGGAGTCTCTGTCTGGCTTCCACGTAGGCCCCTTCAGACACTGGAAGGTTGTTCTGAGGTCTCCATGCAGCCTTCTCTTCTCCAGGCTAAACAGCCCCAACTTTCTCAGCCTGCCTTCACAGGGGAGGTGCTCCAGCCTTTACCAACTTGGTGGCCCTGCTCCGGACTCACTCCGGCAGTTCCATGTTCCTATGCTGGGGGCACTAGAGCTGGATGCAGTACTACAGGTGGGGTCCCGGGATAGCAGAATAGAGGGGGAGAATGACCTCCCTTGACCCGTTGGCCATGGTCTTTTTGATGTAGCCCAGGATACAGAGTAAAAGCTGTTCAGAAATCAAGTCAATCTTGACATTATTTTATTACTAATAAACATAAATAGAGCAGCCTATAGCAACAATAGTTTGCTAACACTCACAGTCCACACCAAACAGTGAAAAGGACACAGAAATGAATGAATGCACAGAAATTAACAAATCATCTTAACAGCTCAGGAAGAAAAAAGAAGTAAAGGAGAGCCTTCTGACAAAAAAAAAAAAAAAAAAAAAAAAAAAAAAATCTCAGCACTTTCGAAATCGTATTTTGCCCTAATCGAAATCAGCGTGTTCCTAAAGCAGTAGCCCCAGCCCGGGTTCCGCCTCGGCACCTTCGCTGCGCGGCCGGGCCGGCGGGGGAACGGGGCAGCGCTTACTCGTTTCCAGGGTCAGCTTCAGCATCAGCTGGCACTTATTGTGGAAGGTGAAGAGGCTGCGGACCAGGAAGCTCTGCGACTTCTTATTCCGGTCCGGGAAGAGCCGGTAGCCGAAATCATCGTCCTTTTCCCCCGTGTTCTCCGCGGCCGGCGGCGGGCCCGGCTCTCCCTGCCCCATGTCGGGCCCAGCCGTGCCGCAGGGCCCGGCGCCGCGGCCGCGCCAATCGCCGGCCCCGCTCCCGGCACGTGGGGGCGCGCCGCGCGCGCAGGCGCCGCCGCCTCCTGCGCCTGGGGCCGCGCTGCACCCTGGGAGCGGGCTGGGCCGCGCGGGGCGGCGGCGGCGGCGGCAGGGACCGTGGCACGGCGCGGGTGAGGCGGCGGTGGCGACCGGACCGGACCGGGTGGGGTGCGGTGCGGTGCGGTGCGGTGCGGTGCGGTGCAGCGCGGTGCAGCGGGGTGCAGCGCAGTGCCCTGGCGGCGCCGTCCCGCAGCCTCGTCCCCGTCACCGTCCCTGTGGCCCGCGGGCGGCTTGGCGGCGCGGAGTGGCGAGGCGAGGCGGGGGGGAGCCCACCCTGACGGAGGCAGGCCTCGCTTGCAGCTTGCGGGTGGTGAGGCTCGAGGGGGCTGCTGTGCCTCGGGGCCTCCGGCGGCGCGGCCTCGGGATCCGCTCCGCGGCGGGCCTGTGCTGCCGGCCGCTCCGAGGGAGTCGCTGGAAACAGCAGCTTTCGGCTGTTGGGAGGGCTCAGCGTTGAGAGTCGAGTAAGCGCCCTGGAGGGTGTAAGAGCTGTGCCGCAGAGGCTGCTGTCAGTGCGTGGCTTAAGGTCGTTGCTAAGTTGTATGCGGTAACGGAGCAGTTTGACTTCATACGCTTGAGTAGGATGCTTTAGAGTGGCAGAGAACAAGCAGCCAGATTTCATGCTAGATTTTCGCATGCTTGAGATTACTGGTTTAGTCAGTAATAGGAAAAAAGAAAAGTTCAGCAGATTACAAGAGTGCTTTTTTGCATCTTTTAAAGTGTCTTGTTCTGCTTACCTAGAAGTGTTAGGCTGTATGGAATATTTGATGTGTCCATGCCCAAATTGCACGAAATTAACAAATTGAATATTACAGTAGTAGTTTGGTATGGGATAACAGTTCAGAGTGTGTGTGTGGGGGGGAAAGGTAAGCTCCTTAATTGGAAATGTGATGAAAGGTATGTATTTTTTGATTCAGTGAAAGTTTCTTCCTGTTTTCTTTCAAATGGACTTAATATGTGGCTCAGGATAGTCATGTCACCGCCTGTGTATTGAACTAGGGAGGAACACAACTGCTGTAGCAGGTTATCTACTCAGCTGCTTACTCCTGAGCATGTAAAAACATTTCTGTTTTGGTAGCATCAGTTCAGTAGTAATCATGCAGTGTGTTTTTCTGTTTCTTTGAGACCTTTGTGTGTAAATATGGATAGCACATTGTACCACAGAAATCATTAGTTTTGTTTGGCTCGTACGTTTTTATGCTACTTATATGTTTTGTACTACTAGGTTATTGCACCGGTGTGAAAAATAATGTTAAATGAAGCATGTTAAATAGCCTAGACCTTTTTCTTCCTTAAAAATTTTATGTGTAATGTCTCTACAGATTGCTTACTTATACTTCACGAGGCTTGTAACAGATCCTGAAGCTTGCTATCAAGAGGTGGCATTCATAACTCTCTAAATTTCTATTTTTCTCATCACAAGTTGCTTAATGGTGATTGTTTTCAAAACATGTTTGCTTCATCCTTCAGATTTTTGTGCTACAAACTGTACAAATGTAGGGTTTCTTCTTTTTTTTTAATTGTAACTGGGAGTTTTTTCGAGGTTACTTTTTAATTGTGGCTTGATGTTTTTGTGATAGTAAAACTTCTTTCACTTAAGACAACAAAATTGAGACAACACAATTTATGAGGAAAACCGAGTATTAGTAATTATTAAATGGTGTTTTAGGGCATTGCTTGCAATTTCAGGATTACCACTGGCTTGTTGGATGCTTTACCTTATATTTAGTTAGGAAAATGTGAATTGCTGTTTTTTATGATATACTTTGTTTTATGTGAATAATATGTCTTCCCTTCATTTTTTCAAAGACATTTAAACTGTGTTTCTTCTTAGTCTCTTAGTGTTTAATATTCCTACTATGCTGTTGGGAAGTCTGACTGGCATGTAAGTCAGACTTCTTAATTTTAAAGTAGCTAGCTTCCTTCACTATGTACTTCCAACTTCTTTTTATAGAAGGCTTTTCTCATTGAATTTTGGCAGATTATGATGAGTGCACCAAGTAAAGCGATAGAACTGCAGCTGCAAATGAAGCAAAATGCTGAAGAGCTGCAGGATTTTATGAGAGAATTGGAGAGCTGGGAAAAAGATATTAAAGAAGTGGATTCTGAACTCAGGAAACAGAGTGGGGTCCCAGAAGAGGTAAGAAAACACTAGACTGGTATCAACTCAGCTATTCATACTGTGAGAGTGTTTATAATAATTATGTTTTGTGTTAGCAAAATTATATTTGTTGACTTGAAATATCTGAATAGAAGGCATGAACTAACCCATGATGTGTTCTTCACCTGAAGTAAATGAGAGACTTCTCTGAAAACTGTACCACCAACAGAGCTGTGGGGCAGTAACCTCTGAAGGTGATGAGGCCAGTAAATTTTTTATTGGTTCTGGGTAAATCTATGAGAATATTTGTTTGCAGCATCAGTATTGCTAATTAACTGCTGACATTTAGTATATTGAAGTGATTCTTCAGTGATACTCTGAAGAGAGTTGTGTTCTAAAACTCAGTTTCATATCCTACATGTAATATTTTACTATTATGCGTTGAAAGAATTATGCACGTTGTTCTTAGTGGTTTTGTAGCGCTCATGAGAACAGCTTGCTGGATGGATTTCTAAAATAAACTAGCCACTAGATAGATACACTGTCTAGATACAGGTGCTATAGATTCTTCAGTGCAAGTGATTTTCACACATCTGTTTTATAATAAGTTACTTAATTCTATTTAGAATTTGCCACCAATTCGAAACAAGGCTTTTAGGAAAAAGAAGAAAAGCAAAAATAAAGTCCCTTCAAAGATAACCTCTGAGGAAAACAAGAAAAACAAAATCAAGTCTTATGATTATGAAGCATGGGGAAAACTTGATGTGGTGAGTCTTAAGATTTGCTTTGTTGTCTTGTCGGCAGTTGATTCTGTGTTAATTAATATTTTGTTAGAGTGCTGAGACTGCTCAGTCCACTAGTCAGTATCTTACTGTGTTGGATGCTGTAAGAACATAGGGTAACTTTATCCCAAAAAGGTTATGTGTTTAATATTTGGAATATTGATAAATACTTGGTTTTCTGTTGATGGTGCTTTCATCCAGCAGATTGAATTTGAGGGGGAAAGACTTTAACAATAGGCCTATTAAAAGGTCATAATTAAAGTAGAATGTACAACTAAACACAAGGTCAGTATTGGAGGACCTATTAATAAAATCTTACTTGCATTATTTTATACTGTTAAATTATAATGAAGACAACAGTTTGGTTTTGATTTTTTTTTTCTGATTCCAGGATAAAATACTTGAAGAACTTGACAAAGAAGATAGTACTCATGATTCTATATCTCCAGAATCAGACTCTGAAGAAGATGGAATTCGTGTAGATGCTGAAAAGGCTCTTGCAGAGAAGGAAAAGGTTATAGAATTATAGATGCTTATTATTGGTAAAATAGCAATTTAGGAATAGGAGTATTTGCAATTTTCTTGTAAAAGATCATCCACTGAGACTGCACATCTGGTAAAATAATTGCCTGTTTGGAAGTCTTGCTGTCTGTTTCCCTGCCCATGCTTCCAAAATAGAAAATTCTCACTGCAGTTCCGTTCCTTTTCATTGTCAGTGGCAGCAAGCCTGGCAGATTCTAATTAATGTATGCTTGTGGTGACAAATGTATTGGTGATGTTTTGCTTTGAGGATTTGAATAGCTGTATAGAATTGCTATATAGAGCAAACTGTTTTTTACCTGAACACAACATCTGAATGCCCCAAACTAAATGAGAACTTAAAAATACTCCCTTTGTGAGGCCAGTATATCTGGGAATGATGGGTGAATTTCTTTGCTTTAATAATGACAAGTTCGTACTGGTTCAGTTTTACCTAATAAGGTAGGATATAGAAAGAAATCTATCTGAGGCTTCATTGCCATGAGAAAGGCTAAGTCATGTAGCAGCTTCTGTGTTTTTGATAAACTTTGTTTGTAAGCAATCACCTAACCCGTCTGTCAGTCAGAATTAACTTCAGTAGTTCTAGCTTTAGTTTGGGTTTTTAGGGGGTTGGTTGTTTGGTTTAAATTGTCTATGTGGGCGATACTTGTGTTGTATTTCTGCTGCTGTGGGAATTCCTTAACATATAATCTGCAGTCTGCATTGAGAAGTTGAGGTATCTTTCACCATTATTGTCTTGGCTACAGTGAGGTCCTTGAGACTGCATGAGATAAAAGTCCCAGAGGCGGCAGAAATGAGAATGTTGACTTGGAAAGCAAAGATGCCAAACCTAGTTGCTAAAAACTTAAAAAAAACCCATTCAATAATTCAAGTAGCTATGTATGTGCTTGTTACAGGTTTCTGGAAATGACTTAGAGATACTGAAAATGAATATTTTATAGACCTGTGTTATAGAATATATCATGAAAATTATTTAATATGGTGCACTTAGAATATGTCAGTTAGAAAGCGTATTTCATGGTAAAGCAGTACTTCATGAGAAATATTGAACAAAAATATTTAAGCATTTCTAAAAAACTTTGACTTTTTAGAGTTTTTAATTTGCAATGTGTATGCCAATGTATGGTAACTTGCTGAAAATGCTTTTTTCTATTCACAGGGCAATAACTACTTTAAACAAGGAAACTTCGATGAAGCTATAAAATGCTATACTAGAGGGATGCATTCTGATCCATACAATCCAGTATTGCCCACAAACAGAGCATCAGCTTTTTATAGAATGAAAAAGTAAGACTTGGGTTGTTAAATATGTAATATTTTCATACTTTAAACACTACCTTCAGATTTTGGGTCTAGTTTTAATTCTTGAGTTATACATCATGCTATGATGCAGTCGGTTACAACCTGCCTTCCAGTTTCAGAATAAAATAGAAATCGGCAGGAGTAGCACTTTGGTAGTCTTCATCATCAATTTTTCCCTGGCTTGCACACTGGCAGTTCACCATCTTCTTACAGTTACAGTGTTAGAATTGAAGAAGAAAGAGGAAGAGAAAGTTACATTGCCTTTCAGATTCGGTGAGCTCTGTTTCTAAGGCTTTGACTAGTTTTGAATGGAGAAAGGGTACAGGGGAGTCGTTTATTCTCTCTGCGACAGTGGAGATTCTTGACTCCTGTTTTCCTTTCTTGTTTTAATGTATTTGGAATTAAGAAATGTGTAAATACTTGGTTTGTGCCACTTTTGAAGCATGTAAGATTTCTATGTTATCAAGAACTTGGAGAGGCTCAGAGTAAGGTAAACTACTGAAGTTTTGAGGTTTGGTATCTAGATGTGTCCAAACTACTCGTTCATTTTTTTTTTTAATAGGTTTTCTGTTGCGGAATCTGACTGCAATTTAGCACTTGCTTTAGATAAAAATTACATGAAAGCTTATGCGAGAAGAGGGGCCGCTCGCTTTGCTTTGAAAAACCTTCAAGGTGCTAAAGAAGGTGGGTCGTTTTAAAGTTTTTTTCTTAAAATACATACAGACTTGTGTGATCTGCTTCTTTGATGTAGGAATTTAATTTTCATTTCCTACAAATAAAGAAATGAAATACCATGTTGCATATTCCTCTGTCAAGGTAAAATTCAAGTAGCAAGTCCAAATGATAGCAGTATATATTAGTAGTTCTGGAGTAATTCAGCTTTAACCGTTTTAGAATTATATATTCCTTGAAATACCTCAGGCTTCTTGGGTAACTACAAAAAAGTTTTTTCTCAGAAGAATGCTCTGCTTACTGGTCTGTGCTTCATACCTGAAACGTTTTTCTGCTCTTCTGATAGATTATGAAAAAGTTTTGGAGCTGGATGCAAACAACTTCGAAGCAAAAAATGAACTGAAGAAAATTAGTCAGGTAACAAGATTAATAGGCCCTAACATAAATTAATACATCCTGTTCCGTTTATATCTCTGTCAATTTTTGTAACAAGAACTGATTCAGCAATTTCTCACATGCTTTTTCTGGCATCTGAAGTTCACTGAGGTCAGAATCTTTAATGGAGATTCTTTTGGAGAAACTCCCATATACAAATATCAGTGTAATAGTAGATGGCAGACTAAGACTGCATGTGTACACCATTTGGCGTTTTTTTGAATTTTTGTTATTATTCATTGGTTGAGTTTTGTGGGTAGGTTGGTTGGTTTATTTTTTAATTTCCCCCCATTTTCTACATCCTGTGTTGATGCATTTTTCAATCATGCTTAGTATTTTGGTATAAGGAAGCACAGCACATGAGAGAATCTCTGTGTTCTCTTGGCCATAAAACTGCATTGCTAGCCTGCTTGTAGTCCCACTGATTGCTGAGGTCAACTAAACCAGAAAGTTGTTCTAAGAACAGAACAAAATACTCAAGTGCACGTTAGATCCCTTTCATGACAGGGAGGAGAATGTTAATTATGATGACCTTTGTAAATATAAGCTCGCCTGTTGCTTCTGTATAAATTTACTTACACCTTTTCAACTGCACTTTTGACAGTGCTTGAAAACTTTATGTTCAGAATGAAGATACAAAGTCTCCAGTAATTAAAGAAATAAATGTCATATGAATTGGACTCTCTACAAAGGTTCCATGAGTAATTTCACACTGTGCTTCAGAAGTTACATACTTTTAATTTACCAAGCATTATTTTGACTTGCCATCCCTCACAGAAATACATTTTCAAGAAGCAATTTCAAAATGTTTTTAAATTGTCTCTTCAATTTACATTTAATTTTCAACACAGGCACTTCTGTTAAAAAGCTTGGCAGATTTTCTTACATTAAGATTTTAGAAATTATTGTAATTTATGTTATAAAAATGTTTAAGTGGGGAGATACTGAAAGGAAAAAATTATGCTTTTACAGGCTCTGTCATCAAAAGAAAATTCAGAACAGAAAGAGTTTGAAGATGCAGTCGGAACAGGATTAACAGATGAAGAGAAGCAGCGCATTGAAGACCAGCAGCTCAAGCAGAAAGCAATTGCAGAAAAAGATCTGGTAGGTCACAGGTTCTGGTGGAACAGAAGAAACCTAGCAAAGAAAATGTTTGTGTTGTGCTATTAGTTATGCAAATGTATAAATTAAGCCTGATACTGCCTTGAACTTCATACATGGAATGTCCTTGATGTTACCTTGAATGTTTCCTATTTTGGTCTCTAGGAAGGTGAGTGGGACAGTGAGTTCTGTTTGGATTTATCTGGAGGAATAATTATTAAATGTAGTTTTTACAGCCCAAATTGCATATGCAGGATTTCAAATATGTGATAAGACAAGTAGAACTTAAACTGCACTTTACAAAGATCCCATTTCTCCATTATTGTAAGAATCTTTATGCTTGCTTGTCCAAGGTGAGTTGTGCAGTATTTCTTGTTTTCAAACCTCAGATGACATGACGAAGAGTAATTATTAAAAGGACTGTCTTGGTTTGGAAGACAGGTATCTGCTAAGGACAAACAGGACCCTCTCTTGAAATGGAGAATGCAAAAAAACTTCTCTCTCCAGGTTGTTATAATTTTAGAATTAAGGGGCTCTCAGGCGAGGATGTGAGGATATGGATAACAGTTCTTTACTTGTGTTTAGCAAGGCAAAACCAGAGCAACAATAACTATGAAATGAACAGCAGACAGAACCAGGGAAACAGTCCCAGTTTTCTCTGCCGCTGGCACCCTTTCCCCGTTGGTGCAGTTCCCGACACAGGCAGCTGTGGTGCAGAGTCCCGGGATGCTGGAGATGGATCAGGAGCTCCCCGGCGGTGGCTGGAGCTGCAGCACGAGTCCCGGCAGGCAGGGGGTGCGGGCTGAGGCGTGGAGAACACTCGGAGCAGGAGCCAAGGAACAGCGAGGGGGGCAGGAACTGCAGCAGCTCCCGGCCAGGCAGACAGGGGCAGGGTCAGGATTGCCGGGACACACACCGGAGAGACCGTGGCAGGAAACCCCGAACTCCGCTCCAGTGGGGCCAGTGAAAGAAAAAATATCTCCCCCCACCCCCCCCCCCCCGAAGTCTGAAAACTACAGCCTGCTGTTTTCTTCTCCCGACAAGCACACCCCCAAAAAGGAAGTGAACTTCGGGTGCTCCTCCTCTCCCTCCACCTCAGCCACTTCTTTTGTCTTTCTTAACTATCCATAAGTGCCCAGTGATCAGTTCCCTGGCAACTTATTGGAAAAAAATTCTATAAGAGGACCCAATCCCCAACAGGGACTTCAGGGGTGCAGGCAACAATGGCAATAAAAATGTATTTCTGGATATAGTTTTGCCTCACAGTTGGCTTATTGATTTCTTATTGAAGTAGTATTTGAGGATAAGTTTTATGGAGCAGGATAAAGATGAATTTGTGAAGTGCAAAAAATCATCTTGAAAGAGGAATTGGAAATGTTCAGAGTGTGTTAAAATTCATGCAGTAACAGGGTAGGTTTTTCTCCACATCAAGCATAAAGTTAAATAACAAGTTGTAGACTTAAAAGTCTGCATTTGAGTTACGAGTGTAGCACATGTTTTTTTTTATCCTTGAAGTATTAGAAAGTATTAAGATACTTTTTATTTTCTGCCTCCAAACTTAGGAAGAAATACGCTGTAACTCTCTGCTCTGGTGTGGGTGTTCTTTGAGATTCATCTTTGCAATGTCATGACCCTCTCTGCAAATAAGGATAAGAAAATGTTCATTGCACTAGATTTTCTCAATGCTGTTTTTTTCTGACCTAAATATTCCAGGGTAACGGTTATTTCAAAGAAGGAAAGTACGAGGCTGCAATAGAATGTTATACCCGTGGTATTGCTGCAGATGGCACCAATGCACTACTGCCAGCTAACAGAGCTATGGCCTACCTAAAGATAGAGAAGTAAGTGGAATTGCACGCTCTGTATCATTTGTTCATTGTAAATCAAGACGAATAATGAACCAGCAGATTTTCCTTCGAGTTACTGTCACTCATTCTCATTTTTGTTAGAATTCAGTGTAGAATAAAGTAAAGAATACAAGAAAAAAATAAAGCAGTAAAGGAGAGGGAACAAATCTATATGTGTGATCTTGAAATGCAGTTCATAGGAAGCAAGTTCTGAGAGAATAAACTAGCACCAGTATGAAATAATTGTTTCTCAATTGGAGTTTTTTTATGTGTGCAAAATTGAGATATTCACCTTTCTGATAGGAACTGCCTGAAGCTTTGTCTTTGACTCTGAAACCCAGTCAGCTACAAAATGTTGCACTGTAAAAAGAAGTGGATTATAACTTCTTACTTGGGAGGGAATAAGTAAAAGCTTTTTCTAGAAATTGTTACCTTTTAAAATGTTTTTTAACTTCACTGATAGAGGCATGTGTGTTTTGCCTTGTTTATTTTAAATTAAGTTTTATCCAAATAACCGAGAAATTCTAGGGAAATTCATGCTTTCCAGCAAATTAGATAAGTGCCATATGGCCAGTTTTCAGCTGTGAACTTCTTTTGACTCTGTGATGGTGTGGTAATTTAAAACTTGTAAGCTAGTAGCATGAAAAGCAGAAGGTTACATTGGTCATCTGTTTTAACATGACATGGCTGAGTATCTGTACAGACAGTAGATTGATCTCAGAGTAGGATAAGATGGGTTGCATGGTTAGTATTTCTGACACAACACTTGTGATTTAAAGGACATAAGAATGCAAATAATCTTCTGTGAGATTCAGAAGAAGCAATACTTTAATTGAACGACCAAGCAAGAAAATTGATTCCCTATTATAAATCTGGTATCATGGGTCTTTACATTTGAAAGAGGACCAAACATAAAATGCAACAAAAGCCCATTGGTATTCCCACGAACTGCTAGTACTGACAAGAGCAGCAAATAAAAATTAATTTGCATAAATTTAATGATAATTTGAACATGGAGAAGAGGAATGAATGAAAATACTTTAATAAGCACATAGTGGAATCGTGATCTAATGTAACAATGTGAATGGGATGAGAAAATTTAATTTTAAAATGAAGCAAATTACATTAATGCAAGGATATTCTGAAATAGTTAAGGACAGGTCACAGAACTCCAAATGTAGAGAAATTTATTCTCATGCATACTTGCCTTGTATGTCTCTGGTACATTTTCTTTGTAATGGTATTTCTGGTTTTCAAAAGTAAAAAACCATGGTACTAACTTTGATTTTAAGGTCGTTGTTGAATTCTTCCAGTGGACTCTGCTCTGGCAAACTTTTAAGTGTTTTTTTTCTTTACAGAGGATGTGAATTTTTTGTAATGCTGAAAAAAGTCAGCACTTTGTTATGACATAGCAAAAGATACAGCTTATATTTCAAGGTGCTCAGAAACCATGTATTATGGGAGTTTTGTAATTAGCGTTTTAGCTCAGTGATATGTTTATGTAAGTAATGAAGATCTACCTTTATATTTTAATTGATTTGGGTAGCTCTGTCTTTTCAGTTGAAACTGCCTCTTGAAACTGACTTAATTTTATACTGCACTTTTGCTGAGGTACAAAGAGGCAGAAGATGATTGCACACAAGCTCTGCTCTTAGATGCTTCCTATTCTAAAGCTTTTGCCAGAAGAGGAGCTGCCAGAGTTGCTCTTGGAAAGCTAAAAGAAGCTATTCAAGGTATGATTTTGAATTAGCCTAAATGTGGTAGGTAGATCAATATAAAGACATCCTGGTCTTTTGTTCTGACTTACTAAGATTATCAGTGCAAATGTTAAGAATTAAGTGCTTTCTGTTGGATTTCACTGAATATGTATAAAAACTCTTGTGTTGGTGGGCATAATGGAGAGACAGTTTTGTGTGAAGATTTTGCTGTTTATGGTAAGTAGTAAGAAATAGTTTGAAAAGCTCATTTCAGAAGAAGGTCATGATGTAGACATTAGGGTGACTTATAAGGGGGCAGTGAGATAGATTGAGAACTGGGTGAGGAAAAGATCCCAGATGGTCTTAATCAGTGACACAGGGTCTATCTAGTTGGAGGCCTGTGGTGTCCCTCAAGGTTCAATACTGGGCCTGTCGTGGTTTAACTTGTTCATCAGTGACTTGTTGCAGGGGCAGATGCCTCTTCAGCAAGTGAAGTCATGACTCAAAGCTCAGAGGAGTGGCCAATACCCTAGAGGGCTGTGAGCATTTCAGGAGGACCTTGACAGATTGGAGAGATGAGCAGAGGGTTACCTTGAGAAATCCAAAAGGCAGATGCGGGGAACAATAACCCCTGCAACAGCACAGGCTTGGACTTACCTGCTGGGAGAAGGATCTGGTGGACAGCAACTGGCCAGGAAGGCCAGTGAAGTCCTGGGCTGCGTTGGGAAAAGCACTGCCAGCAGGTCAAGTGAGGTGAATCTGCCCCTCCACTCAGCCCTAGTGAGGCACATCTGGACTGCTGTGTCCAGTTCTGGGCTCCTCAGTGCAAATGACACATGGAGCTCTTGGAGTGGGTCCCACAGAGGGTGACAAGGACAGTCAGGGGAACAGAGCATCTCTTACAGGGAAAGGCTCAGAGAGCTGTGCCTGTTCAGTCTTGAGAAGAGATGACTGAGGGGTGACCTCACCAATGTCTGTCAGTATCTGAAGGGAAGGTGTCAAGAGGGTGGAGCCAGGCTCTCCTTGGTTCCAAGCAGTAGGACAAGGGGCAACAGGTGGAAATCGATGCACAGGGAATTCCACCTGAATATGAGGAAGAAATTCTTTAGTGTGTATGTGATTGAGCACAGGAACGTATTGCCTAGAGACTCCCTCTCTGGAGATATTCAAGAACTGTCTGGATGCCATCCAGTGCATTGTACTCCAAGATGACCCTTCTTGAGCAGGGAGGTTGGACCAGATCACCCACTGGTGGCCCCTTCCAACCTTGCCCATTCTGTCACTTACCTGCCTTTAATTATTTTTAGAGAAAAAAAAAAAGGAAATAGAAGGCTTAAAAATCTGTCACATGTACATTGTTACTTGAAATATCTATAGTTTGTGTCGTTTTTCTCTCAGATTTTGAAGCTGTTCTGAAGCTGGAACCTGGAAATAAACAAGCAATAAATGAACTCACGAAAATAAGGAATGTATGTACACTTATTGGGGTATAGTGGGGTTTTGTTTGGGAGTTTTTTGAAGGCTATAGTACTAGAAGGTTTTATTCTTTGTAACATTTTTTAGACATACCTTGTATTTATTAATGAAACACCTGATCTTTTGGACAACTTGCCTTTTTTTCAGGAATTAGCTGAGAAAAAGGAGAGGAGTCACCAAGAATATCCTGCAGTATTGATAAAAGAAGCAGAAATTAAAAATATAGTGAAAATGATTGATAATCCATTACAGATTAAATCAACAGTAAGTTATATGAGTTGTTTTCCATAATGATGAGAAAAGTAGTGCTTAGAGTTAAAATTTAGTTTCTGTATTGTAGAATAACCCCTGATAGATAACTTTGCTTGTGGAAAGGCAAAAATGTGTAAGTTTACTCTTTTGATATTTTTCAAGAACATATACACACAGGGAAATGCTGAAGTTCACAGCAGTGATGGGGTAAGCATTCAGCTGCAGCATCACCCTCAGCCAACATGGTGTACACATACGTTTATAATTGGAATAGGCAGGCAGCCCCAAAACCCTGTCTTGTGCCCGTAGATAGCATTGCAATTGAAAGTAAATGGGAGAGAGTTGAGAGGCTCTGGGTAAACTTTCCTTCATTTCTACTGCTGTTTACAGTTTTTACAGCAGCTAAAGTGGTTATAAGACATTTTGCCTACTTGTGTCATATGCTGCTGTCACGTAGGGCTGCTTTCCAAAGAGCTTTGAGCATGCATTTTCATCTCTGTAAACTGTAGGACGGCTGGATATCAGTTTTCAATACACAATGTATTTGGACTATGATAATTGTAGTTAGATGAATGAGTTATAGATCAAAAAATGTAATACCAGGATTCTTTATGTATTAGGCTTCTTTTACTGCATTTAATCTTTATACATTCAGCAATGAGTTGTGTAAATACAGAGTGCTCGTACTTAGTATATGTATGCACTCATGCTATTTGAAAATGTTTGTTTACCCTCATAAATAGTATAACTTGGATAGTTTTAGTAGAAAATGTGTGATTATTTTGAGCCCTTGGGAGGGGAGAGTGTTATGTCCTCTCTATAGCTAGATATGTAATTTCTTTAAACCTAGATGAATGTATTGTGAAGTAGCTGAAATATTAGAGACAGTTAGAAATTTATATTTATTATTTGTATTTGGCTGCTAAATAAAGTGAAGATGCTAGGTTGGTTGTATTCCTCTTGTTATTCTGTTAAGGTAAAATGTATAAAAAGCATTTGTGCTTTTAGTACTGCCATTATAGAAATCTAATTTGTTGAGTATGTTTAATCATGTGGATTTGCCTCTCTATTTCTAGAGGAATACATACTATGTTCATGTTCAAGAAATGAAATTCTAAAGAAGTGATAAAAGGGTTTTTTTCTATGACCTCTGATGGTGGTGGTCAAAAATAATGAGGATCATGTAGAGATTAAATAAGCTAAAGCATTTTAGCGTGTGGTGGAATTAATTACCTTAGGATGTATGTAATTTGGTCAGTCAACAGAACTGAGTTACAGATATTTATTATACCAAAATTTTAAGCTATTGGCCAAGGCCTGTGTTGTTGGTTATTTTTTTGTTTTGCTAAATTACAAAGCTTGACTACACGGGACAAAGTATATGATAGATCTTGCCCATACAACTTTAGTGAGAAAAAAGTGTACATTTTTAATTATTACTGGGAAAACAGACTGCATACGGAGATCCTCTAGGGTAAGGATATACTGATGTACGAGGGTAAAGCAATAAAACGATCATATCAGGCTTCATGTAGAATTTTATGGTCTTCTCTGTGCACCACTACAGAGGTAACTGGTTATTATACGATTATTTTAAGGTATACACAGCTTTGTCTGGAGTCTGTTTAAACACTTATGTTGAGTCCACATGTGACATGTGAGGTCTGTGATCTATTTAGAAGCCCTTGCAAAGGATAGATATTGAAGAAGTTGATGATGATGACACATCAGATGGTGACTTTCCCGGCACTACTTTAGTCAATAACTGGAGGAATTCAGTGAGTGTTGAAGCAACAGAAACTCTAGCTCAGGATGATCTGTTGACAACAGTTGATACTCCAAAAGCAAAGCACTTGAAAATAGAAGAAATCAGTGATACATCACTATTACAGTAAGTATAATAATTCTGATCCTCTTTTAAAAAGGTAAATGTAGTTGAAACGTAATCTTCATTTCCAGATGTCTACATGTGGTGAGGTATTGAAGATACTTTGGAGGATCTGAATTAAAAAGGAAATGTTGAAAGAAAATGCAGTTCTTGCACTTTTGCCTCTTTGATACAGTGGTTGAGACAAATATGATCTATTTATGGTAAACTCAGTCTTAAATTGCAAACGTAAAGGAATTCTTATTTTCCTGCATGCTGTTCTCTTTCTTACTTGGGCACTCCATCTTCCCTAGCCGTTTTTACAACTTTTATTTGTAGTTTTTTAGAAGAGATTTTTAACAGATTTCAAGCATTCTTTGTACCCCAGTTGTGTGAGAGAAGAGGAACAGATGAGCTTCACCACCCTTTCCTCTGCTGAGGCAGGTGTAGCTTCAGATGTGCTCAGTGTCTAAGTCACACCGTGTTGCTTAGGCAAACTCAAGTCTGTCTTGCTGAAACTAGGTTGAAGTACAGAAGCTTTATCCTTGCTCAGTCTTAGAACTTGTTTTCCACTGCATTTACCCTACCTTGTTCTGTTAATATAAGGAATCCTGATCAGAGAATTTCTGTGAGAAACACTGGTCCCACCCACCTTTTCCAGCTCAGTTAGATGGATTTACTGTGAAGTGTTGAAGAAAAAAGTATATTCTTAGCCTTTTTTTAATTTCTAAAAAATCAGTGGACAGAAATAACAAATTATAGGACAAAAAGTAGATCTACTACTGTCAGTGTTGAAATTAGTTTATCCATTTGACATTGTTACTGTTTTGCATTATGAAATTGCAGAAAATGTGAATTTTTTTTGGTAGGTATAAATGGGAGAAACCTACTATAAAATCCAGTTATTTCCAAAAACAAAGTAGAGGGAGTTTGAGTAAATTTAAGTATTTGCAGATGTATATTTTCAGAAAAGTTGAATCAAATATAAAGCTTGTATAATTTAAAGGTATGTTAAAATATCTGCCTAAACTAAAACACATTCTTTTTTAAAAAAAATTTCAGTATTTTAGCTTTTAATGAATAGAAAGATCTCCAAGTAGTTCTCCCTGTAGAATTTCCTTAAAAGTTGGTTTGATTATGTGTTTCAAAATACGTTTGCAGGCTGCCTGTAAATGTGAAAGGCATTTCATCAACATTGCATCCATCTTTTCCTGCAAGCAAACAGAGAGACAAAGAAATCAGAAGGTCATTTATGTCTGCTTCTCCAGTTCCTCCCATTCCTGCAAATTCTTTCCAGCTTGAATCTGACTTCAGGAAATTGAAAGACTGCCCCGAAAACATGTACTTGTACCTGAAGGTATGAAAAAGAGTGTTAAGAGTGTTTGGACAATTTCTTCAATGTCAGTTGAGGAAACAGTACCCTTAGGTGGAAGAGGTAGCTATGTTTAGAGTGTCTCAAGTGTACAATTGTCCCTTTACTTAATTGTCTTCACATAACAGAAAGGAGTCTGATGTGCATTTGAGTTTTTCTTCTTTTGCGCCTTTTTATTTGCTTTAAGTACAGTCTGTGCATTTTTTCAAGTGAGTGCTTCTAGGGCAATTAGACATAGCAATGTTTTTAAACTGAGCAAATGATTGAAACAGCAATCTGCTTAATGTGTACTTTTACTTACGTTATTTTGGAAAAAAATACTTAGAGTTTTTTAAGAGAAGTTAGGAATAACCATTACTAAAAAACTCCAAAGAAACAAGCAAAAATTGTTACTTGATGTCAAATTGTGTGATTTGTTTTTTTTGCTTTCATGCACTTCAGCATTGTCTGTGACCTTCTAAAAATGCACATGTAATTCTCATGACTCAGTTGTATTTTTTTGTCTAAAATGAACTTTTTAAATTTTTCCATAGCAAATAGAGCCCTCACTATATGCAAAGCTATTTCAGAAATCCTTAGATCCAGACTTGTTTAACCAGATCCTGAAAATTCTACATGACTTCTACATTGAGTAAGTTTAACTCCTTTTGTTTTACATTGCTTATTGCTGTTCTGAAAGGTTTGGGGTTTTTTTGGTAGGGGGGGTTGTTTTGTTTCTTTTGTATTTGGGAGTTTTTTATGTTCTCTCTAGTCCCAGCCTTACAAAATTGTTTCCAGCACGCAGGAGTACATGAGCATAGTGAAATCATTGGAATTATTCAATAGTTGTTTCTTAAGAAGTGAAGCTTGACATGAAAAATCAGGTAGAAAAGAAAAGATACTTTTACTGAGTGTTGTTGAATTGTGCTTTGCTAAAGAGCACCAGCAACCCACATTAGTCTGTATGAAATAACTTCTGTTCATATTACTGTGTGTTTATTCTGAGACCATGTAGAATTGCACATTGTCCTCTATTTTAGCTTTCTAAAGCTGAGAAATTCAGAAGATTTTGGGGTTCTGTCACACGTACTGTGATGCATTCCAACTTAATTATCTGCTAATATTTTACAGTTGCCTGAAGCAAATGTGTATTGGAGACTGAGGTTCTGATAAGACAGGACCTGACAGGTTATTTTTGCAATTTCTGTCCATGCTGCCATTTGAGTCCTAGTTTGTTTTGTCTCTCAGAGGCAGTGTGCTGCTTTTTTTTTTTTTTTTGCCTTTTTTTTTTTTTTTGTCTGAGAAGCACACACAATGGTTTTTGGTGGTGTTTTTTGAAGCTAAGCAGGCATAAATCAATGTTTGCGTTTCTCTTGGTTTCCTTAAAAAGTAAAATATCTATCAAATCAGTGGAAAATGCTGTCTTAGATACAGTCCTGCATTTGGTGATACAACATAAAAAAGCTAGGAAGCTGAAATTGTTTGCTGTAAGGTAAGAGTACTGTCTCCCCCCCAGAAGAAATGTGAAGTTAGGAAAGAAAAATTCTGTATGTTAGTATTCATAGAAAAGGCAATGCTTGTTTGTTGTTGACCAGAAAAATGTAGAATGAACGCAATCTAGGAGTTTTCTGTATGGATGAAAGTTAAGGCAGCTGTAATTGGCTCAGTTTTTCAGTGAGCTTCCTATGGCCACAGGTGCTGCTTCTTTTCACACTACCTGATACATATAAAAATAGTGATGTTACGGCCAGGTGTAAGCATTAAATCATGTAGTAAGTATTCTGTACATGACCAGCAGTCAGTTTGCATCAGTCTAGGTTTTTGTAATTCTTCACTCTTTGCTCAGCAGAATATATACCTACATAAAGATTTCTGGATGTTGACTTTTTGCTTTGTGAATGGACAAATGAACAGGAAAACAAAGGGAATATGAAAGAGAAGGGAATTCTGTTGGTCCTTTAATTTCTTATTCCTGAATTCTTCAATATTGCTTTCAGCTACTGAATAATTCTAATCAACAGTGGTTATTTTTATATTTGTAATAATCTTCAGGAAAGAGGAGCCATCGCTCATCCTTGAAATCCTCCAGAGGCTCTCTGAATTAAAAAGATTTGATATGGCAGTAATGTTTATGTCAGGTTCAGAAAAAAAAGGTAAGTAATTTGGTAGCGTCTTTGTAAACTTACTTTGTGATACTGTAGAAACTGGCAAAAAGTATGTAAAACTTAGTGCTATTCTGGTGTATTCCGTGGAATAATCACTTTAGTTGTCTAGTTTTTTGTTGTTTTAGAAGTTAATATGAATGTCATGTAATTTTTCTTAATCCTTTGACTCCTTATTTATTGTTTAGACTAGAAAACTACAGCTAAATCCTCTTATTTTAATCAGTAATACCACTGCATTTTTTTCTGATAAAATAAGCTTTGCCAGCTTGTCAGTTTTGTAGCTGGTAATGTTACAAATTTATGAATTTATATGAAATCCTACATCTGAGATTCAAGGTATCCAGATTATACAGTTTCCACAATTTACAGTTATGACAAATCCTTACTTTTCTGTTGGCAAAAGGGTTTTGTCTCAAACTTTATCTTTGTTTAGCACACCAGACAGACTATGCAGTAGTGAGACACAATCAAAACATTTTTTTGGGACCATGTAAATTTAAATTTACTATCTACAGCTGAGTTTCACTAGTAACCATTAAAATATTTTGAAATCTGAATCTCCTTAATATAACTTGACTTACTGAAGTGCAATGCCTCTTACAAATGGCGTTCACACTTTTACCTAATGTAAGCTTTATCTGCCATTGGCATTAATATTTGTCTTCTGCATGAAGTGGCATAGTGTCAAGATAGTTAAGAAACTAAAAGCTTTTTGTTGCCTGGATCATACACCTGTTTAAGAAAATGTTGTTAGGCAGCTCCTGGGCATCAAAACAAAGTGAGAGGTTCGCTTTGCTAATTTTGTTCATCCTCCGAGTAGTTTAAAAATGTTTTGTATTTCAACTGTATGCCACTTACTCTCACCAAGGAAAGAATTGGACTAATTTACCTTAAGAGTGTGAATCACAAAAGTAACAGTTCATGTTGGGATTTTCTTTTTCAGTTACACAGGTATTATTCAATCATGTGAACCACAGGGGGTTAAAAGATGCTTCTGTTGAAGAATTGGAGAAGAAATATGGCATTTTCTCTTAGCAAGATGGCTGACGTAAATATCTGAATTTGCACCTTTTTTTCATGTTGAAATTAGCTAAGAAGGCTATAAAGACTGCAATTTTGTTATTTTTTATAAATAATGTAACTCTTAAACTTGGGTTAGCCAAATGGCAAGTGCCTGAAGAGATCATTATTTTGTTCTGCAGTACACTTGCTTTCCAGTACCTGAAACAATATGGATTTACACTTTCATTAGTGGAATCTGTTTGCCTGAAAGAAAAAAAAAAAATGGGCAGATTGGCATTCAGGATCTGGACTGTAGATAGAGATCTTTATTAAAAGGAAAAAAATATTTATAAACATGTCTTTGGTAAGAATGAAATGCTGTATATTAGAATTATGTGCATGGTGTTTTTATTTTAGAAAATAAACAATGTTGAAGATATTATATTTCTAAGGAATTATTTTTAATTAAGGTGCCTATATCACTCTTCTGTAACGATCCATCACATCAGAACTTGGACTGTGCAAAGTGAACCTGAAGTATGATGGCAAAAAAATTCCAGAACTTTTACTTATCTAAAAGTAGAGTTTTAGCATTGGTAGCTGAGAACCTCTGAAGCTATTCATGTAAACCTCAACTGTAATTGCAGAATATAAGGAAAACAAATACTGTAGAATTAAACTAAAAGTTTAAAGAAAAACACTTTGTGTTCTTTCAAGAGTACTTTTAAAACAATCCGGTGAAACTTAATCCTCGTGAGTCTGTTGTTCTGACTGGGTAAACCCCTTAAGATGACTCAGGAGGCTAAGCAAAATACCTCAACAGTAGAAGGCAGCAAAAGCATGAAATTAACTGAACTTCTTAGATAAGAGTGAACATGAGGTGTAATAAATTACTTGTACTGCACACATGACCAGGAAGAAATAACAGCACTTGTCAAGTATGCTCTAACTAGTATCCAAGTGGTGGTGTAAGCTTATCTGCTGTCTCTTCCATCACGCACGTACTAATATCCTGCCAGTTTGCTTTCATCCTGATTCAGCCCTTGTACTCTACTGATGCTTCTCTGAAAGTTTTGTTTTGGTAGTTGTGTGGTTTTTCAGAGGAATAATTAACTAGCTGTAGTATTCAAAAAGACTTCAAAATGGATTAGTAGGAAAAGGTGTGAATGTTGTCATCTAAGTAGTCAATATTAAGAAAACTAATTTTAAAACATCTGCAGCTACATTATATCCTAGTTCATGTGTAATCCAGTTAAATAATTAACTGAGCTGCATCCTCAGGCCTGGTAGCAATTGATAGGAATGGCATTAGCACTGGACCCCTAAGGTAGCTTTAAATTAGCCCTGGATCTGAGCACCAGAGCAGGTACTGCTACTGGGGGAATGTAAGAGCCTTTATATAGCCCTGCTTGCAGGCTACCTACAGTAAGAGTTGTTACTACTATTCTGCTACTACCCAAGTTACTGATAACAGGCTATTTATTCCCCTTATTGTAAAGCACTGAAGATAAGGTATTGGGGATACTACTGTAACTCGTAAATGGTAGGGGATGGAGTAGTTACCTGATAGTTTTATAGATACAAATTTTGTAGATAATGTACCTTCCTATGGATAGTTACAAGTTGCTCAGTGCATAGCAGAGGTGTTTGCTTGACTAGGTTATACTAATAAACTATGTGGTATATTCTCAATGGCTGGTTTTTCAAAGCTGTTGTATGAAATCAGGTGATTGGAATAGGGGCCTTCAAAAATAAAAGCAAGATCATGGCAGAAAGATTTGAAACTGTAGGCCAAGAGTTCACCTACAACTCCACCGTGCTGTGCTCTTAATGAAAGTAAGCTGTTATGGTTGGGTTTTGTCCAAATTGCTTCTTTTACAGAGATTTCTGTTCAGGATTTGTGCATGTTGAGGAGGGCTGATGAAGTTTTTCAAGCATGTATAATTTAGTCATGTGGAAGAGTAGACCTGATTTTATGTTGCTACTGAACCTAGGCCTCCAAGATTAATCTTGCAAGATGCTATGCTACTGTAGACTTTTGCTTTTATTTTTAAATGTGAGATCTGAAATTACTTTTCAGTGCATAGAAAACAGTGCAAGATGGAGAGCAGAATGCAGGTATTCAGAGGACTGCCAGCTCCACCTGCTCCAGGAGATGGCAGTGTTTTTTCTTTTAAATTGTTAAAGACAGATTTCTGGATTGTAGGGTTTGATGAAACATGGAGAAGATTCATAGATGTGAAGTAAGTAAAAAATCCTTTTTGCAGAGAGAAGTGGATTTTTTTCTTTTATTTTTTAATCCAACAGACTCTACAGTGGTTATAACCCTATTGTGTTGGAGAAAAAAAAGATTACATAAATAGCAGGAAGCTGTTAACTGTGAAATAATTCATAGCCCTTTGCAATGTTACAGCATTCAAGGTGTCAAAAATATGAGATCATGTTTCCTACAGTGATGGATTCAGGCTTGAGTTTTGAATGATTCTTTTACTTACCAGTATTAAATTATGTTTTTCTAGATAACTTTTTAATTCATAAAGATAATCTTTAAAATTTTAATATTGTCCTCCAGTAGATCTCCAACACAGTCAAACTCCATGTTATCTATTGATTCCATAACCCAAATTGTTAGAATACTGAGGGAACTTATCCTAGGACTTATGTCTGCAGAACGTCATTATAGCTTTCCCATTTGACAGTAGACTGTGACTTTATTTTTTTTCTTGTTTTCCAGCAACTCTGGTAGCTCTACATTCATAAAGTAATTTTTTAATCTGAGCTATGTTTCTCTTACTTATTAGGATGTCCAGTGACAATCACACATCAAGATGAAGACACTTGATTTACTGCTTTTTTCATTGCACTACTGTAAAAAAAAAAAGGTTTTAACATAACTTGTACTTGGTAGTACTTGTGTCAGTTACTGTGGCAAGCATAAATGAATATAGTTTGAGTACTTGTTCCAAAAGATTTTTTAGGATTGAAAATTAATAGTTGTGACACTGCTCAGGAAGTTCTGCTGCTCTTCTTCCTTGTCGTTTTAATTTAAAATAGACATTTCAGCTTGCCAATTCTCTCCAATAATTGAAGCTACTTTTAAGTAATTTTATTTACATAAATTTATATATAATTTTAGTACAAGGTTAACATACCAGTTTGATATTTAGAGTATAAATCTTTGGGGTTCAGAGAACCTGTGAACATCAATTTCAGGAAACTTAGGTTCTGGCTCATTCTTCTCTTTACTAGGTAGAGATCTTTCTTTGTCAGTGATATGAATACGGTTGCATGTAGGTGCCATCATTAGGGAATACTGAAAAGGAAACAGACACTGAAGAGTTAATTACCAGTGTCATCAGCTGTCAGTTGTTTTCTTCTATCTTGCATGACTAAAATTTCCATTGTTCAGAGCAGGTTTTTTGTTTTAATGCTGGTGCACTTAACACATCAGTCTTTTCTTACTCCTGTCAACTCCTGCTTACTTTGTTTTCCTCTTGTGGTTCTGTGTTTTCTTTTCACTGCTGCATAATAATTATTAAACAGTCTGTCCTCATTTCCATTACTTACATGGCTTTCTTCTTTTGAGATCACTGAAGAGCTCTTTGTTGTTCAGGTTCATCCCGTTTCACACTTATTATCCTTTCTTTCCATTGTCATAATTTGAGTTTGTTATCTTGATATTATTTGGTAACTGCCATCTCTGGTGTATTCTTTTCAGCCCTTTTATGGGCTGTCCTGCCCTGCAGAATCTTTTGTAAGTGATTATCCTTGAGAGAGCAGGAAACTAGCCTGACCTCTAAGGAACACGTTCTAAGTTGGAATCTAGTCTTCATGCAAGTCTGCCAAATGAACTGGAATTGCATTAGTGATTGATCTGGCTTTTTCTTTGCTGGTTAGGGTTGGGAAGGTACAGCTTTTGGTATAAAAGGTGGAAGCGTATTTTTCGCTCTTGTGTCTTGTCTCAAGCATGCTGTTCAGACTGATTGAAATAGTAAACTTTTATGGGTTTTATGCATCTGTCACTTTTTCATTGTACCGTTTCACATAAACGATTTGTATCAGATCTTTCTTGTTAACATCTGTCACTATGTGCTGAGTCTTTCTCTGAATGTCTTCATTTTCACAGTGCCCTTTCTGTTCAAAACGCTGTATACTTCACTGCCTTCCCTCTCCTATCATTAGTTGCAAGCAACTCAACTTCTTCAGTGTCATTTGAAGGCCCCTTCTAGTTCTTAAATATTTCTGCTCAAAGCTCTTTGTTTCTGAAAGCTCCTAATAACCATGCTTCTTCAGGATCCATTTTGTAGAAGTATTCCACTCTGAAGTCTGACTTTATAAACTGAAGCGTAAAACCCAAGCAAATTCCTTTTTACTTTTGCTTTCTGATCAATTGATTGCTGAGTTCAGTTGTAGCTGATACTTCAAAGTCTTTTACTTTCTTAATAATAGCAGAAAGTAGTTTTTTCTTCAAACTACAGGCCTTCCAGTCTCTCTTCTGGCAGTTGTTGCATTAATGAAACTTAAGATGACAGCATAAAAAATAGATTGGTTCCTTGTCCCAAGTGAGTCTACCTGGTTTTTAAAGCAAGAAATGTACCATGAAGCACGAAGAGTGTTATGTTAACCAACAGTTGAATATACAAAAGTCTTCCTTATCCTGATGCCTGATAAGATAGATTAATGCTCTGTGTAAACTATTCAAGTCCTGTTTTGTGGCCCCTTATTTAGACACAATGAGCTGAGCATCAGATCAGTCTGAGTGAGGAGATCCACAAAAAAACCCTGTGAGAGACTGAATTGTTACTTGATTAATGGCTCAAACAATTGGCCAATTGCAAGGGTGCTTTGGTGAGGCTAGGTTTGCATCCCCCAGCAGAGGGGAGGAGGAGAGGGTTTTGTGTTCAATGGGGAAACCTCTGACCTACAGCAGACTGAGAGGGTGCTGTCTATCACCAGAGAATGACCAGGACAAACCAACTTTTGTTTAGCAACAAGCTGGATTTTTAGTCAGATAAGGCAAAAGACTGATGAGAAACCCATCCTCTGAAAGTGGGGTGATGCTTTCTATCATGCTAATGTCCTTTACACAACTGGCTCAGGTCTATAACTCCTGTGATGGAGTTCATCCCTTCTGACAGGGCATACCTGGCTCAACTAACAGTGATGTGAGAAGCAGCTGTCATGTCCTATAAGTTGACATAAACCATCAAAGACCTTTGAAGTGCCCCCAGACACATTTCTGGGGCCTTCTACCAGAGGATGATCTACAGTGTTGAAACAGAGAATGGTTTATAATGAATTACTATGACTTTTTGAAGAATCGGTAACACCTTGCTGACTTGAGAAAAATGTACCCCAGAGCCTTCATCAGAAAGTGAAAAAGCTGCTAAGTCTTTCTAAACTAGCCTGAAGTTCAGATGTTTGAAATAAAAAATGAGTTACTGCTGCACACCAGATCTTGTGTGTAACACCGTGTAGCATGCGAGCCTTGAGGAGTCGAATTCTGTCCTTAGTGTTCAGATTTCTTTGTTCATGATTGGATTCTCGTGGTTGTGAAAGTTAACCAGGCTATTACTGGGTTTTGTTGTACTAAATTCAATATTTAAGTGGAAGTGTGCATTTTTCAAAAGATGGGTAAAAACATTATACAAGGCACCCCCTGAGCTGAGAGGAGCAAGATGGTGGACATCAGCGCTCTCATGGAAGTAGGTCCATCATCTGACACATCACATCATCTGTGGTGCAGATGTAGAGTGCCCCACATAATCTAAGAACTTAAGAGACTGGCAGCTGAAGGAGAGTGAATTTCCTTTCACAAGACTCAAGATCAGCGTGTATTTTTCAAGCTTTCAGATTTCAATCTCAACATTTCTCTCTACTTCAGTAAAATCTAAAAATTGATTACTGTTTTTAACATAGGATTTTCAGAAACTGAAGAGAACAAACTCTGCTAACCCTTTTTTAGGAACTTCCCCTAGCTTTCCTTTCAGAATTACATTTTGTCCTAGTCTTTGTCCTTTCATGCTTGTGCCTGTCACATACTGGGTTTATATGAAGCCAGATGAACTGAGGACAAATTCCTGCAGTCAGTGCTCCCATATGGACTTTATAAGGATAGCTCTGCTACTTCTGACACAAAGAAATTTGGGTCAGTAAGAATGCCCATATACTGCATATAAAACAGCCAGGCTTTGCATTCCTACCTGGTTTGTGCTGGTAGAGACGGGAGGCTATGGTACCACACAGCCAGAGTCCTAGTCTCAGCTCCTTTCATAAGGCTCCTTCTTCCAACTGCAATAATGCAAAATATCACAGGGATCAGCTGCTATGCTCAGAGGCTGATGAGGGGGCTTGTTTGTTCCTGTTCAGCTACCTGGGGTTACAATATATGGCTCTTCATCTTCAGATGTCAAGCTTAAAGAGGTTGATGAAGTTTGTTTATCTTTCCCAGTTGTTTAATGCATAAAACAGTTTGTTCTAATCTTCATTAATTTCCCCTGTTAATTCCCTGTGCTGATAATTTGCCATCCTTCAGCCTGCCTGTGCTCTCTGTCATTGCCAGTTCCTGACTGAATACAATATGTGTTTGTCAAGAGCAAGGAAGTTGTTTTGAATGATTGGAATTAAATCAGAATAATAGACCAAAGAGTATTTTTAGGCACCTCAAGGTATTCAATATCCTTGTGTACAAGATTCCCCCACATGTAGTAATGCACTGACAAATTTCAAAATTTACCAAGATAGATATTTCCAAACTGATGAGCATCTGTTGGGAGATTGCCAAAAACATGCGACAATTAAAAGTCCATGTGCCTCTAAAACTCAGGGAAAAACAGCTGCATTATGGAACCTAAGGGATCATAACCTAACTGTTATGTCTAGTTTTACAGTTTTATTACAGGCCACAGGCACACTTGGACTTATCCGGCTTGGGGAAAAGAAGGGAAACCGGACAATGAAGTGAGTGATGAGATCAAGCTGCCCATTGTTACATTCCATGATTTTAGGGAATTGCCTTATATTGAGTATTGTCCCACTTTTGTGCATAGTCTCATGTCTCAGGCAAGTTCCTAACTGGAAATCAGTTGTCCTGTAAGCTCAAGATTTGGATCTTCTGTCACCCTACCTGTACTCGTGTGCTATCACTGCTGCATTAGAAGCAGATTGTCACCTGTGAAATTTATCATAGAATCACAAAATAGTCTGAGTTGGAAGGGACCCAGAAGGATCATGAAGTCGGCTCTTCAAAGGGCCAATACAAGGCCCAAGACCCTGGTGTTATTAGCATCATGCTCTGACCAACTCAGACCAATTATCTGAGGGTTTCAGAGATTATTAGGAGGCTGGTGCCCAAGTGTAGAGATGACATTCTCCTGACTAACAGGAGCAGGTGAAAATGTTTTCTTCTGATGGGGAAGGCAGCTCTGGGTCTGCAGGAGACTCAGGGCAAAGGGAGGTACACTGAACTCAATGGGGAAGGATTCTGGCAGGAACCAGATAGAAACTGACAATTCGAAGGAAAAACTTTAGAGCAACTTTTGGGCTCATGTTGCAGCTAAGAGGGGTAGTCATTGAAGATCATATTGATGAAGCTTACATGAAACACCCTTTTTCCTTACTAATTATACAGCTGGCATAATGAGTCAAGAAAATCCATGGATTATTTATGAAGTTAATTTTGTGAATGGAAAGCTATGAACTATATTTGATTTGTTTAATTTATTTGACAAGCTCTGAATCTGACCCAGCTTGGGAGAAAGGAAATGCTATGAGGGAAAGAAAGCACAAGGCCTTTATCTTCACTGAATTATTTCTGTCAGCAAAGAAAACCTTTGGCTCTTCAATTATTTCAGTCACATCCTGGTGTTTGTTTCCTATCACCCAGTCATGGATCATCTGACTTGTCATATAGGGTCATGGTTGCTTTTTCCTCTTCTATCTAATGCTAAAAATGAGAACTTTGAGTTCCCTCCTTACTTAATAGCCCACCAGCAAGACATATTGTGATAGTTAATTTTGAAACTTCACAGAATTGCCTAAAGTCCAGTATCAGGGGAAATTGATACCAGAGACCTAGGGCACAAACTGGGAATTGTTCTTCCAGGGGTAAGGTCTTAGCGCATAGCTGTTGGTATTAAAGAACAGCACAAGAGGGCTAGGCATGGAAGGAGAGTGTGAATGGACAAACAGGATAAACAGATAGAAAGAGGCAATCTTCTTCTTAAAAAAATGGAAGTAGAATGGCAAAATCAAGAACTTAAAAGACTTAAATCTCCAGTAATGCCCAATGTGATGCTCAGCTTTATTCAGTCCGTTTGTGTATTTTTCATATGATGGTATAATCTTTAATTACACGCTTCACCAAATTTCTTACCTTCTAGCAGCCATGCTTGGAATGTATTTATCTTCTGAACATGGATGGTTTGTTTGAAACACTGTAGCTTTTTTTCCAGGAAGCTTTTTTGGTGCCTGCATTTAGCCATCAAGAGGGCAGCCTTGCTGCAGCAGAGTTCATGCTTTTAAGCTTTTCAAAATAAAATTGTTCAAAAACATCTAACTGAGTTGCAGCCACAGAGAGCAAAGTCAAATGAAACTAGTGGTCTTTCCTCAGCTGGGTTTTCTAAGTTTCTTGATAGCATAGGTGACAGCCGTGCAGAGTTGCCTTGTTCTCCGTATTGAAGTACTCCTCTGTTTCCTGGCTGTTTGGCTCCAGAGAGTCACCTGTCTGACAGACAGACATGCACACACTTTTGTATGTGTGCTGGTTCAGCTGGACCTCATGCCAATGCGTATCTGCTTTATGTTAGACTGGAAATGAAAAAGTGACTGTAAAATCTACAATATCAATATGATTTTTATTAATTTTTGAGTGCCTTGCACTAATAGATGCTCATTGTTTTGATTTTTTTTTTAATTTTGGTTTTGTTGTTCTTACTGTTCTGATTTTCCTTCCTACTTTTCTTTTATTCATAAGTACTAATTAACTGTGCCTATGAGCTATAACGCTTTCCTAATGAACAAGCCGAGAAAGCACCTTTCTCTTAAGGTACTTTGTGCAAGTACCTTAAAAGACATGGAAAAAACCACTTCTAGCTGAGCCAGATGCAGCACATCTCACGTCAGTGAGGTTGAGAGCAGCTCCATTGAGTAGCCCTTTGGAGAGTTGATGGAGCTGTGCAATTAAAATCAAGCCTGGAAGCAGCAAGAGCAGTGGTGCTTACACACAGCAGCCATGGCTGAGTAACTTGCTAGGAGAAACACAAGGGAGACAGTGCCAGGAGGAGAGGGGGTTCCTAGGGGCCTCCTGAAGTTCTGCCTACTCTGACTTGTGACATGGCCCTCCAAACTCCCTAAAAACTTCACCACATTTAAGAAAAAAGAAAAACATCTGAGAACAGAGCAAAGGGAAAATGTTTCAGGGAAGAGACAGCTTAGCAGGAAGATATAGAGCTAGTGTAATTGGAGGGGTACGGGAGATTCATGCAGCTTCACAGGAAAGGCACTTGAAATTGAGAAGGATCAGTGCTTTCTGGGAAAAGGCAAAATGGGAGAAATGGGTTGATTTAATGCCTCTACAATGACAGAAAATTAGATGCATTGGTACCTCCATCCCTTCTTTTTCAGGAAGATAAAAAACCAAAATAGCTCTTCAGTGCTTTTATGTTCTGCAACATAATAGGCAAAAGAGCACTGCAAAGAAATAATCTAATTCACACTATTTCCTTATTTTTATGCATTTTCAGTGAAAGATTCCCATGTTAAACTTTTTATAGTGTTAACATAAAAGTAATAGGAAAGAAAGAATAGAAATGGACCTCAATTTGGAGAAATTAAAATCTTTTAATATAATACCAAATGAAATTGTTTTTGTGAGTCATTGTGTAGTAGAGACAAAACCAACAGACATTTGATTTGCAGAAGTCCCTGCTTTTTGTTCAAGGCAAATGAAGCAAATGCAGTTCTATTGCATGAAGGAGTTTTCTTCAACTGGTTTGAGCTATTATGCACTTCGTTTAGACCAGACATGTCATAAAAATGGAATGTTATGTAAAATCGGCAAAGGTTGATGGAAAGCTGCAAGAATGAAGCTGCATGGGGCTGAAAAATGCCTTTCCTAAATTTCTGCACTTCTTGCACATTGTCCATGAAACAGAGCCTGGAAAAAAAGCCATAAACAGCATTTCTCAGGCTGTGCTTCTGTGTGGAGAACATCTCTTGTGCCATGCAGCATCATGAAGGTGAGAGATGGTAGGGGATAAAAAGGACCAGAGAGCTTTGGCTGTCAGACTGGTGTCCAGCCTTTTCTACACCCCACTACTTGTGGAAATCATAGCAATTCTTCCTGTGCCAAGGCGAATTTATGAAAAAAAAAAAACCTGCTTTCAGGCATAGAGCTGTGTCACCCATTCCCCTCACCAGCTGAGAGTTTCCAATAACATATGCAACACACATATTTTCCTTCTGGCTTTAGCATCACTTTTCCTCAGTTAAAACACCATGTGAAAACATGACAAATATGAATCTTTCATGATTCTTTAGTGCTTCTTTGGACTTAACACTACAGTCTTGTTCATGACACAAAGAAAAACAAGGTTAGAGAAACACTGATTTTTTTCTCATAATGCTCTTTTATGTGTGAACATTAATGGAAGAAAAGCAAAGCAATGAATAGCTTTATAGAAAATCTTCCACCAACGGGAAATTAAAAGAGGTAGATGAGATTAAGTGTGTGTGATCACACCAAGTACACTGTGACTATTTGGTTGTTACATTGTGTTGGACAACTAAACATTAAACCTGGTGTAGAAAATAAATACACAGAGAGGAATGTCCAGTCAGAACAACCTGACTGCCAGCCTCATAATTACATTTGTAACCTGGAACTTTTTTCTAAGTCTTCAAGAACTATATAAAAAAAATAAATAGAATAAATAAGAACTTCAAATAAAAGCTAATCTTGAAAAAAAAAAAAAAGAAGAAAAAAGCACCAGCAGAAAAACTGACATAATGAAAATAGTAATAAAACCAATAAAACAGGCTGAGCACAGTACAGTGTGCCCGAAAGCCCAGACTTTTAATGCAAATAAGGTAAAAATAAAATCTGTCTTTTTCCTTTTCAAACTGTTCTACACTCTTGGTCTTTTTCCTTTTCAAACTGTTCTACACTCTTGACTTGTACTGCTTACATTCATGAGCACAACTCTTGCTATTTCACATTTTATTTAAGAGGCCTTTTTATCCTGAGGCATTAAAATTACAATATTCCTGCTGGAGTCTCTCAAGTTGTTTAATAATTCTGTGGTTTAATTATTGAAATTACCGCAATTTACATTTAGCAAGTCCAGCAGCATGTTGGAGATTTGAAGGGCACGATATATGTATATTCTCAGCAGTAGAAGAAATATAAACAGTCTTCAGTTTAGTTGGCTTTTCCACATAAAATAGAGAGACTTTTTGGAAGTTCAACAACACAAAGAGGAATTTGCACCCAAAATACTGTAGCAGATCTTCTCTTCCAACCTGTGAGGTAAAATGTCTTTAGCACATCAATTTCACGACTGAATTTTCAGTCAGCTTAAGTTCCTCACAGTGGGTACATGCTGACCACCAAAACCCAGAGAGGATAGAGCTGCACAACCCTCAGTGGACACTGAAACCAGTTTGAGGTACATCTTCCCTGTCAACAGGGCTTAATCCTTTAGTTTAATAATACCTTAAAAGAAAACTTGGTGCCCCTACCCACACCCTAAGATCACAGTGGATGAACATCAGAGGGAAGAATCCTGGTTCAAATACCTTTCTCATCCCTACAGCACAAGCCAGTGCCCTGGAATATCCTGGGCAGTGGGTCCTAAATGCCTCTGAAAATTCAACTTTGAATGACCTCATTAGATAATTGGATAATTGTCTGCTTTGAAAAAAAATGTGGCAGAATATGGTAGAATATGAAAATACAAAACAAGTTTTATAACTAGTTTATAACTAGTTTATAACGGCATAAATACTGGATTTATTGCTAGAGGAGCAATTTCCAGCACATGGGCCACATATCTTTTGTAAAGTCACATGCTAAAACTGAGAAAAACAAAACATGATGTTATGGTGTTACCTTCAAAATATTCCTTTGCCTGAATATTAGCTGTACTTGTAGCAGGAAGTCTCGGTGTGCATATTGGCTTTTTGATTTGGATGTGCATCACAATCTTTCCCTCTCATCTCACTCCTTCTTACCGTGGAAATAAAACCCAGATTCAGGAGGAAAGGAACATGCAGTAGGTTCCAGGCAGACCTCCAATCTGAATTGTCACATCCCAGATTAGTAGGTGTGGTGGTCCTCTGCTGGGAAACTTGTTAAATAATTTTCTTAGGGAAATCACTGAGGTCTTCACTTGCATTGTAGCACAAGTCCACATTCCCAAGGTAGATTCCCCCATCTATCTCTGAAAAAAAGTAAAGGAAGAGGATTGACAAAGAATTGAAACATGCTGGAGACAAAGAGTATGGGTTGTCCAATGTGTTTGTAGGCACAGTAGGAATCCATGAATAGACATAAATTATCAGAGAGAGAAAATAACTCAGCATCAAGGCCGTGTTCAATGCGTGGGAGAGCTTCAATGTAGCTCAAATATAGTACAGTGAGCAGATGGCTTTACTACCATAAGGGTACTCAGAACTCTCTGGATTTACAGCAACAGCAGAGAATCACAGTCTCTTTAATTCAAAAACTATAGCAAAAACCTGTTGCCAGTCAGCTTTTATATCAGACTATGAGGCCACAACACTCATCTACCGTAAGTGATCTGCATTAAAGACAAAAAGAAACAGGAGAAATTAATGGAGGGAAGGTGAAATTTCCATTTCTCCTCTTGAAGCCAGACTTCCTTATGTGGAGAATGCAAAATTCCTTGTAGCCAAACTCAGGAGGTGTAGTCTGAATGGCAAGGCTGTAGTAAGTGGATTTGCCTCAAAAGTGGGATGCGTCTTGAATGTAGATATAACTCACTTGAACTCATCAGGAGGAATTTTTTCACTGAAAGAGTGATTAAACATTGGAAAAGGCTGACCACGGAAATGGTGAAGTGACTGCCCTGGAGATATTCAAGAAATAACTGGAAGTGGCACATAGGGCTATGGTTTAGTTTACATGGTGATGTTCTGTCAAGGGTTGGACTTGATCAACTTGGAGTTCTTTTCCAACCTTAATAATTCTGTGATTGTATGATTCTATGTCAAGTTTCTGGAAAGTATTGCTCAACATCTACTCCTCTGGCTTTGAAAAGCTCTCCAGAGTCAATACATAGCAGCAACAAAACAAGGTAATAGGAGAAGGAACCGTGAGGTTTAATCCCTCCTAGCATCTTTTTTCTCAAACATCGTAGGAGGTTTAAAATGAATGGTTTACTTCAAGTTCTGTTGATATTACCTAAAACTTCACTGAGTATGGCTACTGTGGACACATTGGGCTTTTTCCACTTTGCCTCAATTCATTACATCCTTGGATAGACAAACTTAATGGAAAAAGTTTCAAATAAAACCCATGGGTAATTTAGTATACAAAACTACGATTAATGAACTCTTAAGACTAACATTAATTCTTTATGAATTCTTTATGTCTTTTAGAACTATTTTATTTCCTATTTTAAAGCTGAATTTCTGGAGAACAATATTGAATGTTCCAATTTTATGATGATTCTGGAGTTATAGAATAAGATTTTTCTGACAGATTTACTGTTTTTAATTAGAATCAAAAGTGCAGACAAAAGTCATAGTTATGAAAAAATGTTATATTTTCATTAATATTTCAACATAGACATCTGAAGCAGTCATTTTGCACAGAAGAATAGGTTAAGTCTTCAAATATTTGATTTCAAATTGTAAGTGGAACAAAACATTGATTTAAATACAAAGTATTAAATATATTTAAGTATCTTTTTTGATTGATCTTTTAGGCATACATTGCAGTTCCCATTGAAAACAAATATCACATACAAATGTACTAAGGCAAGAATATGTCCCTCCTAGTTAAAACGTATAATCTGCTCTGTGTGCATCCATTGGTTGTAAGCCATTGTGAAGAGAGGAGAACAGTTCTAAACTGCACTGGTAGCAAAAATCCAGCCACTTTCTTCTGTTGCCCACCATTACTTGTCACACCTCTAAAAATGCATATGTGATTGTGGGTGAAATTAAGTCTTCAACTGAGTACAAAAAATAAGCAGAGGACTTTCACTTAGTGCTACATAAATTGGTTTTCTAATCTGTATTTACATGTGTCCTAGTTTAGGGCAAATTTGGGAGAAAACCTCCAAAAGGGGACCCCTCCAGAAAGCAAACCCACACGGCCCCTCCCCCCAACAGGTTTGGGAATGATTCCTCGGAGAGAAGTGGAAAGAACCTGTTTATTTAACAAGCACAGCAACCCAGCACACAAAATTAACAATACTGGATGACAACACATTTTCACCGCTCTGAAAAAGATGCCAAATTCAGCAAGTCTCTCTTGGGGGTAATCGCTCTGTTGTCACTCCCTCCGGAGCTGGGGATGGATGCTGCAGGACACAAGGGGCAAAATTCTCAGTGTTTCTCAGGTCCCAGTCTGGAGCAGGTTTGAGTAGTTACAAGAAAAGAAAAAAGAGGGAAAAAAAACAAAGCAAGAGCAAGGCAAAGCAGAAGCTAGAGCTAGAGCCAAGCAAAAAGAGCCCAGCAAAAAAACAACAGCCACACTATGTACTGCCCTGTCTCTGTGTCCCGCCAGTCATGGGGGGAGCAGGCTGATAACAGAACCAAAACAAAACATTTGTCCTTCAGAGCCAGTCTGGAAGGCACAGAACATAACATCCAACATAGCAGAACACACAAACAGGGATACAAACATCACCCTAGGACAACATGTGATAAACAATATAAATTCAAGATTAGTTTTATCTATTTTCTTTCACTATAAGGGGAATTTGAAGACCTTTTTAAGAAGCCAATCAGCAGGCACATGAGTAGTTTCTGAAAGTGCTACCTTGACTCCTGAAGCTGTGTAAGAACAGCCCTCTGACCCAGGGAGTTGGAGACAGCTGCCAAATTTCTCTTAGCAAGCCTGACTGTTGGCTTGAGTGTCTATCTCTGTGTTGTACACCATTACATAACCATGCCCATCATCACATCTGGCTGGAGTTGATGCTCACAGTTTCCTCCCACGACTGCACCTCTTTCCAATAACTCTCAGCCACTGAGGCTGCAGCCATGTGCCTCAGGACTGCTCTTATTTTTCCTATCACCCCATGAGAGAGCCCATATACAGGAAGCTTGATTTATCTTTCCTGTTTCTGTATCAAGACCAATAATTAAATTCAGACAGAGCAGATTACAGCATCTGGATGTGATCTGGAGATGGCAGGAGAGGGAGAACTGCCTGCTCTTTGGTTGTTGTTTCTAAATTCCAGTTCATTACTGAAATGACTTCCTAAATTCTAGCAGTACTTCAGCTCTAGCTGGAATACAGCTTAACTTCCAGATATTAATTTTTACTAGGGTAGGTTAATGAAATCTTAAGTGCCCCTTGTTTTCATCTCCACAGAGTGCTCACTGGTGATTTTTAAACTGTCTTGATGAGTTTGGTGAGCTTCACAGCACTCTACAGTGTTTCCACACAATGTCTTTCTCACCACAACATTTTGATATTTAATATATAGATTTGCTTATCAGGGAGCATAGAACCACAGAACCATTTAGGATGAAAAGGACCACTGAGATAATTGAGTCTATTGTATGAGAATATAAGATGAAAAAATTAAGGTATAAAGTTTAAAGCATATTTCATTGCATTCAATCTTGAAAGCCTCAGGACTAGCGTGAGGCCTATCTTTTAAACACTTCTCTTAGTTCATGCCATGCACGGCAGCATAGTGCTTGGGCTGATATATATCATGGGACAGCATGCCTCTAATCTGAACTGTGTTGAGCTTGCCTCCACACTAAGACCCATCACTGTGTCTGTTCAGGTGGGGTCAGCTCCCAGCACCACCTCTTGGTATCCTGCCCACACCAAGCTGCAGGGCTGGACAGCAGACCATGGGTTAGCAGAGACCAGGCAAACACCAAAAAAGTGTGGCACTGGCTCTGCATCCCAGACCATCATCTTCACTGCAAGAAGAGCCAGCTGGCATGGGCAGTCTTCTGACTGAAATCTATCTGACTGCACAGTGCCACACAGATGTGGGTGTGGATGTGTTTGTGTTGATCTGAGTTGGGGCTGGCTGGTGTGTTTCTGAGCAGCTCCTGGATTCAGGAGATGGTCCATAGCAGCAGCTATGCTCCGGCCAGAGCTCCGTTTGGAGGGCTCTTGACAAGCGGAAGTGTAAGTGGTTACAAGCAATTCATTATCACCTTTGACTTGTTTGGCTCCTTTCTGTATCTTTCTTAGGGGCACTGCAAAAGCCAAAGTTGTGTTTACATAGCTCTTTTCCTCCTTGGAAGTCTCCTTAATCATTTGTAAACTGAGTGTGGCACAAAAATGACACACTGCAGGCATAGGTCTAGTAACCCTAACTCTGCCTATACACAAAACAAGCAGTAAACCAAAATGTTTTGTCTTCAGTCTCTCTTTCAGAAAACAGTACTGGAAAGACACAGACACTCTGTTTCAATTAAACGACATGCAGATGCCATGAATCAATCCAGAAAAAGACTAATTTACTGGAGTTCTCTTCTAGTGTCAGAAAAACATACAGCATTTTTCCAGTCAGGGTTTGTTGTTCAGTAACTTGCAAAGGGTTGGTGGGGATCCTCAGAAACCACAGAAAAGACCAAGAAAACTTTTCTGTTCTCACCCCTTCTCCTCCATTTGACAACTGGGTTTCTTCACCATGGACCTCATTCAGAATAGGATGCCTATATCAGTTTTCCCACAGGCTTGCCAAAGACAATCATACAATCTTCTAGACAAACACACAGTCGTCTATGGATGGAGTAGAGAAAAGAAGCTAAAATCTTTATTCTCACCTGGAAGGTAGGGATTAAAAATAATTTCTCAGGATTTCCAGGTCATTTACAATTTCACCTAACTGTTCTCTCCTCCTTTCATTTAATAAAGTTTCAATTACTCTGCTTGAAATGAGATGCAGTTAACAAAAGAGATGAGGAGCATCCTTCTTGGCCCTGTTTGTCAGGGTGGTTCACAGTCCAATGATCAGATGAGATATGGAAACTGAATTTTCTCAGAGGAAACAGGCAGTAGTCTAGAGATTTCATGTGATGTGTGACTTCTCTCACTTCAGAACAATTTAGGAAAAGAAAAAAAAGGGAAAAAAAATTTAAAAAGATGAGGTCATCTTTGCGCACTTCCCACCCTGGCTGGAGCTTTTCTCCAGTCAGATGATTCATTACACCCCAAAACCCCAGACCTGAAACTGAATATATTTGTTCCAGTCTTCTTCACAAGAGCAAATTTCTCACTAAGACATCTCCATATGCTTAGTCCTGTAATATAGTAATTATTGAAAAATCTTACTAAAGGAAAGTCATAAGTCATTCATAGGGATATTTTTAGAAGAGCATCCTGCTGTCCTCATGCTATCCTCAATTATTTTAAGTCTGAGGATTGTGAGACAGGCTAAGAACCCTCTGCTTTCTGACAGAACAATTCCGCCTAATTAAAATAACATAATTTGGAAGAGCAGACACAGATCAAATGGTATAAAAAGAAACCAGAACACAAAAAAAGAGAGCAGGCTCATACTTGTCACCAGATCTGATTTTTACCTCTTACCCTTCACCAATACATAGTTTACCCATTTGAAGTGTTTTTGTATTTCTATTATATGTGATGCTGTGAAATAACTTCATGAGCAATTTTCACATAACAGAGTAAAATAAACAGCTTCCAAAACATATCATATATTATATGATACTATACTTTTCTGTGTAGTATTTTCATGTCAAAATTAATTGTTGCACAAAATTTGTGAAGGGAGCCTTACAGAAAATATTCTGAACTATTATGCTGTTAAAACTGAAACCTTATTTCCTTAAACTATCTGCAAGATCAGTATTTTTTCTAGATGGAGAATCTGCAATATTGGCCAAAAATACCTAAGCAATTCCATAGCCATTTCTTTGACTTTTTGAAAGTTCCAAGTTTCAATCCTCATTCTGCAATTTCTTTAGCACACTATTGAAGGAGTAAATGTCATTCCTGAGTTATTCCCCACAACTCAGAATTTTTAATGGTCTCAGTGGGGGCAGGTTTGCTTTCAAGTAATGTATTGCTGTGCCAACACAAAATATATTTGCATGTTAGTCTTGTAAAATGTGAGAAATGAAGCCAGATGACTTATAAGTGCTACCAAACTTCTTCCAGTCAGATAACCAGACCTGTCAAACTCTTAAACAAATGTCGCCAACATTTGTGATACCCCTGTGAGTATCAATATGATGGAAAACTTATTTCTAAAGGATTTCAGATAAAGCTGTCCAGGAGCTATTAGACTAAGGTATCTTTCAGCAGAAGCATCTCTTCATATGCAAAGCAGCTCCTGAAGCTCTTCAGCCTACAGAATGGCATGTTCATACAGCCCATAAGGAGCTTTGCTGTGGCTGTGTGGGCTGACAGTCAGGAGCTACACACACAGCTCACTTGTTGTGCCATAGAGGTGGCATGGCCACGAGAGGGGCTGGTGAGTAAACAGGCACAGTACACAGCCGTATTATTTTAACCTGCTTGAGGATATGCAAATCACCACCCACACTCACAGAGTGAAGGGAAAAAGAAGAAAAATAGCAGAGAGATCCCTAGTTATTTCCCATCTGGTAGAAAATGCCTGGCACCATGCTAGACCTGGTGGCAGCAGAGGAGGAGGAAATCCTCCATCACTCCAGTGCAACTTGCTGGCTGCTGCTACAGTGAGTTAAATTAGCAGGCAGGTTGGACTGCATTTATTCTGACATACCATGACGTAAACTACTGAAAAAAGCAATCAAGAGCCATTACATAATAAGGGGATTGATCTAATGGAAGATTCTTTGTCTAAAATTGTGGTTATTAATTCCTTCACTCCCACAATGTGTATCAGCTATGCAAGACATGCTCATTCAAAATTCCAGTCCTATCCAGCCAAAGATATGCTCATCTCCTGCAATTTACTTTAGCTGCTTTGTCTCCGTATTAAACAAGCTCTTTGTTTAACATTGTTGGAGCAATTGAAGATAAAGATAATGCCAGTTTTTCCCCTAATAAGTAGCCATTACCTAAAAATTGTAAATGTTGGGCTATTGCTTACATTCTATATGAGATACTGTAAAAGACATTATTTCATTAGGTGATATTTAAATCTTTCTCTACCTTTTCTAAGTGCATTTGCCAGGTTACAATTTACAAACTCTATTTATTGTTAAGTCAGTTTATTGCACTTCACTGGACTCTTTAAAGTAATGGAGTCTCTCCTTTGAAACTTTGACACTTTACAAGGTATTTGTCTTTATTCATGAAGCCTGCAGATACCCAGGTAATTTTATTTTTAAACCTTCAAACTCCAAAAATGAGTCATTTCATACACCCTCTTCTGTCTCATGTAACACATATTAGCTTTTTAAAGGCTTGAAATCCTGAAAAGAATATCTCCTTATATCACCCAGAATACATTTCCCACATTTGTTTATGGCAATGTTGGGAGAATTAAATTTTTAATGTGGGATATGTGTCTAGTCTAAACATGACTAAGAAATAGTGCACATTTCTATAGTCACAAGATACATAAGATATTTCCTCTTTGCCATAAAAAACATGACTGAGAAAAAAATGCCATGAAATGCCAAATGTAAACTTCACAGACCCAAAAATTAGATGGCTACACTATTTTTGAAAGAGTAAGTTACATTAGCTAACTAGCAATGAGAAGTTACCCTTGAACTGACAGCTGCTAGTCAGTACAAAACTAAAATTATTTTCCCTTTTTTTAATTTTTTTTTTTTTTAAGAAAAGAGACAAGGCACTATCTTCTGGACCCCTAAAAATAGCAGTTGTTATACGAGGTAGTTTCACAATAATACTTCTGATGTTAGAACTCCCAATAAGGACTTCTAGCACTGAAAGAGAAAGAAATGTACTTTCCATCTACCTTTCCTCACGGCTGAGGAATGTAATCAAGTACATAATTTCCAAAGTGGGTTGTTTTTTGTTGTTTTTGTTGTTTGGTTTTTCTTTGGTTGTCTGTTGTCCCTGAAAATAAGCCTTCTGATTTGTTTTAGTATAGTGGAGTCAGTTCTCATGAATTTTAAGATAAACAAGAATCATGTTTGCATTCCTTTATAAAAGATATCACCTGATGGACTTCTCAAGTGACCAGTGGAGATGGAGAGGTGGTAACCTCTCTGTCCAATCTCTGATCACTGTCCAGAAACTTATATATACGAAGTCAACAATAAACTAGAATCTTCTTCCATTCCTCTTCTCTACCTGAACACCTGTTGTGTGTGTTACTGTGTGTTTCTATCTGTGTCACAGTAACAGTTGTCTTTGTTTGTTTGTTTTGATGTGGGTTTGTTTGTTGGCCTGTTTAGATTTTGTTTGTTTGTTTGTGTATTTGTTTGTTTGTCCCCCTATGGGTTTTGTTGTGTCCTTTGAGAACTGTATACCCTTCAGGTGAAAATAAAAAAAAATCACTTTGTTGTGTTTGATGCATGGTGAAGGACAAGAACTGTCCATTTATGTTGAGCAGGATTCAGACGCTGGAAAGGAAGCTGGGCAGAGACTGAGTTTAAAACTCGAGGTGCATACCAGGGGTGGAAGTTATGGTTATATTGCTGCAGTCTGGAGACTGTTGTTTGCTATGCAGCCAGATGGTACTGGAATGTGACAGCTAAATTCGCTCCCTCCCAGTAGCCTGCCTGCTCCATTTGATGTTGGCCTGGAACAATGTAAGTCACCAAAGCCATGCCAGGAGCACTGTCTAACAGCAGTAGACACTACTCCTTGCTGGTATTTTACTAAAGCAGGTTTATAGGTGTAGTCCTACAGGCCCAAGCTACAGGACTGTCCCTAAGCTCTTCCCGTGGTAATTCAAGCCATACTGTCTGAAATCAGCACAACATCTTACTGGGAATTCTACTGGGTGATAGCATGGGAAAATGTCAAGTCACAAAACTTGTGAGACCTCTTTGTTTTCTATTCTAATTTCTTTTTGCAAATGAATCTTAATCTCTTGACAAAGTATCCTGTCCAATATGCATAAGAATCACACAAAAGAAGAAGGACAGCATGTGTCTGGAAAAGTTATTTCTGACACAGAAACAGTAGGATTTGGAGAGACATGACTTATGAAACTATTTCTGTCCATTTTTTAAAAATTTCCTATCTCAGTCCACAATTCCAGTTGCTAGCAAAAGAAACATCAAGGATACTTCACAAAACAAAAGATTGACTTTCAATTTCTATTTCTTTTGTGACCTACAGAAAATATGTTACTGTTTGTAGAAGCTTATTTTACTTAAGCTCCTTGAATTGCATAAACTGCTTTCTTACAAAGGAAACCACAACACTTTTGATTGTGAGAGGCAGTTATTTGTGTGAAGATCAATATAAACTCAAAAGTTACATTTTGTGAGGCCCAGGTTACAATCATTGTTGGACATTTGCTGTAAGCAATTTGGCCAAGTGCAGAAAATGTTTTTAAAGCCTTACTGAGGAGGTGATGCCATGTGGCACTGAGGGAGCACTTCTAGAAGAATCACAGATGTGAGAATTAGCTATTTTGAAAAGTGTTGTAGATTATGAACTGGCAAAATGCACTGGACAAACAGTTTGCTTGGTACAATACAATCGACATCAAAATTTGAGTTCTCTTAATCCATAGAAAAAATTAGAGTTAAAACATTTGATTCAATGTTTCTGATACTGCATTTAAAAATCATGTTTAATTAAATAAAATTAGATATAATAATGAAAAATTCAAAATATTTTTTTTTTTTATAAACAACTAATTTTCGAAGTGATCATTATTTTTCAAGGAGAAGGGAGAAAAGCTAATTTATGAGCAAAAGGGAAGAAACCTCTTTATGTTAAAGGATTGTTCTTCTGTTTTGTCATTGATAAAAATGAAAATAAAATTTTACAGTACCAGGACTGATAATGAGCCACAGTCTGTCACCCACAGTCATGCAATTTCCCAGAATAATGAAGGAGAGCAACACCTGGTACTTAATCAAGACCTACCTTGTTTTGTTCATGGAAATCTGCATTAAATTTTAGTCAGACCTGTGGCAAAAATAATTTAAAATCACATCCTGGGATATATTCCTTATATCATCTACTTTAAAGTAAGTGTAAAGAAACATATAATTTTTATTTATGTGTATTTTAATATCTCCATGTACTTCTTTAAAACATATAGTCTAAATTAAAATTCCTTAAAAATTAAACAATTAGGATCCTTTGACCATGAATGCAACTTGTAAGATAAAGCAAGATGGTAAATAAATTAATATCTAGATAAACTTCTTGATTAAATGAATCTTGCTAAAAGCACCAGATGCAAAAAAGACAAAAGACTAATTGTCAGCATCAGTGATGCTAATTGGATGATTTACTTGCTGATTACAATGAACCACTGCTGTTAAATTTCTATGAGAATTGTTTGCTCTTGAATTACCCTCACATGTTGATAATGTTGTTTGGTGGCTTATTTTATATGTAATTTTTTGTCTATTTATGTAGAACACATTTGCCCCAGGAAAACATCTTTTACTGTAAGTTGGGAATTTTGTAGTATGCAAGTAATTTTTCTATAAACAATATTGACTAGACTAATATTAGTCAGTTTTATTTTTAAAACTCCACTAAATGTCTAATTTGTCTACATTTGTCATCGTTTGGATCCATGAACTTCTTCTAATTGCCACTGAATGTCATTTGCAATCTCATAGAAATTTATAAACAATAAGTGAAAAATCAGAAGCGCTTCAGCTAGTGGAAGTTGAGAAACATTCAAGACATAGCAGAGGTTCACCAAATGACATATGACTGAATATTCATAACAGAAACACCCTCTAATTAGACCTAGTTGAGCTGTGGGAATATATTCAACAACCTCCCATTGCTAACAATACTTAATTTGAAAGGCTTTCCAAATATATGACTTTGTCATGTCATGCATTTCAGTTATGTAATTGGAACAGCAAAAAATATGAATAATTATCAAGAGACTCTGGATGTGTCTGTCATGTTCTTAATGGTACTAAAAAATTAAATTAAAAGGCATGAATATTTTCAATAGTTGGAAAACAGCATTTTTTTGCCTGCAGATTTTGCCTTGTCTTCTGTGTTGACGCTGTGCAAATACCTAGGAGTACTCCTGAAGAGAAAAAGAGGGGAAGATAGCTTCTTTCTGCCTCTGTGTTTCTGAAATCCATTTTGTCATGTCTTTGTATATAAGGATTTTTGTCCTCCGTACAGCTCATAGTGGCAAGTGTCTCCTGTGTTGTAAGAACTAGATGGATGACCAGGAGGAGACTGAAGTTTCTAAGACCTAGTCAAGACAGTAGCAAACTCTGACTTAACATTTTGTCCTGCATCATTTTTACAGCTCAACTACCTTCACAAGGTTTCTTTTTCTCCAACCTAAATTACTCCATTACCAGATCTCAAAGCTTTATTCCTCCTTCTGCACATCTGAGGGGAGAAAAATATTTGAACCAAACATTTTTGAGGAGCAGTCAATCATAATAAAGAAGAGGCAAGGAGGAATGGCAGAAACCCAAAGCAACCTATTATCCCAACAAATGTTTGTCTCCTCTTTGTATACATCCTTTCAAGTGATTAGCTAGATTTGATGGACTTAGCTCAAGGTTTCACTTTGCACCACTGCAATCCTCTCTCGGGTAGCTTTGCCCAGGCTCAAAGGATCCTGAAAGAGCCATCTAAAGAGTTGTGTGCAAAGAGACTCAGCAAGCAAGACATGCACAAATTCAGAGTGCATTTTCTCACTGGAGAAAGCTGTGGTTACTTGTTTTATAAGGACAAAAGTGCTGTGAATTTTCTTATTTGGGCTAATCACAGGCCTTCATGCCAGTCATGGAAAATTGCTTGAGGTGGATCCAAAATAACACCTTCCTTTCCCACCTACTCAGCATTTAAGTTCACTGTGTGCTGTGCATAGGAATACAGAATAAACATGTATTAAGCTAGCATTTCAATGACTCTGGGTTCTCTAACACACAGAAAGCAAAGGAATCCATCACTGTCTTTGCATACAGTGTCACATATGTGCCAAACAGAAACACTCTGGAGTCATCAAAATGTTCTTTCCTTTTTATGTAACTGAATGTGCTGAAGTAATTTCCTCAAAAGTAATTTTTAAGAGGAGGTGTTAATTGTTATGTTGACATGTGAAAGCTTCAATATTATGCAAAAATATTGATTTAATAGCCACACTATTCATCACTCACAAAGGATCTGATGAGTTTACTGACATGAGTAGAAAGATTTCCATTTTCTTCCAAAAGCTAGGCTTCATTATTGCTAAGCTAATGACTACTTGGAGGAAATGGCTACCAATGACACTGGAAAATTTCTGAAGCTGACGTCTGTTCTCAACAGAAATCAATTACTTGTAAGGTAATTAGGGTAAATGAAAAATAGGGAATTCAGAAAATGGAGGTATTGTTAGGCTGATGTGGCCCACACAACTGGAACATTTGATACAAGGAAATAATACACAATAAAAGAAATTACCCTTCTGTGAAGCCATTGTTACTATGTATACAGTTTCTACAATGCTAATCAATTGCTCAGGATACTGTGCTTTTTACAAAGGAATACCTTCATCAGTATTCCAGCAAAGACTTTCTGGAAATAACTAGGTGGGTCTGAATCAAAGCCTGACTCTGAATACCACCAAATTTTGCCTGAAGATATTGTGAATTTTCTCTCCTCTCCTTTGCTAACAGTCAGGTCTTGTATTTGCATTTTGGAGCTGTCTTCTCTGTCTTCAAGTTAGTTTAATATGCTTCTGCAAACTGAAGATAAAATGGGTTGCAGAGGTGTCTCATCAAGAAGCAACCTTGGTCAATTTAGTTCATTAAGACCATATAAAACTTTCATTACTGCTGTTCTCAGACTCTAGATATTAAGGGAGCAGGAGGAATTGTTTGAACATTAGCTCTGAGATTAAATAATAATGCTGTAAATCAGTGAAATGGATCCACATGAACAGAAATAAAACATCTTTCATCATCTGGAGCCTGAAGTTAGGTTTCTAGATTCCTTGAGCTATCACACAGACAAAATCAGGGGCCTCAGAATGGTTGTCAATATATTCTTTACGAAGCATCACAAGACTCCTATCTAGTTTGTATGTGAGACTTTTCAGGACATTTTTTGATGTTAGCTTGATCCTACTCTGAAGAGTATTTTTATTCCAGATTGTACAGTATCTGACCACAGAGAAATAACAGCCAGAGAAACACGGAATAATTTGGATCTAGAAGTAGTAGAGCTGTAGCCAAGCAGTTAAACTGCATTACATAGTGCGTGCCATGTGTGAAGGACTGGGCCTAATAAAAATGAGTCTTCAGAGACACTCGACTAGACAGTTAACTTTTAGATGGCTAATGTTAAGGTAGAATTTATCAGAATTTATCACGATTTGGTTATCAACTCCAAAATTACAATCTTACCTCAAATACTAGATTGAAAACTGTCCTCAATGTCTACCTAAAGGCATAGGGACCTCTCCTTGCACCCAGAAGCTCACTGAGCAAATGAGACACCCAGTTTCCATCCTGTTTTACATGGGAGGTCCTGATTCCCCCGGAAGGTCCAGTTCAGTGCGCAAGAGTAAGTGCCAGGCACATCATGTTACAGGGTCTGTCTTTCTGAAACACTGCAGTTCCACTAATAATCACACCAAAATGTCACAGTTTTCAAGTCTGCTTGTTATTGTGCAAGAGTGTTTTTTTATGGGAAATAAATGTCAGGTTTTGTCAGTTGAAGGCTGAAAAACACTTGTCAGTGACAGAGTATGCTCTGCATTATTTTATGTTCTCAGTATAATAAAAAAATAGGAAAAGTTAATGTAGGAAGCATGTGGTGGCTGCTAGATGTGTTCATGGGAGAGAGAATAGATGCAGATGCAGCCTCTTTCTAGAAGCGCCTATCTGGCAGTGCTACATCCGTGAATCATGAGTAGGTCTTAAAATCTGCCACCTCGATATGGAAAATGCTTGAACTGTACCACACTGTTTCATAACATTGCCTACATTTTCTTCATTACAAGCTAATGAATATGCTGTATCACTACAATTTCACTTCCTCTGTCCCCAGTGTAGCTGCATCCAACTCCTGCTTCAAAGGGATTTTACCATCAGCCAATTCTCTGATCCTTGCAGGGAATGGAAGTATGGTCCTTGCACTGTTTGGATTTGATTTTGGAGCAGAGGGGATCCTGCTTAACATTTTTTTGTCACTAAATAAGAGGTAACATGAATTGTCCGGGGAGAATTTGCTCTGGACATTGTCAAAGTCTAGGATTAGCCTTGCAGGCTTTTGTGACTCAGCTTAATATGAATTTTGATTGTGTTTCATGTTCAGAGAAAACATTGGAACAAAGGCAACCTATCTGTAAGAGCTGAAGACTTATCTGACTGTTTCGATCTCAGGTTACACTGTTGGGCTCACTTGGTTTTCCTTCACAACAAAAACCAACCAAGTCCTGCTCAGTCACAACCCTTGGTCAGGATGAAAGCTGTGAAATTTGAAAGATAAAAAAAGATAAAAGATAAAAAAACTAGACCTGTCCTGAGTTTCTGTTTCTCTCTATCCTACAATTTTTGATAGCTTTGTCAGCTTTGTCTTCCTAATGACCTCATCTCTACTTTCATCTTGGTGAAGAGTGCATTTTCTTTCTCTCTCTCCCACTGGTGCACATGGTAGTCCACCCACCCTGTTTGCTGCTGTAGGAGCCTCTTGTGCTTCCCCCTGTCCTGGGTGTCCTGCCATAGGGCAGCCCCTGCCCATCTACCTTCTGTTCTCCAGACCTTCCCCTCAGTCCACTGTCTCTGCATATCCCTCCCCTCAATTCGTCAGTTCCACTTAGAGCCCAACCATCCCAAAACTGAGCTCCATAATCATCTGTTCCTCTCTGTCCTCTAGCCCCTCCATTTTCTCACCCTTACATTTTGCCAGTCACCAAGAAATGGGATATCTTGCCATCTAAGGTGGAGAGGAGAAGTGGGGGTGTGTGTGATGAACCCATCAGAGCTGTCTTCTACTTGCACTGCAGGCCATGGGTGGCACGTACAGGAATCTCCTTCATAGGTGGGTGGGCATGGGCACATCCCCCTCTCCATGGACTCAGGAGCCTTCTGTGGCAAAAGGTAGACCATGACAGACTTGTACTCCAAGTGCTTCAGGTCACTGTCACTCTTCCAATTGCTCCAGATTCTCTTGCTGAGACTTTGGCTGCACATGTCTTCTCACCTCTTTCTTCCTCTCTCAGAGGCCCAACCAGCACAATCCATCTTCTCTTTCTGGATCTGTCAATGCTGCCCATTCCTGCCACCTGGAGGAGGAAACACAATGTGGAAGGGGGTTTTCTAAAATAAATTCTTCTCCCTTGCTAGTCAGGCCTTCAAGCAGTACTACTTGATGCCTTCTAGAACAAGTGGGTGCTCTCATGTCTGAGGCCCCAGCCCTCATACTCCTCTTTTTTATTCATTGTCCCTATTAGCAGCTGTCTGCCCTTCTTGTGTTTTGTTTTGCATTGCTCTCTTCATCACAGCACCACTACAGGACTTACACAGATATTTGTTCACTATTGTTCACCCTGCTCCAAACTGCCATTTTACTTCTACTACTGCAAACTTGCTTTTTTTGGCATTTCTGCTTGTCTTCAACAGAAAAGACTATCCCAGGGAATTCAGAAAAAACATGAGAAATAATTTAATCCCAGAGTTAAATTATGTAACTGCAATAATAGACACTCCTAAAATAAGGCAAAACCCTCCACAAATATGTATGCAGGAAAATCCCTTGTATGTGCATAACATTGGTTTGAACAAGAACATGCACCTGTGTGGTTTTGATGAATGTTTCTTTTAATTTCAGAAAGAAACATTACTGGTTTTAATATAACGCAGTATTGCATAAATGTTAAATGTAGTGAGTTTACTGAAGTTGCCTTAATCTGTATTTTTTAATAAGTACAAAAAAAAATCTCTAAAGTCACATTTTTATTATTATTAATATTTAAAAATGGGACTTTCACACAGTCCAGATAAAATTTCTCCCTTTCTTTTTTATTCCTTTTTTTTGGTTTGATAGTCAATTATTTGAATTACTGAATAGATTATATAAAATTTATGGTAAAATTTAGGAGTCTATTATGAAATTAAAGAAAATAATTACACCTATTACATCGTATTTTAAAAGTATTATTCCATATTTCATATTCAGTAAGTTCTTGAGACTACAATACCTTATCAACACTTCAAAGTTAATTAAATTAGATTAAATTCTTTGTTTGTACTTTTATAATATTTCATATCCAAAAGTTCTAGAAATTTCTAAAGTGCAACACCTCAACAGTTAGGAAGGTAAGAAAGCAAACTCCATTAATTTCTGATCTTTCCACCTATTTTTTTTGAGTCGCATTTTCCATTTTGATGAATTAGAATCACATTTGAATTGCAACTTTTTTTTATTTAAAATCTCACCTGTTCTAAGTTTCGACATCCGTGTACTTCTGCCATCTCTGATTTTTTGAACTTCCCTTCATGATATTTTGTTATTAAGGAATTCTGAAACTAAAGATGCAAAAACATGTGTGAGGCTTGGATGCTAATACTCACTTGATTTCTACTTTTTAGTTACATTTTTCATTTATTTTGTATGAGATAAGAATGTGATATATATTATATAGAGCATCTTATCATGAGAAACTATAGGTTTCCAAATATTCCTGTCCTACACGTAAACTCTTCTGTATTCCCAAAAAGTACATGATTAAACATAGCAGCTTACCCAGATGGAAGGCAGTTGCCAAAAACAGACAGCAGATCACTGCAGTAAAAGAATAGGAACCAAAATACTAAATTATTAAAAAAATGTCTGTGTGAGAGAGAGTACATGGATTTGTTAATCTGAGAGGAAAGTTTGAAGAAAGTGGGGAAGAAAGGGATGTATCTTAATGAGGAAAGGCTGACCTGGCAGATCTCTGGTAATGAGGGTGGCAGGTGGAGATAACAGCATTTCCCAGCTCACACAGCAGCAGTAACAAACACAGAAGCACCAGGTAGCTTTTCACAAAGCCAGACACTAAAGGCCACAATCTCTAAGCTGATGAACCAGATGCTCCACAGGGAGAGGAAGGCAGACCTCAGGCAGGACAATCATTAATGTTTTAATACAAAAGGAAGTTCATGTGATGAAATTATATTGACAAGAACAGTTTAACCACAGTTAAATTACGTTCCTTGTCTTACCTTTTTTCCTTTTTCCAACAACCTTTTATTAAAATCAAACACTGTGAAGCTAATTTGTCTGTGATTCATGCAGATCTTTTCTTCTTTGCCTCTCATTTTTATTCCCACACACAGACAGGAACAATACTGCTCACAGTGATATAATTGAAAACACTGCCACTGAATTTGGTAGGAGCAGCATAACATAGGTGGGTTACTCAGTTTCCATGGGCTATTCATTGTCTCTATTCACTGCCAGTATCATGCAGGCCTGCTAGAGGAGCACAAAGTACCATGTGACAATTATAGCATTACAGACCCGTACATTGTAACCACATCCAAACTGTCAGCCCTAGAGTACAGCAGTGCTTAAAGCAAAAACTGCTCTGCTGCAGATGAATGCTCGAAGAATAGAAGTAACTGGGTGGTTTTGTTGTACAAGAATGTATGCAATGTCCGATTTTCTATAGGAGAGCATCATCAGGAACTATTAGAATCTTCATGTTCATTCCAGTGAGGGCTTCATGCAGTTCAAATTTATATAATTCTTCTTTGAAGCTACCATGTGAATTCCATAAACTCACAAGGCAACAATGCTTGGCTTTCAAAGCATTTTCATAAAAGGCTATATAGAGTCCATTTCAAGCCACAGAAATAATTGGTTATTTTGACAGCCAAGGCAGTGATGCTGAGATAGTAAGAGCTACTTTTCACATCATTAAACATAGCCTTTACCCCTTGCTAGAGTAGCTGGTAGAAAAAGGGAAGGTTACTTTTTGTCATGACGACTTTTCAATGCTTCATTTTGTAGGGTATTAATCATAAATGTTTTTTCACCTTTAGAATTTTTTTTTTTTGTTTGTGTAATGGACCAGGCATAATTTTTGCAAATTGGCATACTGTGAAAGACATCTGAATTACTGAAGTTTATTGAATTTGGGAGTGGGTATTCTAACCTTCCAAAAAACTTCAGCCAGTCCAATATGAACTCACTTTCTCAGACAGACTCTCACTATAACACTACTCAGCAATCAATGGGGACTCCCCAGAATACCTCTTCTTAATAAGAAAGGTCAGTCTATCAGTCCTCATGAACTGTTTACCATCAGTAGAATCACTAAAATTATCATGAAAGCTCATGAGAGCTTTCCAAGCAGATGATTCAAAACTGGAGTTCTTTAAAAAGAGTGAAAATCATTCTCTAAATCTAAGACCTTGATGTGCAAAATTCCCTTGTTTTGTCTTGTCATGATAGAGGGAGGAGTGCTGAATATCAAGACCTTTAAATTCAAACGTGTTTTGAAGCACTGACTTCACTCACAAGTTGGCCTTGTCTACACAAAGTTAAATTAATGAGTGTTACACTATCTCCCGGTGGATTTCCAACTCTATTACTACCTGTTTGATGTAATTGATTTTCAGTGTATTTGGCTTAGGAAAACCCCAGGACAGGATGGGTGCTCCAGTATAAATCTGTGCATGCTTTGATCCACTGGTAAGTGACCTGCTTTGATCAGAGTGACCTGCTCTCTGAACAGGCACCTGGACCTACACTAGGGCTGCAGGGGCAATCAGAGCTGAGACTGAATCTTCACCAGGTACATCTATAATAGGGATGAAGTATGAAGAAATAATTTGACAGTAAACGTCATTTAAGCCCTTAGAGCTGTTTTCTCTTTGGAGGAAATAGCACGTTTGTCCATAGAGCTCAGCACTGGATAACAATGAAGACAGACAAGGAATGCAATAGGAACCTAAGGCCCAGTCAGTGTGCCAGCTGTACTATCTGCTCAGAAAAACAATTATATTATAGAAGCACTGGCATGAAACAAATGAATTTTTCTGTGTTTATTACTTTAGTAACTTGGTAGTTAAAAAGAAATCTCAGAGGATGATAAATAATTTATCTTTTTTTTGTATTATTATTCAGTATGGTACAGTATTGTAGGCTTAGAAGATGAACATAGGAGTTCTGAATTCCATTAATTTCCTGGCTATTGTAATAGTACAAATAAACAGAATTTTCTACAGCAGGGAACACACTTGGCAGAAGAGTCAAATCCACCAGGACATGTAGATACTGATAAAGAAGATATTGTAAAACTAACTGGTTTATCTACATCCAGGCTGAAAAAAAAAACATCTAAAGAAAGGAAAATTTAGTACCATTTTAAACATTAGCTATAAAAGCTGCCAGAAAGTGCTGGTACTATTGAGGAATATCAAAGAAAGGCTTATTGTTATAAAGAATTTGGGATTTATTTCACATCTGCAGAAATTCACCATTTTCTCATGGAGAAGAATTTTTTTCTTTTTTAAAAAATGAGTGAAATTTAAACTGACAATATTTTGTCGAGAATTTTCCTTGGAGAATTACATGATATAAGATTGTAGAAGCATAACCATAATTATCACAAATATACAGTCTAGAACTGTGTTTTTCATACAGCTGCACTCCTGACAGAACACCTAAATGCCTCAACTCCAACATTTCTATTAAAGGCAAATCACTTATTCACAGTACTTTTAGTGATAGGTATGCACTAAGTGGAAACAAAACAAAAATACTGAAATTCTTATTTTTTATTCTTAAGTATTCAGACGTCCAGACAGAAACATCATCCAGCCATAGGCCGAGCCTCTGAATTCTGAAGTACAAACTGCTATTTTCTTCTGGTACTGATGCCTTAAGTTTTGGCTTTTATATTTTTTAGATTCTGTGCTGTTTTAGTGGGTAATTTTGGGTTTCATGTTGGGTGCTGCTAAGCTCTCTTCACAGAGTAGATAGACGAGGCAGTTCCATTTCTCCCTCAGTACCAAGGACAGCTGGGGCAGCCTTCAGGCCCCAGAACAAAAGCCACGGTGAATTGAGAAGAAAAAGCAAAGAAGGTGGAGCTTCATGACCTGGGGCTGAGGTTGGATGATTGACTCCAATATGCTAATGGACCAGAACTTTTAAAAGTGTGAGACCTCATGATCAGCCATCCATTTTGTGACCATTTTGGGGTTCATCATGGGTGTAGTCCAGCTGGGCTCTTGTGCTGCCCAGGTGTACCCATTGAGGCTTTTTAATAAATACCTACTTTATCCTTTTGCTCTGTATCGTTCTATCTGTTCTATCTGTTCCAGGTCAGCCTCGAGAAGTCATGAGTACAACTACTCTGACATAATCTGACTCAGTAACACTTACTGACAGGTTCATCATCAGAGTCAATGCCTCAGTGCTGCACCATGTCCACGTGCACTCTTGGCCTCCTGGTAGAAAAGAGTAGCTGGTGATCTTTGCAAGAATGCTTGGCTGCAGGGTGCTGGGGCTGGTGACTTCATCTTGGAGTGACAGCACTAAATTCAAGTTGGCAGAGTGCAGCAGGAAATGGTTTATAACAAATCATTTAGCTTGTTCTTTAGAATTTTCATGCAAATGAAATCCCATCAAGATTTATAGAACCATCTGGATGTAAAAAAAACCCTAATATTTTCAATCTGGAGCTGCAAGCCTCAGCACATTGTGAACAGTTTTGAGAGCTGAGAACAATCCCTCTGTCAGTAAAACATGAAGGGTGGGAATGCTAACATTTTCCTACTCCCTGCAACCATAATCCATTCACAAGCACAATGCTAGCAAGGTCTTAGCTCACTCTGCCCAGCCCCAAGTCTGTCCTGCTTTTTTCTACAATATAACTAGACAAAGAATAGTTCCATTCCATCCATCTGCTGAAAAGTGGGGTAAGAAGAACAGAGAAACACAGGGAGATGCTCAAAATGTTCCTTTCCTTTTGTTTCCTGGCTACTTAGACATATGAAATATTTGAGGCAAATGAAAACCTTGACTGGCAACTTTTAAAACTGCTGATGATATGCATAGCAGGATAAACAGTTGCCTTATTATGCATAGTATACATTGCAAGGCTGCCTACTCAAAGAAAGTAGATTAATATCATAAAACATCTCCCACTCAAATACAGATAATAATTCATGCTGTATATGCATTATGCATTTTAGTGGCATATCAGTGAAATACAGAAACCTGAATATAAATGTTTATTCATTCAAATCTAAAAAAATAAACACTACTTAATAAAGTAGTAATTACAAAGACATCACATGACAAAACAAAACTGCATTCATGTCTTTCACTTATATTTAAGTGATAGAGGAGCTCAGTCTCAGCATATATTTAGCATCTTTGAATACACATTTTATCCAGACAAAAAAATAAAGGATAATATATTCTGACTTTTACACAGTATTATGTCTGATTGACCTGGAAGATGTACTTCATTTGTCACAGAAGATTATGAAAATATCCTATAAGGATTTACATTAGGAAATAATTTTTGAGCAATACCTTTGAATTCACTATAAATCATGTCTTTGTATGAAATTCCATAAGGAAGCAAAATATCCCATATCTTTATGATTAACCAATCATTTTAAAGCAATTTTCATGTACATCAACTATAGTTTTACAAATTGCTTTAGATTAAGCTAGATAAATTTGGCCATGTAGTTCCACAGCCTTATCTAAAACCAGTACAAATAATTGCATACTGGTTGCTTTCAGTCAGAGAAAGTAGCTGTGGCACAGAAAATGTTGTGCCATGGTCAGTCAGAGACTTTCTGAAAGGTCTTTCAGAACTTCCTATATTAATTAAAAAGAGAGAAGTGTATCACCTTTCAGCACATGGGGAACAACTGTGTTTCCTTAACACAGATTGACAAATCTTGTGGAAAAGGGATAAATCTAGGAATGAAACTTCATCTCTCCCACCAAAAAATTTGCTTGGGAACTGAAATTTCAGGTGCAGCTGAAATAATTCAGTTCTGATCAGAAAATTTCCTGTGAAGAATATTAAAGCAGATGCTTTGCAGGATTGATAAGGTAACAGTGTATCTTCAATTTTAGATTTAAGAGAGAGAAAGAATTAAATTGATAGTGTATTTCTTTCAATTTTTATCCAATTCTTCCTTTTTTCTTAAAGTTTTTTTTTAATTCTTGAGTCCTCTTTTTGACTTTCAATATATCATTTGTGATCACGCAAATTCTTCTGAGAGATCTTTTCACCTAATGTACTTCATTCCATGTCTTCATCCACAGTAGCCTTATATGTAAGTCTAGTAGCCTGTTTTTTCCAATAATATTCATTAAACTCTATAGACAGTAGAAACTAAACTGTATAAATTTCAGATTAACCTTGATTCTCATTAGCTGTAAGGTGCAAGAAGTGTTTGGCATCTCCTTTCTCCCAGTATTTTGATTTTATTATTCTGGCCAGCAAATGCAAACTTCCATTCATCCACTATAGCCTCTTTCTATTAAAATCATGTTGATAACAGAGCTAGTTTGCACCTAGTGAATTATAACAAATCACAGTAAATTCCTATTGTAACATTCTCTAAAGTGGTCATAAATCCCACAGGAAGAAAATATTTTCTCTACGAGTCTGTTTGTTTCAGAGTAATTTCAAATAGAGCATTATTTCAATTTCATGGAAGCTGAGAAGCCTCTTTTATTCTTGAAGAATAAAACTTCAGGTTATTCGTGTTTTTCCCTAGTTTTTGCAAATAGTAAGTCAAGTTTTGTTATCCTTTCTGGTACTGAAAACTCCTTCTTTGTATAGGTGTCTTCCACTGACTCATGGATTTTTCTACTTCTGACACACTTACAGTATGTAATGCATCAAAACTCACACAGCAGGAAAGAGAGAGAATAAAGATAATTTTATATAGTTAGATTTAGCTGTAAATTGTAATGAAAATTTGAGATGAATAAAAAAACAAACAGTGGCATTAACAGGAATTAATTGTGTAAAAGAAATTCTGATGATTTTATTACCAATGAAAGCATTTGCAAGTATGGGAATCATGCAACTTGCTGAAGAAAGAAGATAAACAGAATTCTGTGCTAACCTCAAATGCACTTCTTTTCAATGAGTTTACAGAGCATCACACTTCAAAATGTGTCATTTCTGTTTACAGCAAATCACTACTAAAGTGGAAACTTGAGGAAGCAGTAATTTTTTTTAATTTATTTTTTATTTTTTATTTTAATATTTTGGGATTTTTGACACTTGGAAAACTTGAAAAAACACCTCCCCATGTGTGACCCATAGCTCTCTGACTAAGAGTCCAGTGAGGAAAAAGTACATTACCTACACTACAAACTACAAATGTTATCATAATGATGGTAGTTTTCTTATTTGTCTTCCAATTACATTTCTCACATATGGTCCTCCTTATCTCTCTCTTCTCATTATTGATAAATGTATTTGAGCATAGGTAATGTTTCTTCTTCCTCCTACTCTTTCAAAATTACTTTGACATAGAGAAACTGTCTCCAGCAGTAATGGGAAAAACTATCTGAAATATCTATTCTGATTTTGGAGTGGCAAAAAGAGAGGACAGCCCTGACAGGGATCCATCTCATAATTAAACAGTGGTCCTACCAAAACCATGTAGAACGTAACTTGATTATCAGATGTGCAGACACATTTTTCAAGTTTGCTTATCAGATTATACAGCCATATTTAGGGCTATTATCAGCCCTAAGGAACACACTAAGTCATTCCTTCACACAGTTTAAGGATTTATCCTGTTTAAAGGATGCAGAATTACTAAACTGAGTGATTAATCTGAGTCAAATCACTATTATTCTATGAAATTTTGGATCATTGATAATTAATTAGGTTTAAAAAGCTGCTTTCTAATTGTGAAAGTGAATCAGATGTCCAAGTGGTTTGAATTTCACACAGATACAGAAGAACCAGTAGACATGGAAAACCTGAAGGGCACATATGCAATGGGTATATTAAAGTCCCTGAAACCAAATCTCCCATGTCTGCTTTTTTTCTTTCAACTCTCAAGAATGTTTATGGAACCAAACCTTTTTGATCTTTACAAATGTTTTCCCTAGAATTTGATTCCTGGAAAGTTCACTGTTGCCCTATTATAATTAGTCTCTGGTGTACCAAAGTCTGATTTAGCAAGTTACAGCTCAAGGGAAAAAAAATGTTGGAGCAAAATATCTTAATTGTTAGTCTTTATGTAAGAAAGTCAGCAAGTCACATTTGATGTTTCTTTCCAGATTGCTGCCTTTTCCTTGGGAGACATGAAACAGGACATTCACTTAAACAGATGGTTGTTGCCTCTGAATTATTTAACAGCTAAATCAATGAGAAGCTTCTGCTGCCATGAGGGGAAAGAGTGTGCTGGAAGCATTCCTTCTCCTCCATCTTCTCCTGTAAGAAGCAGCCAGGAAGAAAGTCTGCTATTGGCAGCATCAAAGCCTGAAGGGGTGGAAGCGGAGGATGCAAAAGTGAAACCTGGATTCTAGAGCTATCTAAGGAGGGCTTTCTTAAGAAATTTGTTTATCATCTTCAAATGGAATCACATCCAGTTTGATGCACATCTACAGTTACTAGATGGATTTAATGGAACAGGGGGTAAAAAAAAAAAAAAAAAAAAAAAAAAAGGACAGGGAAAAGAAGCAAAGAATAATAACAACAACAATAAAAAAAGAAACCACAACCAACCAAAAAAGCCAAAACAAAAAACAAACCCCCCAACCCTCTCAAACCCCTAAAAGACTAAAAGGCTACGTAACCTGTATTGTATAGTCTTATAGGTTTGCATTAACATAAGATATACTCAGAACTCATTTTTAAAACACTGTGAGACCATAGGTTAATTCCTTTGAGCTATGCACTCAACACTGGCAATATCTCAGGGAAAACACTGTAAGGCCAAATTTCTTCTTGTCATTTTGATATGCAAGTGTATAATCCATTGCAATGCCAAATTACTGTCCTAGAACAAGGAATGGTCCTTGTTGACAGTGAAATCAGACTTATAAAAGCCAAATATTTCTTTAAAAAATGGATTCTTCAGGCAAACTATATGGTCAGGATGTACAGTGGCCCTCAACCTCAAATTTCTGACCTTGTAATTTTGAAAACAAATATAAACCTTTATCAAAGAGGCTCAGAAAGACAGGAGCTTCTTCTCGGCCTCCCAGATGTGTTTTAGTGCCCGAAGCATTGAATTAGAGCCAGCGATGGTCAGAGCTGGTAGAGAGGGAGAAGGACACCTGTGCAGGCTCGGATCCCGCCGGCCACAGCTGGCCAGCTGCGGGCGGAGGGAGGCGTGCGGCGCTGTCCGTGGTGCTGAAGATCCTCCGCCCTACGCGCCGTGTCCCGGACTGCCGTCCCCTCACCGGCTGCAGGGGACCCCAAAATCGGAGTCCCTGCACACGCCCCTCCGCAGTGCCAAGAAATTTACACAGCAAGGGGCTGGAATGGCCTGCACAGTGTGAGGGAATAGGGTTGGTTTTGCCTAGTTTGTAACCAATCTTTATTTTTGTTTTTGATATATGCAAACCACTCAAGCATCCATCAGCCACTGGACTGAGTGCTGAGCCAAGCAGGCTGTGCATAGCGATATATATTTAATAGTCCACAGGGCAAATTAAAAGACAACAACTACAACAAAAACCTCACCAAAAACAAACAAACAAACAAACAAACAAACAAACAAACCAGAACAAACAAAAATCCACAAGAGTCTAAAACAACGGTATAGTCACCATCTGTGAGGAAAAAAAGGTAAATTTATGCAGAAGTTTGTGCTTTTTGAACTCAAAAGTCACCTGGACAGAGACTTGACACAGAGGTAAATAATAATAATATCACCTTTAAATGTTTGATAGTTAAAATAATTTTGTGAACCTTTAGTACCCCTAGGTCTAGGGGTGGCAGAATCTTAAGGCACCTCTGCATACACATAAGGAAATCTCAGCCTGTATTGTTATATTATCATACAGATAAAAAATCTGAGTTCTTATGCAAAGCTTATTGTCTGAATCAACCATGTATAGTATAACTTTCCAGTTAGTGCCCAGATAAAATTAAACTGAGCTCAAAACTTTTACCTGTCTTGACAGTGGCAATTCTTCCTTGTCTTATTTTCGTTTATATATCAAACAGACAGATAAAGATCTTCTTATTTGCTGACATTCTGCAATATTTTGGACCTTAAATCATAATGCAGAATGCGTTAAAATGTGGGAAGATCTTGTGTGAAATACTAGCATGAGTTGCTCAGAAGTAGAAATAAAGACTAGAGACACTCTGTTTCTGAGTAGAGAAGCATAAAGACAAAAATCTTAGTATCATGCTATTATTAATTCACCTGCCTGCAAGTTGAACCTAGACAGTTACTCTTTTCTAATTTCAGAAAAATGAGACTGCTTACTTTCTCACAGTGATGATTTATTTTTCATAATGAACAACTAAGTAACAACAGAAAATTGGTGTTAAGGAAAGGAAGCACCACAATCACAAATGGCCTTTTGGTACCCAATTCCTTAATGCAATGAAAAATTTGCATGGTTTTAAACATTAGCATGAGCTACAACTCTTGCTATACTCTAAAGAAATTAAGTACATTCCAAACCTCACTAAACTAGCACACACTTAAGCTGTTTGGAAAACAAGGATGCATTGGTGCGGCAACATATAATAGTTAAGTTATATACTGAGCAAAAGGATAAATGAGTAAATAGCATAGAACCAACAAGTTCTCCGTAAATAAACATCAGTTGGATAACATGAAAAAAATGCATATGCAAATATGACCCACCAATTTTCTTAGCTATGCATTTCCTTGTTAATTTGGTTTCATATTACTTGTTAAAACTAGCTAACAGTAAACCCAGGTGATCTGAGTTTCCAATTAACTCTGAAATTTATCATTAATGAAAACTGTGTTTCTGTATTATTCTTTCATTATTGTAATACTATCTAAACAACATTTATTAGATTTTAATGGTTTTTTCCTGCAAATCTGGCTGGGGAAGAGTTATTTGCCTTGTTTTGCCTTTGATTATTCCATCAACTTTACAGGATTTCATTGACTCTGAAAGCTCTGAAAGTGAAACACACCACATGAAGTTCCATACAAACTGTAACAGATGAGCAAAGACAAACTAAACTTCTCTGGAAGTTCAGCTACCCACAAGATATGTGGGTTGTCTGGAGGTTCCCTAGATGTTGGGCACAGAAGCCAAAGAGCTACAGTCATTTCTCTGGCAAGCAGTGTTCTACAGAAATGGAGAGTCTCGGGTGCTCTTTTAGGGACTGCAAGCATAACTACTAGATGAGAGGTACTAACTTCTCATTGTACAGGCACTACAAAAGCTATTTATTTAGTTCCTCCTATTTTCCTTTTAAGATTCGCTTACAAGACCAAATTCAATTAAGTAGTTTCAGGTCTTAAATGTGCAAGACTGTAGTCAGCCTTACTGCTGTCTCGCTGGAACCTCCACCAGCTACAAGAGAGGTAGGCTAGTGATATGTGTAGGTGTGTGTGCACATGCAGCTAATGATGGGCTGGATGTTCTTGCAAATAGGAAGTTTACCCTGAGAAATCATATAAAGTCATGGCAAAAAAAACCTCAATGTGATTTTTCCTTTTCCCCTCTGAAATATAATCATTTTTAAGTCTGATCCATGATTTTTGAGCAGGTAGTCTCTGCAGAGTAGTAAAGAATACACAGAAAAGGAAGCAGACTATTTTTACGTTTCAAACAGTCTGAAAACAACAAGGTTTACAATTACTGGAAGAACAAACAATATCAATTTGAAGATATCTTTTTCAGATAGAGAAATAGTCAGAAATAACAAGCAGAAATCCAGAAGTAGAGATGGACAAGAATGATTTATAAGTATAATACAAGAGTCTGACCTGAATCATTCTGCTGTTCACCGATGGACTAAGAGGCAACGTCCCTCACAGCCTTTATTCTGTTTTAGTCACTAAATACAGAAGCAAAATTTCAGAGTTCAACACAGGGCAACACATTTTTTGTGCTAATATAATAAATATCCTTACAATTTTTCAAAAATAGAAGTACTTGCCTAGGAACATCTATGAAATTAAAAAAACCCTAAACTGTGGACTTCTAATTGTCCACCTCACCAAAGAAAATAAGTTCAGCAGCCTGCAAATCTGTGGTGGTAACATGGTACATACACAAGCACGATGTGGCTGGAAGGAATGCAAAAAACATATATTTTTAAAAAAATTAAAAATAGGACAATTCTGTGTAGGGAGAACTAATTTTAGACTGTGGTCTGCCAGATTTACTCCTATCTCCACTAGGACAGCTGCCAGTACTTTGACATTGTAACAAACATGATCGAGGATAAAGCTCATACATATTCCATCGTCCTTTCTCCCACGGAGTGGGAGCAGTCAGCCTAAAGGCTTAAGAGGTGAACATCTGGGGTATGTTCCCACATATATATAGGAATGTGTCTGAGGATGATTATTTTTATGTATTTCACACACACATGCACACACACATGCAAAAATAGACCACTACACTCTATTTACCTCCCAGATATATCCTGGCTCTTTTCCAAAGAGGAAATGGATGAAAATCAGCACACATCAGGGCTTTTGCACTTCCATTTTATGCACCAAATATGTGTGTTACCTTCACACACATAAACATATATATGCACATCATATATATATATATATGTGTGTGTGTCTGTGCGTGTGTGTGTGTGTGTGTATGCACATCAATGTATTTCTCTAAAGTAATCAAAGTCATAAGGGTAAAGACACTTGATTTTGAATATTGTGGTGATTTCTAGTAGTAAACTATCTCATGACCCTTTTAAGAAAAATGCTACCTGCTATCAGTTAATGTTTTTGCCACCTTCATTGTCCAATATAAAATACAAGGCTCTTACTATCATTATCTTTTCTAAAAAATACCAATTTTTAATGGTCTCTGTCAATTTCTTTCAGGTAAGCAGCTGAAGACAGTTTTCATGAAAATAGCCTGGTACTTTATGCAACTTCACATGACAGATCCAGCTCATCATGTTCCATCTAATTTTCTTAGCAAGGTGACTGTCACAGAGAAGGGCATTGTACATGGGGGGTGTCACAGGAAGCTCTTTTTCATCCTTCCCAAAGCAATTTGTAGATCCTTGGGGAGGACAACCATTCTGCTGCCCTTTGCAAAAGTTTTCAGTGTGTCTTCCCATCTGTAGAGAGAGTTCTTTGCAGTTCTCCAAGCCTAGGTCGCCTGAGGACAGCTGCTCTTCCTCCTGAAACTTCACAATGGATGTTTATGGTTCAAAGACAGAAGAAAATTTGTAACAAAGAGTCACAAAAGAGAGAAATGGCTCTTTGTACCACCTGCCTTTGTTACAACTTGAGCACAGCCCTTCATGTTTAAGTAGCTTTTATTAGAATGTCAGCTAGTATAGAAGAGGATTTCACAAAAACATTTTTATGTGCTAGAAAAATGTATTGCACTCCACAACACTGAAATTCTTGTTTCATGCAATACTGACAGTTTGACATTTAGAGACTGATGGTATGACTGATTCTCCAAGTCAGACAATGACATCTGCGCAGAAGGTTTTGTTTGCCTTTAACATCTGGATCCATTCTACAGTACCTTTTGTATCACTTAGAAAACCACCACATTAAAATGATGTTGTTCTTGCAAAAAATAGGGAAGCATTATTTTGATTGTTTTACAGACAAACAAAAGTAATGAAAGATATATTCCTAAATTAACATAGAGATTTGAGGTAGGGCTATGGACAGAAACTGGAGAAGCTGAGCCCTGGCTCAGTCTCTCCTCTGCTGGACATCCATTCCCCATCTTAGAATGATGTTCCCCGCCTTGGAAAGCTGAACATACCATCTTCCAGTGGTCTGTAACCAGCTGCCAGAGGTCACAACCAGGGGAAAAACAAAAAGGCTCAAACAGAAAAGAGAGCAGAACCTGCAGAACGACACTCTCAAACTCAGAAAATAATTCTTCAGTTTGCTGTGCCATGTTATATATCCTTTGGGCAATAAAATTGAAGAAATATTGTTAATCTTGTCAATTATTATCAATAGATGTTTGTTCCCTGAGTTTCAGCAATGAGAGGTAAAAAAAAATTATTTGCAGTCCTAACTGCGAATAACTGTCCATTTGGAAGAAATGCTATTAATTGCCCTTTTCCTCCTTGTGAAAAGACTATGGTAAGTCATACTCTTGGTACCCATCCTAAATACAGCAAAGAAAAATGTGCTCATTTTTCTGAAGTGAGGTACACACAGATGCAAACACTTGATTTAGTTTTCCAAAGAAATAAAGACTAGCAGATAGGTCTGTCAGAGCAGAATAAAAGCTGGCTTCTAGTCTCATTACATAGAAAAGGAGGCAAAAAATTCTCTGGTTTCTTTCTAATTATTTCATGTTGAGAAAATACAGCAGACAAAACTTCTTTAAAAAATATTTGTTCATATTTGTTCATATTTTGCTTTGGTATGCTTATTTGCTTTGGCTTTTATTTCTTTTGTTCAAATATTTATACTATCAAATCACTCCAGTAGAAATGTTTTTCAAAATCACATGCACAAGCATTCACAGAAACTGAATATTTTGTCCTCCTACATTGTAATTTATTTTAGAAAAGTTCTTCTATCAGTCAAATCCAAGAAAGGAAATAGCAGCACATTGACTTATCTGACCTATCACTACAACTAGAATATCAAAATACTCTGAGAACACAGTCACAAGCAAGTCACAGAATAAAATTTTAATCACTTGTTGAATAATCTCAAGAAAAAAGAAATCATCCAAACATGATCTATTGCAAATATTTTTCAGGAGCTGAGGATAATACATTGTTTGTGTAAATTATTAATCTAAACTTTATAAATATGTATATTATAACAGCAGGTATACTAATCTATAACTTCTCTATAACCTGAATAATGTGAGCTGTTATAAAAATTTAAGAGGTTTGTGCTTTTTAATGTTTAATCTATAACTTCCCCTAATAAGCTGAATTAAATGTGAACTGTAAATAAAAATTTTAAGAGGTTTTGTGGCCTTTTAATGTTTTTGATCAACAAAATTTCAAAGGGCCTTCTGCATTTTAAATTTTGAAATACCATCAAATCTAGGCTCAATTTTGTTCAAAGGCTTGATGAAGCTCTCAAAACTGCAGTGAAATATTTCCTTATTCTGATTGAAGGGGAAGGAGAAAAGATTCACTTTCCCTTTTTTTTTGAGTGTTTATTTGCTGAAGTTCAGTAAGACAGAAATACTAAAGCAAGATATGTTGCAGATACGGCATGTGGAAGAGACATTTGGTGTTTTGGCTACCTCCTTGTGCCTTCATTGAACATGAACCAGCTACATGAGTATTATGAGATGAGCACTGACACAGGACCTGAAAACTGCATCCATTCCCTCAGGGGGGGCTGCATGTGTGTACCAGGCTGTGATTTCCACCTGAAGAGGCGTGCATGTGCACGTGCTGGAGCCTTGGCTGCAATGTCTCCCTGCATGGCCCCTTGTGTGCATGGGTGCTGGCATATGTGTGCATGTGTGTGTGTGTGAGTGTGTGTGTGTGTGTGTGTGTGTGTGTGTGTGTGTGTGTGTGTGTGTGTACATGTGCCAGAGCAGGGCCGTGCAGCCATTTACACAACGCTCACATTTTGATGGAGCTTTGTCCAGCCATTTCCAGCAATGCAGCAGCAGCTGTGAAGTCCTTAGGAAAAACTGGCAGGAGAAATTTGCCTGCTGGGTTTATGTTCTCTGCTGGGCTTGTTCTCTGAAAGTCTCAAGAGGTTTCTGAGAAATAACATGCAGAATTAATTTGTTTTTTCTGCTGGCAGCCTTCAGTCTGCAGCATGTAAACTGTGCTTAGTAACCTTGGACAAGGAGGAGGGAAATTACCATTTTAGCAGGTAACCACATCATGTACTTCACCATAAGACCCTTTGGATTCACAGCACTTACTTGAAAATTTTCTGGTAAGTTGTGACTGAATTTTATAGACTTCTTCATATCTGCACCTTTTCTGGGCAGTTTATTCTAACCAGTTGTGTAAAACCGTTTACTTTAGCTTGATTGTTTCCTTCTGTTTTCTAACGTTTACTCACATATGTTCATTTCAGAGAATTTATCAAATGCTCAAGCCCTCAAGCCAGGAAACTTAATAACTGAGGAAGTCAAAGTTCTGCGATCAAGAAGATGCTCTGGTAATGTGGAACACTTAGGCACCATTTAGCCATGATAAGGTTACTATGGTGACAGTGCAATTTCAAGGGAGGGCTTGAGAACTACCTAGGAGATATATAGCTTTGACTTATCTTTTCAAGTAAGGACCTGCTGACAGCTGTTCACTCTGATTTTTCCTAAAACATAAACTCCCAATCCTCATTGGTAAAGTGCCAAATAAAATTATGTTGAGATTCCAGCTTGCTACTTAAAGCTCCCTAAAATCCTCATATTCTTTGCTATCCTTTTTCCTCTTGCAATCTTCTTTCAAAACAAAACAAGTAATTTCTAATTCCCCCATCTCCTCATCCACAGAAAGATGCTTCCATGTGAGAATTAATATCTTTATATCTAGTCTGTGTTTAACTGTGTAACAGTTTTTAGAAGGCTTTGGGATGTTTTTCAAAACGAAGGTGCTTTCTTAATTAAAATATACATCAAAGCTGAAATTACAGGGTATCACAGTAGTGCTGCTGTGACAAGGATCTGCCAGCTATTTAATACAATATTCCCTGCCTGAATGAAGGAGAAAGAGGTACTTCATATCAAAATATTATATTCATATATCTTTCATAGACAAAAAGCACAAGGACGCTCAGGACTAGCCTAAATCACATATTCTTGGTTGTGCATTATAATAAATTTTAGTGTAAAAAGATTGTTATTTGTGAAGTATTTTGTTCCATTTTCAGGACCCAGTATGCCAGCCAGAGGAAAGAATGTATTTTATCAGTCCTGACATGCAGTCTTGTGTTGACAGTGGCAAGATCACTTGAGCCAAAGAAGATGCCTCCTAATTAGATCCATATTAGAATTTTTTCTTCACAAAGAGAAGGAAAAGCCTTGTCATTTACCAGAAGGAAAAAAGAATTCAAGCAGCAAGGAGGTAACTTTTACTCTGACTTTTGAATTTGTTATCACTAACAATGCACGGTACCAAAATTCAGCATTTTGGAATTCCCTTCTTAATATACTGTGCTGCTAGTTTGCTATGTTTTCATTGCAATTGGTGTAGCTCTGGAGATTATTCAGCAGCTGTTCTTCCTTTGAGGATCTATAATTAAAATTAATGGGAAAGTAAAGCCATTGATTGAATCCATCATTACTTGCAGAAAGACAGAATTGTGATATTTCTGTAACTTCTTGAGTCATTCCCATTCCAATTTCTTAGAAGAAAGGAGGTGTTTCATTGTGTGTATGAAAATTGCTGGTTCTCTGTCACACCTTCCTTAGGGCTAGTGTTCATCTGTTTCAAGATTTTGGGGAACAATGTCATCTCCAGAAGTTTAACCAGGGAATGTGGGAAGGAGTAGGGAAAATTCTCACTAAGTACAGTGAATCCCATCCCATCTTGGGTGCACAAGAGCTGCTATATTGTGTCAGATAAAAGAACCATCTAGGCCCACATCCTTCTGAGATTAGCTAGCACACATACTTCATAAAAGGCACTAAGAAAAGAGGGTCTTCCTCAGTCTGTCCTTAAAGTTCTTAGATACAGGCACGTAATCTGAAGCTAACTTAGCCTATTTTTAAAATGTCCTAAAATGGTTCTATCTTTCAGAAATATGATTAAAACTATTTCTAACTCTTGAAAATATTACATTATAATGATCTGAGGGAGCTATTTCACCGGCTCCATAATATGAAATATGACAAAATGTTGACTTTCTTCTCAAACTCAGTTTTAGACCTGGCTCTTTCCAGTCAGCTTGTACAAGTAAAAGAGGTTTCAAGCAAACACTGTGGATTCAGACTTCTCAGCTGAAAAAGATCCTGATGCAGGAAACTAACTATCTTGCCATAAGACCATGGGAAGGATATCTCATCAGTTGTTGAATGGCTACTAAACATAGCACTCATGGGAAGGGCTTGAGGCACGGGGCAGGGAGTGGTTTTGCAGCACCTGACTTCTGGAGGGTAGATGCTTTCTACCAGTACTTTTTCCTGGTTACAGCACAGCCCTGTTCAATCACTCCCATTTGGGCATCGGGCTCTGGCAGACAGGGACATGCTGAAAATTCCCATCTGATCTGTGAGGTCCTGATGAGGGGCAGATACTGGGGACCTGCATGGAAAACATGCTTGATCTGTGCACTGTCACTGAGGAGTGTGAAAAGGGGTAAATCATACCGAGTCTCACATTCAACATGTAACACACGACCAAGGAATCTGTGAATCTGCTGGGAGAAGTGCTTTCTAAAATGGGACACATCAGCAACTGAGGGTGTAGGGGCAGTTGTCAAAATTTTAATGGTCATATAGAAGTGACCATATGGAAATGGTCTTATGGATGCTAAACAAAAATATTTTTACCTACATTTGAAATGGAGTCGTTCTGAAAAATGTTGCTCTCTATTCAGGCTCTCTATTCAGTTTTCTTCTAGCAGATACCCCACAAAACCCCCGTACCTTAGTTTTCTCTACAATGTCCTTTTTCAAACTGTTTCTGCATCAAGAAAGAACTTTTGAATAGGTACATATTATAGTGATAATGTAACTAAAATTATCATCCACCCATACACTTGCAATTGATTTTCCTCTAAAGCTGGTCTTTTCTCTATAGTTCTTGCATCTAATTATTATCAATTTGAGCTCAGGAAGGAAATGATCTAACAATGAAGAGATCAATTATTTTAGCAGCAAAAGGAAAAAAATCAAATTAGTAAACTGGCAATTTTTGATGCAGTTTGATCTTTGGGATGTGGTGCTAAGAAGAAGAATGCAGAAAACATCTTGTAGAAAGTCAATTGAATTCAGTATAACAGTATTGGAGGCTTCTGTCACTGAACTGACAGAGTAATTAATTTCCGTCCAATACCTGACAATAGCAAAGCATTCTGTACAAAATATGTTTAAGACAAACCAAGGAACTGTGATTATACATCGATCTGAAAGAGAATGATGTCATTCTCTGAAGATGTGGTCTGTTTTGTTATACAGGAATACTTCGCCAGAGTCAAACGTAATGATTTATTAACACAGGAGAAGTTCCCTAGCAGGCATAGTTAATATTTTAGTACTGCAGGCGATGGAATCTGACAGCTTCACCTGTTGTTCTGAGCTTTTAGTTTGTACCATAATTTCCTAGAACTTCTATTTATCTTGAGAACATGCAATTAGAGAGATCCTTGTAGATAAGCCACAATCATTTCTCACATACTGTTTGGATTTTTTTTTCTAAATGAAGCTTGTTCTTCACTGGGCACCCTTCAAAACTTTTCAGAGTGGTTCACTGAGAACAATAAAGCTGTTACACAAAACACAACAAAAGATACCAATTATTTTAGACTAAATTTTTGGTTTTAAACAGTTCATTATTTCAGGGAACACTGCATACCAAAAAAGCACAGATAAACCATGGGGACAGTAAAAACTATAAGTGAAAAAGAGGAAAGAACTGAGTGACAGATTCATTAAATTTTAATGGATTGTCTCTAACTTCTGCTGTATAAGCTTCAGGAGCAATTAATTGCCTTGCTACCAGTAGTGAAGATACATCACAAACAAGAAACAAGAGAACAAAAAAAGCACAGCAAGGCATGCTAATTAAGGGACCTGAAGAGCAAAATCCTATTTTGGTAATTTGTCAGGTTGTTTTCCCCTTCTTTCTCTAATACTATTTAATCACCTTCCTTCAAAATTTTGACTTGTTTGAAAATAAAGGTATGTTTTCTTGTCAAGTCTGTAAAATATTTTGGTCTCTTGTAGAGCTGACTATGACAGTTTTATTGCCTTCACATAATAATCTTCATTTTTTCATTTGCATGTCCAAGTCTGGTAGGTGACTACTGTGTTTTCTGCAATAAAAGGGGAGAATCACATTATTGAAATTGCCAGAAATACTCTGAAAAAAAGTTTTAAATATTTTATGAACCCAGAAGAAGTAACTCACAAGAAAAATAAGCAGGTAAAATCAATGCAGGCTAACTTTAGACTGGGGAGGCAGGTCCATGAATTCCATCTGGAGTCACCGAGAGAGATGCACTCCTCCAGCAGATGAATCAGAGCATGTAGAGTTAGGCTGTTGCTCTGAATCACTCTCTGCAGGTATTTCCTCTTATTTGTAGAGAAGAGGATCCTCAGAAAACCACCTCATGCAAATAGAAGCAAGTGCCAGTGTTGTGAACATTTTGCTCAGGTCTGTCAAAGGTGATAAAGGATATGCATAAACCCAGAACCTATGGTAAGATTTACCAAGTCAGTAAAATTAACTAGAATCTTCACTCATTTTCATGAGAACACTTAAAGCCAATGAGCCTTTAATTCCTAAATATCTCTTGCACCATTTCAAAAAGTTACTATAATGGTATTCCTCTGAAAAAATATCACCTTGAAAAAGAAAAGCCTTGTGATTTGCTTTCACATCAATGAACGTGTGTATAACCAAAGCGAGAGTAAGATGAAGAATGAAAAGCTGGGGGAAATATTTAGAACAAATATTTCCCATGTTAAAGAGGTGACTGTAAACTCAGGTTCTGCCACTCTTGAGTTTACTTGGTGTGACACAAAAGCAAACAGTGACGTCTCAAAAATTAGCAACTAGCTGTAAAAATTTATTGGTTGAGACTGAAATCTTGAATTGTTTCTGGAAATTAAATACGCCATTGCTAAGTATTCTGTATGGTCTTAAAATATAGGTACAGACATACCGGATAGAATTATTTTTTCAGAGACTTTCTATCACTGACTACTCTGAACAAAAAATCTTTTCACTGTGTTTGCACAGTGCAGACTTAAAGACGACTTTGAGGCAATACTTGTGTCTAAGCAGTCCAATGTGCCCAAAGACCAAAAACATTCTCCAACAGTAGAAAATACAATAGCAGGGCAGAAACAACCAGTAAATAAGTTTGCCAAAAAGACCAGTGCCTCTTTGCTTCTCTCTCCATCAATTCTTGACTAACCAGCAATAGCCAGTTATCCAGACTTGAATTCTGACCTGTGTTAAAACATATGTTGAATGACATAGCTGTGGACCAAAACCATAACCAGAAAGAAAATGCACATATTTAAGGATGTCTGTCTCTAGTCATCATTTAATTTGTAACAAAACCATTAGAATTTTGTTTCACTTATGTAAATCACTCCATTTGAGAGTTTAGAGTTAACAGAGTTACTCTTGCTGTTCAGACTTCAACTGTACCAAAACAAATGGACATGCCAGTACTTGAAACAGCATAGCTCAATACTTTGACTAAACAAAAAAATAATAAGGAATTCTTCATTCTAAAGAACTTAGTGAATTAATTGCATTTTTTTGCTTCCTAGCTATTGCACTGCAAATTTGAATATATCTATCACTCATGCACTAGACCAAAAGATGATTGATTTCCCATCTGAATGTTGCAGTTGCTTTTTGCTGAAGCAATACAGGCAAGACTGCAGAAAGCAGTACCTCTTCTTAGACTTCTGTATGTTATAAATGGAGACTGGCATTATCCCTCTCTGAACATAAAAATCAAAGCACTTTACTGGAGACACTGTCAATGATAATTTTCTTATCATTACATATCATAATTAGAAACATCACCCTATGGAAATTAATATAAAGATCTGATAACAGTGCCAAACCTTGACAGCCTTGGCCAAGGACCACCTTACATGATACTACACATGCCATTATCCTATCCTAGCCACAGGTATGGGAATTAAATTGGAGGGAATTTTCATTTATGAACACTTTCAACTAGATAGTTATCATTGATTACTGCCATGTGAAGGCTTTTTTTAATCTACTCTACACCTTATCTACATGCTGCAGGTTAGAGATTTTAACACTAGTTATTTGAAGAGTGAAATAGCACTTAAAAAATGCTATTGACTTATGATAATTGGCTTGAATTTACTGGGGGGTTAAATACCATGTTCTTTACTGTGAAAGCTTAGGAAGTATCCAGTGAGTCATATTTTTCTATATTAGAAATGTGAAATTTTAATTTTAAGGAAGGCTGTTTACTTCCACTGGCTAACTGGATTCCATTAAGAATTTTGTGGTTAGACTAAGCTCAATGTTTTCACTTCATTTTCTGCGAAATATGTGCTATTACACCTCCCTAAGTATTGAATAATTTTGTTTTGTTCTGAGTGTTAATGTTTTGGAGTAACTGCACAAGTCTTTCTAAATGTTGCTCTGGACCTTGAAAAGGAGTGGATAATCAAGAATTTTAATATCTGAAAGGCATTGCAAAATAATATGTCTATTCTGGATGACATGTCCTTTTTGTAGAAAACAGATTTCTGGACCATTATAATATGGCTACTCTTTCCAAATTATTTTCCACTGTAATAGAATAAATACTTTGAGAAAACTTTCCCCCAGGCAAAATAAATTTTATTATGTTATTGCCTGTCCATAGCCCAAATTAGTTTGCACATGTAAGAAGACTGGTGGTTTGTCTTGGATATGTTCCTCTCTCCAGCCTGATGGAAGCCTCTGGCATAAGTATGAAAAATTTCAGCCTGATAAATGATAAAGAATATTTCCCATGGATAAAGTATTTTCTAAAACAGCTGGTCAGTGCCCCAAAAATTTGGAACATTTCCCTGGCTCCATTTATCCTGAAATCTTGGAAAGTCACCAACAGCATGTGGCAGTGACTTGTGCATGCACTATTAGACAGTTTATGGACATGAAGGTCCATGTAATGTTGATACAATTACTAATTAATTGAGTCTTCCAGATGACTTAAAAAAATGTTAAAATTAATCCTGGCATAACCCAATCTCTTATGTCCTTCCACACTTGAAAAGGGTGATCTCTGCCACTTGCATTCCAAGAGAGACTTTGCCTGAAAGTCAATTTTTCTACCAAACCTGTTTAAATAAATTTTTCAGTGAAGATTTTTCTGGTGTGCAGACATGGTAGAGATTTTGCATTCTTTATAGATACTGTGTACTTCTTTGCCAGATAAAACATTTTCAGTAAACCCCCTTTCTCTCTCAGCCTCAGGAGAATTAGTCTATTTTATAGATAGACAATTGCCAACTTAAGATTCCTGCTTTTTTATGGAGTGGCTCAGATCAAGCAATGAAAACCACCTGAGCAAAGAGCAAGACTGATGGAGTTGGTGTGTCACACAGAAGTGAGATATAATTTTAAGTTCCTTAACAGAACAGCCTATTTTGTGTCAGACATTATACAGTTTCTGAACATCTTTCAAGCAAAATATTATTTACCAGAAGAGAATGATCACTTGGGTTATAGATTTACTTTTTTAGTAACCATCAACAACTGTCATTGATGTATTCTCCTTATAAATAACACTAGGAGGGAAATCACCAATGAAAGATTTTGGTTCCATGATTATTTAAATATATTCAATTTATAATGTACAGCTACATTTTTCACTTGATATAGACCCTAGTGAGGGAAGAGGAGTATATGCCCTTTAACAGGGGAATGAAGTCAGGCCAGGTCAGCCACAGTACATTTTCTAGCTCTGTTTTACCTCAGGTTGAAAAAAAAAGCCAATTAAAAAAGTGCATGATTTATAGACCTTTACAGCCATTATTACTCCTTAAATCTTCCAGCTGGAGACAAATAAAGCATGGAATGTCCAGCATTGACATTATAATATAATAAAGACAATCCGTTAAATCATATATATATATTGTAGTTAACTCTAATTTGGAATATAAATCTTTGTGACAGATGATTGTGATATCACCCTTCTCTGAGTTTCATTACAAATAACTGGAGCTTAAAGAAAATGAAATGCTTTGTGTCCCAGCAAATCTCTTAAGGTCAGCCAGGGGAAGTGCTTGTACACTGCTGAGTGAGAGCACTATGAGCAAGTTTATCCTGGCTCAGCATCCACTGTCAATAAGCATATTTTTCTCCACACGATTGGAATTTTTCCCAGAAGGCTGTATGATCTTTTGAGTTCCACAGATTTTCCCTCTTTTATTCTTTCTCACTGCAAGAATCTAAGTTTCAATTAGTTCTATGGTCAAGAGATTTTGTCATGTTACTTTTCTTCCACGTGATTGCAATACTGTATATTCATTATGCCTGAGTGCAAGAAGCACTTAAATTATAATGTAAGTGTCAGCTTTTGTCAACCTCTTGGAAATAAATAAAATGAGCATGGTATAGCTATACTTTGAGTATCAAGTGAAAGAAAAGATAAAGCATGAAACTCCATGTTGTTTTTCTTATTAATAATTAATGTAGCTAGGTGGAAAGCGTATGTGTTATTTTCCTGTTGAGGAGATGCTTTTGTGCACTCTGTACTTCATTTAAATCATTGTAAAAGGCATCTAAACAATCAGACCTACATTCATTTCTGACTGCTATTGACTTTGTTCTTTGACAGTTTAGCACAGTCATGTAATTTTACAGAATATTGTCAAAGCTTCTTTTTCCCCTTATAATATGAATATAATTCTGATCAATATCAAGGACTATTACCATGGAATAATTGTTGATACAATTTTTTTCCTTTGCTTCCTGCTTATCAACTAAGATAGGAGAAGAGACACATCACTTTTGAAGGCCTTGTGCAGGTAACAGACGTATTGTTAAATCACACTGACATAAGTCAAAGCAACCCAGTGAGAGTCAAGGGATTTGCACTACTCTGAGATTGACATAAATGTGAAAGTAGGCCCAGGATCCCATTCACATTCACAAAGCCTTGTAAGGATGCATTGCTAACAGGGAAATAACGGGAAAGAATTTGTTCATTGTAAGACGGATTTGAAGTTTGTCGTGAATCAACCACCTTCCACTGATAATGCCTGAATTTCAAATGCTCATAATTTTGAAAAAATCAGTCTTAAAACTTTCCACTATAACTGCCCATGTTTTGTAAATGTATTGTAAACAAAGTGGAAAGTACCAGATGGGTCTAGAGAGTTAATAAGTGCTGAAATCTCCCCCTTTCTCCAGCAGGGAAGGAATTTACCTGCCATACAGGGTTTATTTTATTACACTCTTATTTTTTAACCTCAGACAACCTCTTTCTTATCTAAGGAAACCAAAAGTGAATGCTTTTGTAGCTGAATGAAACATGTTTCTAAAGAATAATCCTCTTGCTGGGAATCTGCAGCATCAATCTGTTTTCCAGAGATATGAAGGCTGGCAAACCAATGGAACTCAGCTCTCTTGAAAAGATCATTTCTCCCCATTCTTATGTAGGGATTAGGACAAAAAGAGAATTGAAGTCATTTACTTCAGCAAAAGGTAGGCAAAGCAGGGCAAGACTTTGTGAAGAAAACCTATGTACTTTTCTAACACTGGATAGAAGGAAGACAGTGGAAATCAAGAGAAATTCTCCTGACTGCAACCCCAATTTTATAAGGTGATAAATTATATTTGCCAGTATTTATTCCTGTCAAAGCCAATGAGATCAAGCATATGGTCAAACATACACACATGCCATAAACTCATAAGAAAGGACACCAAGAATGCTATGGTCAGATTGGAAATCCTGTCCCCTAAACCTCAGGTTTTCCTTTTGTTTATGCTATAAAACCATGGAGAGCTATGTTGTAGGCAGATATAAGCCCTACAGACATAGTTAGACATTATTTCCTCAAACCCAGCACTGTCAAACACAAATTAGGTTCCTGATTTGTTAAAAATAATCTGTGAGATCTAAGTCTTCTCAAGTTGAATTTGAGTGAGAAAGAGGAATTGAAAATCTTTAATAGTACAAGCTTGGTTACTTGCTTATGCAAGAAAGCCAAGGATGGGAACTTTAGGTTTTCTGCACTAACTCTGCTTTTACTGGAATACTTAAATCCAGAATATATTTATGGATTAATGTTTAAACCTAGAAAACAGACAAGCTTTTCCCAGTGATAGCCACATGGCATTCCCCAGCATTCAACTGATGTTATAAATCCCTTTCTGTAGGATCTAATTCTTAGAGAATTTGACCTCTCAGTAGGGAAGAATCTGTTTCACTCCTTGAGACTGAGTAAATCAAATGACACTTCAGGGGAACTCCCAAGGCATTCAGGCTGGGACAGCACGTGAGAAGTGGGATGCTCAGCACATAGAGTGCCAGATGCTTTCCTCATAAGATTGCAGTTGGAAGGAAGGCTGGAGTGTCTTTGTCTGCCAGTTTAGGATTCAGGTGTCTATAGTTTACCTACTTCTTGCTTTACACACCAAAGTCCTCTCATAAATAATAAAACAATTCATCTCATTAAAAAGTCATCATTAAAAGGATGGTATTGTAAGGATCATTACTCTTCACAAGTTCTTCAAATGCCTGTTTCAAGTCTTTTAGGCTATTGAGTGCATTGGCAATGAAGGAGGCATACCAGTTTTCACCCTGGATATCATTACCTTTGCAACAGCTAATAGAGACTTCTTTGCAGGCTTTTATCATTCTCTGGGGTAGCATCCTGGTTCTCTGAAGCTCTCTATAGCTCTAAGTTTTGTGCATCTCTCTTCTAAAGGAAAACCTCTGAACTGCTTTTCATGAGAATTATTACCCAAGTACTCAAATATCTAGGGGAAAAGTAATGACTGTAAATCCATGGACACTACAGCCTGTATATGCAAATGCATAACCTACTGTGTCACGATGAACTCTGCAGATGGCCAAGGACCTCTGAATCAGCTTACAGCAGAAAGTCTTAACTGATTAAAATTTACATCAGATTTATGTGATTAACTATCATAAAAGTTTTGATTATATTACTGAAAATTATCCTATTAAACTGTATCTTTATAATCAGCCATGTCAGCATGTTTTAAATCCATTAATAAATGACTTCTTAAACCTGCAAAGTGCAATTGTCCCTCCAGTCCTGAGACTAGCCTTGTGAACTGCTCATAATTTGAAAAAAGTCAAAAGATTTTCCAGGGCATACAAATATAAAATGACCTGCTGCGATTTCAGAGACTTGAGGGCAGAAAGAAAAACAGCAGACTTTAACAAGCTGCCTTTCAGGATTTCTGCTCCTGCAGTCTTTTTGTTGTTTTTGAAACAGATTAATGAGAACTGAACATCCTTGGTACCTTATGCAATCACTGCAACAAAGTCTATAAAGATACCAGATTTTATTTCAAATTTTCTTTCATCCTCATGTTTACATATGTCCACTAGCAAACAGCTAGAAATTATGTACATTGTAAAATCAGACATTCAGAATCAGAGTAATCCAAAGTTTTATATAACATGTAAGAACAACACTAATTTAACTCCAGTTTGTGTGTACCTTGCTTTGTGAATGGAAAGTCACTTGGGAAAAAAAATCGAAACAGGTAATCCTGCAGCTGAAGTCTGTACAATAATATGTAGACACAGTGGGGGCAGGAATAAGGAAGAAAGCTGTGGCTTTAGCATGGGCTAAAGATGTACCATCAATAACAGGGCTGACTCTGTTCCTTTGCTGATCTCACACTACAGAGAGGTTTTTAGTACAGCCTGTTCAGCAGGGGCCAGTGATTTAGTTTAACAGGGATAGCTCCATGGAACTGAAAGAGAATTTCCTGGAAGAAAGACATTTTTTTTTTTTTTCCTTTCATCAAAATTTCAAAGCCTTGCTTCAAACTGTGGACATATTAGCACTTCCAAAAAGAAGAATAAAAAACGGTAATTCGAATGTGTTACAAGGAAATACTGAAGAATTATGCTTTTGTCAGTAAAGAAGAGATTTTCAGAATAATTTCAAGGCTTATTTGCCTGATGGGTTACATTTAGCACAGGATCAAGCATAAATAGTGGCTCGAGGATTTTCTTTCTGATCTGCAGTATTTGTCTTGCCCATCACTTGGTTTTATCAGCTTCAGGCCATAGAGTCTCTTATCTTTGCTCTTATCAGTATGACCTTTGGGCAATGAAACTTCAAATGCTCATTCCCTAAATGAAACAATTTACATATTTAAAATTCCCATGCACATACACACACAGATGTGTATACATGAACATATTTGTGCATATATACAGATATATGCAAACACATTAAATTTATAGGTATATGCCTATAGGTAATAACACCCTTAATAGTTCTATTAACTCTTTTTTTCCAGGCCAGCAGAAAAAAAAAATTAATCTGTTAAGTTCTTAAGACTTAATGTGTAAATCACTTTGCAATTTTTTTTTTTTTTTTGTTTGGCACAAAGGAATATAACAAAAATTCCTTAGAGGAATATTGCAAGGTATAATAACAATATTCTAACCATTTTTACGTGAATTGTTCTTGAGGTGACTCATGATACTATTCTGTTCTTTTTTAAGTCTGTGCAATATGAAAGTTTGTGTGAGATCTGAAGCAATGGCAGTTTATTAAAATCTATTTCTAAACCAGTGTTGTTGTAATTGTAGAAAAAATGAAACCATAAATATGTTTACTATTACTATACAGAGTTTTATATTTAAATACTTGAAAAGTGCTGTAACAGTCAGCGATGTGCAAATTGTAATCCATGAGCAACAGAAGAACTGTAGCTGTTCAGTAAAAGGCATCTGAAAAAGGAAGCCTGTTGTCAGTAGGCTAAATGAACTACAAAGGGACCAGCACCTCAGAAGAGATCCTAAATACTAAGAAAATATTGGGAACTGCTGTCATTCATGCTCAGATTGGGCAATTTGCATCTGATTGAGTGTGCTTACTAAAGACTGAAGTAATAGAACATGACTGAATAATAAACACTATTCTGCCCAAAGCAAGAAGTCAGTATTGTTCTTTGCTGGTCAAGATTTGTTGAGTCATTTCAACCTCTATACAGAGATTGACCTAGTGGTGAATTCATCCTGCTGTGTTTTGGACTAAAAGAGAGCTTTTAAAACAGGAAACACAGGTACATACATAGAAGGAAAGAAAGAAAGCATAAATGGTATTGAAGACTGGGACAATACAAAGGCTTAAAAGGGACAAGCTTATTAAAAGGGGAAAGAAGATTTAAAACAAGAAATAAGAGATTTTAAATCTAGATCCAGAAAGATCATGATTACATGAAAATTAATTACAGGAAAATATTCCTAAATTAGGATGACAAGAAATTACATAAAAAAGAATTATGGCTGTTTAGGAAATTTAGACAATATTATGCAATTTCAAAAAAGCTACCAGTGAAAGTAAGTTTTTATAGGTCATACACAGTGAGTGTATCATAAAAGCTTGCAGAAACAATTACTGTAATTGGGAAAATCTTTACAAAATCAGATAGTTCGAATTTCAGTAAAAGCTATTTTTTCTTTCAACTTCTCATAAAAGAATTTGTTTATTAAGGACTGACCGAAAAATCTATTTTTCTTAAAAAAGTAAAGTGCTGTAAAATGAAAAGTCTATTTTTTTAATTTCAGAAATTCCTTCTGTAGCTACATGCTGTGGTAGTCTCTGTGTCTGGGTATCATTAAACATCTCTTAGATGTCACAATCTTTTTCAGACATCTTGTGATTAGTTAAAAGTAAAAAGAATGTTAAAAAAGTTAATAAGAAAAAGGATCAAACTATATAATTTAGAAGAAATCCACAGATTTTACAACTAGAACCCTATGAATACTGAATTTTATAAAAGTATTCTCTTCACTAAATAATGATGAGGCACTGGGTGTTTGAAGTTCTAGAAGTCTGCCTAGTTCAAGAAGAAAGACAGAAAGGAAGGGAGCAGGAACAGAATCCTAAGAATTTATGGCAAGAAGGGAATTGTTATTTATTTATTTATTTCCTAAATACTCAAAATCAAAACTGAAGCTCTTCCTACTGAAATCAATAATCTTTGGTAATCTGATTCAATTCATGTTGACACTCACCATAAAGTTCGTTTTAAAGATTCTGACTTTTAGAAATAATTTTCATTCCTGTTTACCTATCCCTAGCAGAGACAGCATTGACCAGATTGTAATGCTTTACATTTTAAAGAAAGGAAGAACTCCAAGATAAGAGAGGAAAAATCTCTGGAAAGGCTGTAGAATTAGGGAGTAACTATTTAATTGGACTCCTGCTAATTCACACAATTATAGTTTAAATTTCAGTAAGCTCAGTATGAGGGAATATTTATTCTCCATTCACTTAGGTAGGTAGAATCACTAAGAGCCTCCTCTCTCATACCAAAAATGTCAGGAAGTTTATACAATGTACTCAAGGCATTGGTACAAGCATATACAGCAATCTAAAGCAGTGTTGTCAACTCAGGTTAAAGCTGTTTAAGATAGGCTATGGCCTTAGTGAAAATACAGATCTCTTTTGAAATTAATTGTGGCTTTGAAAAGTATTTTGGAAAGTGTCATGGTCACCGTTTGGTGCAAAAAGGCTTATAGCAAAAGTGTCACATTTTTCATGTAATGTTTCTGTCTGCTACTTTGATTAGCAAGCATTAGCTTTAATGCTGTGGTAGACTTTGGGAGAACTTATAGCAGCATAAGAAACTGATTTTCAGAGAAAACACCATGCTCTAATTCATTGTGGGAAGAGCACAGGAGTGAGATTCCACCAGGATGGGATGGGGGACCAGGACTGATCACCCCCTGTGCTCCCACTGCTGATGGGAGCACAGTCCATGGGCCAGAGTGGGGCCAGCTTGCAGGAGGTGTCCCAGAGGTACAGCCCCAGCTGTGTCCCAGAACCTCTTCTCCTCCAGAACTGTGTGGTCCATTCATATAGACAAAGCTTTTAGCTTGCTCAGGGGTTCATATTCTGTCCTTGCTTAGCATAATTGTTCTACATTAACTAGTGGAAATGTGCAAATGTCTGTGTATTTATGTATATCTTAAAGCAGTTTTTTCCTCTTTGGGCTATACTTGTGAGACAATGAAGAGACAACCTGAATTCACTTTCTTGAGTGTCCTCTAGATATGTATGAAATTTGGGGTTGCTGAAATAAATGTCCTGATAAGGACTTCATGGAAAACCCCTCACCTGTAAGGATCCAATTACTGCAATGCAGAGTACTTCAGCACCCAACAGAGATGAGATGAAATCTCTCAGTATAGGATACAGCCTTCACAATGATAAAATGAAGACTAAGGCATTCTTCAGATTTCTGTTAAGGCTTTCTGAAAAAAAAAAAAAGAAAAAGAAAGAAATAATACTGGATTCATTTGATTTTTACCTCTACATGGTTTTATTCCCATTCTCTTGGGGATGTTTGACCTTTTGACATGAGGATAATGTGAATATAACTAATGACAGCATAGATGTACTGCTGGACATTTTTGGTCAAACTTCAGCTTAACAAGATTTTACCTGATGAGGAAGAGAGAGATGGGACCATGGGGGCCATGGTTTAACACAGATGGCTCCACCTCCAGTCTCTGTTAGTCTAAAATGTATTATTTTTCCATCCATGGTCTTGAATATGCATATTACAGGCACTTCTGGGAGTGAAATGAGGAGATCAAATTTGCGGAATCAAGTTTGCATCTGAAACTTGCAGTTTAGATTCATGTCAGCTGTCCTGGTGTGCTTTGAGATAAGTCATTTTATTAAAAAACAAGCACTCTGTTGATCTTCATTCAATGTGGTAAGTCTCCAGAAAAAAAAAAAAAAAGAAAAAAAAAAAAAAAAAAAAAAAAAAAAAAGACGTGGTATCTACAATTCGGGTGCTGTGCATCAGAGTAATTTCAAACTTCCTGCAGATGTTTTGCTTTTACTTGAACTCCTTTCAGTCTTCAATATTGTTTTGCTTTTCAAGTAGAGCACGATTTTCACTCCATGTAAACATTAGTTAAGCATTATATTCAGACAGGAGCAGGATAAGCTTTTGTGAATTCCATTCAGGAGGAAAAAATGTTTCAGCTGTGAAATTGAGATTTTGTAAATATATCAGAATTCTTATCATGAGGGGTTTTGAAAATTAATTTTTCTTTCTGTTTTGACTTCAGTGAGGACTCACAATGTTTGTGGTTTTCTGTGTGTCTTGGGAATGTATTAAATTGAAAGGTAAATAAAATAAACCAGATTAATCTTACACCCTGCTGCCTCATCTATGCAGTCATATCCCAACAAGGAATTATTTTAACAGAAAAATTAGCTGTTTCTATTTAGAATAGCAATCACTCCAAATGCCATCAACTGCTGAAATACAGCCTTACATGAAAGCTAAAAGAATAAATAGAAACAGCATCAGCTTTCATAAAAAATAGTCAGTTTGAATCTTAAACATTTGGAGGCCATTTTATACTGTTTGGGTAACGCTCAGAGGATTTGAGTTGCTAATTTCACTCACTCCTTTTTTGTGTCACTTTTGAATATTTCTAATAATTTGACTGGAAAGACTACAATGTAAAAAACAAAAGAACTCGTCTGTGTGGCATATATTTTTCACATTTTGAGAATGTATTTAGGTTATGATTCTACAAAATATAAAGCTCCTTTACAGAGAACTTCTGAATAGCAACAACAGATTTTGCAATCAAACTAAATGCAAACTAAATTATTAATCTTTACTAAATTTTTATATTACGACTCAGATATTTTCTCTTTTCAGAGCAAATGAGTTCCAGATGAGATGCATTTAGAACGGTTCCTACTAAGTAGTCAAGCTGCCTTTGATTAAGTTGGCAAAGTTGCAGAATATATAAGACAGGACTGTGTTAACATCTCATCTAAGACAAAATAAGCATATAGTCACTGAGAAGTGTAGATTTACTACTAGGTCTTGGAGTCTGAATAACACACAGCAACCCAGAAGGTAACAAGAAATTAATCTTATGGAAAGACACAAAAATCAATAAAAAAATTAAATTATTTCTTCTTACAGTTGTTTTTTCAAATAACCATAATTCATGGATAGGGACAGAGCATGTGAAGAAAATATAGTATATAAGTATTATTTTCCTGAGTATAGAACTCATATAAAAGCAGTTCATAACATCTTTCAGGAAGAGAAAACTGACCATTGTGACCACAATAAACACAATGAATATTTAAGAAACACTGCTAGACTTGCATAAGTGATTCAAAGGGAAACCGGGCTTTTAATAGATATGTGGATGACCCTGAGATATTGGAATACCTTCTTGTCTAAGAATTTTGCAGATTTATGGTAGTGTAAAGAGAAGCTTGAATGAATGCCATACAGGAAAAAGAAAACTGATGCAGCTGGTTCTCTGCTCCTCATTTTGCAGCATAAGTGTAAATCTAAATAACTTTTGAACAAAACCCAAAAGAAAATCCTCCATATTCGGGCAAATTCTTGGACTGATAAATTAGTAAAAAAAAATAATTACTTTCTGCTCTTTTCTACATCTCTCTCAACTGCAGGCTCATCAGTTTTATTGTAGTGGCTTTGAGATAAGGCAATGAAGATATGTGTAAGGTGACTTAAAAGAATTATATGAGTCAGAGAGTTGTGAAGCTTAAAAATATAACACTTCACTGTGCCAGTAAAACACTGGTTTTCTGGAATGATTTTCTTCTTGAAGAGCATTATTAACCTTGTAAAAGAAAGTCATAAGAGATAAATAGTTATATGGTTCATTAGGATTAGTTTTGTTCCTTTTTTTTTTTTTTCATTTTCTTATTCTTTTGCTCTTAACTAGGCATGGTGAGAACTGCTTGTGCCTTGTAAGGAAATATACATTAAGGATTTTTGTCTACAGAACAAAGCTGTTGTTCTTTCTCTATTCCCACTAAGATTTTATAACAGAAAAGCTATATATACTGGGTAAATTTCCAGTGTCATTTCTTTCTTAAGGTATTCAGGTGTAAGGCAGCTAACAGGCACAAGGTTTGCTGGTGATCCCTTCAACCAGAAAAGTGGGGAGATTAGTGAAAAAAAAAAAAAAAAAAAAAAAAGTTAAACTGATGCTGTGTAGGGCAACCCAAAAGTCAAAAAAGATGGCATACACGCTGTCTAAATGGAACTCAGTATTGAGGTGGGTGTCAGACTCTCCTCTCAAGTAACAAGCAACAGGACAAGAGGAAATGGCCTCAAGCTGGACCAAAGGAGGCTTAGATTGGCTATTAGAAAATTTTCGTGTCCAAAATGGTTGTCGAGCGCTGGAGTAGGCTGCCCAGGGAAGTGTGAATTAACAGCCCTGGAGGAATTTAAAAGACACATAGATGTGGCATCTGTGGACATGGTTTAGTGGTGGATTTCGCAGTGTTAATGTATAGACCCTGTGATTTTAGAGGTCTTTTCCAGCCTAGATTATTCTGTGAAAATTGTATTTGCCTTTGTCCAAATGACCTGCTGAGTCTTTCACAAGAACCTTGTCAAGGTGAAATATATTGTATGATGATAACTGGACTGCTCAGCTGATATAATTCAAAGCAATAACCCTGTCTCTAATAAAATATGGAAGGGTAAGAAACATGGTTGTGCTGATTGTATTTGATTTATAGTCGAAGAGGAAGGATACAAATTATACTACAGACTTTTACAATAGATAACCTATATGAGCATAAAGGTCAAATAAAGGTTGATTTTTATAGAACTTCTTTACCATAAGGGTCCAGAATTTCAGAAGTTATTGATTGCAACAGTAGCAAGACATTTAAACACCTTTATGTATCGGGTCTTAAATCAATGAGGGATGATGTCTTTATTTTATTCTTAAGTAGAACACCCATCGGATGATTTGAAAATATAAACCCACATGTGCTAATAGAATACTGAGGTGATCTCATGCATCACATCACAAGTGTTGTGAATTATATTTTAATGGTGTAATAATTACATATTATTGTTAGAAACTTCTGTTTCAAAAAGACTTTGTCCCCTCAATTTGCAAAGTTTTGTTTAGGAAGCTTGAATCACTGTCAGAAAATCTCTGTCTCCCTCCATTGACTCTGCAGAAAACATAAGATGACTAAGCTCCCACCTAAGTTAAACGAAGTGGGATTAATTAGTGATAAACTGGAGATTGAAGACATCAGCTCTCTCTGTAACTCTACAGAGAACTAGATTCAGCTGCAGGGTTCTAAATAGTTTATCCTTAATATTGTATATTTTCTAAAATATTACAGGTTTTATCTAAAGTGTTTCTATATGCTTTTCTTCACACCATCTCTGTTTCATAGAGTTTAATACTGAGATCTGAACAAAGAGTCTGGGAAAGAATGCAAATACTCCTGCAGGAGCTGGGTTCAAGCCTATCAGTTAATTTTCCAGATCCTGATTCAGCAGACAGAAGCATTATAAACCCTATTCCACTTACTACATTCAGGAGTTAATTCAGGGCCCAGCTAAAAGTAAACAGCTGAATGTCAAGGAGAATATTCTTCAGTTTTTTTCACTTTGCCATTCATTTGCATATACTTTTATGCCAGAGTGGATGAAACTAGGTTATCCTTGCCAGCACTGGCTGCCCCAGGTAGACTGTTCACATAGCAATGATGACACATGTCCAGCATCAAACAGACAAAACCAACTGGAAACCTTCCTAAAGGGACAGGGCATAACTTCCCAGAAAGACAGAGGGAAATTAGGGGAAATTTGAGAGTATAACACCTAAAAACTCTGACTTACCTAAAATTGAGTCTTGAGACTGCACCCATCTTTGTATCTTCTTTTGTAAAATCAACTGACTGTGGTCTCTGCTTTATAATTGACTCTTGACCTCTTCCAGGCCTGTATTACAAATTCATGAAGTCAAAGACAGGGAAAACTGGCATTGTTTCTTTGAAGGAGAAGGTCAGATAGCACAGCATCAGGGCATATCTCTGAAGATATGATAAAAGACTTGAACAGTCCTTTATCTTCAGGAAAGCCTAAAGGGGACTTTTTCATTATTTTACCTTAAGAAACAGGTAAATGAATGACAACGCCCTGAAATAAATTGAAAATATTAATGTATAAATAAAAATTCTAATAAAATAATAGATATTGTGTAACAATCACCAAGAAAATCAATGTGCTTGATCCCAAAGAAGCAATAAACAGTATTTTTAATATGAGATTACTATAGTATCATTTTTGTAGCATAATGGAGTCTTGTAAATTGGTATGACTGTGACACATGGTCTCACAGCTCTGCAGTGTGAAGCTTACACACATTTCCTCAGTCCTTTCTGTAGCATATTTGGCAGAACCTGGGATCCCTGGAGATTGTGTACTTTTACAGCAGAAAGCATTAGATCATGATAACATTTTTTTTTCAAAGGACAGCTTTAAGGAAAACAAAGACAAATGAGCAACACAACCTGTGATGCTATGAAATGTAAGCCCGAGTTTGTATTTCCCCTTAGTGAGAAGTTCTTCAGGTGCTGAAATCCAGAAGAAAGTTTGAGACTCTCCAATATTATTTCTTGAAAATAAATTAAAGGCTTTTTCACAGCTCTAGTCCTGACATTAAATATTTTACAGCCTTGGTTTCTCTCCAAGCTGTATCTCTTAATCACAGCAAACTGTCATACACTGTCAGTTTTCACCTGTGGAAATTCTAATGAGCAGCTTCACTTTACAAAAACACATCTAACTGATTTCAAATTGATGGGAATGGCAAACAAATGTGCCCCATACTTTGATGAGCATATTTATGCATCTTGGAAATTTCATCCCCGAAGAGTAAACGTGTTCTTGACAGTTGGAATATAGCACCAGGGTTCTTTTACTCTCTTCAAGTAATACTGAACTAAGCATGGAATAGATGTTAATTTCCTGCCCTTCATGCATTGTTTCATAAACTTTAGGCTGCAGTCTCTAATGGCCACTTCCACATGTAGAAGCAGACCCCTGAGTGATAAATCCTCTCTGGGTCTTACAAATGCCTTCTCCCCTTTATCAAAATCCCAGATGTGTTATGTGTCTACTCTTTGATACTGCAAGAATTTTCCTTTCCTTACTGTATTACCTCTAGATGCAACAGCAGGGTGAAATTCTCCCACCATGTTCAAGCAAATAGACAGATCCTTTAAAGGGTATGCTTGCCTTTTGGCAAGTATCTAGGGGTCCTCGCATCATACCTGTTTAGCCTCTGGTGAAAGGGGAGCATATGAAAGTTGATGTCCAAATTACCACAACGAAGGCAATTCAAAGTCAACTACTCTCCTACACAAAGGCAAACTCCTATAGGAGCTCAGAGAACAACTTGATGGGTATATATTCTCTCTATTTGGGCAATAGGTTTCTCCACTAACAGCACTGAAATAGAATATGGAAGAGATGTTTTGTTAGGAGCCATCTCTGTGTCTCCCTTCTGCTTTAAGCAACAGATGTGACTCAGGCTTCAAATTCCCTCTGAACAGAAAGATTTTATTTTCCTAGTTATTGGTAAATGTAAAAATATTATTGAAATACAGGTTACTTGCAAATCTTGATGTTGTCCCTAGCCTCATTTCCACACCGTGTAATGTGAAAATAATTGCAACCCAAGAGAGCTGTAAAACCATCAAGAAAACACAGCAGAGTACAGCCATAATGCTGTTTCGGACATCAGGAAATAACTGAACCTCAAGAAGAGTTGGAAGGGACTTGAACATGTGGAGTGCAGTTGAATGTATTGGAAAGGTGAAGCACCAGCACACAGTGGTAGGGTGAGGTCCCAGCCCACACACTGCTGCTTCCAGCTGCCCTCTATTTAGTTCTACCTTTGAACAAAATCCTGCCTTATTAAGGACTCCCTATGAAATCAAGCTAATTGTCTTCTTAAATGCTCACAACCAGATAAAACCTTTACTATACTTTGCTTTACAGCAGATTTTTGCAAATCATTCACAGAATTGTAAATACACGAGTGATAAGATCTTTCTGTATTATACAATGGATATCAAGCCTCTAATTACATTTCAACTGTGAAAGCTAACTGTTACAAAAATGCTTTATTCATTGAGACACAAACTACATACTTGTTCATTTGTTATAATACCATTGAGATCTCAAGCTGCTGGAATTTCCAAAGGTATGTATGAAAGAAAATAATTATATACTTTCTACCATATTTTTCATGTGTTGGAAATAAAAATTGAACTTCATACAGTGATTGATAATTTAAGAGCCTTTAAATCATTCCCAAACACTTTATGAAACTTGAAAATAAAACTGTTACACTAGCAGTAACTGCAGAAAAGAGAATAAAAAAGAAAAAAAGAAAAGAGGAAAATATATAACAAAGTATAACTATACCTGTGTAATAAAGTACACTGTGAATCATGAAAAATTCAGCACTTAGCACATGGGAAGATGTTGTGACAACTGTGATTAGTATGGAAGCTGCCACAACCACCAAGCATACCTGAAGTATCAAGTGGTATTCAGGATGGTAAAAAATGGAGAGGGTTATTATCACCCTGCTAAAATATCACAGTTATATTTATAGCCAATTCAGTGATCAATGCATTTACTGTACAGCAACAGTTGCAATACTAGTACTGATATTGGTATGAGGTTTTCAAAGATCTTTCTGTGCTGTGGATTGCTAATACTGCAGCCCATATGTGAAACAATATTTATGAAGAAGATAAAAAATCTGTAAAAATGTATTTTCAGAGCAGGTGAGTTTTCTTGCATGACATACAATATATCAAGCCTGTTTCAAAAGGTACAAGCACCTATAGTCCTTCCTGAATTCAGTGGAGGTGTTGGTCACCAGCCCTTCTAAAACAGATGCAAAGGCTTATACTTCTGACATCAGAGGATGGGTGAAATATAAAGAACTTGTAGTTCCTATTGGGGAAGTCATTTGTTCTTCTACCATGGTCTCAAAAACACCCATACAGTATCTTACTACACATCAGCCTATTTCAGTCACTATGTACAGGAAACAGTACCTGGAAGTGACCACATTGGCAAATTCAATACTATGCAGTCAGGCTTTTGGGAGTTTTAGTCTGCCCGACAACTCTAAATAGGTAGTGTCTAGGGATTTTACAGGTACCTTTCAGAAAATCAGCCACTAAGTCACCTTTAAAGATCAGGTATTCCTGGCTACACAGGTTATATACAACTCTAAATGACTAAGTTATAAGATTAACTGGGGTCACTGTAGAAGGGCTGCTGCACACCTAGAAAGAGAAGATCTGCACAGTTCATCCTAGTATGGGAACAATTACCACTCAGTCTGCACCAATTAGGTCTATTTATTTACATCCATCACCACTTAGTATCATTTGCCTTAGCAAAAATTTGCAGGTGGAGGGCATATTCTCCAAATTCACTGCAAGAAGCCAAATCCAATGTTGATCAACCTCTGCTAACTGACAAGTGTAAGGATCTAAAGAGCACAGTTGCCTGTCTCAAACAAGGCCACAGAAGGACTTTGCCATGAGATAAGCACAAAATGGAGCAACAGGATAGGACTAGCTCCCAGCCTGGTGGAGGGGCAATCTGGTTAGCACATCCTGGTCAACATGTCTGGACAAAAATTCCCCCTGTGGCAAACAGTGTAAAGAAGCAACTGCTCATACACAAATCATCAACCAAAACCTCATCACCTCAAGTTGTGGAAGAGATCACATCTGTGATCATCAAGAACCACTGAAGACCCCACAAATATGCCTCCATGGATACCTGGAAGCTGAACTGTAAGATAAGCCACCACTGCACGAGCTTGAGAAAAAATAAAGATGGTACTATTGTCTGGGTGCTATGCCAGACCTAGGGGCATCTTATCAAAGCTGAGGGAAAGAATGTGCCACTGATAATGGACACAAAAAAAGCACAATTTGTGGGTCACAAGGAAAGCCAACTTGGTAACTGTGCAGAAATCAACTCCAGCTTGGTGAAAGGTAATTCCAGCAGGGGAAAGATTGTAAACACTGACTCACAACACACCAACTCAAGAAAACTACCAACTCAAGAGAAAGACTGAGCATGTAGACTAATTAGCATTAGAAGTGATGGAATAATTTAACTAGTAGAACAAGAGAACTGTGTAGTCAGTGAGCATTAATTCCTTTGTTTGCTGAAATCTATAAAAAGTGAAAAGTTTTGAATGACATAGGGACCCCCATCATCAAGAAGCTCAGAGTGGAAAAGGAACAGCAGGATATCACTGGATCTATGGGTGGCAACTATTTTCTGCTTGATCATTCTCTCTCCTCACACCCCAGTTCCCCCACCTTTTTTATTTCTTTTTATCTCCCTGCCTCACATTCATTGTTAAATAAAATCCAGATCATTGACTTCAGCATATGATCTTGTTTACACCTTAATTTGGGCAGAAACATCCCTCACTATTCAGATCTTAACAAGTACTTTTGCAAAGGATGAAGGATTGTGAAAGTATCACCACTTGCAGAGTCTGGGAATCTGCTGGAAGTATATGGGTAGTCCACCTGTATTCCCTTGTGCACAACCACACTGACTTTACCCTTCCTATTCAAAAGGCCACAACATGCCTAGTTCATTATCTAGTTCTTAGCTGCTCCCTTACTTTGCTGTAGATGAACATTTGTAGCCCACATTTCAAACCAAGCTTTTGTCATGGTTTAAGCAAATTACTAACAGGCTGGCAATAGCTACAGGGATAGTAGATAAATGATAATAGACATCCTCTCCTGCTTGAGCTTTTGAAATCCCCAAATTTCAGAAGAAATTTGTGATTCTGAACCTTGGACTCAGAAGCGGAGCTGTGTTTGCACATATTTCACAAACCAGCACCTCCTGTGCCCTCCCTCTTGCCTCCTCTACCATCCCAAATAGCAATTTCCTGATCCCTCCAGGCACTAATGAATTTCTACCTCCCTGAATCAGTTGCTTTTTGGAGACACATGGGCTTAGCAACTCTCTGAGGCAAAACACGTTGGGCCAGTGCTGATGATTAATGTGCACCTGTGGTACTATATAAGTAACAAATTTCTTCTAAGGGAGGTATTTTCCTGTCCCTCCAGTGCCTAGTTGAACTGCACAATGCTATTTAAAAGATTAATTTCTTTCCACTGTCAACACGTCTTGGAGATATTTAAATGGCAAACATGGGTTCTGTCAGATAATTGATGGAACACTGAGTAGAAATTTCTTGTTGCAGTTCCAGATTCAACTATGACCCTCAGGAAGCTGAGAAACTGAGAGAAGCGTGAAGGATCTACAGTGTATATTTGCAGGAGAAGGAGGAGACAAAAAAAAGGAAAGAAAGAAACTTTTCCTTCCTTCTCTTTTTCTCTTCAGTACTGTTTTACTTTATTCTGTATATTTTAAGAGATGTTTTCTTTTCTTATATATTATTAATGGTTTATCATAATAAATATATAATATTTATTAATGGTTTATTTTTAATCTAGGTGTGTAATATATATCTCAATGTTCAAAGGGCGTGCAAACATTTTCCTTTTGTGAGACTTTTCCTGTGCATATGTTCTTTCATTCTACTTCGGTGATTTTTTTTTTCCTGCGTAGATAAAATGTGTGAGAAATAGGAGCAGCTCTCTTCTGTGACATAAGATTTACGAGTGTTTCCAAAAATACTATTTTATGATAACACCAAAACTGTCTTAATTTTATATAACCCTAATTTTTTACTGATTAACAGTGATGGGAAAAATTTCCAAAACTCTAAAATAGCCATGAAAATAAGATAGCCTGGTGGTCTAAAATTCAAGGCTTAACATTATCTCACATACAAAGACTTTTATGCTGGGGTTTTTAATCTCCTTTATAGTCTTATAAGACAAACAACCTCATAAATCTTAGTGAAATATAAGAATTTCTGAATTCATTCTCTAGACTTATACCACCATGTTCTGTTTATTTAGTAATGTCCTTTTCCATAAGCTGTAAAAGATAACCTTATATTATCGAAATTATGGAACAGTAAAATACCAACTGAAATTTCAACAATAGTGACAGATGTAAACATAACCATTCCTCTGTGATCATTTTTATATGACTTTGTGGATTTAAGGAAGAATATGGACTCATTAAACTATCTTCTGAATGTAGAGTTGTTTCTTATAAAGTAAATTTTAAAATACCATGCCTAAAATATTTTTTAACATTCATATTTGCCTCTTTCAAAAAAAATCTATGACTTTTTTTTAAAGTCATATCACACTACTGCAAAGCAAAGCACATAATTACAACACCAATTATTTTCTCTCAGCTGCTGCATAGTAACAATGAGTGTTTATTTTTAAAGTACTTTGTTCACCTTTAAAACCTAAAATTAGTACAAGATTATAAAAAACCTATTTTGTTCCCAGAAAAAGGCTTTGGATGTCTATAGTACATGCCAAATTAAATACAAATTTGCTACCATTATCTAATCAAAACCAAGGTATTTCTGTCACCTCATTATGATTTATACTTGCAGTCATAAAATTTATGTTATTAAAGATGCCCATTACTATTTTTAATCTAGAAGTTTTAAATGCTTTTTTATGCCTGTCCCTTAATAAAAGTACCTTGAATTGTGACATCAGTCCTAGTTCTAACTGTTAAGATCTCAGAAGCAAGTAAGCCCTGAGCATACTATACAAAATACAATTTGCACTGTGAATTTCTTTCTGAGCTGTTACCTTGTGTGAACCGAATACAAGCGATTAACGCCAAGAGAGCCACAATGCACAGCTGAAGTGCAAAGAAAAGATTTATTCCATTATTTTTCTGGCAAAACAGGGACACATACACTGCTAAGTTTATTTCATCTTAGCAGGGGCAAAAAGCAGAGAGGCCTGACCCCTGTCTGTTACGTATCAAAGTCCTGGTGCAGGCACACATCTTCACAAGGCTGTGTTCTAGTGTCCGATATATCTGCTTTCCCCCCTTTCTTCTAGACATGGGAAGAATGCTTTTTGATGCTTTACAGCATTCTCTTAGCTGACTTCTTGAGACAGAAAACAATTTGTGAATTTTCCCAAACTGAATATTCTTAGCACCCTCCATCTGTAAGGTCATCTTGAAAGAAAACAATTCAAAACCCAACTTTTTTCCTCAGAAGTTTTCCATTTTTAGCCCTTTCCTCTTCCCACACCTCTTTGGATATAATTTTTAAAACCTGCAATTGCAGGTGCTACAAACCCATCTCTGTTTCCTGGCAGTTTTGCAATAATGATTTCCTTTCTACTTCTTACATCAAAAAATAATATGAATGCTTATTTATTGACAATAGAGAGCTGTCAACTGTTCATCTTCTGGGCAGCTTAAGAACTACATAGAAAAAGTGATTCACAGCAGGTAAACAATCTTTATAAATAATGCAAATTTTTTAAGATCCAAAAGACACCTTAAAGGATCCAAAATATTACTTATGGGCCTAATCTACTGCTGAATTTCTAAATTCAGAGAAGCAAACTAGAAAATCTCTACTTTGCTCTTTCAGACACTTGAAAAAATACATGTATTTGCATTTTTCAGTGAAAATTCCTCTCTGTCTGTGAAGCTGTGCTTTTACACATATTAAAGGCATCTTTTTTGTGATTCACAAACTAAATGTTTCTTAGAATTTTGTCCCTGGGATGTCCAGAATTGCTTGGTGAATACTGAACTCCAATGCAGAAACAGACGATTCAGCATTCCCACTCATCATCATTTAAATGAAACAGCAGCCGGTGTTTAAGGGGGTCAGACATAAATTGGGAGTAAGCTCCTCTCCCCCAGTGAGTTTGCAGAGAATCTCCTAATTACTCATGACACAATAGACAGTGGGACACCTTTCTAGTGCTCTTGGTTGCAACTGTACCACTTGAGAGACAGGGATGCAAAGGAACAAAACCAGAGAGGACGTCTCAGCAGAAGCATAATTTCATACCTTAACAAATGGTCTCTCAGATGATAATTGCTCCTCCTCTCCCTGATGCTTCTGTGGTTTTCCCAATGGCTTTCTGACATAAATGACAAAAAATTCCACAGGACAGGTAGTAGAGCCTCTTATTTCCCAATCCTTTTATTTCTCATTTTACCCAGGACCCCTACTGTTTTTTACAAGAGAGTTTTGCACAGAGGAGCAGAAGGAGTTTCCTTTGAGAACACAACAAGGAACCCCAGCTTCAGCTCTGGGTGGGATCTGAGTGAAGGGGCTTCTGTTACCCCATTCACTTGGGTCCTTCACTTGCCTTGACATAGGTCCTACTGCCTGTCTGAAACTCAGTCAACTCATAAAATATTGTAAAGTCTGCTGCAGAACATGGAGTTTTTCTTTTAGACCTGTGCCTTCATTCAGACTTCCCAAACCACAGACAATGCACAAACCAGAATCATTGTATGTCAGACCAAATTACATAGATCAAATTCTTCCACGTCGAGCAGTATGGGCTATAGTGATTCCTGGTGTCTTAACACTTCATATCAGCAGTGCAACCCCTCTGGAGCAGTATAGGCACTTTCAGTCTCAGACAGTAATTGACCAGGGCACTGTGAGTGTACAGAGCTTTCCCCATCAACATAAGGCAATTCAGAAGGACTTCAGAAATCGATGGCTTACTCAATATATGTCATCAGTGAATCCTCACTTTTGGCAGAAAAATACTCTAGCTAGTATTATTTTTTTGATCATAATTCTGCTGTGCTCCTAATTTTGGCAACTCCTGTCTCTGTGTAAATTCAACACTTTTTTTTTTTTCTTTTTTTTCTTTTTTTTTAATGAGGAATAAATTACCCATATGGAAGTAATTTAATTTCCAAACTTCAAAAATAGAAGCCTATTAGGTATGAAAATACAAAGACTTTATAAACAGAAAATGCAAGTTCTATTTCAAAATGAAAACAATAAAAAGAAAGCATTTTGCTTGGAAATCCCTACATCAGTAATCAGATTGGAAATAGCCCACAAAAAAAAAATGAAGAAGGAAATTTATTCAACAGAATTTAAGAGACTATTTCAAGAAAAATAAGATGAAGCCCAGATAAACAGGGAAAGTTATTTCAGACTCTTCACCTTATGCAGTAAATAACTAGTGCTGGTTAGGGAACAGATAGGTTACCACAAGGAAAGGTGACCCATACCTGCTCTGTCCCTAAGGAGAAAGCCCAGAAGGTGGTGGGCACTGTGCCCTCACAGAGAGCTGATTGGCAGCATGAAGTGACCAGCAGAGCTCCTTGCAGCCAAAGGGGAGTCTGGCACTCTCAAGAATTACGACTGTCATTTAGATAATATGAATATAACTATCCCATTACTCCCCCAGAACATGCTCATAGCTGAACCACTGAAGCACTGGCAAATTGCTTTAAATTCTCTTTGCTGAGAGCTTATTGCTCACAAGGGAATGGTTCTTCCTCTATTTTTCCAGCTGTTAAATTACCTTCAAGGACACTTTTTGGCATGAACATTTGCTGCAGTGACTTCAGAAGAGCTGATGAAGTGATGTGGTAAATGTCACTGCAGTTCAAATTAATCGAAATTGGAAAAATTTTATTTTAAAGGCATTTTTGTAGTTGGAAAGTCAGGAAGTACAAATGCATTTTTTACTTTTCAAAGTAGTTTCTGAGCATGCCTTCCTAAAAATCCTAAAATTTACATCAGAAATCCTTCCATCTTTTCAACAGAAAAGAACGGTTTGATAGTGACACCTTCAATAAATTGAAAGGGTAGGACTACCTTCCAACAGCTGGTATGTGCTAAGGATACTGTGGTGGTTGAATTCTGGTCATCAACTTACTACAGAGAGTCAACACCAAAATAACCCTTTAAGCAGCTTTCTACGCAATCCTTAACTGTTATCGCTATGAAAGTAAATTCCCTTTGAAATTCCAACTTCAATGGGGAAAAGAAGCCAATAAAAACAGTGGGGTTTAAGAAAGTGAAAATTACAGTCAGAGATTAAATTATATTTCTATGAAAAAAAAACTTACACTGAAGCAAAGGTACAAAATGTCAACCTTCCACATGCTTTGCATCTTTTAACATTAGTATATGGGCACATTCTCTAGATGAAGACGAGTTATTTGAAAAATAAAAGGGAACTATTTGGAGCTTGAAATTCTCATGACGCTTTTACACTGAGTTTAATATTAATTTTTTAATGGAAAAATGAAAGAGTAATATACTTTAAACAGCATTTCTTAAGAACAAACAAATCATTAGAACAATTTACTAACCAGTTGCAACATAAATATGACAACTTAGTAAACTGTGTAAACACTGATGCTCAGCAGTGCAGGAGACAGAAGCTGAGGACAGTCTCCCCAAGCACCACCTCTAATGGTCTTAACAATAGTCTTTTGCTAGTCTTTTGCTCATTATGTTGATAACCATTAATATATAATGCTTTGCATGCATCATAGATCAGACTAGAAAATGGAAGAGTGCGATGGAGTCAATTCAATATGCATCAGACAACTTTTCCCAAGATGGAAGTTTCACAACTGCCCAGCACCCACTGAAGTCAGCCCTCTGAGTGCTTTCTGATCTTAAATTCAGGCACTAGGAGAAATGAGAACCACATCCACTGGCCAGGAGATACATTGGAGAATGGACAAGGCCCTGAAAAACAGTGCTGTTCCTAAAGAAAACAATAACATTGTTTGTGTTGTGTCTTGGAGATACAAATATAATGAATATAATGTTTCCCTTTTGGTCTTGCTGCAACACAGGAGATCCAGTCAAGACGTAAGGCATCAGATGAGAACAAAAATCTATGAAGATTTTCATCAGGGGTACCTTGTTTGTGCATTCAGTTACACAAATAGCTCTTTCTACACAGCCGTATGGACATCCTACTGTGTTTTTGTAATTTAGGCACAAATGCACAATCCTAGTGTGAGTCACCACAGTCTTTCCCGTGTGTTACAAAATTCATTAGACTCTATTCCCCAGCCATAAAACAAAACTGATGCTTTGCTCTCAAACATCTACTTTAATGTCCTTGATTTCCACACAAGTTTGCTATGAGCTACCTTCTGGCTTTCAACACGGCCTCTCTAGGACAAGGACTCTGTCTGCCAGCCCCGGGAACTGCCAGAAGACATTTCAGTTTGCTCAGAGAGCTGAGCAAGCCTCAGCTGTCCTCGAAGGATCCTCTGACATGAGGATGTTCAGGGACCTTGAAACACTGCTGAAATGTCGTGCCCCTTCCCAGAAGAATGCAGCCCATTAGGCTGTGTAGGAGGTAATGACATAGCAATAGCTTAAATTAGAAAAACCCTCACCCTCTGCAACACAATTTCCATTGTTTTCCTCTTCTTAATAGTTCCCCAAAACAGTGAATTCAAGCACCTCCACTCTAAAATACAACTACTGATAAGAAAGCCTCAGTAATAACCTGATGCTCACAGCTAACTTTCAATAAACTCTGAAGAATTTATCGTAAGCAGGGAGTGATTCCACCCTGGAGCTCTTGGCTTTTTGCATCATTATCTGCAGAGGATCAAGATTGTTGCTGGGTTTTCTGAGCTAGAGTGTGATTATTAACCTTTTATCTGTTTTGTGGGCAGCATGAAAACCTGAGTTTATCATTAGAAAATATAGCACACAGAGTTACCTCCAATAACACTGCACCCCAAACTCTCATTCCACAAAAATTAGAGGCTGTGGTGTAGCTAAGAATCTTCAGAGAACCAGCTTGACTGTCTCTCCAGTACACTCAGTGCCTAGGCAAATGATTTTTTCCATCCTAGCTGGATATCCTAGCTGTCAGTACTGACTGAATTCATACTCCAAATGTTAAGCTAAGCTTTTAGACAACTTCACACGTTTTTATACACATTATAAGACATTTCCTCACGTCTCATAATGACTTGAAGTTAAGATTAATAGACTGATTTTCATAAGTACTTGTCAGTAACTGTGAGTTTTCTGTGTTAATGACAATATGAGAGCTTCCTGAATGCACACAGAGGTTTTCTGGGAGAACACAAATCTTAAAAGCACCGAGCGTACTCTGATCGATGTTCTTCACTCATTATAGGCATGTGCTGATGCACTGACTGGAGGATCAGTACTGTTGTTTTATTTATGGTTTCTTTCTAAAATGCAAATATACATTCAAAATATGACAATTTCTTCTTCTCAATAGCTTTGACACCAAATGGGAGATTTTTAATAAATTATTTTTATTGCTACTGCTCTGGTATTTTCTGTGTGTCTTGTTAAAGGAAAAATGTTTTTATCCCAAAGTGCTATCCTCTGTTTCTCATGTTTTTTGGAGGCTTTCATTTTGTTTTTTTAGGTTCTTTTTGTTGTTATTTGCTTTGGAGATGCTTTTGGGTTTTTTTTTTTAATTTTTTTTTTTTTTAATTGGGGTTGGAGTTTTTTGGAGGGGAGGGCTTGGTTGGGTTGGAGTTTTCTTGAAAGGAAAGCTCAGTCATAGTCTGCTAGAGGATCAAGTGAAGGTGGTAGTAATATTTTCAGGGTTATTCCAGTATCATTATAATGATGAAAAATGGGTTTTTTTTATTTTTTAACATCCCTTTTCAGAGCCATTTCCCGTACTCCTGAAAAGAAACAAAAGCAATGTGGTACCACAAAAGTGGCATTTTTGTATATCAGTTTGCTACTTACTGCTGCTCCCAGTAACTACCTTCATGACATTGCAAGTGCCAGCTCAGAATTGCAGCAACAAGACTTCAAAAATAAAGATTTAATATTTAGGATCTGACTCTGATACTTTTTCTATTTTTTGACCAATCTAATTCCTTTACACAAATTCATTTGTCTTAAAATTTTTCTTAGAAAAAATTGTTGAATATCTACTACAGTCAAGTTCTGGGTCATCATATGTATAAGAACGCATTTCTGAAGCTCCAAGAAAAGTACCCAGAGCCAGTGCCATACAAACAGTAAATAAAATCCAGGATATTTCTCCATTTACTTAATTTAAAGTTGTATAACATATTTTCTGATTGGGTTTGAGTTTTCCACTGCACTCTTTATTGATGAAAGAGGGTAAGGGAAACATGCATTCTGGCAGGGAGTGTATATGGTAGGGTAAATATTTTGACAGTCTCAGAGGCACCATGTAGAAACTTCAGGAACAACAAATTGTCAAATAAATGTCAAATAAATGTGTAAATACCATAGTGTATTTTCTGAAGTGATCAACTATTAAAGAGTTAAGAGACCACTAAGTGTTGCCAGTATTCTGTAATGTGGCATCCCAGAGTTACATTTTGTAAAGATAACCATTTCAAAATGATGGCAGCATTGCAGTATTATGGAAATGATGTGGAGACCTGAAGGAATACAGTGTAGTTATTTTAAATGAAATCTTTAATTTTAGAAAGTTCTTTAATGGGTCAATTTTAAACAGGTCAGTTTTCTGGAAAATTCTATGCCTTCAAGGCAAAAAAGATTAACCCCCCCACCCAAAAAAAAAAAAAAAATATATCACACTATCCTTCTGTGAGCAGTATCTGTTCGAGGGGAATAGCTAGTAAAGGAAAACAGCACAGAAGCTGAAAGCTCAAGATTTAGACTTCACCCCTTGGAGAAAACACATGGGTAAGTGTTTTAAAGCAACTATTTAAATCAAAAGCTCCTTATTTTGATTTAGGATGTCCACAAGGCACCATTGTTCCAAAACAGAATGAGCATTTCTCCTGTCTCCAAATCTCACAGCACAAATACCTTAGCTCATTCCTATACTGGCATGTGGACTCATCACTGATGCTACTGGAAGCAGCATGCTGAGGCTGGCACAGGACTTCATCCACAGTGATCCACCACGCATAAAGGCAGCATTTCTGTCTTCCTTTGTTTTAGGTAGGCTGGGATGTCTCTTTCAGTCCTTACCCAGGTGCTGATTTTCAGCTAAAACTTAAAAGACTTTCAATATCCAAATCTTCTTTTCAAACAAGACTGCAGACATTTCATTAACTGTTTCAAAACCTATTATAAGGACTGAGGTAAAGATGAATGACTGGACACATGAATATATTCATTTTACTCTTATTTTCTTAAGAAATCAGGCTACAAATACAATCCAGTTGCACACAAACCTCTGAGCTTCTTTTCATGTCAATATTTGTTCAATGGGTACAACAGCTCTTTGCAACCAAGAAAGCATCATTATTCATTTACCACCTCAGTGTTCATTTAATCACCTCCTACCTCAGAAAACTTAGGAAGTTTTTTATATAAAGAGATAAGATAGTCTATATAAGGAGATACCATGTTTAGATTTTTGCTTTCTGACTTTTTGAACAAAAGGCAAATACTTTCAACAAATCATTCAGCACAGCTTTCATTCCTCTCTTTGACATAATTTTCCAGCTCTATGGAATACATGCAGCACTTGGCAGGAACATTTTGCACAGTATCTGGTATTGCCTGTATGGCAGATCATTTGGAAAGGCCCTGAGAAAACTGTATATTAATACTGAAAGCGAGATGTCATAAACCTATGCAAGAAGATCCTTTTCCTGGCTGCTAATCCATGTAAATACAAATCTAGGCTTATCTTTTCACTAGACAAAATGCAAAATCAGGACCTGAAAACATGCTAGCACAAAGCAAAAGAAACAGAAATTAAATATCAAAATTAGGCTCCCAGTCATTAGAGTCAGAAAACCAGAGTAAAATGTAACTTGAAATGGAAGAGCAAAAGACCTCTGAGGGCTGCAGGCAGTGTTTATGGGGCTCTCAGCACAGGGCACCTGCACAGTAGTGAGTGGGGTCTCCATGTTCTCACAGCTGATAAACAGGCAGCATGTCCAGCTGTGAGTAAATTCTCCCAGTAGTGAGTGATAAATTGGATGATGGGAAATACAAGCAATGGGAAAGCATAAAGCCTTTAGACACTCCATCTGATTGGCATGGTAGAGATTGGTGAGCTTAATTGAATGACCAATTTTAGCTTACTCTAAAGGCAAAAAGCCACACAGTATTAAGAGCCTGCACAGAGGTGAACAAGCAGGGCACCAAGGTGAGGAGCTGAGTTAAAACAGTTCTGAGAATAACAGTAACCAAATAAATATTCCGAGAGGAGTCTGGATGTTTTCTTCATCAGCAGTATTCCTCACAATGGGGGAGAACCAGAAGAATGCCATTTCATTTCATGTGTGTTTTCCACATCAAAACAAAACCCAGACACTTTCCAGTGCTTTTACAAAATACCCATCTCTTGAGAGAAAAGATAAGGGTTTTTTATTATTCTCCTTCTTTCCCCCAGCCTCTGCTTCTTTCTCTCTCTCCTACTTTCAAACAAAAATTGATAATAGACTGCTGGTCTGAGAAGTCTCACAAAAGAGAACAGGTGAATTTATTGTGTTCTCATGAAAAGCTTTAGCTAAGCCCCATGTTCCAGCAGAAATACATTTCTCTGAAAATGTTCCAATCAACTCAGTGCTCCACATCTAGGCCAAGCACAAAAGAGGGCAGCTCTGGATGACCCTGCTCCAAGAAGGCAGCAGTGAGGGAGGAGCTTTTCTGCAGAACCATCTTTACAATGAGTGGAAGCAGGTCCAGTCAGCCAGATATGTCAGTGAAAATGAGATAAGAAGGGAGTGAGAAGAGAGCAGGGACACTGAAAAATATCTGAGTGAAAACCCAGCTCCAAGATAGTTTATATTTGTCAGAACATTTGTGCCTTTAAACATTGTGGCATAAGATAAAGGCAGGGCAAAGAAGCTGGAACTTCCCCTATTTTACACATTTGTATCACATTGTATTTTCACATATGCATGACTATTACTTGGCTAAGGGGCATGATTTGGCTGTGAGCATTCTTCAGGAAAGTCACAAGGGACTTAATTTTTGAATGTTATCTCAAACTGCTTTTTTTTTTTTTTTTTTTTTTTGAATGACCAAAACCAAGAATATATTTTTTAAGTCTATATTGGGAGCCTAATGTTGCAAGGAATATATTTATTTAAATTATACTGTTTGACTCTAATGAAAGCAGAAATTATCCTTGAGTGAATGATTAAAAATAAATGATCTACTAACAGCATATACAGACTGTATTATCACTGCAGCAGGAGGAACACAAATTCACAAGACTGGATGGTGGCATGTCCAGCGTCAAAAATCACAAAAAGCAAAAAGCTGCATTAAGGTTTTGTCAGGAACAAATTCTAGTGTATTTGCAAAATAAAAATTAAAAAAAAAAAAAAAAAAAAGGAAAGAAAACAAAAATTTTCATATTTGCTCTATATAAACACAACTATCCTATTTTTTAAGGTAGCAAGACCACAGATATTTCAGGAGATTATTTGCTAAAGTGAGGTTTTTGTTTTTCAATTGCCTAAGAGAATGCATTTCTGGGCGAGATTTTGAGAGGGGCATTTCTAGACCTTTTTGTGCTCCTAGTGTTGCTGTGGATGCAGGATTTGCCACTGACTTTTTATGTCTTGGATTTCCACATCATCTGCTGCTATTTCAGCCTTATAGTAAAGGAAATCCAAGAGGAAATAAAAAAAAAACCCAACCAAGCAACTGCTCTGAGCCCAGGTGGATTCCCAACATCTATTTTTAGAAGCAAGGCTGACAGAAATCTCCTTGCATTTCCAGTGCTGGGGAACCCCACCTAAGGCTGCATGTTGGGGGTTGAGCCTGTGAGGCAAAACAGAGAAGAGCGGCATTTCAACAAACACATCTTGACAGTATTCCTTGCAGGTACAATCTTTTGTACTTAAGGTGCTGGACATGAGACATGTCATCTCTCCTCATTTCCTTCCTGTGTACTACAGAATAGGATTCTGTGAGTGTCCCCATTTTCCATTGAGGGCTTGGCACAAGTACAAAAACACTTCAGTGACTCTAACTCCATGAGAGAGGAAGCTGACGAGATACAGGACACATGAGGAGAAGGGTACTCAGGCCACAGCTCGCTGCTTTCACCAGTTTTAGAAACCTAAGATCAGAATATGATGGCAGTACAGGCAATCTGAAGGCAAAGTGGTTCCTTAATTCACAAAAGATGCATAGAAAAAGCCTAAAAAGCATGAACAGAGTGAGGCTTTTGCCCATATCTTTTTCATTGCAAATATCTTGCTATTGCAATCCCTGTTGCCACTCAAGTATCCATAGGCAGTATAGCCAGGTAGAGACTATTCACCTGAGGGTGGGAAAGAGTATTCTCTCTACCTGAACACAAAGCAGGAGTGGAACTGATGCTTACATCTGCATGTCTAATGGGACAGAACTACTCTGGTACCCAAATTGTCCCCAGTACACCTTCAATAATTAATGCAATTAACAATAGTCCATAGAACTGGCAATGCAGCCAGTTCTGCATAGCTGTGGTGATGCCTGTGGAAAGGAAAATCTTGTAGAAATGAAGAAAAGTGAAATTACTTTTTACATTATAAATACATTTTGAAACTAAATGAAGTATCCCTCCATGGGTTGGTACTTACATCTTTATAGATGTGTACTCTGTTGCTGGAGAAAACTAGATTTAAGTGGATAACAAGGCAAAGCTGGCAGGATGAAGGACAAGAAGAAGCAAAGCTGCTGAGGAAGGAGTGGATGGTCACCCCAAACTGTCAAAATAAAGGGTTGGGGTTCCCAGCTATTGACAGGACAGACTCAGAAATTCTCAGTTCTGGGCAGTTGAGTATTTGTTAGTGTCAGGTACCTGCATGGGAATAGCTACACATAGTCTTACAGCACTTAAACATTTTGTTAATTTGATACAGTGGGAGCCTCATTGAACTCTCACAGGAAAAATCACTGGGAACTTCTTTTGGCTCTCAGTTAGACCATGCCTTGGTGAATTGTCCTTTTATTCCAGATTTGCCACAAAGACAATTAACTGCTATTTCTCCTGGGGTTGTCATTCTTCTAATTGCCAGTAATACATATTTAAAGACATTGTCCATTATCCTTTTGCTGATTACAAATATAAGTTCATAAAAATTACTTCTCTTTTATTTTTTTCTGTTTCTAAAGGCTGATAACATCCAGCACTGTATCATGCACAATACAGTTTTGTACTACAACGGAATATCCTAGGCATTATTACAGCGAAAAAGGGTCTGTTTAATAATAGATTGTTCAAAATATTGAGAAAATATCTGTAGATTTCTTATTGGAATGTTTATAATACTGTGAGTTTGATAAGCTCATCCAGGCAAAATCTGGAGTTCTGTCTGAAATACATCCAACACTAAAAACTGATTATATACAAAGTGACCTCGTATCGATGAAATTTACCACACAATGGCAGCTAGCTACAAAAATACTCAGACATAATTCTGTGGTATGTAAACAAAAAAAAAAAAAAAAAAAAAAAAAAGGAATAAGCCTATTAGCTGCTCTACAAAAGCTTTTCTCTAACCACTCCAGGTACTTTGTTCCACTGTCCTGCTGAGGACAGGGAGCAACAGAGTAGTTTGGTGAGCACATGGCAGCGAGCCAAGCTCACCTAAGCACAAAGGAATGCAGCTGGAAGGTCAGGTTTGAGCAGACTGTGGTGCCTGTGCAGTGGCCATCTGCAATGGAGTGACTGAGCCCAGTTCTGGGAACAACAGTTCAAGAAAGACAGACCTGTGGGCCAGCTCCAGAGGAGGGCCATGAAAAGATTAGAGGTCTGGGACACCTCTTCTACAAATAAAGGCTGAGAGTTGGGAGTTTGGCTGAGACAGCTAATTTTCTTCTTAGTAACTGGTACAGTGCTGTGTTTTGGGTTTAATGTACTGATGTAGTAGTTGTTGCTTAGTGGTGCTTTCCCTAAGTTAAGGACTTTTTGTTTTCCATGCTCTGGCAGTGAGGAGGTGCACAAGATGCCTTTGAGGGAACATGGCCAGCACAGAACCAGCCAAAGAGATATTCATGAACTATGAATATCTCAGATACTCAGTATAGAAACCAGGGGGATGCTCAAGAACATGTCATGCTCAGTATATAACTGGGGGGACTTTACCAGGAGGGGCAATCACTGCTCAGGGATGGGATGGGCATTGTTCAGCAGGTGGTGACCAATTGGATTTTGTCTCATATCATTCTTCTGGGTTTTATTCCTCTCTCCCTCTCTTTCTTTCCATTTCATTTACTACTACTACTACTACTACTACTACTACTACTACTATTATTGTTAATTATTATTAATTATTATTATAAATAATATGTATTAATAAAGTTTAATTTGCTTCAATTGTTAAACTTTCTTAACCTAGGAAATTTACCATTTCTTTCATTGTCAGTCATTTAAAGACCACTGCTAGTCGATATCTATTTTCTTTAATGCAGGACATTACAGCAGTACATGAAATATGAAATACAGTTTCCAAAATCAGAATTAATAAGTATTTTCACTGAAAAAGATGGACAGAAGAAATATCTACATGGTATCATGAAGTTGAAAATTATGGATATTTCAGAAAACTGGAGTAAAGTAAAGGTTATTAAAGGGCGTTAGGTGCTAAGCTAAGCAAACAGAAGCAAGTTAAATATGTCATTTGCTATAACAGTGCTGAGTGATTACCTGCCTAAATCATAAGACAAATATAAAAATTGTGAAAATTACTAAAATCTCAAGAAAAATAGGGAAAAGTAGTGAAAATTACTGCAGCAAATAGAAGATTAAATAAGAAATATGTAGCATGGTAGTACTTTGATTGTTCCTCTCTTAACCATCTACTAATTACTTGCATTAGCGTAATTGAGAGTAACATGATTTTTCACCTTTCCCCAATAGAACAAGTAATTTTCCAGTTAACATGGAAACCCTAAAATAAACAGTCCATTGGTCCATTGTTCTTTAACTTTGAACACAGTGTTTCTGAATGAAGCCTGATATTTCTTAGCATTTCAAGCATGTATCATTTCATAATCCATAAAATAATTTGATCTAAAAAATGGGATTCATATATTTAATATAATCAAGCTGGTTTGTCCTAAAAATTACAAGCTTTAGAGAGTAAATACTTCTCACAGGTGAGAAGCTGTTAGGATCAATATGGACCTTACCTTACCTTTACCTTACTAAGTAATATATACTCACAAAAGTAAAATTTAAATTATTTGATTTGTGTCACATTGAGCTTCAACAAATTGTGGTGCATGGTAGTCAGCCAAAAAGACCACAATTTGTACAATCAAGATTTTCTTGATTTTTCTTGTTACAAATTGACACTATCCATGAATGTGCTCAATACTTCATTGTGCTTGATTTTAGACAGAAAGCAATATTTTTTTCATTGCTAACACTAATTCTGGGCTTCAGTCATAGAAGAAGTGGCAGTGCTGTTGAGAGATGAATAGGGTAGATTATGCTCTGTATAAATGCTTTTTGAAGGGGTAATTCATTATATCTACATAGTTTCTAAGAAATCATTTCTCTAGATATTTGGAGCACAAATTGTGACTCTTTACAAAAATTGAGGTCTTTTCTGGAAGTGTCAATGTGCTTCATTTTTCTCTATTAGCCTTCAGGTTTGGGTACTTCTGAAAAAGCTCCTCTCTCTACTGAGAGAATTCAAGCCTCTCTCTAATCTCTCTCACCAGGAGGAGTATAATCCAACCCAACACCCTTTTCTCTGTCAAAGTTGGGACACGGTGCAGGAAACAAGTTTAGAAGGTGGGCTACATCAGAGTGGCTTCAGAGATAACTGAAGTTCATGAAGAAAAATAATTTTTTCAAAAAAATTTCCCAGTGAGTTCACATTTAAGTCATTCAAATAAAATCAACACAGCTTTGCCACCTATTTTGTGTAATACTTTAGAAGAGCGTTCAGAAGGTACTGGTACTGAAGGTTTGCGTGAGGCAAAGGCTGGTAAATAAATCTGTGAATAGATAAACCAGGCTCTCACAGTGTGATCCAGAGTCTCTGAATCCAAGGTTTAATTATTTAATTCCAAATAGAAAGAAAATGTTGGTGTCATGGCTTAGGTTGCCTGATAGGTGGCAGTTCAAATCAATAAAATGCCTGATAATGCACCCAGAGGCAGGGGTGTGCTCAGCTGTTAGCATGTGCAGGCCTTGCTTTTCAATTTTCCTTGCCCTTCCAGCATCCCCAAAGACATAACCATATGTCTCTTCTACATTGATCGCCAGGAGGGGTCAGAGCCAGATTTCTGCTCCTCTTGTAGCAGAAAGCACAAAGCAAAGATGCAGTTTGTTCACATCCCTGTAATACTGAGATCTTCAAGCATCCAAGGACAAAGTACAGCATCTGCAGAGTAACACATATCATATCAGGACACACAGTATGCCTCCTAGCTCACAGCTTTGCTTCAGCTGATTCCTGGATTTCTCTTCTCTGCATTTCCTGCTGTTTCAACGTCCCTTTCTTCCAGTCTTGGTTCCTTCGATACTGGTCCAGTTGCTTAAAATACCCTTTCAGATTAATGCCAGTTGCTTTCTCTCTTTTTAGTTCCTATAAATGAGGCAGCATTTAAGACCTTTCCAGTAGAAATGCTGCAATTTCAAAGAAAGGCAGAGCCATTAGCTCCTGGCTAAGCTCTCTTCCAGGCGGAGAGCTGCTTGTTGCTCTTCAGCCTGTCGATTGCTGATAAAGAGCATGAAGGGGCACATCCTCCCTGCTCGTGTCAGCACAAAATAGCATCTGACAATACTCTGCAGATTTTATTGTATTATTTTTAGTATAGGAGAAAGCAGAGTTTGTTAGATATTTGTTTTGTAAATTCCATTTCCATTTTAATTAGAAGGCAAGTTCCTGCAATTTCTATCTTAATTACCATAATCTGCTTAAAATCCCTATGACGGCTACTGCCAGAAGGAGCTAGGTTACGTTTGCTTTATCCTGGTTGGAAATCTTTAAACAGATAAGTATTGGATATAGTTCTGCAATCCCTCTTTTTGAAACAATATCCATGTACAGGAGTTACTTCATGGCTTGTGTACAGTAGGATCTATGCAGCGTGGGGGAAACAGTTTAAAATTTATGTCTGCATGTATAACAATTGTCATAAAGAAAACTCATGTTTCTGCTTGTTTTGGTGGGGGGTTGGGTTTTTTTGTTCGTTAGGTTCGTTGGTTGGGTTTTGGGGTTTTGTTTTGTTTTGTTTTGGATTATTTTATTTTGTTTACAGAGAAGATCATATTGAGGATGCTTTTGTTTTCTTGGGAAATGACTTATATGGGTAGGCACATATTATGGATTTCTTCACTATTGAATTTTATGCCTGTGTAACTCAATTGAGTCCAGAGCTAGAGTGAAACAGCAGTAAATCAGACTCTATTATTCTTAGTTACTTATATAGAGTCACAAGTTAAATTCACTGTGATATAATCAGGAATGTGTGTGGGAAGATACTTTAAAGAGTCTCTTCAGTGAAAACCATCAATCTTTCTGACTGCACTAACCTCTGCTCCACAGCCCACTGTGCAACCAGAGAGAGTTTCAGAGGGTGCTTTGGAAGTGCATCCTCTTCAGTCACCTCAGAGCAGAGAAGCTGCTGCTGAGCAAAGGGGTGCACTCAGTGCTCTCTCTCTCTCACCTATACTGGCTTCATTCTTTATTAACATCATACAGCTTAGCCACAAAACTGGGCTGGAAGAAATTAATGTAACAAAACTCATGGACAAGATCAGGGAAGTAAGGGGTGATTACATTTTCTGGAATTTCTAGGCAGGCTAATTTTACCCATTCAGGCTAAGTCTCTCACAGCCTTCTGTACACTTACAAGCCCCCAAATTTGAGTTCTTAAATGGTATGACCATGTTTTTTTAACAGAAAGGACAAAAGATTCTGCCTATTGAGGCTTCATGTCTTTTCAGTTTCTGTTGACTATGCCTGACAAGCCAGTTTACTTTTATGTTATTGAGGAGTTACAGCTGTTACAGTGTGACTCTTTGCTTCAGAATCACAAGTACTTCAGACTACACAAATCTTAGGCAGGGTTGCTGCTTATTGTCTACCTGAAATTGTTTGAAATGCATTTTTAAATCCATAAATCTTGATGGTTATTACCTGTTTTCCCACTAGGCTAACACGAACAGGAAAGGCATATGTGACATGTTGTAACCTCCCTGCACCTCTTCTGTGGTCAAAAAGAAGGGTCTTCCCCTCACAGGTCAAGTCTGCTGAGCTCTTGGCAGAGTTCAAGCCTTCAGGGAGTGAAATAACACCATATTCCTCAACTTGATTAAGAGGGAACCATCACGGCCAACATAGGTCAGTGTTTTAACACTCACAGACACTCAGAAGAACCTTAAGGGGTTTTTTGAGTCTCTTCAAGTATAGCTCCTCCTAAAAAAACCCAAAACCAAAAAGCAGATGCCAGAGGGGAAATCTTCTAGGTTTGAGTCTTTGAATGATAGTACACCTGATTTTTTAATAAAATTGTTTTTTTTCACTGATGCTTCAAATGTATATAACCAGAGGAAAGGAGCATGTAAAAGTACATTGCATAATATTATTTTTGACAGTTTTTAATAAACTTTATTACTGAAGGTATCAAAACTTAATACTGAAGGTAAATGAAATCTTAAGTGCTAATTAAGACTCCGGAACATGTGTAGAAAGGGTCACTTCACATTGCCTGTATTTCTGGCTTTAAATTTCTCCGTGAAGATCTTCTTTGTTTTCAGCGCTAACAAGAAATGAATATATTAATTATGTGGCAGTATGATATTCACAGTCTCCTATTAAAAAAGAAAACATGCTAAATTACTCTGGCTACCATTTACATAAGATTTTACTGCATTCACAGTAAAATTGGAACAAATAAACAAATAAACAGTGGTCTATTTGAAAATCTTTTTCTTTGGATGTATTACAGCAGCTAATCTGAAGTTAACCACATAAAAATAATTGTTTAATAGAATAAAAACTGCAAGATTTTGATTAGGATTTCTCACTGCAAAAATACAAAATGTCCGAAAAATTACTTGACTGGTTAAATTAAAGCAACCATGTTTCTTTGTTACCAATATCCCAGAATCTTTTATACGGGTTTTGTCTGCTACAAACACATTTAGAAAGACAAGCATGGGTTGGATCAGACAGAGTCTAAGAAACACACTTTTCTTATTTATAAACTATATACAAATTATTTCAGATCAAATATTGCCTTCTGTCCCATAGCTTCCATAAAGGCATAAAGTTCTCATTGACTGTTGGAGCCAAGCTAACAAGGTCTGTTTGTGAGAAATGTCCACAGCCATGCAGGAAAGACAGTTTTGGTCATTTACCAGCATAAATTTCATCTTATCACTGTGGTTTAGAAGTAACCTTGTATATTATGTGTTCCAAATCTAGTGATTTATTAATTTGTTGATAAGACCTATCTTATGCACTGCCTCTGACCTTGTGATGAATAGGGAAGTGAGTTAGGCTCTACCATCAGGAAAAGCTAAGTTATGAAAATGTTATCATATGAATTTTTATATATATGAGGGAGGAAATAAATATGATACACACTCCTCGAAGAAATGTAGATAAATGAAATAGCCACAGTTTCCAGATATTTTGCAAACATGCTTGTCTGCTGCCATAACACAGTGGAATATCCAAAATAAGCATCACTCTGGTTTTGGGTGCCCTCAGAGAAGTTAAGCATGTACTTGGCTATGTGCCTCAGCTAAGTGGCGCTCTTGATTCTTGAGCTCCTGCAGCTCCAGGAACAGGAAGGACTGACTTCACCTCAGGCTACGATTTTCTTGGAAAACAATGTGGGTAAATTCCAGAATAAAAGAGAGGAATACCTGCCAAGTGTTCAGTGTGCTGCTCCCTCCTCACAATTTATCATTTGCTCTCCTTACAGTTTAAACAACTGGCAGATTTCTACTAAGTCCCAGAATTAGCTAGACACTGGAAAACGTCAGCCACACCATCTGGGTCCAATACATATGAGGCAGAAAGCAGAATTTTCAGAATGCCAGAGTCCCAGCCTTCCAAGTGCTCAGTCACTTGTATCTTCTCCAGCCTCACTTCAGTGAAGTTGATTTTTTTTCCCATAAAAACACTTATTTTCCACCACTGATTGATGATATTGCACTACTGAATGTTTTTCCCACAGCTATGTAGCCTGGGTGAACCTCAAGCAAAAATGATGACAAGTCCAAATCTGTGGGACCCCAGAGAGGTCTCTGATCTACAACAGCTGGTGAAGAATTCCTGATGCGTGGAAGAGGTTAGTTTGTTCAAAACAATGATTCCCAAAACCTCTCCCTGAACTATATGCAAAGGTTGGCTGGAAATCTCTCACAATTTCTTCCAGTGCATTGCCTCACAGATGCTGGCTGGCATGGTATTCCCTGCTTCCAGAGCAGTCCCTCAATGTGTCATGCCCTCCTATAGGAAATCACAAGTTTCTGCTGGGTTTGTGCCAAAACCCCAACCACCACTGGGTTTGGAAGCCTGGAATTAGAAGAGCAGTGTAGCAAGGTGTCTGGGAGACTCACAAAGCCCAGACCAAGCTGGCTTCCCCTCCCATTTTGAGGAAGCACTAGAAAGCAGAATATCTTTGAGGTTAAGCTGGTGGGTTGCAAAACTCCTCACTCATTTATTGTTCCTCACAGCATCAGGACTCCCAGCTCCAGACAATACCAGTAGGCTGTCCTAACTGGCCTTGGAATTCCACACAGCAAGCTCAAAAAATTTGATCTTTCCTTTTAGAGATTTAATTTAAATATTAAATTAATTTAAGAATTCCAAAAAACTAAACAAAAAAGATGTCAAGATACACTTTACTTTTCCTGAAAAGTTAGGAAATACTCTGAATTTTAGAATTTTGTAATGAACAGGATCTTCTGAATACTAATTTTTCATTGGATCAAATGAAAAACTGTTCAGCATCATTCCATCAGCAACATGTAGAGGAGGAAGTGGAACTCCCTCCTAGAGACCAGGGCTAAGTTGACAGATATCCTGGCCATCCATAGCTTTGGACCTAAAATTTCAACTAAAACAAAAGGAACAAAGAGAGAGTGATAGCCTCATGGGTAAAAAAATATTTTCATTTTATTAGAAGGGTAAGTGTCTGAAGCTTGAGAGAAGCTCTTTGCCTTTCAGTAAAAAACCCAAACAATGTCCAAAATTGAATTTTTAAACAAAATTTTAAACGCAATGGATTTTGTAATGCAAAGTGACGGATATTTCTGTTGCTCTCTAAACAAGCTTCTCTAACACAGGCTTGGGATTTTTTTTTTTCACTAGAGGTTGAATGTCTGGCAAATGTTTTGTTTCACTCTCCCTAAGGCCATAGTTGTTTGCAGTAAGATGAGAATTAAGTTGAGAGGTAGCAGCCCACAAACTTTGCATGGAGTGGTCTTTAAATAGGATTCTGATGAATTCACAGAGGATTGGAACACCACAAAACATTTACCTTGAAAAGCCCTGGTTTCTTAAATCAGTTTACCCAGAGTACATTTACAGTAGCTGACACCAAAGATAGCTTATTGCTGATGAGCCTCCAATGAGCACTTCAAGTCCATGTAACAGAAGGTGCATAAGCAATCACATTAGTGCTATCTAACCGAGCTAAATAGCATAAGACAACTTTAATTTGCATGCTGACAAGAGCTAAATTGCAGGGTTCACCTGTAGCAAAAATAAATCACTTGGTAATCATTGCTTTTGCTTTTCTTATACTAGCATCTGCCAAGTACACCATAAAAATTCTGGTCATCTAAATAAAAATATATGCCAAAGCTAAATGTCATCATTACTTCAAATTACTGTGAATAATAACACAGAAAGCAATATTTGGTAGCCTCTAGCAAAACAGTAGCCTTTCCACAGTCCTCTCCATGAAACAGTAATAGTATTTATAAAACATAATACATTTTTGCAATGCCACAGGCATTCAAATACTTGGAAAAAAGAATCCCTGATAACAGATGGAATGTTTTTTTTACATTAATATATGCATTTTTTTTTACACATGGCAGAGAATGAGAAAAGTGTTAGCTTAATAAATAGTGATGCTCATGGGTACTGAGTGGTTTGGGTTGGCTTATTTTCTTTCAAATATTCTGTCTTTATGATATTAACACAAATTAGAAATGGTTGGCATTTTCACTCTGTATCTTTCTGTGCTCTCTTATATTACACATCAGGTTGTTTAGTTGTTTAATATAGCACTACTGGCACAGAACTAACATTGCCTATATATATAATTTTTATGCAGCTACTCCGAGGATCTCTAAAAAAACCCCAATGTCCATGGCACTGCAAGCTCCAGCAGTAGCACCACACCCTTTCCAGAAAGGAATAGATTTCCTTGAGAGAAATGTAAGAAATATAACTGTCTTCATGCTGAATTGGCTCTCTCTTGCCACAAGATGTGTATCACAGCTGGTTTATTTAATCTACTGGGATGTCCATGTCTTTTTTATTATTTTCCCAGAAAAATGCGGATTTTACTGTTTCAGCTTGAAATTTCAGCTTTACATAGAGTGGCTGTGTCTCCAACCTCACTACAGTTAGCAAAAACCAGAGAAATTATCTGTAAACCTCTAAAAATTGCTACTGGTTTCCATATAACTTTTTTCACACTTTTTTATTTTTTTTTTAGTTTAATCTCAATACCATCTTTTTTGTACTCTATGTCTGATCCTTATGAATAACCTGGATTTCATTTCTCATTTCTGCTAGTCCTGTAGTCACAGCCATTTCAGGCAACAATGGACTCCAGAATGCCTAGGGAGAAAAATCAGATTATATATAAGAACATTTTCAATGTCATTTTCCTAATTTACATAAAATCATTGTTTTTTTGGACACATTAAAGGCTAGTATTACTGTGAGTTAATTAAAATAATTCCAGGAATTTGAAGCAATTATACTGTTACATTATTTCATGTTGCATAATCAAAGAGCTTTCTGCTGAAATCACCCACTTGATTTTAGTATGATGAGCCCCATGGCAAAACAGAAGCTGAAGTGCAACCTCCCACTTCCCTCCCCCTTCCAGAGGAAAATTAAAGAAAATTAGAAGTCCCTAACAAAGATTTCTGGTGAATTTTATCTCTGGAAAGCAGGGAGAGAATGCATCAAAATTTGCAATTCAATATTTTTTATTGCATGATGTCACATTTCAGCTGACAGTTAATTCATTTATGAAGTGGTATTGGGTGTTCCTTGTTATGCATTCCTGTATTTAGGTGCAATGGAGATAGAAAACCTACAATGACATAAGAACAAACCACACTGTGACGAAGAGATGTATTGGCAAACCTTACACAGAAGTAATCAAGATAATAAACACTGAGTGTTCCAGCTAGAATGGCAGCATTCATTCTAACACTGTAAGTTCATGAGTTAGCTTCTTACAGTCTACAGTCTTACAGTTTCAATTTACCCTAAATCTACACGTATATGCCCCTAGCCCACGCTTCATGTCTTTCAAACGCCTTGTCTGTGTAGTTTCCTCTAGAAATCTGAATACAAATGGAAGCTAACAAAGCTAGGAAATATATAGTCTGTCTCAGGGAGGATTTTGAGCCCTGCTTAAGATTTACGTTCAAATTTTTCTGTGCCAGACTCACAGTATGTCAACAGATACTAGGTTAATGAAGATTCATGCAGCAAAATCAAAGGTATGCATCAAGAATTTCCTATGATCAGATATTAGAAGTTATAGCTATATATTTTTTCACCTTCAGCAACAGTGAAATAAAAAAAGCAGGCAATTACCGATCCTTTTCTAACTGTCTCCTGTAACTGCAGCTGAGGCCTTTCATACACTGCATTAAGCCACTTTTTAAAATTAATGAAGACTAATTAAGGAAAATAAACCTCCAGAAGAAAAAAAGAAAGAAGTTGCTTTTGTGAAGAAGCTTTAGTAACTACCACAAAATGCCACTCCACTGAAGAAAGCCTGTAATATGAACTGATAAATGTAGTCATTTATCTGCTTTCTAAGCAGATCAGATAAATGAATCAAATTTTACTTTTAATTCTTATTTTCCATAAGGTTATTATTAATAAAAATGTTATGAAACTGCTGGGCAATCTGAGCTGTGAAATCACATCATGGAAGAATAAAAAAAGATAATGAATAAAGATTTAAATAAACTATTACACATCAGTTTATCTGACTATGCCACAACTGTGTATTATAAGGTTCAAATTTTGAAGTTTGGAGTAAATAAGAAGGAATAAAAAGAGATACGAATTTTTTTTCAATGGGTATATGGAAGAAGTTTTTTTCTGAAGAACACCTGTTATATTATAAGCCAGACCTCAGAAATATTCATCCAGCTGCTAGAATTTGCCTCTACAAAGAAATGTATCAATTAATAAGTAGCTTCTCTTTAGAAACACTGAGCCAGTGGACAGCATATTAATATTTATGAATTTATACCGATATGAATATATAAATATATATAAATATATAAATTATATATATATATAATTATCAGACAAATATCAATATATTAACATATATGTAGATAATATGAAAATGAAGCACCTCTCCTATGAAGAAAAGCTAAGAAAGTTGGGGTTGTTCAGCTTAGGGAAGAGATGGTTGTGTGTAGACCTCATAGCAACCTTCAAGCATCTGAAGGAGACCTATGGGGAAGCCAGAGAGGGATCCTTCATCAGAAACTGTAGTGCTAGGACAAGAGTAAAAATGACAAGTTGAAAGAGAGGAAACTTAGGTTAGATGTACAGAAGAAATTTTTTTCTGTGAGGGTCATTGTCCCTGATAAGTCGCAGTTGTACTAATTACCAAAGAAGAGGAGCAGCCTTGCTCTTAATGGGTCACAGCTGTGACTAATGAAGATAAGTGTGATAAAAGGATGGGTTGGCTAGTTCAGCGATGCCTTTTGATAGAAAGGAATGTTTTGGGGATGAGGTTCTGGAGGAAGAGACCCCTGAGGAGGTAAAGGTGCCCTGAGGGAGAACGAAGGACCCAGAGGGACACAAAGAACAAAACAAAGAGAAATGTTGCTGCTGCAAAAGATCAGCTATGAGGGTGGTCTGGGTCAGATGGATTTAGAGCCTGCTGTTGGAGCTCATGAAAGCCTGTGTTCAGAGCCTTTCAAACTAACTTTTACAGTCAAAGTCCAGTAGGAAACCACCAAAAGTCAGAGTCTGTTGCTGGACCCTGCAGTAGGAGCTTGCTGTAGCCAGAGTCAGGATGGCTGAGATGTAAAGAAGAATAAATCGGGACCCTTTTCACGCTGTTAAATGAGAGTCTGTGTCTTGGCTCACTTCTACACCTAATGAGAGGTCTGCTGCAGCAGTGAGGCACAGCAACAGGTTGCTCAGCTAAGTTGTAGATGCCCCATCCCTGGGAGTGTTCAAAGCCAGACTGGATAAAACCTTGAGCAGCATGGTCTAGAGGGGTTGTCCCTGCCCAAGGAATTGGGATTGGAGCTAGAGGATCTTTTTGTTCCCTTCTCATCCAAACCATTAAGACCATTCCCCCTTGTTCTGTCACTCTGTACTATTGTGAAAATTTCCATTCTAGCCATTTGGCCTTTCTTAAAATAGCTGTGGTGTCATCCTAACTCCTAGCTGCTGGAGAATTTGCTTGAGAGTCACAGCTTTTCAAATACTATGGAGGATGACTGAGTAATGACATCAACCAATTCCCTCAGACTCCTAAGATGCATCTGTTTGGGTCCCACGGACTCATATATGTTGATGCTCCTCAGGAGGTTTCAAACCCAGTGATAGTTGTACCCACAGCATGGGAGAATTAATGTCTCCTTTATTTTTCAGGGCTATGTGAAGATACTTGCTGATTGAGTGTTGGAGGCAGATGGAAATTGAATATTTACAACTGAATTTTTACAAACTCTACAATTTTAAAAATTCTTTTTAAAAGTTATCTGCTGCATAATGGCATTTAGCTGGGTGAATTAGACAACTCTCTGCTACAAGCCAGTTTGAATAGAGTAGACCTGTCCAACAGTTTTAATTGCAGCCAAACTGAGAAAGCCAAAACAAAGTTTAACTTTGGTAGAAGTTAGCAAAGCAATTCTTGGTAAATAAAAAGTCTTCTGGAACTAAAAATTTGTGTAAAATTCTAGATGAAGTGTATCATAAACATTTACTATGTTATAGAATAGGAGTATTGTGCATGACAGTGAAGTTGCTTGGAAAAAAATGATGAGAGTAAGTTATTGTGTTACTGAAATCTGGGCATACAAGCAGGAATGTCTTTCACTCCTCTGTCTGCTGACCATGCCCATTCATGACAGGTTGGAATTTGGCCTAGTGTTGCAGAAGCTGAAGAACTCAACTCTATGTAAAAGTTTTGTTCCAGTTTTATCACAAAATATTGTGGACATAGTAGAAAATAATTTTATTACCTATGATAGTGCCCTAAAATTTTCTAAGACTTTTTGGGTTAAAGAGAAGTAAATTAGAGCAGAACATGAAGAAAGAAGAGCTAAACTTCATTAATTTTAGCGATTACTGTGACACTTAAACAATCACAGATTTCCCCAGTAACAGGGGATGTTTTCTCCAGAGAGGCCAGATTGTTTTGCCATCTCTCTAAGGCCTAGCATGATTTTTAAAAACACATCAGATCCTCAGTAAATCTTCTATAAACTGAAATTGATTAAAAGATCCCACAACAAGAGAGAGTACTCAGAAGAGAGATACAAGAAAGCAAGTTTCATTTCCAGCTTAAGAACCCAAAATCTCACAAGCTCACAAGATGTATTTAACGAAAAAAATTACTGAAACTGCTGAAACATGGCAACCACATCAGATGGAATCAGAACTGCCTCTAGTATGCCACAATCCAACACCTCATTCCTTCTGTCCTGACCTGAAAGACTGGTATTACATATGGAGTGCAAAGTCATCAACTGAAGGAATTCCATGGGGTTTGCTGGGATGATCCATGGACTAGAGGAATGATATCTGTGTGCACATATCCAAAGACAAAAGAGGTGAAGTTGTATTGGAAAGTGTGGGATCTGGCATGACATAAGTCATGTGCAAAATGGGGTCAAAACTGTTCTAGTTTCAGATGGGATAGAGTTAAGGTGGAATTTGGAAATACCTGTTCGATTAGACAATAGGGAGATGACCTTGAGTAATTCATTTTAGTCCTGTCATGGACTAACACAAGTAGTGTTAAAGTGCACGAGCACTCCCAAAATGATATCTCCTACTGCCACTGCCCAAGGCAGTGTTAGATCTCTAGTCCAGCTCAGGAAGTATTTTTTTTTCTTAAAACTACTTAATTATTCATTGCTGACTGCAATATGAAATTTAGAAAAGTGCTAATGAAATCTGCCAGTAATACAGATGTATGCCAATGCAGAATGAGAATGGACTAACAAATAAGAAAGATATGAATAACCTCAAGGATAGCAAAACAAGAATCATCAAATTTATTGACACAAGGATAAAATGCTCATTCATGTTTTGCTAAGGATTTTCTCTTCAACAGTATGTTGATACCAGGAAAAGACCAAAGTAATATAAAGTCTCAAAAGGACGCAGCCATGAGAATGTAGATGTTATTATAGTAGAAGCATCTTCAGTGGAAGTGGGAACATATTAATATCATCATAGCTGTACTTTTCAGAAATGTTTTTTGACGTTTCACACACGTATGCTCAAGAAACCCTTGTCCAGACTGGACTGGTTTAAAGGAAAGGGATATTAATGTACTCTAAAAAACATAGCTAGTTTTAAGAGAGGAGGCCAAAGTTACCTCTAAGCCTCAGTCAGAGAATATGATGCAGTCAGAGTGCTATGTGGAAATACCAGCTTTAAGTTAGAAAGCTTGTGTACTGTCAACAGTACAATAGCAAAAATAAATAGTTCAGCTTGGGCTAAACTACTGTCAAGGGAATTTCATATACTGTTATGACTGAAACACACATAGTTTGTGTGGTGCCACAGTACTTTATCTTTCCTTTTTACATCAAGGGTGAGATGAACCCAATGCTTCATTGCTGATGTGTGCCTTTAATTTTCTCCCACTGATGAATTCTCATGATCAAGATTTGTGCGCCTGTACGATAATCCATTTTCTCTTTAAAAATTTGTAAATTGCATGGTACAAATGAAAAATCCAATAATTTTAATTTCATTGTTCATTTAAATCAGAGGACTAAAGATGGCAAAGTTGCCTTCATTCCCACCCAATCTGTGCGTGAATATTTTTTTAACTATTCTGTTGTTCTAAAGTGAAGAAAACAGAATAATTCCTTCTTATTTAATGCAAATCCTAATAATATCTCATTAGGATCCCTGCTCAGTATTTCTCCAGATACCATTGTGACCGTATTGTAGTATGAGTATCATTGATCAAGAGATAGGAAACTGTCAAATCTCTCTTAATGTGCAAAAACAACTGCAGAACACGTTTGTACAGAAAACAGACCTTATGGAAAATCATTTTTTACATGAAAATAATACTACTTCTGGAGGAAAAATAAATTTCTTGTTCTGTACAATTAAACTGTAGGGAGAAATCCTAGAATTTAAAAAAATTGTTTTTTAGTAAAGCCTCACCATCTGTCATCTAATAACTCTTTTCTACTACAGTATTTTCAAGATGAAGGGCTTTAAGATCTTTCAGATCAGCACATGACCATGACTTGCTCTGGACAGTGGAAAGGAACAGGACACACTGCAATCTTTGGATCATATCACAGATGGAAGAGATGAATACAGGCAACAAGCCAACCTAAAATGAAAATAAATGTCAATGTGCCATCTTTAAGGGAAACCAAGTGTACATGTATATGCATAAGTATAGATATAACATTTTCCTCTTGCATATGTGTTAGTCACTCAATCACTTCCAGTGTACAACCCCTCAAAAAAACTCCCAAAATCAATCAAACCACCACCAAAAGGCAAAATGAGTTAAAAAAGTAATTCAAGTGGTTTTTTGGGTTTTCTTTGAAAGAAAATGTGATGAAGTCAGTTTCTACTTTTAAGCCGAGGGCTACAAGGACCACTACCTTTCTGTGAGGAAATTAGATTTTGTTTGAAGAATTTGCCAGCTGTACCATTTTGAATTGCTTTATATGGATTATCCTTGTGAAATAAAATCATCTGTACTATAGCAGAGCTTAAGGTTCTTATTTACGACTAAGCATCTTTACACTGCTAAAAGAACCTTTCCCCTTTATTCCAAGATCTTCCTATTGCTGCCTTAGAGGAGTAAACAAATTTAGATGAAATTAGATCAGTGTCCTGTTCTTGCACACATAGAGGACAGAGCTATATGAGGGAAACCCAGACAGGTAGATTAAAGGAAAGTTAATTAAGGAAGAGCAGGAAAGCTAAGCCCAACATTTTTACGCCATGACTGATTAATGAAAAACTAGAAGATAAATTATATTTTAGTTGTTTTGTTTTATTTTATTGAGAAAAGAAATACACAGAGTTATAATACCTATTTATTCTTCTGGTCTGTATGGAATTTGAATAAACGTGCATTTCTGAATTTTACAGGCCCTAAAAATAAACTGGAAGAAAAAGTCATTAATTGAGGTAGGAAAGAAGAATAAGAGGCTGGGATTTGGGCCTTTGGGACTCATTAGTCTCTGCTTCTGTATCAAACATCTAGGGAACGGGAAAGTATCTTTGGATAACATTTCACTAACTAATTTGGTCTTTGAGCTGTGCATTTCACCCAGCTGAGTAAATATTATTTGCAGCCAACTGAGTAAGCTGTTACATTAGCTACAGTGGAATTGCTGATTTGGAGCACTTAAAGTGGGAAGGTCAACAACAGGAAAAATTAACAGGCATGTGACTTGTATAAAGTTCCATGAAGTTTAGCCTCTCCTTATTGTCAGTAACTCTTCGTTAAGAAGCTACAATCTGCAAAAGCAAGTCAATTCTTGCCTTGGATTGATGTGACAACCTTAACACAGCTGATGCAAAAACCCTGAAATTGTATATAAGAATACAACTGTAACTCCCAGCCAGACTTTAGGGTACAGGGAAGAAAAAAGGGAATTCAAGAAGAGGGGGATTTCATGAGATTTATTGTCTTTTTCTACATGATTCTATCAGATTTTTGTACAACAAAATATAGAATCTATTTTATTTTTGGTTTATTCATTTTTTGGTGTTTCAAGCTTAAGATCTTCATTAGCCTGGAAGATTATATCTACATTTAAAAATTAAAATATTGAACTGGTAGACTGGTAAAACCCACACTTGGTTCTGGATTCTCAGTTTAATTACAGCACAATTTGCATTCTTTTTATGAAAAAATAAATACATTTGGTTCCTGAGGAAACTAAAGCTTATCAAGGAAGAGAAGTGAAGCAGAGAAAAAAAAAAAAAAAAGCTAGTCCAAATTTACATGAACTATTTGTGCAGATCAAGAAGTGGGGAAATACTCCTGAGGCATCCTTGTTCCACAGTTTATACCCAGCCATCACTGATTTCAGAAGGAAAATTATAAGAACTCATAAGATTAAAATGACTCCCCCATAGTCACACAGCTTCCACATAATGCTGAGGAAATTCGAGGGTGTATATATTCATTGTTAAAATTACTGCTCAGTTCAGAAGCAAGAAAAATGAGAAGAATGGGCACTTTAGATATGTATTCAATGATTTGGTTTATTGAAGGATTAATATACATAAATATCTAAGAGTCCTAAAGCATATCAGACAAATTCTTCACCAATAAACAAATTTTTAGTAATACTAACAGTTCTGGGAAAAAAATACAAGAAAAAAGCATTTGAGACAGAGTCTGTGTATCATGAAAAACATAAGCAGAGAGAGATGGTTTTAATATTAATTAAATTTATTTTTCATAAATTACCTTTCAGAACAACTTTGGTATTTGGAAAGTCTGTTTTTCAGAGAATCTATCTGAGAGAATCCCACAGAATTGACTTTGATAGGTTGGAAGCCTCATTAATACTTTGAATCTACTTAGCCTCCACCCTCCCCCTGTTTTTTTCATTGGCAGTGTAGTTTTTCACTGAAGATGGATTAAAAACCAGCAGGAAACATGCTGCAAGAGTACTCTCAAATGTTCTGAGCAGGTGTCTCCTGGTTTTCATGTCTGTCTTCCATCCCATTGCCCCTTTATGCACACCACACATAGAAATACACTTCTGACTTAAATAGCTAAACACTGAGATCATCATCAAAACAACTGATTTATAAAGAACATTACTGAAGAAAAACTAATACTACACATTTGCACCAGAAACTTAAGCCTAAAATTATACTCCTCTGACTAGAGAACAGAAAATTTATGATTCATCTCTTGTCTAATAAAAGCCAGCAAATCCTGAGACAGATTCCTTACCGTTCTTCATAAGGGTTTATTTCATATGGTTTCAGTTAATAAAGGTAGAATCACAAAAACACACAAGCCCAGATATGCTCACACATTGATGTTGCACAATAATGTGAAACTAGTGATGCAGACCTGGATAAGAAAGGTACATTTAATGGGCCACGTGAATTAGCAAGATTAGCTCTGTTTATGAGACACTGTCACATATTTCATATAAAGTGCATAGTTATTACTAGCTTCATTTTGCAAACATATGATCTCCAGAAATCTGTACCAAATCCCTTCAGTCTCCTGGTGACAATTTCCCATGATAATAGGGACTTACAGATTTGCAGAAGTACTGACATGATAATAAGCTCTATTTCAATGAACAGCAGTCTTGCTCAGTTAAAAAGAATTCTTAAAAAAACCCAAAACACAGATATAATCTCCAGCTATATTCCAAAATAATAATAATAAAAAAGCACTTAAGGAAAATACTTTCAATTTCCAATATCACAGAAGGCAAAAGCTGAAAGCAATTTTTAAGGGGATCATTAAAAGCATTTTTATTTTAGAAGCAGTTTCATAATGAATGCATTTCAAAGAAAGAAAAATTTATTCTTTCTTTATAAAAGCTAAATATACATGTGAAAAATTTTAGTGGCAGAGTTACAAAGTCCATCCTGAGAGAACAATGAAAGTTATACAGTTTTGTCTGATCCTGAGATGTTCCATCAGGCACCTGTTAATGATCTCACCAGGGATCATGGAACTCTCTTTGACCAACATTTTTAGAAGACTGGATATTAAGCATTCTCTTTTTCTATTTCTCTTCAAGGTTTCTGTGCTCGCTGCAGATATGAGAGAGAAGAATCAGTAAGGAAGGAGCTGTGAGAGAAGTTATTCCTATTTCAGCTCATTGTGATTTAAATGTTGTCAAGGGGCTAGTGGTAAAAGCAAAGGAAGTTTCCTCCATCTCCTCCACTGTGGAAGCAATATTTATATCTCAATCATTTGCAGATAGACTAATAACATTGAGGGAGTATTTGTTTATAGAAGTACCCTCTATTCAAAGAGCAAGTTACTCAGGTCCTTGGTTCAGCAAGGTGCTCAGACATGCCTGGCTCAAATGCATGGGTGAGCTAATTATTTAAAATTATCAGCCAGTGGCAACAGTTACCAGCACCACACACAGCAGCTGACTGAGGGCTGAGGCAAAGCTGCAATAACCTATAGATTACAAATATCAAATGATTGACTACCTGGCCTGTTGCCAAAAAACAAAAACAACCCAGTAAACATATTGCTTGAGTGAAGGTGATTTGTTCTAGGTGCCTGCTTATTCAGCCTTACTCCTGCACACAACGTCAAATCACAAATACTAGAGTGGATCCTGGTCTACACGTGTTTACTGCTGGTTCTGTTTCCATATGCTGCAATTGCCTGAGATTTGCACTACTCTCTGGGAAAATTTGAACTTACTCTCTGAGAAAGCACAGTTGCCTCTGTCCTCCTTCCTAAGGACCGTTTATGGCAGGATGCAGCTCCACAACACATTTTCTTTCAATAGTAAAGACATCTAAAGGGATCCCTCAGCCATGGCTACATTTTCCAGAGTTTGCTAACTCTCTTTCCCAAGCTTATTCTTTTCCATTTTTGGGGCCATGCCAAAGAACAGACCTGTGAAGCGATTCCCTCAAAACAAATGCTCCCCAGAGAAGGGATCACCTGCTCTGAGACTGAAGCTATCATACTCCTCAGGCTTTATTAAATTTCTTGCTAAAACAAAGTGCTAGTTGTGGGAAGAACATGCATAAAGTCACATAAGAACTCCATCATCTCCTCAAAGATCATTTCACCATTTTATGCTGTTTTGCTGCACTATGTACTGATAAGTAAAAATTTTCAGGTTATATACGTACATAATGAGTAGAGTTTTATATGCGTGTATAGATTTATTTATATATCACCTCACTAAGTAGGTATTGATTTGGGCCTTGAGCAGTGCCTGAATCTTGATTAATATGATCTCTTCATTTTTTTTAACAGAATAACTACCTACTCCTTCATGTGTCAGAGAAGAGTCGAAGCAATTCTGTTGCAGAAAACCTAGTCTATTAAATGAAATGAAATCTTGGTGTTACCGCCTACTCAGTGCTATCAGTAAAAGTTCCTACTGGTCCTCTACCTTATTTTGGATAGAATCAAAGAAGTTTGATGCCTTATTATTAGTTGCTAAGTCACAATGCCATGTATTTATTTATTTATTTTCTGGATATTAACTATACTTTTTTGGAAGTATTTTATTTTTTTAATCAGGCAAGTGGGGAAACTCAGCAGTAGTTGGACTTCCATGAAAGCAACAATTATGTTTTCCCTCTTTGAGCATATTTTCCCTTTGTGCTTAATATGTGGCAGTAACAAATCACTTTAGTAATTTTCTAGAATGTTCAAGAAGACAAATTAAAATTCAGGTCTTCAACAAGTTTCAGATTTTCACCATAGCATGTTATATAGGAGCTATAAAGACTCTAATGTGTTTCAGAAGAAATACATGAATAGGTCGTGTTTGAAGGCAGCATGTAATTTTCTCATCATGTTAGTCCACTGTTAACCTTTCCTGAGAGCAGCAGCCACAATTACAGCTTGCTTTGATATGCTGAACAAGATAAATTGTTTAGAGTTTTTTGGATGTAAAGTTATTTCCATTTTCTCAAAACTAATTTACAACAAAATAAGTTAGAGAATTTACTTATACTTGGAGAGAAATGCCTTACCTAGCACAACAGGAAAAATTATACATTTAATCATGTTCTGTTCTTAGGAAAGAAGTAAATACAGCAAATTAATTGAAGGGTTATGTTCCACTGAATACATTCTTAAATTCTTCCCTTTCAGTTTTATTCTGAATGTTTTTACTCTCAAAGAGAGATTAAATTACCACTTTCCTTTACTTAAGTGAGGCCATTTTCCTTGTTAGTAAGACAAGACCAGAAAAGTGACAAATTTTGGGCAGCACTTCCAATAAAAATGCAAATAAACAGGAAAGTCCAGAGCTGTGCAACAATAGAAATCAACATCTAAATAAAAAAAAAGGAAAGAGCGAGAGAGCTGGCATTATTTATACGAGCAATAAAAATCTAACTGGCTTAAAATATATGAATATCTCAAAAAAACATAATGTACATAAAAGGCTGTTCCAAAGAATAAAGGAATTTTCCCCCTATTCATCTTGCCTAGAAGAAGATGTAATGGTCTAAAATTGCAAAAGCAGACTTGTCTTAAACATTAAACAAAAAGGGACAGGTGGGAGCTGAAGCAGATCAGCTAAGGTGGTCATTGCACTTTTCTAGAGTTGTCTTCAGGACCAATCAACATCTGTCAAAATCTATGTTGAAGTCATTGAGCCTATTTTGAGGAAAGGACCAACAAGCTGTAGGATATTTCAATGTCCTTCACAAATCCTAGTCTTTAAATTGCTTTACATTATCTACTCAGCAAAATCTAGGTAACTTGGACTTATCAGCAAAAGTAAAGACATGGTGGTATGGACTTTACCAAAGTGTTACTTACCAAAGATGGTAACTTTACAGCGCATGCTGTATGACCTATCTAGGCCTTTTTCCAACTGCTGGAACATGTTACTGCTGTGTCTTCTGTCTTTAGTAACAGTTACTGATTTAAGCCTTTTCAGGTTACAATTCCTTTTCATTTTCTGTGAAGACAACCCAAATTCTGCTATTCTTATCAAAAGTATTTTCTTTTAATGTTATGCTTACACAGCTCCAGAGGTGCAATTTTGAGTTTATGGGTATATCTGCTACTACTGGCATCCTTAGAAAAACATCCTGTCAATGATAATTCTCAAGAAATAACCTCCCACAGACAAGAACTGTCATAAATTCAGTATTTCTGGCTCATTTACCTTTTCCATCTCCTCACAGTTCCTAAAGCAAAGCAAAAAAAGAAAAGTACAAAACAAAATCAACAACAGAATTACCTTTAAAAAAAAAATAGATGATTCCCAGAGTCTCAGCTACACCCACGTTAACAGATTTTTCCTCTTCTTGTTGCCATTAAGAATAGCCTTTCATTTCATTCTGCTATATTCCATGGGTTTTCAATACCCCGCTTAAACAGGAGTGATGGCACTCCTTTGCCTAGCTTAAAAGCTGTTTGATATGTGGTGGACATACACTTAAGATGTTTTTCAGCCCAAATTACGTCAAAAGAATCTCTTGGTCAAACACCCACATTGATGATTTGGGGTGTGGGGAGGGAAACAAGAGGAGAGGGGGGAGAGTGTCCCCAGATCAAACCAGTCTAAATCTGGTCTGTCTCCTGTAGGGCCAGTGAGTCAGTGCCTTTGGTTTCCCAGGTGAGAACTGAAACCAGAAGACAGGAAATATAAGAGATTGGAAACATAATGGAGAAAATTACCTCCATTATTTCTTAAAATTAAAAATTAAGTTAAATCCACTTCTACTAGTTGCAGCAGCTCTCAAAAACAAAGATTCTGGAAAACAAATCTAATCAAGGCATAGTGCCTTAGTCAAAATTAGAGGCAAAGTTTACAATCCTTTTCTCATTTCTTTTTTGGTTTTGAAGGAAAGCCTTCAACAAATAGATTCACTTGCCTTAAACTGTCATTTTCCAAATTTAAGAAAGTCACAAGGACCATTTGTCCTTTCCATGACAGTGTATATTCATATATATATATATATATATATATATATATATATATATATATATATATAGTATATATATATATATATATACTAGAAATATTCCAGTATTTACATGGATAAAAAAAACATACAAAACCAATTAAATTGCTTTGTCCACTTGTCAAAAACAAAAATATAGGCAATGGAAGGGAACCACAGTGGAAGAAAGAGAGTTCTGGTGCTAAAATAGCAGGAAAATCTTTACTTCTTGTTTGGGTTTGAATCAAGTTTCTGAAAGCCTCAAAGGAAAGATTAGATTTTCCAATATGTGGAGAAGCTCCCAGAAAGTTCATATTTGTGTGGCTGGAGCCAGGCAGAATGATAAAGAGATAGGTTAGGCTCATGTCCAACTTGCTCATGTAGCTCTCATTTAATTAATAATCTGGATTATGGGAATTATTTGCATCACTGGATTAAATGAGACTAAATATGATCAAAATCTAACCCTTTTTCTGTGCAAAACTGTTTTTGAAAATCATTTTGGAAAATATTACAAGAAGTAAACCTTTCCCTAGAGAGCTCTATCATTTCCTGCAGAAATTCTAGTTTCCTGCAGGAGCTCTCACAAAATGACAGCAGCTGTCAGGGCTTTGAAACACTGCATCACACACATCCAGATTTGTTCTGAGCAGAACAAGACAGGACAAGGCTACAAATAGCCAGTGGCCTTTTCACACACTGGGCTTCCACCCATGGAGGCAATGCAGGGGTTTCATGGAAATTATCCAGCACAAGCATAGCTTTCTGTTGCCATAGTAGATACTGAGCTTCTATCTTAGTTGCGCACAAAGGCTAGGAAAACAAATCAAGCCCTATTATAATGTTTATTCTCTGATGCAAACAGAAAAAATAACCTGTTGTGTTTATACACACACATAGAGCCTGGCATATTTTGGTGTATGTCAGGGGTTTTTTTGTTTTCCACGTATCAGTTTGGGTTTTTTCCACTGACTTTCACTGCCTATGGCAAAGATTTGGTAAACATACAGGAGTGAGCTCCTTTTTAAATTAATAGACAGTTTTCATTTCGCAATAAACTGATGAGTTCTTGTAATCTAGCCAAACATTTTGGTGTTTGAAAACAGATACACTTTTGGAAAGTTCACATTTTAAGGAAAATAAATGGTTTTTGTTTTACTGCTTGTTGTGGTTTAGGAATAGTATTCCCCAATTCAGTGCCCCCACTGAGACTCTCACAAACGAGGTGCTGCTTCCCTTCCCCCTCACTGCTCCTGGGATGGACTTGAGAACTGGAGGCACAAAAGTGAAAATCACAGGCTGAGATCAGAACAATTTAATGGAAACAGCAATTAGATAAGAAAACAAGCAGTAACAGCAACAGTATCAATTACAAAAGGCATAAGACAAAGTATTTACATGGAAAGTAAAACAATAAAACCACAAATGCAAGTGGTTTGCATTTCACAGTGAGTGAGTCCCCTACTCCTGCCCCTCACAAGTGACAAGACATGGCATCAAATAATATTAGGGCCTGACCATGCCCACTTCCCAGCTACCATAAAATATTAATCCTGTCCTGGCTGAAACTAGGACACTTCTGTGTCTCCATAGTGAGTAATATGACTGATGCAGTAACTACAGGGAAGCAGGACACCCATTATGAAGCATTTTAATGACACTTGGTAGCTCCTACTGCTTACAACAAAAATGTTTTAGCAGGTCTGGGACTGTGTCCGGGCTACCAAGGGTTAACACATGCTCTGAAATCACTGGATTAGCTGATGGTTTTGCTGTGATGTGATAGTTATGTGTGCCTTGTCACACATACCTCTACCCATAGGAAAGAAGCTAACCACAGGAATGAACAGGGAAGTTTGCCATCTTTCCCTAACCCAAATATTTAAGTTCTGCACAGCAAATGTGATATTTTTTTCCTTAAAATGTGAACTTTCCAAAAGTGTATCCTTCAGATGTGAGGACTAGCATCTCCAAACTATTAATTTAATTTGTCCTCCCACGCTCACTGCTCCTTGCTCTGCCAGTATGATGCAGAAACAAAAGAACAGAATACATGAGAGATGATATGCACAGTACCTTCTTGGAACAAAAACATTACTCATCCCCTCTGGACTGCTTGGAGATAAAGAGGAGGAAAACAGTGGCTGTTATCCCTGTTCAGGACTCATTTGAACTTTTACCCATGGTCTGGGAGGAAAGTGAGGTAGGTTCTACAAAAACCACCACCAAAGTATATTAGAAGTTAAAACAAATTTCACTCCTCCTCTGGAGCTGCCATTTTTTTGTAGCATGTAAATCTCTACCTTATCACATGGCATTTTATAAAGACAACATTATCTGTCAGCACAAAATGCACAGGTCATTTTGGTGCTCATTGCTAGTAGGGAATTGCTTGGTGCTCATTGCCCCAAAGTAGCCCCACTGCTGAAGGCAGTAAAGAACAAAAGGCATGTGACAAAATCTGAGTCTTTCATTTTAGCAAGTAAGTTAAAGAGCAGTTCTGATATTGCTCCCATAGTAGAGCTGGACAAATGCATCAGGCAGCTTTGGCTCAAAAACTTTTTCAGATGGATCCAAAGATTGTCTCAGTAACCAACTAGTCAGACCACTACTTCAGTGTTTACAGACTGATTGTCTGCACTTGAGGGCCTGGAAACCACACCTCACATCTCTGAAGAGAGAAAGGTTTACACAAAGAGAAATGGGTGCACTTAGCGTGTTTCCAAAGAAAACCTATTCTGTGCTAGAAAGTGTCCTCTCCACCAACACAGCAATGCTCCTTTTCTGGCCTTTCTGGTGGGGAGTGCAGGATGGACACAAAACCTTGTTCTTTGATACAGGGAACTTTTGAGTAGTTACACTTGGTTGAAAAATGTAAAGAAAATAAATTAACTGAAAGTCCTCGACCTGACATCAGACAAAGGACTTTGAAGGATCAAATGCTCTTCAGAGTGTGAGCCTTGCAGATCCTGTGCCTCAGCTCTCTGGCCCCAGGCTGAACACCCTGGCTGTAGGATGCAAGGGAAGACAGCAGCTGATGATGCTTTTCTCCAGATATCTGCAGACAGCATGTTGTTAAACAGAAAATATTTTTCCCCTTTACAGTCTCTTCCTCTGGACAGAAATCCTGAAGAAGTTCAAACGTGGTTGAAGCCAAATCTCTCCCCTTTGTCCCCCAGTTAGTCTGCCAAAGGGAGAAAAGTACAAATATTTACTCTATCCTTGTTTTATGCCCTGCCATCCACTTCTGCCTGAGCAACACTCACAGAGCAGCATCCAATACCAACAGCACCAGGCTTTGTCATTTTGCCAGCAATGTTGAAATGCTTTCTCTCTGCCCAGATAAGAATAAGACCTAATGTGATCCTAAATTAGCAGCAGGAGCACTTATTTCTTTCTCACTGAAGGTGTCCTCAAAGGCTTTATAAACATCCTGCTTTGTGCATAGAGTTATTGTCTGTCAATAAATTTACAGTTTATGGTCACGAAAAGAGAGCAGAGTCTGATAGTAGAAGAATGAAGAACAAAACAATTGTGTTCAAAGTATCTACAGCTTTACTGTTTGTCTCTTTTCTTTCACTAAAGAGCTCAAACAGTTAAGGAGAAGAACTATGTAACAAATCAAGCCATGGCACTTTCAAAATAAAAATCTCAGATTTTTCAGAAGTTTAAAGAGTAGAAACAAATAATAATGTAATAATGTGCAAGATAAGGGAAAAAAATTGACAAGGTTCTCAGATTTTCACATGCTTAAGGGCATAAAAAAATTACAGAATATATGCAAGATCCAATAGCAAAACATAAAAAAATCAAATCAACACAGTCTAAAAGCTCTGAAAAGACATTATCATACATAACAAATTGACCATATTTTGCATTGACTTGCAACTAAATACCAGTTCTTAACTTTAGATTTCATTTTCTCTGAAAGCATAAATGTTTCTTCTTGATATTTATAAAATTCGGTAAAATCACATACCTTTTTTCAGCTTCTTAATTTTTGCCAAGTTATGTCAAAAGTTTTTTGGGTTTTGTTTTTTTTTTTTTTTTTTTTTAATTCTTTAAGATTTGGCTCTTCTATCTTCTATAGGAAGCTCAGAGACATCAATGAGGCTAACAAATCATGGCGGGTCAGCTGACTTGTAGATGAAATGGCTTATTTATACCAGAAAATTTTTACACTTTTTAAACTATTTTCCTGTCCCAAGCTGGAATGCAATGGTGGAATCCACCAAAATTTTATGACTAAACCCTTCACCTCAAAAAATGTGTGTTGGATTCATCAAATTGCTTTCACTGAAACATTATTTTTTAAATCTTTTTTGGCCAGATCCAATTTTATAATAAAAGGTTCCTTCTGACATCAAACCCTTGGAATTTGAAAAATCTCTAAGGAAAAATTTTTTCTGTTTTGTCTTTTTCTCGAATCTGTTTTCAAAAAGTGACCTTTTGTTATCATCGTGTTATTCTGCCACTACATTTTGCCTGGGACAAGGTTTTGAAATATACTAGGGACCTATTCTCATGGAATCTATATTATTATACTTGTATGAATGTCAACTTTTTGATTCTCCCCATTTTATGTTAACATTGAGAATTTCTTTTGTTATATCATTTCTCACCATGCATTTCCAGAAGTGCACTGATAAGTAATCTGAATAATTTCATCACACCAGAAATGTGAACAAAGCACAACAAGGAAGTTCTCTGGAGACACTTTATAAATTTGTTAAAATAAAATGAGAAATGAAATACTAAAAAATTTATTAAAAAAAATGAAATAAATACACTGAGAATATTATCTTTATCCATTAAACAGTGAGCATGCTGGGTCGATAAAGAACTGAATAATAGCATGAGGCTCTCAATGGGAAAAATAATGCGACTCAAAAGGATTTTCCAGTCTGGAGGACACATTACTATTTTATGGTAATTCTTATAAACACAGGGAGCTGGTGAATATATTTTCCCTTGTTATAGACATATATATATAGAGAGAGAGACCTTGTTATCAAGCTTTTTTTCTGCACCATACAAATCACTAAATATTGCAAAGGATAAACCATGAGGATGAAATGTGTAACTTGGAGATGCACGTATACATCTCTCCTGTAAACCCTGCTCTGAGATTTCAGGACTTACACCCTGCTTCAAAACAAATTTTATGTGATATGATCATTACAATCAAAGCATGCACTCTTGAATGGTTGTACTCAGTAGCTAACACTTAGAATTATTGGTTTCAAGGAAATTTTTATATTATTTAATTCCAGTTGTTAATGAATACCAATTACAACACAGAAAAATGAATAAAGTCAATTTACAAAAATGAGAAGCTGACTAGTCATGTGGCTTGGGTAATTCACAACTGTCCATGGTTGGAAACCATTTCCACAAGAAAAGGATGGGGATATTCCTCCTCCCTTCACTCTGATGTCTGGAGTAGAAGCTTTCAGTTTGGCTGTCAAAATAGCTCAGAGGGCTCAAACTGCTCACCTGAGCACAGGCAAAAGGAATACTGGGTGGACACAGTCTCTTGCACCACTTCTATGTCTAAATGCTTCAGTCAAAAGCTGAACCTTAATGTTTGTGAAGCACTTTGAAGACTGCAACTGACAAGAATAATCCTGCTAATTCTTGAATCCTCACTGCAGTGTTTTAATGTGCACTCTAAGGCTAATATTTATTAGCAGAGGTTGATTGATTTTCAGAAGGAAAGCAAACCTTTACCCTGAATTTGCTCCAACCAAGGGTAAACATCCTCACCCAGACTCCTCACTGTATTAATGATCTCCCTGAGTTCATCTCCAATATGACCAAACTAAAGATCGGAATGTTTTGCAGCACCTGACTTTCAGGCTTCTGTTCCTCATACAATGTTCACAGCCCTCCTGTCCTCCAAAGCCCAAGACAAATCACTGCCTCAGACAGGATACACAAAGCATGGAGCTGTAGAAGGAGCTGACAACCTAATCAACAGGGAAATCCTTTGAAAAAAGAAGGGATGTGAGATCTTAGGCATCTCTGGGTATTCATAACACAAATCCTGTTTTGAAGGTTGGCATTTCCTTCTTGTATATGACAAAGTGACTGATGTAACTAGTTGGGCCTTCTAAAACCTACACGAAAAGTGGTCTAAGTTTGAAGTGGAATCTGTGTAGGAGACACCATGTTCAGGAAGGCAAATTCCCCAGACTGAGGCCCTTCCCCTTATGTTGTCAGTGGGCTACCCCTTCTAGAGCCCCCAAAGGTAGGAAACTTGACTCTGATGCGAGTGACAGCAAACATCCAGAATCTGGGAGCCCCTGATTTCATTTTCTTCCTGGGAAGGTCTGAGCCTGCTTCCTTGCAGGAGTGTTCCCAGTTGTACAAGTTGCTCTAGGTCTAGAAAACATATAATCTTCATTCTGTGATTAGACATCTTTTTTCCTTGTCCAGATTACTCAGAAGCTTTAGACACTTTATAAGAGTATGTGTCTCTATTACCTAATAACAACTAATATAAGCTCCAAAACCTACGTAGTTATGGGGGAAAAGTTATTAGACATCTGTTTCACTGGCAATCCAACATTAGACTCTTCCTAGAAAAGTCTCTAGACTTAAATGAGCATTGCATTGCATTGCATATGAGCATGTATTTCATTCAAGGAAACTAGATTTTACCTCTCAGCTCATCCACAGTCTGGCGAAAATGGCCTTGGCCATATCAGAGCATCAAAGCTGGATCTCCTTCCTTGCAGACGTGCTTAGTGTACATATGTAGGAGGCAGATGTCCCTCCCACTGTTGAAAGACTGCAATGACTGCTCTTTCACTCTGCATGGAGCTTGATCCACTAGACCATCCTGAGAAGGTTTTAAGCTACCAGCAGAGGGAGGGCAAAAAAGGCATAATGATAATTTCTTTATGAATCCCAAACATGTTTGCTCGAATAATAGAAACTATGCTTTGTTTACTGTAGCACTATTAAGCATGCACTGAAAAAGGGTCTGGGAAACAGCAGTGTTCAGAAACTAAGGAAACTCAGCATGCAAACTGCATTATGTGGCACAGAGGAGGTCTGAAGGGTGGCAGTTAACTCTCCCTTTCCAGGCCACATCTATGTTCTTGCTGGTTTTTACTCCAGTCTTCTTGTACAAATGATAATTTTTTCTTCCTGTGGCTGTGATTTTTTTTCTTGAATTTAGGGGTTTCTCCATGCAATTTCAAAATGGGAGAAGGGCTGAAATCTCCTGTTAATACTACTCGATGGTTCTAAATAACCACGCAGAGGGAGATAGCACACAATCTCCTCATCATCAGCATAGATAGCACTCACATCCTCTACAAAGTTTAACTTTTTAAATCTGTTACACTTACTATGCCTCAGAAATATTCTTGATACTGAAAAAAAATAAATTTAGCTGAGGAATAAGAGAGTGTTTTCTCCTCTAGAGAGCCAAGAATGACAAAGTCACAAAGAAAATATTTTTGACATGTTTCAGGCATCCTTCCATAGTTGCAAGCATTATCATAAGCAGCTGAAAGATTTTCTTAGATGTCCATGTTTATGAGCCTTTAATAACAGCATCCTAGGAAGAGATTTCTCAATTTCTGTCTTCTGAGTTCATAATTTAGAACAGATGATAACAAAAGACCTTGTGAATCACTGAATGTAGTACCCTTTACATATATGGTACAAGTATATAATCCCAAACCCAACAGTCAAATGAATCTGTAATATTTCATATGATTAATCAATTAGTAATTAAGGATCTTATTGATCCTCTGATTTATGAAGTCATCATGTAAATCACATCTATTCTTCTGAGAAGTTTATGAAGCAGGTTCCTAACTGCCAAAAAGGTCACTAATAACACATACTGTTTAATTGTGAAGAGGAAATATTGATAATTAGATCAACAAGCTTTTTGCATGTTCCCCATTCAGTTTACAGCAGACAAGTATGAGATTCATCTCTGGCTAATTTAATTACTCATTAGAGAAAACATCTGAAACTTCTATCTTATTTAAAGAAAGTAAAGAAACAAATGCAAGTTTAGGACAGGGCAATTATAACTGTGGTCATCCATTTGAAACAAAGATTGTTCATTTAGACCATACATAACTGTAAGTCTCTGGTTTTAATTCTCCATCAATTAGTAGGAATAAAAAATTATAATGGCACTTGTCATTAAGCATGTACAATAAAGAATAAAACCATAAAAATTACTTAAATTTACAAAGATCACTGTAGGGAGATTATTTTGAGAAAGGTAAGATGACTTTAAGCAATAGATATATATGAAATAGTATCTATAATCACTTGCTTAACTATATTTATGTCCCTTGTTTAGGAGTATTCTTCATTAATTTGCTCAGTGATGACTCAGTCTGATCAACAACTACATTGTCTCGAGCAACTGTCAACAGAATAGTGATGACGTTGTTACATTAAAGAGGGATGTGTTTTGCAAAATCTGTAAAGAAGTCCCCTTTTCTAAATTGAGCCATTGGATCCCCTGTGCCACGCCTTCCTGTTAAAATGGAACAATAACTGGGTGGAGGCTTCCACCACTTATTTAGTAGCAGAATCATCCATACTGAAAAAGCCCAATCTGCCAACTTCCAAGTCCTTCACAGGAGCACATAATCTGAAAATCTCAAATGGCAATGGGAAATTGCTTGTGAACTCTTTGTCTATAATTTTCAGAACTTCTGAGAGTAATACAAAAACTATTAGTTTCTCAGGTTTCTCTGTGGCATGGGGAAGCCTGTGCTGTGCAGTGAACTCCCTAAGACACTTAAATTTGGATACTGAATTTGCATGGCTACAGCTACAAGTATTTACATTTCCAGTTCAGTTAAGAAACAAAACATAGCTTAAACATGCTATCATCTACTGTTCATTACTGGCAAACCATACAAGAATATTAAATGACTGAGACCAACAATCAAACTGAATATTCTTTGCAAATAATAGTATTACAAAGGAAGTATTGAACATCTCAAAGAAAACAAACAAAACCAAAAAACCAGACAAACAAAAACAAAACAAAAAGCCCAACCAAACAAAAAACCCCCAACCAACAAACAAAACAAAACAAAACAAAACAAAAAACCAAAACCAAACAAAAAAAAAAAAAAAACTACAAACAAACAAAAAAAAAAAACAAACAAAAAAAATACAAACCAGGAAAGAAAGAGAAATTATATACAGAAACCAAAAGAAATTTTTCACATTACAGTGAGCTTTTCGCAGACCATCCACATCAGTGTGGCCAGCTAAGACTTAAATGAGTTGAAGACCTTTTGGTATTTTCTTCAGGACCTTGGAAGCAACAAATGTAACTATAACTTCCTTGCATTTGTATTGTTTTCTGGGACTTCTGATTTACCCATGTATCCTCCTTACTTGGAATCATATGGGGGAAAAAACCCAAATGGTGGTGGGCCAGCCTTGGCCCTGCACTGGAGCAGGTGACAGGACCCACAGGACACTGGTTTGGGAACAGAAACAAAGGGGGTGCAGCAGTGACTGCCCAGGGATGAGGGTGTCAAGGTTTGCCAGCAACAGTCACTCCTCAGGTGCAGGGTAACTTTTCTTCCCTGAAGCAGCAATGTCATGTTGGTTATTTGCCCCAGTGCTGATTTACAGATGTTTAGATGTCTTCCTGCAAGAAGCTGACTTGGTAGAGTTTTTCGCAACAGAACATGAAGAAAACTTCTAGCCAGGGGAAATCCTCAATTTCTGAAGTGTAGATTTTTGTCTCTTTTATTCTGCCAGTCTCTATTTGTATCAAACAAGTGGGAAAAGTGGAAGGAGGAGTATCTCACAGAGAAATGCACGGGCAGCACTGTCAGTGGGATGCTTTCGCACAAAGCCCCAATAGCTATCAAATATTTCCAGTAAATTTCCCCTCTAGGTGATTACTCATTTGCTGACAGATTCAGCACTGAAGAGAGTAATTTGAAGATAGACATAAAATAAAAAATTACATATGGCAGAAGATGTAAGTCCTTAAAATGTTAGACCAGGAAAAAACCTTTATTACTTTGTGTATTTTTGTTTGTTTAATTGACCAAGCAATATTCAAAATATAAAATATAGCACAGAAAAAAACAGAGTGTGGAATTGGAAATGGAACAAAATTATAAATACATGACTTTATGTAATATAAATATTTTATAGGAAAATTGTTGATAGCCATCTGGGATTTATACACACATACTCAGTGTTTATTCACATTTCATCCTCACTTAGATTTATATAACCAAAGATATTTTTACTGTAGTCAAGATTTATTATTTTATTAGTCCAATAACAAGAGTATTTTATGTTTGCTCAAGGGACTACTAAGACTTGTTAATCACAGACTTTAGAATAAATTCTGCATTGGGCTTTCCATGGCTGTGCAAGGATATGGCAACCGGCATTGCACACACTTTTGTTGAAGCTAGAAACATCACTGTTTTGTATTAAGCTTTGTATAAAAATGGTTATTTGCACCAAGAAATTTCCTCATTAATGATGGGCTCATCTTTTGCCTCCCCTCATTTTCCATCTAATGCTATTGATAGGCTGTCATACAGCCAAAAAAAGCAACTTATAGCCTATCTCTAAACATTGTTAATATCAGACTGACAGATTTTTCTTAGACTCCTGAGGGCTACTGAGCTATTCTGATCCTGCCTGGATGACTTGCTAGCAATTGCTATTAGTTCTGTTTGTGTCCAAGAATAACTTCATGGCCAAAAAAAAAAAAAAAAACAAAAACAAAAACAAAACAAAAAAAACACACATATTGTTGTTTTATATATAAAACTACCCTGAAGTTTAGAGTGGCAAAATGACTGATGAAATAAGAAATAAGATGTGAGTCACCAGCTCTGCACCAAAGGAAGTAAATGTTTCTATTTAAAGATTAGCACCACAGCTCTGTCTCTGCTGACTGCACACACCATTGCACAAATGAGGGACTTCAGAAGAAATGTCAAGCACCAGAGGGCTCCAGACAGGATTAACATACACTAAGGTCCAGTAAAATCATTATGGTAATCCAGCCTGATCCCTGAAAAAACAGACCATATAATGAAAAAAACCTTAACTGCTCCTAGTTCAAGGTTTTGTGGACGAGGAACTGAGTAAAGCCAGAATTTTAAACACTTGTCCTCCTCTGAGGTGTTCCAGTACAAGGATTCTGTGCTTTGTTTCTACCAGCAAAGCAGATGGGCACAGAGCTTATTAGTTATCAGACCACTCTGAGCGAGCATTTAATAACCTCCTTGTCTGCAAGAATAGTTTAAAATTAAAAATACTTTTGCTTCTGCCAGTTTCTGTTCTGCCCTCATTAAATATTGGTTTGGAAACTGCCATTAAATGAGACAAAAAATTGCTCATGGAGCAACAAAAAAATGGAGCTGTGGAACTTTGATGTAAAAGCTAGGGATCTCAACTGGGAAGGCTAAGGAAAGATTGAAAGGACTTGGACAAATATTATATTGCAAGATTGGGAAAAGGACATGAATTAAATGGAAGAACCCTTGGCACATGGTTTTGGACAATTATATCCAGGCTGGAGAGATGTCTGGGACTGAAGAGGATGAGGAGGAAGGACAGAGGCATCTTCTCTGCACTGTCCACCTGCAAGGAACATTTATGTTTGGAGAAGATGAAGCATGCTTAGGATTTCAGCCATGATCCCTCCACTCTCCTTCCCCACCTGGTGCCAGGACAATTGCAGCTGTGAGCTGTGGATGTGTTTGTTGTATTAGTTTGCCAGACTGAACACAGAATTCAGCTAGGGAGCATACATTGTCTCCAGAAGGGGAAACTTTAATGAGAGGTGTTTGTGGAAAAACCATACAGCCTTCTTCAGAGCCTGATCTGCAAAATAACTGTAATTTATCCTTCTCCTCCCAGCACAAGTGCATCTGTCCCTACAAATTCAGACTTGCTTTATTTTAATTATCTTTGTTTCTGTTTAATTCCATTTCCTCGCACCTAAGAGAATAGTATAAAAATAAAAATTCCAATCCACATAAAACAAAACAAGCCCAAGTAACATTTTAAGCAAAATATTACGTGCTAAGACATTAATCCAAAAATGAATGGCAGGCAAATGCCTTTTCCTTAAAAGTGTCAAAGTGTCAAAGCTTTTAGCTGGACTACCTCTGCCATTGGATAAGTAGATACAGATTACCAAAGAAACACATGCAAAAATATTTTCTCTGTGCACTTGTACAATGTTTATTTCTGAAATAAGTTTACAAACTGTCTTGTCAAATTCACAACATATACAAAAGAGTCACATGGTGATTACTGCCCTTGAACATGAACCTGCCTGAATTTAATGACTCAGTTCCACACAGACCTTTAGCTATCCTTTTTGAAGGTGTTTGGATAAAGTTGCTGTTGCTATCATTCTGCTGATTATTGTTATTACTAATAATATCAGGGATGAACAGTGGCTCTCAATCTCCTTAAACACGAAACCAGGTTTAGCAGTCTGAGACTGTTTCCTGTTTAGGAAGGAGTACCAGTGATCCCCATCTCCTACAACTAAAGTAGTGTTTTTGCAGAGAGAAGCCAGTGTAGGCAGACAGTGCCATTGCTGCTCCTCCCTGAAAGCTGCTCTGCTCCTGCAAGGGCTGTAAGCCCTTGGCTGAAATAATTATTTTCCTTCCACTTCTTTCTCAACATCTGCTCTGCTTGCATCTTTGCCTCTCTGCCTTTCTAATTGCTTTTCTCTGCTTTTCCTCCAGTAGCTCTGTACATAAAAAGCAAAAAACCTTACTTCTTCATAGTAAGAACCCAAGTAAAATTCCTAGAGTGAAAAAAATACACAGTTTATTTTTAAAGAAAGAAAGATAAAATGAAAAAAGCCAGAAGTGTTCCTCTGTTAGCAGAAGGAATACTAAACTCAGCCTAGTTCTTTCAGACTCATGACATGAATCATTCTGCTCCCATGCCAGTACTTGACAATTTCACACTGAGATAAAACAGAAATAAATATGCAACACAGTATAAGGAATCAACAAACGGCAAACAAAACCATTTAATTTGAAACATGCATGCAATAGGGTCTATAATAATTAAAAAGCTCTAAAAAATATAAAAATAACATTAAAATTATTTCAAGATAATGCTAATACATAAAGCACCTACCCACATAATGAGCCATTTATAGCATCAGTGAGTAACAAATGGACTGTATAATGAAATAATTATTTTATTAAAAGTTATCCACTTAAAAAAGATCTACACTTAAAAATTACATACTTGGGGATTTGGAGGAAACTCACAAATTGCTCGCTCACTCTGAAAGAGCCACACGTTTCAGTCAGCCAAGAAGAAAAGATGACCTCTCTCATGAAGGCTCAGGAGTCAGGAGTAGGAGATAACCAAACTGGGAAACAAGGCAATGTACTAAACCAATCTTAAACAGCAAAATCAGCTGCATTTAGAGTACTGCTTTAGGTCCAGTAAGACAGTACTTCAATAACACTCTTATTGAGATTCCACTCAAACGACATGCAGAAATATCTTTGTCAGACTGGACAGGATCCTTCTCACTTGACTCTGACTGCCTAGAAGTGCCTTATGACCATTTCTGTGTGTTATATGGGTTCTTCTGTGTCTGAGGCACATCCTCAGGATGTTGAATCACATCCAAAAATACTTCAGGAGAGGGTTCTTTGTTTTTATTAACTACAGAGACAAAGTAGAAAATTCTTATTAAGATGGGTACAATTAGGCAAGATTTGCAGCAAGAGAAATCCAGTTAAATACAAAGCCCTTCAACATAAGGGTGGTCGCATATTGGAACACATGCCCGGACTGCTGAGCAATCTCCATCCTTGGAGACACCCAAAAACAATTGAACAAAGCTTTGGACAACTTAATAAAACTTTGGAGCCTTAATTGCTTTGTGCAGAGAGGCTCCAGAGATCCCTTCCAGGCAAAATTATTCTGTGATTGCATGAATTCTTTCTACAGAACAGTTATATTATTTATCCACCCACATATCCTCATGCTGTCATGATTTTTCTTCTGCAGGCCATGTTGTATCATTCCTTCACACATCAAGTTCTCAGAAAGCTGAGAGAAGTCTGGACATGGAACTGGACATGACAAGGTTCAACTACCCTCCCCACAACACACATTCTTTCAGTCATAATTTTTCACTATGATATATCTCTATTTGGATCAAAATAAAGGAAGTATAATCAATATTTTTAGCTGTAGATAGCCTCTTCTTTATCTAAACAATATCTATTGGGTAGGAAATTCTGAAGAGTTTTTGACCAGTGAATACATTAGCTGCATATTTACTGTGCTAAACAGTTGTAGAGTTCAGAAACCGATAACTGATACACTTATGAATGCATCACTTAAAAAAAAAAAAGAAGTTATTTTAAAACATATGTATTTGCTTACTTTGACAGATGAATAGAAATAGGAACTCAATGGATGAATTTCTGCCCGAGATCTTTTGAACCATATGTGGTACTTAGAACAGCCTTAAAAAACTCACTTGTTTCTGTATAGACAGTCCTAAATAATTTCTACAAGCAAATAAATACAATAAATTTTGAAGAATGAGGTTGATTGAAGAACAAACCTTTTGTATTCCTAATATTTCATGTCAATCAGGTTTAATTAGCTCTGGTTAAGGTTCTGTTATGTGAGTTCTAATGTTTGTTCAAGGATCCTCTTTACAGAACTGATAAATGTTGTTCAGCAAAGACCAGACTAAGAAAAGCATGATTCCAGAGTCAACCTAACTTGAAACTTCTGCAAATTTTAAAGAAGCAGACAGCAGATTCACATGATTTTCCATGACCTCAAAGAGGTTCCCTTCTATCCTGTTTGTTGCCTGCCTGACTACCTAAAACACTTGGATTGTGTAAGTCCATGCTGGTTCCCTAGAGGTGGTTATTAAAAGCAGTGTCACTTCCCAAACCAACTGATAAAAACTACTGTATGAAGCTCAGCTCTTACTCTGTCTCCCTAGAGCCATGTCCCAGCCTTTGATCAGGAGCAGTCCCTTCATTTTCTCCCAATGCTCAACTGTGGCCTTGCTTCACACTCAGTATCCACTATTTGCATCCATTGTAAGGGACTGAAGGAGGTCCCTAGGTACAAATACTCTTAGAATTTAGTGTTAAAATATTATTATTAATTATTATTATTGTTGTTGTTGTTCTTGTTGTTCTTGTTGCTGTTGTTGTTGTTGTTGTTAATTGTTATTATTATTACTTCTGCAGTCCATATGTGCAAGTGACACTTTTACATACCATTTCCAAGCACAGCAACTAGAACACAAAGTTTAAATTAGACAACAGACCTTAAATTAAAAATTGATTAAGCATTAGACTATTGCATTTCAAGTATAGGAGCAGAGAAATATTTCACTCTGTTTATGGGTAACTGTAAAACTTCTAATAACTGAGCTTGAAATATGATTGGATTACATTTTTGATCTTAGTAGAATTAAACTCCATGTGACATATTAAATAGTCTAGGTAGAATTCCTGTAAGCATAAAATTAATGTTGCAGATATGCTTGGATTTGATCAGCCAAAATGCAATATTATCTCAAATATAAACTCTGTTTACTAGGCAGCACACTTATGATGCTGAGCTACTGAATCTGGCATAGCAGTTCTAATCAAATTGTACTAATAATATAAAGCATAAGAAACAGACAAATGAATCAGAATTACTTCACATCAGAAGTGCACAAATTACTTCTAGATGAATGGACTGAGATTAGTTTTATGCCAACCCCCTAATCATCCTTTTTTTTGTGGCACTCCCTTTTTCTGCCATGTGGAGAGAAGAGTAGTCACCAAATAATGATAACACAGGCATCTGCATACATAATGGGTCTGTACTAAGTTTGGGCTCTCCATATATTCCAACACAAAACTGCATAAATGTCCAGAAGGTGATGGGCAACATTTTGCTATGGTGGGTACGGGTGGAAAAATAAAGCCAGACTGCCTTTGTGTGTAGCTGTAAATATCCATGTGGTGTCACTCGAGAAAAGATTTGAGGATCACCACTGATTACATTGTAGAACTAATAACAATAATTTACTAAATCCACACTGTCCTTGCACATAGTTCTAAAGGACTACATTAAGTCTGAAGAGAATATCTCACCTAGTTATGGGGCATTTCAACTCAACACAGATTGAATTTAGACCTATCCTGTCATCTGTACTTGCTAAAAACACAGCTGTGCTACCAGGTTAAAGAATAGGGCAATCCCAAAGTTCACGTGCAGACACAGTTTGTCAAAAAAATACAGGGAAACACAAAAACATCCTCTAAAGTCTTTTTCTGAAGACATGATTAAGTTCTGAAAAGGTCTGCATATGCAGAAAATATCCAGAAACATAAAACATAGAAAATGAGCAAAGAAACTAGGGCCAGTGTTTAAAGTGGTGAACCTCCTACGTTAAAAGGGTTTTCCTCTTAGACAATGCTCCCAATTTCTTTGCAAAAAGAAATTCTGCTGTTCTGCTGTGTGACATGTGGTCAGACCAGAGAGTCTCTTCCATTTAAAGAGACTCTAGATCCTAAATTTCATTTTTGGAACACATGACTTTTTACTTACCTTCAGCCAAACAGAGTTAATCTCAGTCAAAGTGATTAGATACCATGGCAATCCAAATGAATACTATCAGGCTTTCATAGCATCAAACTTTCATATAAAAGGATATCAAATTTTTAGACAGATAATTTACTCATCAGAGATAAAGACTAGTAAATTAAAGTATGTGAAGTTTCATGTTGAATGTACTGAATTGCTTTGATTTTAATAAATGAAAAAATACACTGTGATTGAAAAACACACTCCATCTTTTTTTAAATTTTCAAAATTTATTTTAGATTATTGGGTTTTTAAAAAGGCTGTGCTTAAACCCATTTTTGTCCAAAGTAAATAAACTGTTTTACTTACTAACTTTTTTATTTAAGCCAGTTTTATTTAACTGTTTTATTTAAGCCAAATTTTTTTAAAAAATCAGTTCTTCCAGGAAAAAATATTTTAGCTATTCACTTTGCTTGAAAGTATAGAATACCATTTTGAAGCAGGAAAAATTTGGAAAACACTGGAATGAGGACAAAAAGGCGCCCTTTGCAAGAGAGAAATCAGCCCCAGGCAAATCAGCAAAGGGAACATGAACAAGATGGGGAGGAAATGCATGGCACTAAAATTTCTTTTGAACAGCCTCTGTCTGTGAGGCTCCTACAAAGGCCAGCTGTTATTAAAAACTGTTTTGCTTGGCAGAACCATACACCTCCTGTGTTCTCCAAGGATGAGGTTGATCCTAGCTGAATCCTAAAACTGCATTTTGCAGAGGCCAGCACTATCAGTAGCAAATGAGAAACCACTTGCTTTGGGTTTTTTCAATTAAACAATGAAGGGTATTGATTTGGTTTTGTTTAGTACTTTTTGTTTGGGTTTTGGGTTTGTTTTGTTTTTTGTTTTGGTGTTTTTGTTTGAGGGACCGTTTGTTTTGGGGATTTTTGTTTGTTTGTTTGTTTGTTTAATGAGCATGAAGTTCTTCATAGATTACCAGCTCCAGGTTTGGTTTTAAATTCCCTCTCCACCAGATTAACACTTACCTTACATATGTTTGTTTTTCAGAGCTGGAGTGGCCATAGGGACAGAATCACAGTCACAGAATCTTGTGATCAACAGGGATCCTCTCCTACTACACAACTATTCCCATCCCTGCAGAAAAAACACTGTAGTTGGTCTTGCTTTTGATCAATAAATTTCTCTTTTATTTCCTCATGCACTTGATCAGGACATTTTTAATTCAAAAGCAATGAAAAAATTTCAATGGAATTTTCCATCAGGAGACTCAGAAGCAGCTCTACTAATCCATTCAAATGAACTTCAGACTGAAAATGAGTTCAATTAGACCATTTTGCAGATAAAATCAGGAAGAGCTCTTGCTTGATTAAGACCAGCTCTCCCCAAGCCAGGCCACAGAATTTCATTTTTATTCCTGTACTGGCCCCAAACTTTTGCTCTAAAGACACATCTGAAGAGCACCTCACTTTGTAACATTTTTCATTAGGTTTCATTTTAAAGGAAATGCAGAGTAATACCTGTTTTCCTACATGGCAAAAACTGCAAAGTCTCAGAGATGTTTTTGTGGGTTGAAGTTTGTAAGTGCAAAGCTGGTCTCTATGAAACCAACATACTGCTCCAATATATCAGTCTTGGTGGAAAATCAGTAGGCAAAAAACTGAAGGAGAAAACATATTAAGGACAATTTTTTTTTTTATTTTGAAAAATTGTGTTTAATTCCATATTTTTATTTTATTTTCTACTGAATTTTCTCACAAATAGTGGTGGGAGGTTATGCCCTATATATTTCACATGGTATTTTACAACGTGTTGCCAGCAAATACGTAGTTTTCTAGGACTACTATGCCTTTGGCTGACAGCATGTTCTGATGGCCAATATTGACCATGTGTTTTGGTAGTAAGCATATGCAACACCTAATTGTCTATTCCTTTATGCCAGGTGCTGGCTTCCCTTCATTCCCTTCAGCAGAGGATCCTTGTTCTTTGGGTTACACTGCTGACATTGGCATCAGCTTGCCCAGGAACAAGAGGGTTCAGCCCAAAGACGTTATGACCACTGGAAAGAAATAACATTCCCAAGCTGGACAGCAGGCTGCCCCACACGCACTGCAGAGGAGAAGCTTCATCCTGGCTCTGTGGAGAAGACATGGAACAAGGCTGGGACAGCCTCAGTGCCAGTTTTGCAGTGGGTAAAGGACAGAAGCTTTGTCTTCTTTCTCCTCCAGCTCCTGACACCAAAAATTCCATGCTTCAAAGCTGAGAGTTGAAGAGAAGGATGTAACTGCACCACTAAAGATCACATTGCAGTGTGTACAAAACATGATCGGAGAAGCTAGGGTAAAAAGAACTAATAACTGAAGCCTGAGACAAGCACCTGTCTCAGAAAGTTCAGCACACACAACAGAAATTTGGAAAGCAATACCAAGTAAGGATGTCTTCACAGTGGGTAGCTGATATCTCCAGTTTCCAAGGTCAATCCCAGTACATGCATAAATTATTTTCTTCTGCCTTCTTAAGTATCTCTTTAATTATAAGAAATGAAAGCTTCCTGATTTTTGCATTATAGAAAAGTATAATTAAGCATACTTGAGGATTCCCTGTGCATCTTGCTATTCAGTAACTTTAATTGCAACATTCCACTGCAGGTGAAGACCTAAGATTGGGTAGTTAGACCCATTCTCACACTCTGCGCAGGCTTTCCAAACTGCTATCCACAGTCCAGCCTCAACAGTGCACTCCAATAGGCAGAGAGCTGGTAATTAGTCCTATGATTAGCACTTTCCTTAGCCTGCTATTCCGTAGCATTCCAGCAATATGCAGTAGTTTCGGTAGTGGAATATCCTGGAAAATCCTGGAAATATCTGGTAGCTCTCCTACGTATGTCCAAATTGTATTTTAAAATGCATATAAAAACGTTATATACAAGTAAGCACAAAAATCTTTTATATGCATAAAAATTCTGTTCTCCATATAATTATCTCATTATAGTTTCATTTCCAACCTAAGGCCTCTCTAAGGCCCTATAGGAGAATCCTTCAGAACCTAATAACCCATGTGAGATGTGACAGGCTTGGGTGCTTGCCCCTTTAGCAATACTCAGTGCTCCCAAAGGAAACATGGAGGCAGTCCATCACACAGCCATCAGAGGAGCCAGTCTCAGCCTTGTCTAATTTTATGTCAGTGAAACTGCGTCACAGTGCTCCAGAGAGCACAACATGTTCCTTGCATTTTGCTGGAACAGGGCAGATCATAAATTATTTTGGGGCATATTTTCCCTTGGGTAAATGCACTCTCCAGCAATGTTCAATATACTTGAGAGTATGCTACTGCAGCTTGGCAAAATGAGTAGGAACATCAACTCGCTCACCCATTACTTTATGTAAAACAGCTCTGTATTTGCAATTACCAGGATAAGTGACAGGACAGTAACTGACTGGGACAAGTTAAAGCTTCTGAGATTAATCAAGTGTTCCCATGGCAAGAACTGTTCTGGAGTACATGCCAGGTTTGAAAACAGAAATCCTTTGTGTCTTATTTGTTTGTTACCATACAATATGTGGTTTCCCTCCACTCCTCTTTCTCATTTTGACAAGTGGACACTCTGAAGAATGAAAGCTCAAAAGCTCTACTTCTTCTGCCAGAAGTACATTGAATGTTTATAATGTCAGTTTTAATTATATAGTGAACACTAGCAAAATTGCTGAAAAACACTTTATTTTGTGTCTAAATATAAGGAAAAAACCCCAACAGCACAATAGTTTTAAGCAATGCTTCAGAAAAGCTAAGAGAAGAAATCCTTTAAACACAGATAACTCGAGAAAACAAATTGTGAAAGGCTGCCAAAAGACCAGTGTTGGTCAAATTATTACTTCCATGATAACACACAGACATGGTTTATATTTTAGACTGCTAATCCTGAAAAATTATACGTAGTATAACAACAAGTTGAAAATGCTGCACTGCTTATGACCAGCTAAAAATCTGACCTTGGATTCAAAAAGTATAAACTATGTTAATACAGAAAAATTAGCTTACTTCAAAACCATAAATTTCTCTGGAAATAGCTGGAAAAATAGAGTATTTAAGCTGTAGCTAACTAAATAGTTGAGCCTGTGCCCAGGGTTGACTTTCTTCACAAATTGTTTTGATTGAAATAATGCCTACTGGTTGAGACAGACCCAAGAGTCAAACTTGGCAGAGACCATACACGAGTTTTTGAATTCCTAATATTTAGCTTATTTGTGGGGATTTTTCCCTTTAAAATACCAAACAGCATGAAGAGAAAAGGTTAGCAGGTTAAAATACTGAGAATATGACTTCCCAGTAAATCAGCCTGATTTTTCATAACCATGTACAAAAGGTCTGGGTTGAGTTTAGATCAGTATCAGAACTTCAGCACCAGATGCCATATGCCCTTCACATACTTCTGCAACCCCAAATTATTTAGGGAACAATGTAGGACAAGGTTTCAAAGTGACAATAAGGAAAGGGAGCCATAGTGCAGAAGCTACAACCAGTATATCCTAACAGAAATTCCAGTACGATCTGAAGTGCTGCACCAAAGCTCTTCAAAACCAGATCAGCCCATTCGGGCACCACAATAACAAAATCACTGAGACATGTGAAATGGCACATCAGTCCATACAGTCTTAATGTGTTATACCCTTTTTAACCACTTCACTCCATGCTGTAGCCTAGGCCATCATAAAAGTATCTTTGAAATCCTGAGATTTTCCCTATCTTGTGGGAAAAAAAAAGCTCTTTATTTTTCTCTCTTAAAAATGTGAATTTGATTCATTCTAAGAGATGACAATCTGAGATTTTGTGAGCAGTTTTCTTGGACTTAATTTCTGTAATAAAATGGAAGCTTCTAGTAGATTTAATCTCAAAAAGTTTCTTCAGAAAGAGATGTTTTCTTTTTCAGAGGAACATGTAAGGGGTATAAGGTTCTTTGGCAAGGGATACCACTCATATTTGAAGTTATAATCAGCCATATTTTATTCCCAAAGATTGTATGCAATTTAGTTTTCTTTCTGCAGTTTAGCACAGAATGAAGCCCATTAAAATTCTAATGAAAGCCTTTATTAAGTGACCATGTGAAATTTATTAAAAGTTTGAGTTCAAAAGTTCGCATGGCAGAGGATTTACTGCATTTTTTTCTGCCATCTCTAGGCTGCATTAATTTTAAGAATAATTAGCAAATTACTGGAAGCTCAGCATGTGTACAAAAAGAGATGGCAATATATCCTCCAGAATCTTTAGAAGTAACATATTCATTATTGAGTCAGATCCAAACAGATTCTGTAAGAATTTTATTGTGGATGTTTATGTTTTGCAGCGTGACAATGCTTAGAAGTTCCAGCCAGGGACCAAGTTTTATATATGTCATTGGAAGGCAGGCTCTGCCCTAAGGATCTAGAGATCTCTTTTAAAAAGCCTAGTAATAAAAACATGACTGTACACTTTCGAACAATTTTAAGAAATGAATCAGTTCATTAAGTTGTGAAAGATTACCCACACTTCTTAGTCTTTTACTGGAAAGCACAATGTCTTATACATATCAGAAATAATTCATGGTATTGTAAAACCTAAATAAGGTCCTGCTTTTTTCCCATTAAATTAAATTGTAGGGCTTTTCCCAGACAACAGCAGAAGCAGGACCTTTGTGAGTTTTAATTAGCTTAAATTGTCCAGTTGTCACCTTAAACAGACAGTAGATCCTCTAGATAGCTACAGTGTCACTAAGTAGCATTTGTGTTTAACAGAGCATTAAAAGACCAGACACTTTCTATTGCTATTCATTGCATTACTTGCAGCTGTACCTTTAGTGAAATACTAGACTGCATTTTGTAAAGTACTGTATTTCACTGACAATTGTAAGTCGTTTTCTACCCATCAGCAAAAAATTCAGGGAATGCATTGTCAAGCTTATGCAACATATCTGTGTTGAGATAGAGGCCTTGTCCACTTTCATCTATTTCTCATCGTACTCATCATTTGAATACGTTCTACAGTGCTCCTTTTAGAGCCAGTAGCATCAGAAATGCATGTCTGCAAGTACATGCCTACTCGGATATCATAAAGATGTGTAGAAAATAACAGAATGGCCTCAATTATCAATTATGAAAAAACTCTGTCACGGTGTAGCTCTTGGTGCCAGCTAAGATATACTGCAGTATAAAATGCAGTTTCCCCTTCTACTGTCTCCAATTCAGGTACGTAACAGTTAACAAAAATTAAAAGCAGGGGGAAAAAATCCCAATATTCTTCCTTTTTAGCTATTATAAAAGGAAAGAACTGGTTGAAAAGAGGATTTCTACTATTTAAAAATCTTCTTTATCTTTCCAGATTTAGTACAAAGAAGCAGCCTACACAATGCACAGCAATTATTGCTAAACACATCAAACAAATATGCACAATAATAAGAGAAATTTAGGATGGATACAGTAAATGTCTTACAAGATAGCCTGGTAAAAAATCTGATGTAGAGTGGATTTGAATGCATAAGAAAGAGTGAAATCTTAAAATGGGAAAAAAAAAAAAAAGAGAGATGGAGATATGCTGAGAGAGGCAAATTTGAGATGGTAATTGAGGTAATAAGGAAAGAGGGACTATGCATCCTTTAGAGGCAACAGTAGAAAAGAAGGGTTAAAGGAAAAAATGAGAAAATGAATATCACATTGCCTTCAATATGATATTTCAGATCAGTTCAAAAAGAGGCCTTCCAGTAAAAAAGTTAAACACAGGATTAAGCACCACAATTTTTTCTATTCCTATTGTTGTCAATGGTGTATTAGCCAGTGTCTTCTCGAGCTGTGACTTTTGAGATCTAATTTTGCCAGTTCAGAAATCTTAAGCTACAGAATACATCATCATAGGAGACCACTGACATTTACTCCTGCCTTTTATACTGTTCTGCTGTATACAGCTCACAGCTCTGCCCTGATGCTACTGAGCAAGTCTTACTCCATTTACACAATAACAAGACAACTTTCAAAATTTTAAGTTTTTTGTCAGTTTACAATATAAAGATTTCCAATTAGTTTTTATTTCTTAATTTCTGGTGAATTCTGGACCCTCACAAGAGCCTTAATAGCATTTTTGTCCTTAGTTGTTTGCTTGTCCAGCATCTTTTTACTTCACTGCCACTGGACACAACATTATATGAGATACTTTGATGTTGTTACATTTCCAGTTATACCCACTCTGCAGAGCTTATGATTATCTTTCAAAGTATGGTGTGATTTGAGACACAATTTAATAAGCTGGTAGGTGATTGACTGACTAAAATGCCAGAGGTACTCAGCTGACTCTACTATTTTAGGCTAAATTTTAGGCGCTTGCAAAAAACTCATGGCTGAGCAAGCTGCCTCTTTCCTCCAACATGTTCTTCTCATGAAGTTGAATGCCCTTGTTGAATCCACCTCTTCTATAGTTTATGCTACTGTAGCACACTCTCAGCATTCCTGGAGTGCATTCACTTAGTGGGCTAAGCTCAGCTGATGCACAGCTACTCTCTCAGCCCAGGAGACCCAGTTGCCTATGAATGTTTCAACGTTGGTAACAGATTCTTCTTGAAGTTCCCACAAAACAATTATCTTCTCAGAGACATCAGGCAGAAGCTACCACACAGTAAAAGTTGATGCACTCACACTTATCGCTGCCACAGAACATGTTCTCACTCCAAAATAAATAATGTTACCCAGACACAGTGAAAGACCCAACTGTTTAAAATGTATTACTTCCTCAATAAATGAATTTAAAAAAGCCCTTTACATAACAAAACTGATACAATACTCTTTTGCTTCTAGGTATGCATGTTCTCTCAGCATAAGAAGCAGCTCCAACAGTCCCTGCCCTAAATATATGTTTGGAAGAGAGAAAGATCCATGAGAAAATATTGTTAATAAATTTTGGATTTTTTTCTGGCAGTTGAAGTTCCTGTACATGACCAGAGACCAAGTTGACAAGATAGTTCTGACTTTAAAGGGACATCAGCTATTTCTCCTTTCTAAGCTTATTGTATGTCTAAGTCAATTTAAGAATGATTATACTGTTTAAATTTCTTCCTATCTGTTATAAACTCACATAAATATTTAGTTTAAACAAGCATATTCAAAGTGCCTCCTGGCAATCAGCAACAGGCCCTTCCCATACAAATACAGCTGGATGTTTTGAAATTGAGCATGATGAACTGTGAAAATACAAACCAAAAAATGTTAACTGTACTTTCTCACGAAGCTGCATCTTTGAGACAGTATTTCTATCCACTGAAATATGAATTGTTTATACTGCAATGACTCTGGCAAAATCTGCACTCCTTGGTGGGTGGCTGAATGTTCTCCGGTGACGATTACAAGAGGAGATCTTAATATTCAGCCTGCTAGAAAAGAACTCTGAAGGGTGAGGGGTGAAGGATGAAAGGTAAAAGCAATTGTGCTATTTTAGCTGTCTACAAAGCCCTTCATCAGGGCTCACTGTGATCTGTGGTGTTCATGATGAGTTCACTCACTGGTGCTGGGGCATTGCTTCATCCTGCCCATAAGCAGGGAGCCACAATTGGTCAGATGGATTTCTTGTTGAATGCCAGTTGACTATATGTGATCAGTGTTATGTACATCTGCATCCTTGGAAACACATTGGCATTTTTACAATTGACTTAAGAAGATTCAGAATCAGCAATTTTCAAAAAAAAGTAATTATTACTATGGAAACTTAATTGCTTATTAGAAAAGAGCATTTATAATGGGACATTAAATAATTAAAATCAAAACATAGTTATTAGCTAAGTAAGATTATTTTACATTCACTGCATCAATAGTAGAAATAATTACTTTTAAGCTTTGAGATACACCTAACACAAACATTTATTTTCCACATTAAACTGCAAGAAGTTATCATTCCTCATTCTTTGGATTTTTTTAACTGCGCAAAATAAATTTATGCAGAAATAATGATTGGACATAATTTTTTACCTCAACAAAATTTTTAAAATTTCTTTGACTATTGCAGAGTACTATGATGCATTAAAAAAGTAATGATTAAGCAGACAGACTTAGGACAAGTTACATAACAGATGTTTTAGCTAGAGAAGTATATGTATAATACATCTGACAAGCTTCTGTCTCTACAGATGAGCACTTGTTTGCAAAGCCACAGGAAAATGATGTCTTTGTATGCAAACTGATTAAACAAAAAAAATTATATTTAGAAAAAATGGTTTACTACGTAACTTCAGCTGTCAGAGAACAACTGCAATTTTAAAAAGTAACAAATAGAAAGTATTTTTGCTCTTTGGATACTGTTAGCATCATCAGTGTGTAAGTAATAGAAGTGTAGTTTGAGCCATTGCACTGAAATTTGTATTTGCATACAATGAGGCACAGTTTTGTGGCCATTCTAGAGCTCTCCTTCTGATCAGGAATATGCTGCAAGATGCATCTGACTTCTCACTGGGCAGCTGCAGAGGCAACTCTGAAACAGGTCTGTCAATCACCAGCAAATTTTAAAATGTCGCATGACCATAACTGCAGTATTTGTTGGCTTAACTTATGGCTGTTTTCCATGACACCAGGAGGCTGCTCCCGTCAATGTTTCCCATTGCAGGATAGCAGAGGAGGAGATCCACAGCGTCAGCTTTCTAGAAGTGTCAGCCCCAAATACTGGAGCCACACACATCTTAACTTTGTGTCTCTGCATTAAGGTGGTTCTCCAGCTCTTTTGTACCCAAAGAGGAATGTCCAGTGACATCAAAGCTACATCAATGACTGAAGCAGAAAACTGTCTTTATTTTCTCTGTCTATCTCACTGCTATGAAACTCCCTACAAAAGAATTCAGTGGATCATTTGCGGAAGGTTTGAACCTAGCAAATGGAAATTGTAAATATTTACATTTATTATATTATAAAGGAATAAAAATTATCTTGTTGAACTGGAATCAGGCAGATAATTGAACCATAGCATGTCTACTTAAATAACTATTATCTTGACAATAAACATTGATATTAAAAGACATCCCAAATAATTAATTCATACAAAGATGCTAATGACAACCATTAGATTATGTTAAGGTAATTGTAGCAAATGGAAGAGATGACTGTCTGAATATGTCCAATATTAATACTCAGGATTTAATGTCTATAATTAGTTCAATAAAAAATATATCTTTGTTTCAAATAATTACAAGCATTTTTATTGTCCAGTTTTAGCTTTCATTAACTGCAATCAGGAAAAGATCTGATTGTGTATCTGGTTTTCTTTCAGGTAGGGTTTTTTGTTTAAATGTTATTATTTAATACTTTAGCTGAGATGGCTTGAAATTAGATTTAACTAAAATTATATTGAAGTGGAGCAACAATCACAAAACAGTACCAAAACCAAGTTATGCTTGCTGTTTTTTTCCTTCTATTAATCAGTTAAAGAGCCTATTGAAATTAAGAGCAACTGAAAGTACCTCTGACATAAATGTTGCCTCTGCTGACTACAATGGAAACCATAAACTTACCCCATAAGTATAGACTATAGGATGGTGCAATGGAGATTAAAACAGAGAACTAAAAGAGGTGACATTCAAAGAAAAACATTGTCTGTGGACCCCCTTCTCTACAGATCATGACAAACACATCCATCAGTTCTTCTAACAGAAAATTAATTCCACCTCATTCACAATTATATTATATTTTTAGAAGGAAATCAAATATTGACTAAATTCACTTAAAGCAAGTCACAACCTCTCCCTTTCTTTAATAATTTCAACAGCAGGCAGACATGCTCTCTTTGGTCATCAGCTATTGGAGTGTGTGCCACAGAAGACTGGTCTAGGTATCAGTCGCATTTTTCTTGGTTTTATCACAGCATGTTGGATTTAGCCTCTAAATGCACATTTTTTATTTATTTTAAATTTCCTGATTGCTCTCTTTTTAAATAATCTTCTAAATATCTAGCAAAGTGAAGTAGTTGTCATAAAAGTGCACCTTATTACTGGGTAGTTGACTTAGATGCTTCCTCACTATTTCAGTGCAGCAAATTGCCAAAGCAGTCATGTTGGGATGAACAATTCGCTCTGACTCCCTGGGGCTTGTTACAGTGAAGCTAGACTGGACTGGGAAAGTAGTGACAGATTTTTAACTTCTTTCTATGCAATTAAAAGAATGGAAACAAAGTGAGAGGACACCACAGGAACCACTGTGCTCTCCAGAGAGCATCTTGCAGCATGTCCTGTAGATGACTGGTGGCCCACAGAGCCCTACTGGGGAGCTGCGGGAAGAGAGGTGGTTTTGTAATGAGCCTGCTTTGCTTGCAGTGTCTTATATGTGCACTTCAAAGCATGTTTTGCTACCATATATTTTATGTCCTGTACAAAAGTTGCAATTACTTTTCTTCAATTAAAATTTCAGCACTGAATAATACTTGTGAAATCATCATAATCCCTAAGTTTTTCTCATTCTACCAACCCACAGAATCACTTCACAGCATTTAGGAATAATGTCCAGGCTAAGAATAGAAGAATCAAACTAATTTTTCTCAAATCAGGATACTAGACTGAGAAACTAAAATAATAGCATTATAACTACAATAGTAGCATTAATATTGATTGAAATATTATTAGATACAGCAGTATTTAAACTGTTCTTTTAATATGTGTTTATTAAATTTCCTTTCTCATTTAAAAGCTGTCTGTTAGACTATATAACTTCATAATCTGATTTACTTCTTTATGAAAATAAAAAATGAAGTTGGTTGCATTGCTCTTTAATATGCATTGAAGAATTTTGCACATACAATTCAGGGATGAATATGTTATGCAGTTTTCTGATTATGGACATAAACAGGATGGAAATTATGTGACATATTATGTAGGAGAGATAAAAGGAGTAGTTAGGCAGGAAACACAGGCAGGAAATGTCAGTGTCTCAGATATGGGGTTACTCACCACTCTTTAAATAGGCTTCATAGTATACAATTGTTCGAACACTATTTTCCAAAGAACAGCCAAAGCTGCTTTATTTCGTTAAAGAAACAACCCTTAAATTTAGAACAATTTTGGAGAACACTGAGAAATCTGATGTTTTATGAGAGCTTGTTTCTCACTGACAGAAAAATTACATACACATTTGAAATGCATGCTCTTTTTACTATACTCTTCCTTAAATGCAAGTCGGTAATTTATCTGCATTCTCAGGTAATGATAATTCAGAAATAACTGGAAGATCAGAAGAAATACTGATAAGGTGAAACTCTATAATAAAATTTTTTGTAAGTCACACACACAAAGGTCATTAAATTATTTTTAAAAGGCAAAAAGATAATCCAATGAATACGCAAAGGAAAACGTGTTCTTTGGCTATCAGAAGCTAGTGAAAATACTTTTTACTTTTTCTTGATAAATTAAAACAATAGATTATCTCAATTTCTTTTGTTCTTAAATAGCACAGTATAATTACTGTGGGCATTTTTATTTTATTTTAGTTCTTGAAGTATCAGTCATTGTTCCATATTTATCACTACAGGCCTTTACACGCTCTGGATAATGTCTTAATGCAGTATCAAATTAGAAAATTAAATGGATTTCACATGAGTGCACAATCCAAATCTCACTAAAGGAAATGTACAGATCACAGTGAACATTGAATCAGACGCATAGTGAATAACCTAAAGCACACTATCTTAATTCATTACTATGCAAACTTCTTTTTCATGTACATATCTATATGTAAAACTTTATGATTTCCAAAATAGACATAAATGGTTATAACTTCATCAGGATTATTTTTAGCAACATATGTTGCTAAATATTGCATGAAATCAAATTATTCATGCTATTCAAGTAAGCATAATGAAACACTTCATTACGAAGTTCCACCTTCAGGAAGAACTACTTTCTAATTATAAAAATAAACAAATACAAAAACTACTAGAATAAGCTACACGTAAATGTTCACTTTTAAACACAATAAAATTAGACTGTTCTACCTTCTTTCATTCAAAGTTGTTTTCCCAGCTGTGCCCTTAACTGCATTATGTGATATATATTTTAATAGAAGAACAATTAATTTTTAGGAACTAGTACAACAGTTTAGGCTTAAAACAGTTAGGCTTTTTTTTCTTTTTTAAAAAACCGGAGAGTCACAACTGCAGGACCCATAAGCATACCAAAATGGTCTGAGTACCCTGGTATAGGGATTGTGAAGTTTAAGTTGAATATAGAACACCAGATACATGTGACAGAAATGTGTCTGTTGAATCATAGTCCTTTAACAGACAGATTCTAACAGGATCTGAAAACTGATGTAAGCTAAATCCAGTTTTAGAATACAGGCATTGTAAATAATAAGTTTTAATGAAATAAAATTATTTTGCTTGAATATTTTGCGTTCTTTTATTTTAGATCAATAAGATTAAATAAGGTACCATTTTAAAAGAAAAATATAGGGACCATGATCTTTTAGTCTCTATTTTTATAATTTTATTTTTAGCATGACAGAAAAAATAATTTCATTTCGCTGCCTAAAAAGTAGCAGTATAGTTTAAGTGTAGCCTCATTTCTTAGGCTCCCTTTACCGTTATCACCCCCTTCAGAAGGAAGTTCATCTTCCCTCTTCTGAAGAAAAATCACCGTTACTTCCAAAGAAAGCTGCTGTCGAATCCTGGGCTGTAATATCAATAGCCAACATTCTGCAACTTGCAACCCCCTGCACAAAAAGTGAAATAGTTTACATCTGTCAAAGCCAAGTTAAACCTTTCCTAGGTATTTGGCCATTCTGATTTTATTCATCCACTTAGACTGTGGTTCCTTCTCATATCTTAAGCACCAACTGCATCCAGAAGTTGTGACATGAAATGACTGCATGGAGGAGTGGCAGTGTGAGAACATTGGCCATTCCATAGGCTCAGTTCTGACAGTGGACATCATGCCATAACTAGTGTTTGGAGATGTGGACCACAGAACTATTCCACAGTCCGGAAACACCGGCTTCCTGATCTTGCTCTTTCAGTTCAGAACAATACAAATGTACAAGGCAACAAGATATTCCACAGTATTAGAAACAGTAGTACACATTGAGGAATACGATAATTGTCTTGTTGGGTTTTTTAACTTAAGTTTTCTTCTTTGAGGTGAGACCCAGCTGTCATATCTTGAGTTTTAATAAGAGTGCCAAGAATCTTCATATTATCCAGTCAAAGCCAACTAATTAACTCCTCAGGAAAAATAACCTATTAAAAAATACCAAAGTAAATAAAAGTCTGGCACTTTCCAACATACAGATAACTCTGTTTATCCAATTCAACTTTTTATTCCTGAAGCCTTTAGCATGAAATACTGCTCCAGGAAGGCTTGTGACTGTCAGAGGTTGAAAGATGAAGAAGTTTGTAACATCAAAGGCAACAAAACCACCGATCAGCATGAGCAAGAATATATATAAAAGAGAAAAGCAACAAGCTCCAGAATACAGCATGAGGCAGCTTTCCAGACACTTTTATAATCTCCAAAAGGACAGTTTAGCATAGAAGTTCACTGAATGGCAGAAATATATCCAAAGTAATAAGACATCAAAATTATTTCTCTGGTTTTTTTATTTAAAACAGAAAAATTAAATTAAGTGGATAAAAACTGTCTCAATGACTGTATAGAAATAATTCAGTCATCAGGTCTTTCCTCAGAGCTGCAGAAGAGATGAAATAATTGTCATTTAATCTATGTTAAGTGTGCACAGAGCTGCACAGAAGTTGGAAAAAAGATGACACTTCCAGCTAGTTTTCTAATGAATGATAAACAGGGATTAGGAAATGTATAAAACAGACAAAACCTCTTGCATGGACAGTTCTATTCTTTAGAAATCCCTGTCCCTAAATGGAGCTCTCTCACTTTGGGAAATCAAGGCAGAGTAGTAGTTCGGTATAAATCCAAACCTTACCACTGGTGTCCTTGGCCAAATGCTCCAAAGTATTAAAAATCTAGAAATAGCCAAATCCACCCTATTTCCAGCCTAAGGACAAGGTGGGTTTGCTTTATTCATTTGTTGAGAAGACAAGCTTTTAGGTGAAAGATCTGCCTTTTATAAAAGCACTTCTCCATGGGAAGTGATAGGAAGTTATTCTTCCACCGTCAGCTGACGCCCTTACCAAATGGATATGTGCTATTTTCCCTAAGCTGGCAGGCTCTCACAACATTGTCTTCCTCAATGGGAACCAGGCAGCAAAACCATACAAACATACTGTGGTCGCTTAAAATAAATTTTAAAAAGGGAACACGTATAAATTCAGTACGGATGGATAGGCTCCTACTTCTTTATGAGAAATCTCATTATTATAGATACATTTTTAAGAATATTAAGAGTCTGTTTAAAGATTATTATTCAAGCTTGCTTATTTCTCTATTTGTTCAATTATAGAACAGGCCATAAGTATTTACAGACAGAGGCATTGAAAACAAGCAGCTCCTGGCAGACAAGATATGACTGAACATACTGCATGAAGAGTGGCAATATTAATCTTCACTGTTTAATACAGCAACCCAAAAAGGCCATCTGTTTGTCATTTGCAAATGTTTCATTAAACCTACTGAAGCATGTGGATGACTTGGGACTCTGATAAGAGACCGGAAAAAGAACCGCATGTTTTAATTATATTAATTTCTAATTGCTTATCCTTTAGGAAATAAACAGTACTGTTTCTGATGAACACGAAACGTTTAAAAATGCAGATGGGTATATGGGCACAATCACCTGCTTACAGAACACCTTTAAAAATTCAAGCTTCACATGTGAATCCCTTATCCAATTATTTGTTCTCCCTGTTCATGGTTTATATTAATTAAAAAAAAAACAAAAACAAAACACAAAAAAACTCACCAACAATAAAACAAACAAACCATCAAAAAAAACCCAGGGGAAAAAAACAACAGAAAAAAAATGTTACTTGGTATGAATGCCATGAATACTTCATTATTGGTAAAAGACAAAACAGGCAGAAAGCTTTACAAAAAATGTTTTACCAAGCAAGACCAGCCTGATTCTTCCAGCCTGACTCATCATTTGGGCTTGATGAGGAGGAGCAGATCAAAACACGCAATAGGGGTTCACTGTGACAACTAATGAAAAAGGAAGTACTCAGAATGAAAAACTAAATCAAGCCAATGGGAGGGCCAGTGTTCATGAGTCACATTAGCTCTTTGATCCCCACAATTGTTTGCTGAACAAATTTCAGATCTGCATAAATAAAAGAAGAAACTATATAAAGACACTTGCACTCCTAATCTAAAACGTATTATTTTTCTCTTGAACTCTGAGTCTTTGTCATTTCCATTATACTTATTCTATTATACTTATTCTATTTTACAGGCAACTAGCTCCCTTTCAGTGAACAAGGTTGGGTAATTAGCAGTACTGTCAAATTTATATCTAACAGGGGCTTTAATTACCATAGAGGAAGCCTTGTTTCTTTAGTGGGCAACCAGGTTTGTGACACACTGTTGTGATCCAAGTTTTCTAATACTTCATTTTCGGGTTCTTAATATAGAAAAGTGCTCCTAAACTTGATATCTCAACTGATTTCTGTTGCATTGATTTCTATTTCTTTTTATCAGTATCACAATACCTCTTAAGTTGAATAAATGTGGTCAAAATATTGCCTAACTTGTCTTTTTACCTGATTTCTGAAAGGATGAGTCTACCTATATTAGATAGCTTCTTCCAGGGCCAGACAGATCTTTAGCCAACTAGTTGTCACAAAATATCTAGAAGTCATATCAGAGACTAGGATGATTACAGCTTCCCCCTTCTCTCCCACATTATTCAGCACCACTTGTGCCTGACAACCCCATTCACAGAATGTCTGGCTCGAGCCCCAAAGCAGACATATTTTCTCAATTAATTGATGACTGTCCACAATATGTTTTCCACAGTTTTGATCTTGTCTCTCATTAGCAGAAGGGAGTTTGATTAGCTTTTGATCCAGAAAAGCATGGTTTAGTCTGTTACATTTTCAAACAGGATCCATTATTAAAAACAGTCTTGCAGAATATTATCTGTGTGGAAGATTATATTTCACAGTGCTGGCAAAAGGCTTAGACACTCCCTGGCAATTACATTTCTGCAGCACTCTCAGATAGATGCAAACTATTTTAAAGTTGATTAAGAGTATGTATACATGATTGCATTAAGGTGCTTCACCTGTTCCTGCTGACCAGATGATCACTGATCCTTAAATGAATATGTGCATGTTCTTAGTTGATCCAATGGCATGGTAAAGTGTAGTCTGGTTTTCTAGGCCTGAGGTTTCTGAGTTTCTGAACTCAGTTTCTTCGTGGTGTTTGGGTTTGGGAAGACCTTATTCTCACAGACTTGACATAAACATCCCAAGTGTTATTGTAACAAGAGTGATGTTTTGAATTCTTTTCTGTAGGATGGACTTTTCTCTATCCATGGGTTTGGGCCAATGGGAAGAAGAGTTCTGGAACTCTTCTAACCAATGAGAGTGGCCTGTTCTAAAAGGTATATAAGAAGGGCAATTGTTTTAATAAAGAGGAGTCAGATGAAGTTTTTATAATGAGGTCTCATGTCGTCTGTTCATCACCCACAGCAACAGTAAAGTATATGATTTTCTAAGTTTCAGTATGTCAGAATTTTTTTTAAATTGGTATGAAGTACCGAAAACTACATTCAGTCTTTCCCAATATATCCAAAATATCCAAAATATAATATATATCCCAATATATTCCCAAAATATCCAAAACCCCCACAGTAACCCACTTGATTCTAAGTTACTACTCACAGCACTTTGGCTAATTTCTTTACAGTTCAATTTAAAGATTTCCAATCCCTTAGCTCATCACAGACAGTACGTACAATTTTTTTTTATAATTCCCAGAAACAGATTAAAAGACATACCCCAATCTAGGATTAAGCCAGGCTGTTGAAATACAGACTAAAGTGATTTCAGACTGTAAACCTCCACAACTGGGCTATGTCATAATTCTAGACAACAAGAAGGCAAAAGAACCCATAATCACACAGAATTTGATGTCTACTGATGTCCTGTTAACAGAGGTCTGCCTCTCTGACAATTTCAAAGCTTTCTAATGCATAAAGATTTCTGGAAAATCATCTATGAGATGAAATTATAATCTGTTTTTCCACCTGATTCACTCCCCCTGGCATTTTTCTAAACAAATAGAAATGTGGTTTAGATACCTGCCAGGAGTAATATGGTAAACTGCAGTAAGTTTAAAGGAAAAATAACATCCTCTTGATCAAAACCAATGATTATAGCATCTTTATTAGAATATCATATTAAAATGTTTTGTTGACAAGATAATTAGCTGATTTTCCCACCCCAGTTTAGTATTAGAAAGATGGGAGAGGCTTGCAGATGGGAAAATCTTCATTTTTAGCTCCTACTTTTCCCTATGAGGCCCTAGCTGGAATAACTTTCATTTTTTGCTCATGTCCATATTCTCCCGCAAAAATGGCTTTACAACCCTAGTTGTCAGCTTTTTCATATTGTATCTGACTTCCCATGTCTTCCCTTCTTCCCCATTCCCAAGCTCATTCTTCATTCCCAGGCTCATAACTCTGACTCCTGCCCAAACCATTTCACTCCCGTCAGAGCGGATCTGCTGGTCATCCTTCTTTTGATGTAGCCCAGAAAACATTTAGCTTTCTAGGCACATTATCGGGTCATATTGAGCTTCTTGTCCACAGACACAAGTCCTCCTCAGGGCTGCTTTCAATCCATTCTTCTCACAGCCTGTTCCTGGGATTGCCCCAAATGAGGTGCAGGATCCTCCCTAGAGTGTGTGCAAAGGGCAGAGAGACCAGGGCAGAAGAAACCCTGCCATAATCACTGTATAATGGAGAACTTCCAACATATGATCAAAGGAACCTCCATAGATTGCTTTGCAGAAGATTCCTGATCTGGAAGGAAACAAATATAAACATTTTTTTCAGAAAGAGTTATGGGGAAACTGTTTAATACTTTCATTCTCTTTGGATAGAGCTACTGCTATTCATGATATATTTAGCATATAGCTTTGGGCAACAACCAGCTGCTAATTTCTCTGGTAGGTAATCTATTAGTGCCCAGTTACAAATAGCACTTCTATCACAAATTCAGTGGATTTGCAAATGTAGCACTGATAATTATCAATGACAAACGTTGAGCCATAAAGTCCTAGTTTATGTTCAGTCAAGCATCTCTGACGAAGCAACAAATTCATTCTCCCCAGTGGTTCATGAACTGTATACTGAATAATAAATAACACAAAAGAATGCCAAGGTCTCTACTCAGGAAATTATTTACAGAAATGCTGCAGATGCTGTGGTGGCAAAAAGTCAAGCTGTGTACATATGCAATTGGATTTTCTTGCACTACCTTTGAAGTACTCCTTTGTGCAATCCTATTTTTAGGAGCCCTGATGATTATATCCTTACCTTATACCTTTTACATATAGTTGAACATGTATTCGGTCTAAAAGAAGTCTTTCATGATGTGTTTCTCCTACTTCTGCCAACAACACAACCTGTCAGTCTCTTGTTACTTGGAAGATATTTGCTAGCAATTCTCTACCAATGTAATATATATAATTTACAGTCAAATTTCAGGTGGTAGATTAATTCAACCTGCTGAGAACACTGCTGAGATGTGGAAAAACCGCAAAAAAAAAAAAAAAAAATTACACAGAAGAAACTGCCAAATTTTGAAGTTGTATAGCAGTTTTCAAAGAGGTAGGTCAAGAAAGTTTATGCCATTATTCCAGATACAAAGTACTAAATTAAATACCCAAAACCAGAAGATGAACACAGTGCTATGCCCTTAACTACTACTCATCAGTCATAGAAACCATAACAAATAATAGTCATTGAAGCAGTACAAGTTTGTAGAAATTTTAAAGATGGAATATATTTACTAATTGTCTAGAACAGAAAGTGATTAAAATTTGAAACAATTTTTTTTCAGGACATTGTCTTTTTACCCATGAATCAGATTATTTCATTGACAAATGAAAAGTCAAGAAAGCAATAAATCTTGTCTTCTTTCAACACAGAAATAAAAATGAGATGGAGAGGATCTGTTAAATCTTTGACTTAAATCTTTGAGACTGCTCTTCCCCTGATTCAGTTCAACTATTAAGTACTGTAAGAATTTCTTCCACACGACAGAGTAATATAAGCACCTGATACTTTTATTGCTTTTATTAAAGAAGTGAAACAAGGTGTCTAATTCAATAGAAAGGAATCTGTTTTTTGTCTAAGTGGGTCCTAATTCCCAACCAAAGGCAACTTGCCACAACTACCAATACAAAAATTAATTACTAAGTAATGAAGAAATATATTGTTTACATTTTAACATATTGAAAACACTTAATAAACAATTTAAAATAATTGTAACACTGTAGGAGTTACTCGTCTAAAAGAGATTTTATCTTTTACAACTCAAGATGAATCTTCAAGTGTAAAGGTTTAATTTACTTGAAAGTCATGATTCAAATAAATTATATTTGGAATTCCATTATACAGAATCTAACTGAAATGTAAATATGTGAAAAATATTTTAAAAATATACAATTAAATTAAATAAAATTTAAGGGGTTTTTTAATTAATTTAAATCATTATTTATGATCAGTGAATTATACATTTAGATTAAATTTTATTAACAGGCAGAGGCAGAAAAATGCTGAAGCATGTATTGTGATAACTGAGAACTTATCACTAGACCAGACCTGAAAATGAAACAAGAAGACTTTGCTCTGAGAATCCAAATATTGAACAAATATTGTTGTGTAAATATTAGACGAGATCTATACATTATCTTTGAAAAATAAAATCAAATTTTCAAACATGTAAAATAGTTAAGAAAATGTGGTTTCATTATCAGTTGCAGTGTTATGAGTAAAACACTACCAAATCCACTATTCTTTTAGTTATGGATAAAATCGTGCCTTGAAATCTGTGATTTCAATGTCAGTAGGTTACCAAAAGCTACAGTTTGTTGGAGATTAAATTAGTGACTTCCACCATAGCCTCTTTCTAATTACACAAATAACATAAGCAGTAAAGCACTGGATTACATTTCTTCCTTAAAGTAAGCAATTTGTTGTTCTAATTCTGGCTTGCACTAAGCTTGAATCAAATTATATGCATGTTAGATATATCCAAGATAAACACACAATCTCACAATCAAAAGAAATTCTTGCAATTGCATGTTCTACTCTTTTTCAGACCTAGTCTCAGGAATATTTATTACTCTTAAGCAAAGCTAGATCAATTTTTAATTAATCATAAAACAGAAATAGCTATTTTGTTTATTACATGCAGAAGGACTTTTTGTTCCTACTCAAACCTACTCAGCCTTGAAGCTAAATTTCCTAAGCAGAGATGGCTTACTGAGTGATGTGTTGGCATGATGTAGCAGAAGAGCATTACAATGGACTTTAACAAGGATTTTTATGAAGGTCATGCTAAATTCTTAGCACCGCAGGTCTTCATGTACCATGCCTATCTGTAAAATGCATAACTTTTTGAGCCTTTGGCATAACTGAAGTCAAAGACTCAAAAAGAAACCATACCAAATCAAGGTAAAAATGCAGTTGTTGCTACAGGTAGGATAAGGAAATATTGAAACAAACTGTCATGGAAAATTTTGGGGACCCCATATTGATAAATTGTGTCTGAATACATTGCTGGAGAACACACACTAAAAATAATTGTAATTGGCAGGGTGCCTATGTGGATCTCTCTGCCTGCTGGAATAGACAATAGAAAAAGGGATTGCAGCCCCTTCTTTCCTTGAAGTGTATGGAGTAAATGAACAGCTAAGAATTGAGAGTCACAGAAATAACCCTGCTCCTGGTTCTGCCCCTCTTAAGTCAAATGATTTTCACTTACATCACCATATTTCATCAGGCATTATGTGCCTGTCTGTGTTTTTGGAAATTTATTACTGATTTATGATAATTTTGCCATCAACAAATATTAGTTATAAATATTGGAAATTAACATTTTGTTAGTAGATATTTAAAAGGAAATCAAATCTTTCTTAAATAGTGTTTACCTTGAATTAAAGAGGAGGCTTGTTGTTTTCATTTCAGCGCAAAGCTCATTTAATTTAGTTAAATACTCATTTCACTCCAGAACAGAGACAGCACAGCAAAATCTACTCAGGAAGGAGATGGTATTAGGGTATTTTTCTATAATCAGACTCCATTTTCTAAAGTCTTTGCCTCCTAATAGATGTAAAATTAATTAGGTCTCTTTATTAACCTTCAAGGAAAGAGCTGGCTACTCTTTCCATGAAGAAACGATGTGTTCATGGTTCTAAAACTCCTTTAGAAGTCATAGCAAAATAGAAGCAACTTTTAGACAAATCTCTATGGAAAATGGCATGGGAAAAGGCAATAAACACATATTTTCCATTTTTCCATTTACCTCATGCTATTTAGAATGCCTGTCATCATCCATCTCTGTTCCTGAAATATTTAATCTGTGAAATTATAATAGCCATAGGACCCGCCTTCACAAATATTTTGCAAATCATGCATAAACATTGATAAATGAGCTGAGCAACATCACTATGATATTGCTCTTCAATTAACACTCAAAAGAAACAAATGCAGAGCAATGCAAATCCAACCACATTTAAAAAAAAATAAAAAAATGAAAGATCAATTCTTTTCTCATCCTTTCATCTCAAAATGCTGGGAGAGATCCAAAACTACACTGAATGGTCCCAGGATGTCTGGCACAAATCACCATACAATGCACTTTTGTCCTCTAAATGCCCACAAGTTTGTCACAAAACAATTCCTTTGCAGTACTTATTTTAGGACTGGACTGTGAAGAGTTGAGACCGTTTCTCCAGTCAAGGGTGTTGAAGTTTTTCACTTCATCTTTCAACACCCTTTTCCCCTTCCCCAGGAGCAGCTGTCCCTGAGTGTCTTTACCTTAAAAATTTACCTGCTGCCCATGGGGAGGGTAGTGACTTGAAGCTTGCAGGACTCCAAAGGGACTTTCCTGGCTTTGCATAAGTCTTCTGAAGGTTGGCTGGAGAACTATCAGATCTATAAGAAAAGGACTTCAATAATGAAAACATACAATCTAATGCTACAACAATTATTTCACCACCAGAAATTATCTATCAGTCACTCAGTCATACATTCTTTTTTACTATTGACAAAATGGTGGGTTTAGGTTTCAAGTACTAATCAGCATATAAATATCATTGTGAAGTAAGTGTATTAGAGTATTAAATGTATTAGAGAAACAATTAGAGCACACAGCATATTAATCAGCTTGGAATGAGTGTACTGGTCCAAGGTCAAACACAATTCACTAAAAGCAAAACTGTGTGTCCACAGAACACCAGCAAAGTTTCAGATCAGATTTCAGAGTTCAGAAACTGAATGAGTCTGTATCTAATCATAATGGATAGCTTACTCTAAAGGATCTAAAGGATCGAGCCTTAAATTTGATATATCACTTTTAAGTTAAAAAGTAACAAGTTCTTTCAACGAAAGAATTCTTGAGGCTTTCAGTTTTACAGATCTTGCAGTGCTGCATTTCCCCTTGCCGTGGTAGCTCCAGCCCCTCTTCCCGTGATGAACTTCCTTTGCCTGTCACAGTGTCACCCACCTCCCCCCACAACCCCTCACAATCCACACCCTCCAAGCCCAGGGCTGGGGCTGGCTCCCAGATGGGCTGTGCTGAGTTGCTGAGCAGCACTCACCGGTGTCTGACCAGCTACAGGCCAAACAGGGCAGGCAATTTGCAGGTTTTCTCCCAGGGAAGGCTTCCTTATTAGCTGCAATAGGAACTATATTTAAGTAACCTAATAACAAAATGTCTGTTCATCTGAGAAAATGTTATTAACATTGAACAGCAGAGTAAATCTTTGTTCTCATGGAACAGAGATATACCGATAAACAGGAAGAATGATTGAATAGCCTTTATTGCCTTGGAAAAGCTGCAGAAAGATTCTGTTAATGAAACCCACATAAAGAACGATGTATTCACCACCTTACACTTCCAAAGAGAAGCCTAGCAGCAGGGCTTTTTTCCTGACTTCTTTTTGTCCATTTGTAGATGAATGGGAAAATAGGCAAAAATCACAAATAAAACCTGCTATTCCATACAACAGCTGACTGTGCTACCAATCCCACATGCCAGATGCTATACTGCCATGACCAAATCTGGTGCTGACATAAATATTGCCCATACTTGTAAATTGAAATTATTTTTGGATGCAAGACATATTGACTTTTTTTTTTTAATCTAGAAAGCTTAGACGTACAAGTTTAAAATAAGCCATTACTGTTAATCAAAATATTGTTTTAGATTTTCAAACATTCTTAATTACTTTGCATAACAGGTATAGGGACAAAACCTTCTTTTTCTCTTTTTTCTTCCCTTTCGAAAATGCCATAAAAAATCTTACCTAACTTGCTGTACTATGTTATGTGCTTGGGTGGATGTCAGAATAAATTGTAAAGTTTATATCCCTGAGAACCTTGAGTTCTGTCAAGTTAAATTTTCAGGCTGAGTGGGGTGTCCATTAGGAGCAGGTGGTGGCTCATGCAGTGACACACTTAGCTGAATAAAAGCTTAGTTTCCAATAAGATCCCCTTCCCATTAGATTAGAAAGAGGTAAACCAGGGAAAAGGACAGAAGACAGAGGAAAAAGTACATTTCTGGATGCAGTAAAAATGAGGGAAATACAGCTGAGATCTCTGTAACTCCAGACAGGAGTGCAGGCTACCTGTACACCTCATTTCATACAAGTGTCACAGAAAATCACTGTCAGAAGGCTCATGAAAAGCAGACATCCACTGCCAATATTTACACTGAAATCAACAATTTTACCCAATGTTACCAGGCAGTGTTTAGTGATTCAGAGGTTTTCCACTCAGGTGACAACTTGTCAATTATATCAACTTCAACTTGGACAAGCTGAAGGGGGACACGGGACAGGGTTGCTGAGAGAGGCTGGAACTAGGTAAGACCCTGAGAAGCTTGATCTGACTTCACAGTTGGATCCACTTTTAGCAGGAAGGTTGGACCAGATGATCTCCAACAGTTCCTTCCCATCTAAAACTCTTCTATGATTACCTGTGGGTCTTAGGAACATTTCTAATTGACACTAGTTGAGCACACAATGTCAACCAAAAATAATTTTGCCTGTGTTTATCTTTGTTCATGACTTTTCTCTGTACAGTTAACTTATTGCCTACTATTTATCTATTACCATTTTTCTCTCATACCCACCTCTAGGCATTCCTCTTCCCTACTGTCATAGAAGGATCTCCTTTTTTCCCTGTTGCTCTGTCCCCAGGAATGATCCATAGAAGGAAAAAAAAAAAAAAAAAGAGATGGACTCCCAGTTTAGATGTCAGGTTCAAGACCAAAGAACAGTTTTTTCCCCTTGCTCCCCTTGTTCCCATGCTCCATCCTAGACTAGGGCATTTCCAGTGCCAAGCAGAATCTTTAAGGTATGTTGTGTATTTATGTGCAAACATAATTATTTAAAGATTTAAAAATTGACTACTTCCTCACAAATTCCTGCAAAATGAAGTGCTAGGGAAAATTAATTGTGGATGTTAATTCAGACACAATACAATTTTTCGTTTTTTCCCTAGACATATTTTAAAACATTTCAGAAATGTCTGAATGTCTGACACTTCCTAATCAAGCACCAAGGCAGATAGACAGTGTGGGATATTTTTCCTCCAACTGTGAAATATTTACAAGGCTATAAGCAACCAAAACCTGAAACCTACAGTGGGAATTACTCAGTTATCTCAACAAAATAAGGTGTTATCAGCCATTCCAAAATGAATCTCTTGGTCATTTCTTAAAAATTGATATTACAAACTAACAAAGTAGAGCATAAACTTACATGACAATATACCTGCTCTCTAACTTTAAGTATCTATTTACCAGTCCAAATAAACCTAAAATCAAGCCTGGTAAAATAAAATTTTGTTATTTCTTCATCGAAATAAAAGCTCTGAATGGAAATGGCATGTCTCAAAAGCAGTGGCTTGGCTCAGGTGATGTTAGCTGTTACATGAGTTTTACCAAATATACCAAACTTTTTGTTTTGGTCTAACATATGAACTTCTATTTCCTTCAAGAAAACAACTGAACTATTTCTCTGCAGTTATGGCAGGGCTTAGAAAAATGTGAGAGAAGCAGATGCCTGCTGGATCTCACCACCAGAGGTGAATAGGCAAGGTTGGAAAATAGGATGAGCATTGGTTACATCTTTCCACTTTCCCAGCCAAAAGATTTGTAGTAATAGAAAGATAAAGTAATCCTGCAGCTACTGAGGACACTAACTTAAAAAGGAATAAAAGCATAGATGACCTGATACCTCAGAAAAACTATTCATGAATACTGTCTGAGAACATGCTTTGATGTTCAGCTGGGTGCAAGCCAGGAGTCACATCACAAAACCTATAAACAAAAAAAAAAAAAAAAAAAAAAAAAAAAACAACAACAAAACAAAACAAAACAAAACAAAACAAACAAAAAAAAAAAAAAAAGAAACTGTGCGGGTACAGACTGTTCAAGTTGAAATAGATAGCAATGGCCAAAGATGAAGAAAACAAAGTTGTTTTAATATTAAAAAAACCCCAGCTTTACTCTCAAAACTTAGTTCTACAAGTTAAGAAAATTAACCTTTGCACTTCAATTGCCAAACAAAAAAACACAAAAAAAAAGAAACATGAAAAAAGGAACTAGTACTTAAAACAGACTCAGATTCTTACTTGGATCTTAATCTTACCAATGTCTCCTCCCACACTGACCTTTGTAAGATCCTGCTGGACACAAGCATGAAAACAGAAATCAGTTCTATGAAATCCAGAGATAAATGTATTAATGCATTTATATGAGGCCAAGAATAACCACAGAAGGTGTACAAATTGTTTTGTCCCTGTAGCTTCTTCCAATGCGTATGATCATTATCATTGTATTGATGCCAAAAACCCAGGGAGCTATATTTAAACTCCAAAATTTGGAGTTTAAAATGCTAATCATATTTACATAGAAAGGGAAGGAAAACTCATAAAAATATATATGACTTATTGACTTATTTGTGTTCATTAAAAGCAGATGTTCTCTGTAGCCAAAATACCCCTAGGAACTTACTGGAAGAGAAAAGCTGACATGGTTGGTTAAAGCATGGTAGCTATTTTACCCCACCATGTGTTGTTTTTCAAGCTTCTAGCAGTCAGATGGCTGATGGAAAATAAGCACAGTCATTTGAGAGGGCACAGGAGTTATCAAATAATAAAGGCTTTGCCTTTTGGATAAAAACCAATCGGTTCTTGTGGCAAAAGAGCAAAATTCCTTTCAAAAGTTAGAATGGATTTTTTTCCACTGCCTAGAGTGTAGGCTTCCCATTTGAAATATTTTATTTACTAATGCAAATAAAACTTCAGGCTTTTTATATATCCTTGATCACAGGAGTTCATATGATTATAGACTTTCAGAAAATCAGAAGAAGGCAGATCTCACATTCTAACATCTGCTTTATAAATCTCTTCCTTCTGGTTACTTACTGACAGGAATGATAGAAATTAGTATGTCCTGGGGGAAAAAAAATAATTTGGATGCCATGATGATCTTAGACAGCCTCAGATTTTGTATTTTAAATTTCTGGTAGATCTGAAATATTTTATTAAAAAAATATAGCCCAAGAGAGGAAAAAGAAAGATCAGTTCAGGGAACTGATAAAGGGACAAATTTACCTGAATAAATAATAAATGGAGGGATGTCCTTTCTCTCCTGCATATTTAAAGCTTTCTGAATTGAGCAGGTCAGAAGACTCTAAAGTGTCATTTACCAGAACTACTCAGTTTTAACTCCAGCAATACGTACCAACATGACTCTCTTCAGTCTCTTATCAATTAAGTCAGCCATAAATGAGGCTATAGTGTCTATTAAGTACGTACTGAAATCACTTATACCATATGTACATAACCATTAGCAAAGCTGACTGCAGTCCCACACGTTTAAATGGCAGAGACACACTAATGGCAGAGACAATGTACAGTATCTCCCACTTTTCTTTCTTCAGGGACTGGGCACTGTAATCCCACCTCAGCTGTTTTCTTTCTAACATGGTGTCTCAAGGAAATGAGGCTTGTGCAGACAGACTGACTGTCACAGTAGCTGTCTGTCTCCCCAAGGACTAAGTTTCAGCCAAACTTACAGAGGAATGGAATTCTCAGACATAACATTAGACCAACAAGCTTCATAGAAATAATCACTGGGTAAAGGAGAAGTAGCAAGCAAATGCTCTGATTGTGGGAAGAAGAACCAAGCAAGTGAATGTGAGCATTTTACCTTTACTGGAGATTCCATCTGGACAGGATACCCAGCAGATGCTCTACTCATATGAAAATCTTCAATAGGAGTTTGTAATCAAGTGCAAATGCAAAGACTTAAAAAAGAAGTTTTCTTGTTTCAGGATTTGAAATAAATAATTGCTTTTTCAGAACATTGAAATGAGAATAGAAATAAACAGGGAGATAGAGAGGGTAAGTCTTCACCATATGCTCTCTCATGTTCCCAAACATTTCTGCTTTACTTAATGTTACTGGAGGTGATGAATAAAGCATTGGATTGTGGAAGCCTCTTATTCCAACATAATGTTTTTTTTCCTACAAATAAAAAGATGCTTCTGTCCTTCATTTGTTGGGTAATCATTTTTCAAAATACTCTTTTCCTCCACTTTAAAATCAGTCTCAAGTTCTAAACCTGTCAATTTGCTTTCAGATACATTTGAAGTTTGAAGTATAAGCTGTCCTGAAATATTTTCTGATTATTCTGAATATATTACTTTTACTCAGTTTTCCATTTTTCAATACCCAAGTGCTCAGATGCTATCAGCCATCCAGGTATTTTTGGAAATGAATACCTATTAAAAAAGACCACAACCTCAACTGAGTACACTGTCAAGAATATATAATATGTTCTTGAATTTACCCTTAATAAAAACGTATTCATTTATATACAGACATTAACCACTATTTTGAAACTAGGATGTGATCAAAGCCATAATTAGGTCTCATAACTTTTGTCAGATCACATGCCTCAAAATACAGGCACATTTAAAAAAAAAAAAAAAAACCAAAAAAAAACCACCACATTTTTTAAATCAGTATTTCCCTTCTTACAAATATCATCATTTAAAGGGGATTCTCAGGCACCCCTGACTATGAACTTAGCCTAAAACAGATGTTGATTCTGACTTCTGCCTCTGCACAAGACACAAGCAAGACTGAGACTGCAGGACAGGGAATTTCAATCTCTACAAACATAAGTTTACTTCAGAGCAAACTGCCTTGAACAACACTGCAGTCATTTATGTCCTGAAACTGAAAGAAGAGAAAGGTTCTTTGCAAAATCTGAAGTGGGTCAGAAGCACGCCCTGTGTGAGGGGTCACCCCAGCATTCCCAAAGGCACTGTAAACAAGAAGGCAGTCCATGGTCATTATGGAGATGCATTATGGAGTTGCTGCAGTGTACTGTGTCAGTTTATGGTTGTAGCAAAAAGAATAAGCAGCATAATGAACATGACTCTGCATATAAACAAAATTCTACCCTTACAGTCACCCTTGCTGCTTTCAAGATGCACAATTACGAATAATGGGCAATGTGCTCTTTTACTTCCAGATGATATATTGACTAAAGAAACAAGCATAGAAGCTGCCTTCATGTCCAGGATCATAGTGACAGTTCTAAACAGATTTTTCCTTATGTCCTTTATTTTCCCAAAGTAACTATTATTAGTGGATGGTTGTGCTCATCCCTGTTATTATTGAAGTAAAGTCAGAGCAGTTTTAGATTGGATTACTATGGATAATAAAAGACTTTGAAAAGTAAGTATTGTTCACTAAAGTAATATACTATTTTATTTCTTTCCTGCTTAATTTTCCTATGTTATTTGTCAGCAACTTATTAAAAGCTAGTGGTAAAACATCTGATTTAAACAGGACATAGGCTGGGCTAAAGGCATCATAATAGTTAGGAGATTTGGTTTCTTCTTTTAAAAATATAAAAATGAAACACTGGTTTTACATCTTCTAAAAAGTATTTTTGTTGACTTGCAGCCATAACTCATTGTCATAAGGAGTTACAGATCTCTAATTCCCTTTTGAAGGAATTTGTGTCAGAAACTTGTCTGTCCTTTTCAGACACGTAGCTACACCCCCAACACACCCCGAGCAGACTCACAGCACTGCTCTACTAGATCTGGTGCCTTTGTCAGCCTGGATAGTCCTTTGGCACTGTGATCTGACGTTCCGTTCATTGGCCTCAGAGTGGAGGCTCACAGCTGACACCTCAGGGAGAAGGAGGTGCAGAGGAAGGCTGTACTGATCTACTAGATAGGTTTTTTAATTGTTTTTATTTTTTCTTCGTTTTTTTTTTTATTCCTGTGCAATGTACCACCTTGTGTACTTTCTCCCATTCTGTAAGTTCAGGCACAGTCACCTGACAGATCATGTCTGACATGTATGACAAATCTTAAGACTGACCATTCATGATCTGCCATATTCAGCACGTGGGGTCTTGGAATGAGACAGAAAATGTGCAGAAAAGCACCATGAAAAGTATGAGGGGGAGCAGGACGTAGGAGCCAATTAAATGAGTCACACACTCAATATAAGATACTTCAAGAACCTTCTCAATCTCCTACCAGTGCTGCATATCCACAAAATTGGTTTGAACTATAACTCCCAAAAAATACAGCCACTCCAGTGCTGTATCCATGAACAATTAAAGCAGAGAGTGAGATTGTTCATCTTCTTTTACTTCATAACTGATATTTGCATATCTAGAGTATTCACAAATACTTTGTATATTGCTGTGGGTAGTATCCATGTTTCATTAGAAAATCCACTTGCATGTTCTCTCTTTAGACAATATTTCACAGTTGCTGTAGGACATCACTGCATTCCATTATAATGCAAAATTAATCTGGTGTTCTAAAAAGATTTTCTGCTTTATTTTGGATATATGAAGTAGACATAGTGTTCCAAGAAATTAGTAATGCCTGAGGGCATGCAAATCACCTTTTAAAGTCCATTACCCAGGTTTATTTGCATGAAGAACTGCATTTTAAAGGTTAAGTTTCCTGTTATCATAGAAAAGCTACTATACTGCTTTAAAATAGACTGCTCAAGGCCATGACAAATTACTTTCCCAAATGTCCTTACTTTTAAAGGCTCAATTCAGTGAACCTATAACTTATTGTTAATTTGTAAAATTTTCTCAAGTTCTGCCTACAGAATAGAAAATGAAAATGAAAATAAATTGTCCTCCAGTGTTTAACAATGCCTTCTTGCATATAGACATGCTCTGAAGATTTGAATACTTCTTAACAAGATCTTTGGGTGTTTTTGAGATCTGCAGATTCAAAGACTTATGGATCCTAAAGATCCACAAGGCACACAAAGCCACTGACACCTTCATTTTTTCAAACTTTTATTTCAAGAGCAAATCTATCTCAAAGTAAAAATTCATCTCAGAATGTTCATTTATTTTTCATTTAATGTATGAAACACACCTTGGGATGGAGAATATCTCAGTGTTTTTGAAGTTATCCAGGACATAAACTTCATGTTCAGTAAGTTATACACAAACTTGATGGTGCCAGCACAAAACAAGTAAAGTAAATCAATTTGATAAACAGAGATATTTAAGATGTATCTGATGATATTTTTCCAATCTTTGGTCTTATGAAATCCTTGAGAAAACGAGGACATCAGGTAGGACTGCAAGTAACAGCATATTTGCCAAACTGAGGAACCAATATTTTGAATACTAAAGAGGCATTGGAACGTAGAAAGAGCCAGAAGTCAGGGCTATATCAACAAATAAAAGTAGTATAATGATTTTATTCTGAAATATATACACTCCTAATGAGAAGCTTGATTTAACATTAGCCATTCCTACTCCCTTTTCAACAGTACTTACCGGCTGATGGCAATTCTGAGGATAGAATGAGAAAAGATGGCACTGGTGGACAGGTGATGACTCAAACATCCCCTCTAGATCTGCAGAGCTACGAAAGTGGAAACAGGGAGTAAGAATATGTCTGAGTGACAGGAAGAAAAGTCAGTTCTGAGTGCCCAAGTAAGGAGAGCGAGGAACCATTTGTCCAGATATGGAGTGAGTACAATCTTCTCACATCCCCACACTGGTCTAAAGACTCATTTTCTTTGTCCTTAGTCTAATAAATATAATTCATTCCATGTGGGACCAAAATAGGAGCTTTTCAGAAGAAAAAAAAAAAACCAAAAACAGTCTCTCTGATTCCTTGCTGATTCCTTGGAGACTGAGAAGCTGAGTAGTGTCCTGTCAGAACAGAAGACTTGTTCTCAGGGTGCAGCTTCAAACTGGTTGGAAAGCAGAGCCAAAAAGAATAATGGAATAATTAAGGTTGGAAAAGACCTCAAAAATCAATGAGTCCAACCTTTGACCCAACGCTACCATGATAACTAAACTACAACGCTGAGTGACATCTCCAGTTGTTTCTTGAACTTCTAAGATTAGTGACTCCACTACCTTCCTGGGTGATATTTAACCACCCTTTCAGGGAGGAAATTATTCCTTATGTTCAACCTGAACCTCCTCTGGTGCAGCCTGAGGCCATATCCTCTCATCCTGTCACAAGCTGCCCGTAGAAGGGATGGGCCCCACCTGGCTACAACCTCCTTGTAGGTGGTTATAGAGTGATAGGGTCTCCCCTGAGCCTCCTCTTTTCCGTCAAACAATCCCTCTGCCATTCCTCATATAATTTACTCTCTTGACCCTTCACCAGCCTCATTGCCATTCTCAGGACTCTAACTCAATGTCTTTCTTGACAGGAGGGGCTCAAAACTGAACACAGGATTTGAGGTGTGGCCTCACCAACACCAAGTTTAGAGGGCAAATCACTGCCCTTGTCCTGTGGGCCATACTATTTCTGTTGCTAACCAGGATGCCATTGGCCTTCTTGGCCCCCTGGGCACACACTGGCTCATGTTCATCCAATGTCACCAGCACCCCCAGGTCCTTTTTCACCGGGCCATTTTTCAGTCACTCTGACCCAGCACATGTAGCAATTGCTTAGGAAAGATAACACACAAATAATGGAAGCACCCCCCCCTTCCTCCTCCTTTTTTTAGCTTTTACATCTGAACTGACACCATATGGTATGGAATATCCCTTCAGTTGAGTCAGCTGCCCTAGTTGTGTCCCCTCCCAGGATCTTGCTCACCCCCAGCCACCTCATGAGGGGGATGGGGGGGAATGCTGAGGGACGGGGCTGATGCTGTGCCAGTGCTGCTCAGCAGTAGCCAAAGCACTGGTGTTATCAACACCTTTCTAGCTACCAAAGCAAAGACCAGCACTGTGAGGGCTGCTGTGGGGTAAACGAATTCATCTCAGCCAGACCCAATAAACTATCCTAAGAGCAATTGCAACTTTCAAGCGATGGTTTTCTCTTATTGTCTGATAAGAACCTTAAAACACTTGTCTGCCACAGCCATCCCTGCCAGACCTGCTTTTTGTTCTCTCCATCCCCTGAGGCACTGCAGGATTCCCAGTCACACAGACAGGGTAGAGGACACGTTCTGCTTCAGGGAATGCCAAAAGTATTAGAGCCTTGACAGGACCATGCATGTGTGCTTGTGTCTTACAGCAGAGTCCAGACAGGATCCATGGCCCACGTGTTTGCCACTAAGGAGCTTGGCCCACTAGCTGTTGTCAAACTATTTAGTGAAATATTTTTGTGATGAAAATATTTGTGCCAGCTGGGGGTAGAGGACTCCCCTCAGGTACTCATAGATCTGTGCTTAAGTCCTTGTGCAACTTGCATCCCTGTCTTCTTCTGTGGACTAAGAGTACATGCAGAGGGACTGCAGACCACGTCTTTCAGCTCACGGAAGTACTCTAACCCTCAGGACTTACACTAAGAGAGTTAATTTAGGATGGAGAGAGGGGAATCACAAAAAAAAGAACATGACTCTCTGACCCTTACTACTGTGTGATATCTAATGTATGTAAATTACATACATTATGTAAACATAAATGTGTGTTACATACTGTGTGATACATAATGTATGTAAACAGGACTTAAATTGGAGGACAGAAATCCTTTTTCCTGCATGAGAACTATGGCAGAAAATACATGCCCTTGCCTGAAGCAGAGGGTAAGAAGAGAGAAGGAAGAGGATATTCCCTTCTTTCAGTACCTCCCTCCTAGTTAATCTCTAGCCTAGTACTTACGTTGCTTGTTCATGAAGGTGTTGTAAACTTCCTGTAGCCAAATGGCTTCTGAAAAAGTCTTTTATTGATGAATTTCATTATATAACTGTAATAAATTTACAGTTTTAATAAAGAAACTTAATATTGAAGATACGAGAGGCATTTCTGTATTTGTGGGGACTTTCAAGATCACATGGTAAATGTTGTTATTAAAAGACCTTATCAGGCCCCATCAGTCTGTCTGGCACTGCACAGGACATGAAAACAAGCACTGAAAACCTTCCACTCTAATAGACAGTTTGGTGTAGGGGCAGGGAAACACAGGCAGGATCCTGATGGTTTCGGAAGGAGCAGACAGCTATTAGCAATTTTCTGCAATAAGAATCTCTATTGGTGATGCCAGAAACCTTACACTTGTACGGATTATCAAAAGAGAGGTTTCACATTCTAATTAATGTACTGTCAGCTTCACACAGCTTGTGCCCATGTCTGATCAACAGAGATTTTGGAGAGGCACTGTTTTCACATCAGTGCCATTTGGTAGAGGAAAGATAAATACCAATTGTTCTAATCAAAATTAGATTGTAAAAAGCAATCTTCTTCTAATTTAGTATGTAACAAGTGACAAAAGCACCTTTATGTTGTGAAATAGCACAAGGGATTATATTGCATCATGCCATGTTCAAATTTGTCAGCATTCAGTGGAAATGACGAGTTGCTGGGCTTATAACCAGCGGTTTCCAGACTTACAAGAATCCTGTGGTTCTGAACTCCTTTCAGACCGTTCAATACATCCCTTGATGATTTCTCTGCGAAGTCTGCTTATTGGCAGATGGACTCTCTCTGTAAGCTAAGCAACTCATGAAAGGATGATCACAACTCCCACCAATTTTTTTAGTATCTGGGCCATGAGATCTCCAATATAAAAAGCAGATCTCAGTCATCATTAATTAGAAAAATAAAATTGGAAATCAAAATTCTAATTGCTTTAATTGGACTTCAGTTTGATCTGGATCCTGCCCTCCCCAGTGCAATTATTACTATGTCTAGATCTCATGGCTGGAATCTAAATAACTTAGCTACAAGCAGTACTGTCACTTTGCACCTACCAGTCCTCCATACTTACTGAGGTCTGAATAAGCTGCAATAAAAATCCTTATTTCGGTTTACTTCAATCCAAGTACGCACAAAACTCACAAATGGACAGCTACTCCATATGCTAACACAGAAGGAATTTTCTTTCCAGAAGTAAGTATTTAGGAAGAAATCGGGTCAACATTTTCAGTTTTGAAAGCAGGGGAAGAAAGACTACAAAAGTGATTACCCTCTTTCTCAGACTGTATTAGTACGTGATCAACTTAAATTTCACCCAGTATTTTGTAGTAACAAGGTAATCAGTAAAGTTTAATGGTTTAGTCTGAATGAAGAAAACAAGGTTCTTTAAACAAATGAATATTTCAATGGAGAGTCTGAAATAAATCCACATTCAATCGATAACCTCAAGATTAAAATTACTTCAGTGCTGTATAGCTTAACCGCATAGAAATTCAGCACAAAATAAGAATGATGAATAAAAAGATGAATCTTTATGATAAGGTAGTGCTCAAAAAGAATTTTAGTTTGCTTGTAGGGTGAATTCTAGGACAAGGTGCCAAAAGCCACGAACCCTCATATTAAAATATGTAGCCACGAACCTTCATATTGAAAAAGACTTTGCTATGTGCCCTTAAAAGAAAAGTGTGATTTCCAGCAGCTTTAATACGCAAGCCCATTTGCTCAGAGCTATTGTATAAACTGTATGTCTGGATGACAATAAATCCATGATGTCTGTTATTTGCTACAGTAGCCCGTGTTCAGTTTCAGTCTCCAAATGTCGGGTACTCTAAATTGTAATCGAAATGTCATGAGAAACTTGGCCGGGGGAGGTTAAAATCGTTGTGAAACAGAAGTAAATGTGTTCTTTGGATTTCATCTGCAGCTTTGCCTCTTCACGATCTGGTCACACTTCTCAATTTGATTTGCAGCAGTTCTCGCACAGATTCCATGGACAAGAGAATCCCTGTACATGGCAATTAATTTTAGATAACGTCTTTTATAATTTGATAGACTTCTCTGCTCTGATCAAACCCTAGTTTACTACGGAGCTTCCGTGGGGTTTGACCATTTCATTCACCGGAGCTATATATCACGATTTCTAGAGCTAACACAATGCCTTTTACATTTTTTCCGCGCCTTACGAACACTCCGCGGTTCCATCTCCGCACACGGGGAGTTTTGATACATTTTAACGAGGAACCGTGCCTTTCGGCTTCCGAAAGAGGGGTTTCCCGGGCTCTCTGTCCCCCCGCCCGGGCGTCGAGGAGCTGCAGGCAGGCTGGGCTGGCTGCAGCGCAGGGGCAGAGCCCACCCGGGCGGCGGAGCCTCCCCGCTGCCGGCGGAGCCTCCCCGCTGCCGGCGGGGCTGCGGCGGGCGCGGAGCGGGCGGAGCGGCGGAGCCCCGGGCGGGGCGGCGCGGGGCAGGGCGGGGCGGGGCAGGCGGAGCGCTCCTCCCCCGGGGCACCGACGGCTCCGTCCCGCCGCCGCGGGAGCGCCCGGGAGGGCGTCGGGGCGAGCCGTGGGGTCGGGTCGGGCGCTGCGCGGCGGGGGGACCGGGAGGGCGTAGGCAGGAGGGGATAAAAACCCGCTTTGTCGCCGCTGTGATTGGGAGTTTCCTGCCATCTCTGTTCCCCCGGCGCCGGTGCCGAGCTCCGGGCCTCAGCTCCATTCCGGGGGCAGCGGCCAGCACTGCCCGCGTCCGCAGGGGAGCGCAGCGGAGCCGCTGCCGCGCTCCCCGCGTCCCGCAACTTCCCCGGAGCCGAGAGAGCGCAGCATGCGGGGCAGGGGCTACAGGCGGCGGCATCGGGGCCGGCATCGCTCTCCCCGGACATGAAGCGGCCATCGGAAGCTCCAGGTAACGCTGCCCGGCGGAGTGGCGGAGCAGACATCCCCCCAGTAGCCGGGGTGTGACGGGGAGAAGGGTCCGGGGGGCAGGAGTCGGGGCTGAAAGGGGCCGCCCGACGCGAACGCAGCCCGGCAGCGGGAGAGCTGGTCCGTGCCTCCGCCACGGAACGGCAGCAGTGGCCGCGCCTGCCCGGGGAAGTCGGTCAGAGACCCCTCGGAATGCTTGCAGTGCCCCCCGTCCGATGCCGGTTTAGCCTGCTCTGTGGCCGGGCTCGCCGAAACTTTGCCCTCCGCCGACTCCCGGTAGGAGTCTGGGGTGGTAGCGGACAGTCCTGACCGTGAGACTGGCAGGAACATCGCCCCCCCCCCCCCCCCCCCCCCCCCCAATTCGTATGCAAGGGGGTTTCTGAGAAGTTTAGCCCTCAGATAAATTTTTGGAGCCGTTGAGGGTCCTTCGCTGGGCAGCTAAACTTTCGTAAGATCTGACATCGCTTGGAGACTGATTACTGATACTGTAATAGGCACTGCCACTTACCGTTGCATTTTTTTCTTAATTATTTGCTGATCTCCTTAGCAACTGAAGTAACTTACAAGGTTGAAGCTTGGTTGCAGCTTGATTTACAAAGTAACATGTCAAAAGGGATGAATTTGTTTTTCACCGGCGAATATTTCCCTTGTACTCTCTCAGAGGGATCAGACCTGCAGAGATGTTGACTTCACGTAGCTGGTACTGCTGTAAAGAGACTGTTGATTAGTCCAGCTGAGCCTCTGTTGTACGTCACCCTCTCTGTGCTGCTCTTGTGTGTCTCGGTTTTCTTCAAGACAAGCGAGTTAATGTATTTTAAGAAAGAAACTCTCTCTTAAAGGAAATTCAATCTTTAGTGAGGAATTAGTGGGAGATGATAGTTTTATCTGGCTAAGGTTTCTAGGACAAATTAATCTCTAATTCAGCATGATTGAGGTCTGCCCAGATGCTGGCTGGAGAGAACACTCCATTTGCCTTGATGATCTCAGGATCAGCTTGCTGCAAATATGATGTAAAGCCATTTTTTATCACTGTTAGGTGCTGCAGCAAGCACAGTTTAGCCCACTTCGGGGATTTAGTCCAGAGTATCAAGACGTCTCCCAGATGTAGCTCACCACCAGTATTTGCTGTTCAATTCATCATGTCACTAAATCTTATGGATTAGGTTTGTGTAATCTGTATGTGTTGAGTCAGAGATGCTGAGCACAGCTGTCAGGAAGATTTGATGCAGAGTGCCTTTTCCACTCAGGAGTGATAAAGGCAGAGTAGAGCCTGGAGACTGAGGTAGGGTGGCTGCTGTATGAATATATCCTCTGATAGTATCACATACACACAAGGAATGTGAGTTTATGCAGACCTTCCTTAGAAATGGAACTTTTTAAAATACTAATTGCATAGGATGCCATTAGTCTATATGTAATTAATGGCTGTATCATGCACTTGAACTGGATTCATAAAGTTGGGACTAAAAGCATGAATAGTTATACTTGTGTCATATTATTGTTATAATTTTATAAAGCCCCATTCTAAAAATCACTTTTGTGTTCTTGAGGAACTTTTGTCAAATGTCATGCCAGAGAAAAAAAAATATAAGGCTGTGAGAAAATGAACACCTGAGCCATAATTTTTTTTTTTCGTGTATTGTTATATTTGAGTAGTACAGCTTAATTAATTTTACATGTAGACTGGTATAGGGGGAGAGCGCCTGTGTGGACATTGGAAGTCAATGAAAAGTACAAAGATGTATTAATGTCCTGTGGGCTGGTGAGTCTGGGGTGAGACTCAAGAGAAGACAGTCACAGGAGATGTGGCGCATGGGAAGGAGGTAGGGGATGGAGAAATGGTGTGAACCTTCTGGAGGATGAACAGAGGTCTTTAATGTTTTCGAGTGCTTGATCTCTCTAGGGGTCAACACTATTCCTGCAGTAGTAAAGCAGGCAGCAGGGTTGTGTGCAAATACTTGCATTTTCACTGTGCAGAAAGTACCAGCCAGATGTGGGACTATTTGCATCACCAGTGTCCAGGAAAATGCTTTACAGTAGGAATGGCATCTATTAGTCTGATTTTTTTTTTTTTTTAACAATGAAAAGACTAATAGTAGTATTTGCAAAATCATTCAAGTGAATTGTGATCTCCAGTCCGATTCTCTGCTTAAATTAAGAGATGTGCTACATAAGGATTTTTTAGATGAACTGGGAGAGATAGTTTGGAAAAACAGCAATAAGCCTGAAGATACTTACTGAGGATGAGAAAACTGGTGTAGTTATTTTTAATGTCACACTAGTGGGAGAGAGAGCCCAGAGAAAGGAGTGTTTAAGACATTAGTTGATTTTCAAGTGATAACTGATGGTGAGACTGTATGTTGCCTGGCAGTACACTTTTCCATAAGCAGGTCTAGGTACTTGTTACTTTTAAAAACAAAACAACAAACAAACAAACAATCCCCTCAGAAATAAACAAAAATCAACAATAAACATACACATTAAAAAGTTCAAAACCACGAACTTTTTTTTTAAGACCCTTACCTTCTTTAGAATGTGATTGGTTGTAGTCAGTTTTGCTGTTTCTGACCACAGAGGATTTTCCCTATGATAGCAGGATATGTCCCACCTTTCTTGAACAGTTAAGAAGCATGTGCACCATTACTGTTCAAATGAATCATCTCAGGGAGTAATCTGGTTTTGGCACTGAACTTCAAATATTGCACTTTAACATCACAAAGAAATTATTTCTTTGAACAGAATCCAAGAACAGAACTCCCAACCATGCCCTTCACTTTACTATAAATCAGAAAAGGTATCTACCCAGCTCATTCAGAAATATAGTGAAGTACTTGGCCAAAGTCTGTTGGCACATGTTACCTGAGAGTATTCAATAGCAATATCTCTCTTGAGAAAATATGCAGTATTGAAATTTATAAAATACGACTTCTCTAAGACCTGGAGTTGTGTTACTGGGATGAAACAATATGCCAGGTTTTTTTGGTTTTTTTTTTATATAGGGCTAATTATAGGCTTTGTTCTTCTTGCCACTTAACACAGAAGTGTTATTGCAGACATTTTGAGTAAATTCAAATGTTTGCATACCCTAGAAATATTTATGTTGAACATGCTTGGCTTTGCAGAACATCTGGGGTAATTTGTGCAGAAGATAGGGGGAACACAGGTTGAAGAGCAAGTTGCAGCTTGTAAAAGAGCAAAGAACCTATTGGGAATGTAGGCACTACACTGTGAGATGGGCATGGAAGGGAAGGCTTCTGCTCATCAGAGTACTCTCTAAATAATCTTGTGTGTCCTGTGGTATGTTTAGGATATCTGTAATTTGGATTTGCGCTGCCAGACAAGGCAAGTTATCTGAAATTGTTTTCATTTTGCGACTCCATTGAGTTTTGAAAATGGACAATCCAATTTTCAGCCTTTGTGAACTGTTTTTGCTCCTTAGAACTAAAAGGTATTATGCTAATATACACCAGTGACTGACCTGTGTCTGCGCATTGGATTTGGTTGCAGGCTAGCTTGGAGTTTCTTATGAGGTAATTGTAGCCATGGACAGAAGCAAACATGCAAGGTTATCTAGGGTATTAAGTTTGGTAACCCTTACAAACCTGAGCATTGATCTAGTATGTCCCATTTGGAGTATCTCAAGGATCAGAGTTATATTCAGCATAGGAGATGGTTTTTTAAGTGCCGTTTACTTGTTGCAGGTGCAGTCACATTAAAAATTAGGCTGCATAATTTGCAGAATCAGGCATTCACACATTAATGGGAAGGGCAACCTTTGCAGCAACTGTTCATCTCCAGTTTTGTGGATGCTTTATAATGCAGTCTTCAGGCACTTGGTTTTATGGTAATGTAGTTTTCAGATGCCTTGCTTCATACAGTAGACTAACTAAATGAGCAAATACCTTTTTCATCTGCAGTGTGTTTTCATTGTGCCTTATGTTTGTATAACATACAAATTCACAGTGTGGTACAGAGTTATTTTTGATGGCAGTTTCTCTAATGCTTCATAGGTTTCACCCTCTAGAAGAACTTTTATTTATTAATTGTTGCTATAGACTACCTAACTAGCAAAAACAACTAAGTAAGTAGCTTAGGACTGGTTAAAAAATACTCCTCTTGTTTCCTAACTTTCCATTGAAAACCCCATGCAGTTAGAGGCTTCAGGAGACTTTGAAAGCCTAGAATATGAATCCTGATATTAAACTTTAATTCAAACCCATCAATTTTTTTATAATATTTCTATAGCTAAAATCATGTTAGTATCTCCCTTGTATAAGCAAGGGATCCCTGTGCAATCAGAAGTTCCAGCTAGAGTCACAGCATTTTGACTCTATCTCAGCACTTCCTCAAATCAGTCTTTCCCACATTTAACATGCAGAGAGGTTCCTTATGAAATAAGTGCCGAGCTGGTGACTGTAATATATTCATTATTTTGTAATAGTCACCAGTTCACATAGTTTCCCTGATCTCACAGGAATTTTGTGGCAAAGGCTAAGACAGCTGCAGTTCTCAGGGATAAGGATTTATCAAGCTTTTGATATAATCACCCTTTCTTTTCCCTGTCCTCCCTCAGAACCTGTGCACAGTATCAGGAAAGGGTTTGGGGGAAAAATTGAGCAATCATGTAACCAAGGACTTTATAAAAATCTAAAATGGAAAGAAACACTTTACTTTTGAGCATTTGACTTTGGCAGTCTTGCAATCCTCTTAATGTTTTTTGTTTTGTTTTTTTTCTTTTTTTTCAATGCAAACAAAGCCAATGTATATGTAAGTCCTTGTGAAAGGTGAAATGTCTCATTCTCCCATACTGCCTTCCTGTTTCTTCTTTTAATGGGTCATTAAAAGGTTCAGCTCTTTAGTTTCATAGCACATCATCTACCACTTGACTTAAGAGTAGATTTGTCAGCAGAAGACAGCAGCCTGCCAGATTGGCAGAGGGTTACAGAAGAGGGAAATAAAGAACTGAGGAGGAGTGAAAATTTTTCTTTTTGCATATATTAATTAATTCCATCGGTAATCTTAGGTTCTTAAGTGGCAGATGTAAATTCTCTAGAGATGTGTGCTCTAAGGTTTACCTCCTGAAACTCTTGTTCGTCTTCTGCTTAGTCCTCTTCTTTCCCTTTACAACCTCCTCATCTGCTTTTCCAGTCTCATGTGCCTTAACTGACTTCTTCATCCTCAGACTACCTCCTCCTCAGTTTCTTTAGTAACAGTGATGATGCACCATGAGCATCCACCTCCCCTGGTTTTGCACTTCCTTCCCTGTGTGTCTCTTACCCTTCTCTCTCTCCCTTTCTTTCACTATCCCTCTGCCCTGCTGCCCTCCACCATTTAGGTCTTGATTTTAATTTTTTGCCTTTGAAGCTCATATTCATCCATCTTGCATCATCAGAGAATGCAATTTCTTCTTTTATTCTCCTCCTTTCTGAGGCTGCTTCTTTCTTCTCATCCCACAGTCCAGAGGCTCCTGGCCATAGCCACTATCAGCAGTGCAGAGCAGACATTGCAGGGTTTGTCCTGCTTGGGTACTGCCCAAACAGGTGGGTGAGATTGGAGAACTGAGTTTGAGGATAATAATGTGGGGGCTGAATACCACATCTGAACTCTGAAGGGTGACAATAATCAATGCAGATGAACTCACCTGTGAATTTACTGGCAAACTCTAAACAGGTACCAGGGAGAGCAAGAATGAACAGAAATGTTTATTCCTCTGCTACGTATGTGTACATTTTCTCAGAAGATGGTAAGAAGCATATCCCTTACCACAGAATCACTACTGTGCCAAATCTTACATCCCTGTTTCAAACAATACTGATTCTAAAATATTTTCAGAAAATATTATGGTTGGGGGTTTTCTATCTACATATGAGCAAAATATTTTTTTCTTTACTAAGTTTTGAGAAACAGCTGACTCATCCTTACTGAATGTTCCCAAAACTTGTGCCTGAGGTAAGCACTAGGTAGGCATAGATTTCTTCCTCATTACTTCTATTGGCAAAGGTAGAAGAAGCAGAATACAAAATATTGTTATTGAACAACTTTAATAACTTTCAAAATAGGCTGCTGCTACCTGAATTCCTATGACATTTAAAGCTAGAAAGGCTGAGAAAATTCTTTGCTTGAGAACGTGTGACATTTTCTGATTGTAAAGAAAAACATGTTGTAACTGCTTCCCACTAGACAAGAAAAAAAATAATTTTAGGATAAGGCTTTTTGTTTCTTTTACTGGGAATTCTATCTCTGTTGGTTTGGAGACAGGTAGGGGATGTCATTGCCAAGTCATGCTCCATAGAGGAACATTTCCAAATTTTTTAATGAACTGTCAGAAATTGCATTACTTTGTCCAAGACTGAAAAATAGCTGCATTCTTTGAAGACAAAAAATACTGTATCTACAATATATATATCGACACATGAATGCAGAATTTCATGTTTACAGAAAACCAACGTTTTTACATCACCTTAGAAATAGAGTTTACCATTAATTGTATGAAACCCTAAAGGTTAATTCCCTATATTTTTCAAAAGGCATAAGAAACCATGCAGAGTATGAATGGTAAATGTTAATGTGCTGTACCTCTGTATCCCTCTTTTGACAGTAACGAGTGCAAAGCTAACTGCACAAGTAATCTGTGGCAAGGAGCACTGGGAGACAGCTAAAAGACTGTGACAATGTCTTTAAACTGGTGGACACTTCCTACTCGACTTGGAGTTTCTAAAGTGAACTGTAAAGGACTCGCATGCCTCTTGGTCTTCACCGTGAGTGTTTGTGGCAGTGCCCCGGGGATGTGTCCAGAAGCCTGCATCTGTGCCAGTGATATTGTAAGCTGCACAAATAAGAACCTCACTCGAGTGCCAGGAAATCTTTATAAATGTATGAAAAGGCTGGATCTGAGTTATAACAGAATTGGGATTTTGGAGCCTGAATGGGTCCCAGTGCTGTCTGAGAAACTGAACACTATAATAGTCAATCATAATAGCATTAGCAGCATTAGTACTGGAAGCTTTTCCACAACTCCGAATCTGAAGTATCTAGACTTGTCATCCAACAGCCTGAAGACACTGGGCAGCCCTGTGTTCCACGAGCTAAAGGCACTGGAGGTTCTCCTGCTGTACAACAATCAAATAACACAGATCGATTCTTTAGCCTTTGGAGGATTGTACAAATTACAGAAACTGTACCTAAGCTACAACTTGGTCTCACATTTTCCATTGGACTTATATGTTGGAAAACATAAACTGACAGACCTTGTGTTGCTGGACATTTCCTTTAATCACATCCAGATGATGCCTATTCAGCGCCTGAGTTCAGTGCCAGCCAAACAACTTAGTGGAATTTATCTTCATGGCAACCCATTCTATTGTGACTGTGTCCTGTACTCCATGCTAATCTTCTGGTATCAAAGGCATTTCAGCTCAGTGGTGGACTTCAAAAATGAGTACAGCTGTTTATTGCAGTCAGACCCAAGAGGTCACAATAAACTGCCTTTACTGCATGACAACATTATGAATTGCTCTGAAAGTACCATCAACAGCTCTTTCCAAGCCTTTGGGTTTATCCATGATGCCCAGGTTGGTGACAGGCTGATTGTACACTGTGACAGCAGAATCAGTGATACAGGCACGCAGTTTGTTTGGGTTAGTCCAGACAATAGATTGCTGGAGCCAGAAAGGGAGACTGACAACTTCAAGGTGTTCCCTAATGGCAGCCTGGAGATAACAGATGCTCAGCTAGAGAACTCAGGGCTGTATTCCTGCATTGCAATAAATAAGAAAAGACTATTAAATGAAACCATAGAGGTCAGAATAAATGTTAGCAATTTCACAGTGAACAGGTCCCATGCTCATGAAGCATTTAATACAGCTTTTACCACCCTTGCTGCCTGCGTGGCCAGTATTATTTTAGTGCTGCTGTATCTCTATCTGACCCCCTGCCCGTGTCAATGTAAGGGAAAAAAGAAGAGGAAGCTGAACCAAAGCAGTGCCCACCCATCCATACTGAATTCTGCACTGCCGCAAGAGCTGCCAGCCGACGAGAAGAAGGCTAGCACTGGTAAACGGGTGGTTTTCCTGGAACCCGTGCACGAACCAAAACAGAGTCAGAATGGGAAAGTAAAACTGTTTCCTAATGACAGTGTTATTACAGAGAGTATCTTAAAAACTACTCGAACAAAATCTGACTCTGACTCTGTCAACTCTGTGTTCTCAGATACACCTTTCATGCCGCCAGCTTAGTTTGCTGCCTGTGTTTGTATCGTGCAGTTCTGTTTCTGAATACCTCCTTTGCCTGTAGCAAACCGTCAGGACAAACAAATAAAAAGAGATAAAATGTTTTAAAAAAAGGTATGTTTTGTCAGTCCTTGAACTGCGTCTTCTCTCTGTACAGGCCATGCAACAGTGATAACTTGTTTGAGAAAAGCAAACAGCTTATCCTTACTGTGAATGTTTTTAGTGTAAGTTTAGCCTTGGTTTTACTCTCTGCTCCATACACAGCAATTTCTCACGCATGTTTAGTGACACTTTCAGCACTTCCAGTGCATACAGCTGACTCTGCAGAGGCAAAGGCTGACCCCTATGCAATACTCAGTCATGCTGATAACTCAGCTCTTCTGAAGTGAAGAAGCAACTTAAGGCTATGGAGAAAAATGTCCAGACTTTCTGCAATTCCTTTCACAGGTTCATAAAACCTTTACATAAAATCTCTATGGGAAAAAAGTCATGATTTTTCTTGGACTGCTTGGTACAAAAGGATTAAATTTGCCATTAGAATGCGTGCCAGTACTGAGTAAATTTTTATGGCCTTCAACTGATAATGTATTTTCAAATAATTGCATGAAAACATTAAATGAGGGGCATTGTGATAATTTTATTCAAAACATAGTCATGAGATTACTTGTGAAATGTGCTTGTATTTGTTTATAAATGTTCATGTAATCAAAACAGGTAAAAGTTAACACACTACCTTTGCAGTTGCCTCAGTCAAAAAATGAAAGTTGTCAGGCATGAGGACTTACACAAATCAAGAGTAAATAATTAAGCTATGATAACTCAATTGATTATAACCAATTGTCTTAACCTCCACTGTTCACTATATGCTTGGCATCTCACGTGGTCAACAAATCTGCCACCATCACCAGGGCTTCTGCTTCATCTTAGAGGTGAGTGACTTCTCTTCAAAGGTAATTGTGAAATCAGGGAAATAGTTCAATTATTTTTTTCAGTGGTATATAGCTTCTGCAGCCTTATTAAATTTGATCCTGAAGTTTTTTCTTAAAAGAGGAAATGCAGTATTTGGACAAACTCATGAAAATATAAAGGACTTTATACACTCTAAATTCAGAAGACACAGATTTTACCTAGACTTGGACTTTGTCTTGTATGTATGGCTTTCTTTCATGTGTGCATCACAGTCAAAGTTTATGAGTCTGGTGAAACTGGCCTGGACTGGATATGCTATATAAGTTGCATGAAGCACATATTGTAGCGAACATTCTGTTCTATTAGCTTTTTCTTTTCTGTTATATGTGCATCTTTCTTTTTTTCAAGCTTGCTTACCTTGGGGCTGGGATGCACTTTTCCAATCTTCCTCACGTGGATAAGTAGCAACTTCAAAGGAATTACAACTCAGTAATTACAGTTTCTCAAAGACAAGTAAATGGAGCATGTCTTTCTCATTCTGTTGTGGGGGAATATATTAAAGGGGTAAAGGATAAACTAAATCAAAGGGCTACATGGTACGACAACTGTAATTTATTTTCAAGAAGCTTACTGTGACAGCCACTTGCCATTTTTTGTGATTTATTTTGAGAAGCGTGTCAACATGCTAAAGCTTATATCTGGTTGAGCCAAAGCTATTGATTTGCTATGGAGAAATCCTTATGTCGCTAATCGTTTGAAGACAAGCTATCTGAAAAACAGATTAGCTCAGGAAACTGTCTCTGTATTGTGCACAAAGTACGTGGAATTATAAAAAAGCTGGAGATATTAACTCAGATATTCAGAGAAATGGAAAATGGAAATTATTTTTCTAGGTAGAGGATATATAAATATTGACGAGAGGAAGATGACCAGAAATCTGGGTCTTTTATTTGTACATTTATCTGTGTAAATTTAAAAATAGGTTCTGCTGTCAAGCAGGTTATTGTCTTTTCATAACGCTCTTTCACTCTTTCATCTGTGTATATACAGTAACTCAAAATCTATATTTTTACATATAAAGTATGATGGAAAAACAGTATGTATGATTTGCTAAAATCAGGTTGAGACATCTGTCAAATGGCAAAGGTTTGACATTGACTTCTTCTCAAACATTTTTTTATAAAGATTTTACTAAGCTCCATAATTTCCTGCTGTTTCACATGTATGGTTGGATGTCCTCTGTGTTGTGCAAGGAGATGATGGGTGACCCAGGGCCACGAGGCTGAAATGGCAGTGAGGCAGAGTGGGAAGCAGAGAGACAAATACTCTGCAGACAGCTGTACAGATCAGTTACAGCTCTGGGCAGATGTTGTGCTCTGTTGTCATACATCAGGTTGATTGACCCAGATTTCAGTGTTTACACAAGAGCGCGGATGGTCAGTTCCAAATTGGGCAGAAAAAGAAAACAGGCAGTTGTCTGTATGGCTGGGAGGCAGATACTTCTCCTCAGCAGTGACAGCTGAGCAGGTGCACTCCACTGCTGTTTCCAGCACAGGGCAGTGGGAGTATCGTTTATCAAACTCACTGTGTGTGTTAAATCTCTATGGTAGTCCTAAATAAAAAAAGGTAGAGATCCTTCAGCCTTTCTTCCACAGGGCTGCTGCCCTGCAGCAAAACATGGGGATTTGTGGGATCAGAGTAATCCTGACAGATGACTGGAGAAGCTGAGCATTGATCTAAACAGCAGATATTCACTGTGACTATTGACTATCTGCATTTTACTGACTCCTTCAAAGTGCTCACAGTTGAAACCATGAGTATGAACAAGGTGGTAAAAACAAAGCTTTTGAAACAGATGGCGTTTTAGCTGCTTCTTTGCATTATCATTGCCTCATGAGTTCAATAGGTTTAATGAAGTTTAATGAAGATTTTTAATCATTAATGAATATTTATCTATACCACCAAAACCATAATTCACAGCCCCAGTCCTCTCTTGTCTTGGAAGTCTGTGGAAGGCCAGTGCAGCTCATTTGTTCCTCTCCTCCCACAGCAATGTGAGCCCCATCAGGGCTGTGAGCAGGGAGCCAGTGCTTGCCATCCAGCTCCATGGCCTTGTAGCACCTTGGTTGTCGCATGGGCAGAAGGGGCTGCCCAGATGCCACACCTGCAGCTCCACTGTGGTCTACTCTCCTAGGAAGGCTTTGTTGACAGGCTTGTCCTGCAACCATGTCTTCCCCATTAGCCTGTGTCCTGGATTTCCCATTGATGTTTCCAGCAACTACAGAAAAGCTGAATGATATTTTTGATGCAGGGAAGGCACAGTTCTATGACATGTTGAATGCTCTGGCACCAGTCCAGACACACTCTCAAAATGGGTTTGCAGTAAGGCAGAGATACCAAGCTACTGGCAAGAAATCTGTGACTGGACATGGGGTTGCTTACTGCCTCTGCAAAATGCCTGGATTAGATACTCCCCACCGTTCTCTGATAACCCCAGGTGCTTTTGCTCTCCCTTGTCTTCTGTCCAGTGTCTGAGACTATGCCATACAAGGTCATAGTCAGAGCTCTAAGCTTTAGTTTAACACTGTCTTTTTTGTGGGGGCTCCTTTGAATATACATCCTGCACTGCTTTAATGGTGATAAGCAGCTTTTCTCCTCCTCGAGGGCCTATTGCATTGGTTCCAGCTGCCTCATGGATCAAAACTAAGGGTAATGTCTGCAGGCAGCTCTGGAAAATTATGTCCTTGCCTCTGTCTGTTTCCAGAACCACACGTGCCTGCAGGCATCAGCTTTTGTGGAGTGTGTTGGAAACAAGTCACTTAAAGCCAGCAGGGCCAACTCTCAGGTTGGTCCAGAGTGCAGCAACAGCAGCTGCACAACCACACTGTCCCTTTGTTCTCTACCTGTAGTGGCAGGAGCCAGGTTAAGCTGCTTGCTGATCATCTCTGACCTGGATAGGATTCAGTGTCTGACTCAGACCACCTCACTAACAGTAAACATACAATATCTGACTACCCTTCGAATACACTGAGCAGCTGCCACCCATGCTGGAAGCTGAGGGTGAACCAAAGTGCTTTCCTGACAGCAGCCTTTAATCTGCAGTTAGTTGTGTTAACCAATACTATGTGCTTTTAGTCCAGTAATATACCTCCTGCTTGCTAGGCAAGTGGTGCTCAAGGTTAGTAATCATTGCTTCAAAATGTCAGTTTCTAAGGACCACTAGTTCTTGAGTGTCAAAGAACTAACAGATTATATAGCTCATTATTCTGAATGGCCAAAACCCTAGGGTGAAATTGTGATTAAACAAAAAACTTTAATTTAGGGATTGCACAAGATGATTTCTTCCCTCGAGAGTAAATCAACCTCCTTTGGAGTGCTTTTATACTTTGTCTACAACTTATTCCTATGCACCTCTCATATCTCTGAACTGGATGAAAATAAACCAGCCTTTATGGGCCAAATCATACCGTCGTGGTCATCTCTAAAGTAAACTTGTGAATGCAGCCACTGGCCATCCCACCCAGCACACTCTCCTGTTCTAATCTTCAAGGCTGAGTCAACACCATTTGGCCGTGGCAGGTGCAGGGACCTTTTCCAGCCTCTTCCTTCATAGTTTTCAGCTTAAGGACTGGCTTCCTGAAGATGGTTTCTGCTTGAACTGCAAAGTTGCTGTAAGGGATTATTTGAATTGATAAATTAAAACAACTACTTTCAAGTGGCTTCTAAATTATGAGAACTGATATTGGTAAGTAGTAGTTTAGGATACACATTCAATTTATAGATTTAGCAATTAAGATTTTACTTTCTCTATGTTCTCCTGTAAACAGCAAACAGTACTTGAATCATTAAACATATAGAAAAAAGTAAACACATATTTATGGATTATTTTCCTCTGTCCTCTGTTAGTCTTTTTCCATTTGTCCAGTAAGGCTCAGATATGAATAAAAGGAGAAATTTGAGGTTGAAGGGATAAGGGTGAGAAATAATTTGAGCCAAAGTTCACTTGATATTTTAAAAGAAGGCTAATATCTTAGCTCTTGTCTTAAGTGGGTACATGTTAAAAATAAAAAAAAAAAAAAAAAAAAAATTAAAAAAAAAAAAAAAAAAAAAAAAAAAAAGAAAGAAAGAAAGAAAATGAAACCAAGTACTTATTACCTAAATACAGATTTCATGGGTATTTTGGAGGTTTTGTATGTTAACAGAATTCTGACAGTAGTAAAGCTATGAAAGTGACCCATACAAAAATCAAAGCATAAGAGTATTATTAATAGTTGTTTCTGAACAAGGGGTATTTCAAATCTGCTGAAGAGGTCATGTCTTATATAAAAAGATAAAACCTCTCTTCCTTACTTAAAAGAAATTTCTAACATTAACAGTAAAGAACTGAACAGGTGCAATGGAGAAAGTATTTTTCTTGTAAATTACTGGTTTATGTTATGATTTTGTTCTGAGGATTCTTTTCCTTGTATGAATATTTCTTCCTTTCCTTTGCAGAATAACGTAATTAACTGGAATAATATTTTCTCATTTAGTTCTCCTAATGAAGTTTACATTTATTATGGAGGGCAAGGAGGGTCAAGAATTATATAATCAGCTTGACATCACTGAGATGTTAGTTAGTTGTGGATGTAAGTATTCTTTGATCAAACATGAGATTATTCAGGCATAAAACTGTGGGTTGTTTTAATTTAACTGATATTTTCTGTCTCATTTGAATAATTCAAAATAGTATATTTTAGGGCATTTTAAAGGAGAAAGACTATTCCTGAAACTTCTTGTATCAACTTAAATAAATTGATATAGAAACCATCAGTGATGTGAAACAATTCTGCTAACATAAAGTGACTCTGTTATATAGGGAGGTTGTCCAGTCTATATGAATATTTCTCATGACAGCCAGGAGTCAACTGTATTTCCTAGGCAAGCTAGAGCCAAATTGCATTATACAGACCTTTCCTAGACAATCGTGAGGATGTTTTCTTCAATGAGATTAGCTTAACAAATTCTACTGCAATCCCCATTTAGGCCTTACTACAGATCCTGTTTTCAACTCAGTGCTGTTATTTGCACTTTTGAACTATGCATGGAACATAATAGGCTGCTACAGCATATATTCCTGATAGGAACATCAGGAGAGGGAAAGAGCAGGTGAGGGAGGGTGAATGTGTTTGCTTAAGAGCTGCATGATCTGGTACACTGCCAGTTTCCCTCCTCAAGGGTTAATGCTCCTAAATTCAAAATGCTTGTCAAATCCAAACAAATTGTAGACACCCTCTCCAGAGGGGATATGTGAGGAGTTCAGCAAGTGCTGCCTTTGCATAAGACAAAATGTCCTTTCACAGAAACAAAAGGATTTCTAGCACTTTCCCTGGTAGCTGAGGTGATGTCGGCAATAATAGACCACAAAATAAATTAGCTCTGATGAGCACTGCTGTTGCCTGGAGCAGCTCAATTAGTCTTTTGCCTTTGGAGCAGAAGGGTTTATAGTACTAGATAGAGCCTCAGACCAGGCTACATCTGACTTTTGTCCTCTTTGCTCTTTTTACCTGATGGCAGAATCAAACAGCCACTATATTTGTTATAATGTTATAATGTTATAATAATTATTTTAATTATTGCCCAGAAGCAACAAATAATTATAATAAATAATAATGTTATATATTATTATTGTTATTATTTTATTTTTTTATACATGAATACTCAGAACAAAAAAAATCTTGAGCATTTTTCCAGGCAGTCCACCACTGCCTGTAAAAACACTGGTGGAAGAGAAACAAAGCTTTTCACCACTCACATATGTAAGTCAAGGCTGGATCCCCTTGAAGGAGGTATATTGCAAAAGAGCAGAGGGTCTACTTGCTTCTCTGACCTTGTTTTGCTAAGCAAAAGTTAATATATTTGAGCTATTGCCTGAAATAATTTCAAATCTTATTTTTAAACTACTTTCATGAATGCAAGTGAGTGACATTTGTTGTTGCAACTCTGTCAGTTGATTTGTAATTTGTGGATGAAAGAATTATATTTCCTCTCTTCTCCTTCCCTTTTTGTCCATAAAAAGATAATGAAACTATTTTTCAATGCATGTGTATCCTCTCCCCTTTTTATTTTCAAGCATGGACAGTCAGCCCATGTAATTTAAACAAAATTATCATGTTGCAGTGAATGCTCTCTGTGATCCGTATTTTCTGTAGAGATAAGCCGATTTGTTGATTATGCTGTCCTGTATATCATTTCACATTTTAAAAGTATATTTAGACATGCTGTTATTATTGTTGCTACATTTGTGGCATATATTTTTTCTAAAATTTCTTTCCCATGACAGATTAAAACAAAAAAACAGTAGAATGTCAGAAATCACTGCATTTACTGAAAACAGTAATTTTTGTCCTTTAACGCTGTAACATTTTGTATTTTAGCAGTCCCACCTAGTAATTCCCACCAAATGCAGCACCTGCTTCATATCATTTGTGAAAACAGGCTTCTTCCCTTCTCGTAGCAACGAAAACATTTACACTATAAGAGTGTAGAAGATACATTCTCATCACTTATTCACCAAGAATTTTATTGTAGGGTTGTCAGCGTGGCTCTTGGCATTATAATTTTATATTAAAAAAAACTAATTCTCATTGTTGCTTCGTGTGGAAGATTGCTGTTGCAAAGTGCTGTTTGCTGGACTGTTTGTGATGAATTCCCAACTCAGTCATGTGCCTGTCACCTCATCTAAGTGCCTGGGACTGATAAGAATGCACATGGGGCAGCTCTCCAGCATGGCCACACCCTGCTCCTTTTATATTCATCAGAGAAAAATTGTTGGAAAGCATGCCGGAAGAATCAATGTGCCGTGTACTTGGCACATTCATAGTGATTTGTAATTGCTTTATAATAAAGAAAAGTGATTGAAGGAAGTTTTAAAATTCTCATCATAATGGTGCATAAAAATGTTATAAAGCTATTGTGTAATTTTCATATTCTTCAAAAATACCTGTAAATGTCTCCCTATCCAGTATATACAATAGTATCCAATTAGGCCTATACAAGATACCATGGGCGCTGGTAATAATTCAGAGTTTTGGGGACATTTCCTGATGCTCTCTTACAGATTCTGCTCAGTAAGGCATAACTTGCAAAATTTATGCTCATCTGCTACAAGGAATTGAGGACTACACTGGCTTTCATTATCTGTCTGGATATGTCACCTGCTGTATTATGCAGGATGCATTTCACAGTGATGATGTGTGAGGGGGCCCCTTTTTCTTATCAAAACTGTTCAAAGGCAGAGTGAAGACTATGCCCCAGAGGAGTGCTGTTTTCTTGCTGCCCAGAAGCAACAAGCTTTTGTGGAGAGCACAGGCTGCAATTTGCTAAAAATAGAGACGTTGCAGCGGGAAAATTTTGCCAGAAGAAGGATACTACCCTTTGAGTAAAGGTGGGAAAACAATGTACAGAAGTTGAAAGTCAAAAGTGAAAAAGCAGTACCTGAACCTTCATAGGGTCTCAGGCTTTTGAAAATATATTAAATTTTCATACTGCCTTAGTAATTTCCTCCTGCATAGAGAACTGTTGTCTCAATAACGCAGGTGCAGATCATTCATCCCAGAAATAACAAGACCTTACGCATGGACAGAAAAGTACTTTCTGGTTATCTTTAATTGTCATCACGAGTTCAGGCCACGTTGCTCCCAGTCGGTAGACCGTGTTAATATTAATCCATGATTTCCCTAAGAGGCAGTGGATAACTGGACCAATTTCTAAGAGTGGCAGAGTATTAGTGACCTGGAAATTTCTCTAAGTTTTTATGGTTTTCAGTAGATTCCCTTACCGTCTCCAAGCCATCACTTGTGAGATACTGAAATACTGTCATTGAAGTAAGAGTGTTCAGGATTTTTATTTTTCCCTCTGCAGAAAATGAAGTAACTAACTTAATTGTGCCCTAAAGACAAAATAGCATTTCTTCTTTAGAGATGTATTTGCAACAGGGTATGTGTATTGCTGTCAGCTTTGCCAATTAATATTTCACCCATGTAGTGGGAGGAGAAGAACTGTCAGAGTAAGAGGGGAAAATGTATGTGTATCTCTGGAGACTATATATAAAAGATGACAGTTGCTCTATATGCTTTCCTGAGCAGTCAGCATGGGAGATTGTGTTCTCATGGAAGGCAGAAGAAACACAGCTCTTCTTGACCAACTGCATGCTGTCAACAGAATGTCCAGATACCACATTTCAGGTATTCCAATACACTCATATACACAAAAGTAGGATTAGCCTTATCTTTCTGATAAGGGATGCTTCTTTTTCCCAGAGCTTATGAGAGGAGTTTGACCAGGCTTACAGGACTTAAAAAGAGGTTAATGTATGTCTAGGAAGCTGTAAGCTACTATTCTTGATTACTGATAACCACTGTGGAATACTGGGTTAAAGGTGTTTTGGTAATGTGTACTTTAAAATCTGACTCTGAGCATCCTTGTTGAGAAGTTCATTAGTAGCTGCAAAACATTTGGGTTTCTGGGGACAGGAAGCATCATAGTAGCCTGTAGCGTATTAAGATTTTTCAACACCTTGGATCCTTTTCTGAATGTCTTTATGAAGGACAGTAAGCATGTGTTGTACTTTAAGGAGCAAATACATTTACAGGTAGGTATTTATTGATATACAATGTCTGTGTTTTCAAAGAGATCATGACATTCTTGCTATGACTACTGCGTTTTAATACAAGAACTCCCATACTGTAGCCTCTGTTAGCTTAGCTAACAGAGAGATCTGCTTAGCTTGAAGAGAGACCTTTTCCTCTAGAATACAGTTTAGATCTTCGGAAAGCCTTTCTCTCTGCACTTGACCACACAGGAAAATGGGATACTAATGTCCTTTAGCCTACATTAGCCTGCAGGAATGTTGCTATAATGGACCATTTGAGTCTAGCTCTGAATCCTTTCAAAAGGCCATGCTCCTGGTTGTGGTGAGTGCTCTTTTGTGGTATTCACACTGAACGGTTCTCCAAAAACTCAGCTCTGAAGCCAGTCCTTGAAGTTGAGCTGTGTGCCATAGGAGCCAAAAAGGAGCCTTACTGATCAGTGAAGGTTGGGTACCAGATGACCTTTCCAGGCTGACAGAGAAATGCTGATTTTGGCTGTATGGTATTGAAGCCTCTTACTGCTGAGAAAAAGTTGTCATTCCTGACTGCTTCATGGAGTAACACTGGCGTATTCCTGATTTTAAACTGCTGACACAGCTAGAGTTTAGGCTTTGCTTTCTGTCAACTGTACTTCCTTCTTTGAATAATAGCAGCATCTGGAAGGTTTTTTGAGGTTTCTTTAAATTTTGCTTTTATTTAGTTTCTACATGAATTCATGAATATAAGCCAGACTTAACTACACTGTCCCTACGCAACCTCTTTTGCCTTTATTTCCCTCTCTCCCTGCCTCATGGGCCTTGCTCATGACCATGGTGAGGCTGTGATGTGCACATGTCAGGAGGTCCAAGGAGGCCTTTTGCCCCTGAGGACTCCCTGCAAAGGTGAATAATATCCAGATATGATCTGGCAACATAAGATGCATTATTCGGTTTATGACAGAATTTCAAATTTACTTTTGATTTTCAAAGCAGGGCATCTTGAATGTTTCAAAAATCCTCTAAGATTGTGAGCAATCTTTACATGAACAATATATATAAATATACTGTGTTTGTGAGCAATTTTAAGTTTCACAGCTGAAGCACAAAGGCATTTCAGTTTTCTATCATTGTTTCCAATTTAAGAATCTCAGTAACAAAACCCTCTAATTTAGTCTCCCACGAAACAGCAATCACTACATCAGTGAGATTGTTAAAGCTACAAGAGAAGTGAGCTAAATTTTAGAATAAAGCACACTGAGAGAAGCCTAGAGATCAGTAAAAGGAAGTGTTACTTGAGTTGCTGAAATACGTAACCTGAGAGATAAAGCACATCAGGAATGGAAGGAGCTTCATCAGTGATAAACTTAGGGGAGATAAATTAAAATGTTAGGAGCAAAGTGCATTTCAACTGCATCAAGACCTTCCTAAGAACCTAAAATCAAAAGGAGTCATACAATAGGTAGAAATAAGGAACATAATTATATATGAATTTAATAGGAGTAGAGAAAGTTCAGAGGGTAAGGTGTTAACATTATTTTGGAACATAAAGGGAGCAAAATTATGCAAGGTAAAATAGGTACATGAGGAGCAAAGGAAGGGCAAAGTAAAGGTTCATAACCTAACAGGCAATTCACAGAGTCCTGAAGTGTTCACTGTCTTCACATAAAAAGATTAATTTCTGATCAGATACTTAACTACATTGAATTTAGTGTGAAAATAGGAGCATGACCAGAATAGTGATAAGTTTAAAAGTTTAAGTTTAAAAATGTCTGGATAAGTTAAGTGTAATTGAGTTAATCAAGTCCTGATAACATTGAACTTCACTCCTTTAAAATAATATGAAAAAATCTCTGAAATGTGCTGTTATCTTTAAGAAGTCTCAGAAGATGGGCAGATCCCATACAAGAAAAGCAAATGCAATGCCTACCTTTAAAAAAAATCCTACCACAAACAGGGAATTATAGATTATTCAGTGCAACACCAGTTCCTGGACTTATTCTGGAATAGGTGGTTAGGTAACCAATTTATAAGTGCCTGGAGCATATTATAATGGTAAAAACAGCTGACAGATTTGACAAGAATGATTTGTATTGACCCTTCTCATTGCTGACAAGTTAACTGGCCTTGGCTGAATGATAAGGACAGCCTTTTGGCCAAAGGACAGTGAAACAATGGGGGAGACTATTGACTGATGCTGCTGCGAATTTTTCTTTTCTTCTTTTGCAAGAGGATTTCTAAAACGAAGTTAGGCACACAACTTCTGTGAAACTTACAAGCATCTTTGGTCTTTCAGAGCTGCAAGATCTTTCCCAGGCCTGTAGTATTACATAGGCAGTGTTTTTTTAGTTCCCTTTTGCCTCATGACTGGCATTACATGTTTTCTGCCCTGAATGCAGGCTACTAAAGATTGTCTGGTATTACATATAAACTCTTATTCAAATTGATCTGAAATTGAAATTGTTCATGTGTGCTTCATTTTCCTTTGGAAACTTTAGCAGAAAGCAAGAAGTAACTTCCCCCAGAGGTTTGTTTTGATTTTGCTCCTTAAGTTTATACCAATGGTACTTCTGAAATCTGTTCTTTCTCAACAATACCTCTGAAATAAATGTCATACACAGGATGACTGATTAATTTGTTGGGGGAAAAACTGTGGCCACTCCATTGCAGAAGTGAATGTATTTTTTTTCTTGAAACTGCCTTTGCACTAAACATGAGCATGTTGGGAAAATCTTGTGCCATTCTGCTGCTTTCAAAGCAGCTCCAAAAACAGTGTCATTTGGGTACACTTTTCAAAAATTTCCAGGTCACTGGACCACAATTTGCTGTAAATGCTGATCATTCAGCATGAGTTTTTCTCTGTTCCACAGTTTCCATCAGTGCAGGCAGATTTAACTTGGCCTTGGAGTACAGAGATACATTCTTGGGAGCTTGTAGGCTAAAGCTTGCTTTGCAGTAAACACAGTCCAGCATGAGAGACATGGTCAGTGGGATTGCAGGCAGGATTTTCTATGACTCTGCAAGAGGAAACTGTACAGTCTGGGTTAGACTTTGGAAAAGGAGAGAGTTCTGTTTCTCCTCTTCAAATGTGGGCCTGTCACTGTGGAGTGCCCCAAAATGGAAATAAATAAGAACTTCCCACTCCCTTGAATTTGTGAGAGTGTAACAAGCTTTGAAAGACAATGTTGTCATTTCAAAGGTATGGTTGCCTTCACTATGTATTATAGAATCTCATCTGACTATTATTTAATGGTGTAACAGGTAGGCAATATTTTAGGTAGTAAAATACTTCATCCCCAAATGATAGGCAATCCTCTCACATTTCCAGTAGCACATCTTCTCAAAGGAAACATTAATTTGTTGAGTGAACAAGGCAGAGTCACTCCACTAGAGCATCTCCTTTCTACTTTTTTGCCACCTGGTCATTTTTATGATACAAGCTCTTTAGAAAAAAAATGGATTATAAAATATCATTAGTAGAGATCTGGAATAGCTGTTTCCTGGTGTCAGGTAGATTTCTTGGAAGTTTGGCTCTAGATAAACTGTCAATTTTATGTACATTTTGTAAATAATTTTTTTTTTTTAAATAATCAGTTTTAACAATTTCTTTTGAGAATATGATGCTATTGCAGAAAAGGGCAGCAGTTTCCTCAGGTTAAATGTGATGCCAGTCTTGGATCCCATTTGCATCAGTAAAGTCAAATCAATTCATTTCAGATCACTCAGGTTTAACTGAGATCAGACTCAGCCCTTCATGAATAATCCTAATTACAGCCTTCCAGTACCCAAAGGGAGCCTGTGAGAAAGATGGAGAGAGACCTTTCGCAAGAACTTTCACTTTTCACCTTTCATTCTCTTTCACAAGATAATGAGTGACAGGACAAGGGGGAATGGCTTCCAAGTAGGAGTAGATATTTGGATTAGATATTAGGAAAAAAATCTTGAATTTGAGGGTGGTGAGACACTGGAACAGTTTGCCCAGAGAAGCTGTGGATGCCCCATCCCTAGAAATGTTCAAGGCCAGGCTGGGTGGGGCTCTGAACTACTGGGTCTAGTAAACAGTGTTACTGCCTATGACAGGGGAATTGGAACTAGATAATCTTTAAGGCCCCTCTAACTCAGGCCATTCAGTGATTTTATTATTATATGACAATCCATGTTCCTGAGGCTGAAAGTCACCTACATTTGTGCAAATTGGATGCATCTTTCAGACAGAGAACTCGTACTGTGAGAGATGTTTTGCTTCGCTGAGCAGCATTTCACAAAATATTCCAATTGCCTCTTGTATTTCACAGATGCAATTTCCATTCTATTATCTTTTCTCCTACACATTATTCTCAAAGAGTTACACAAGGAGAGAAATCTCATAACAATGAAAAACTACTTGTGATCAATATTATGTGTGCACTGATTAAGGTCCCTGTGGAGTCCTCAACTCCATGTCATTTCTCTGAATGCTAGATTTTGTCTGTATATCTCTGATGTAGCCAAGACATGTAAAAATTAATGTAAGCTGGCAACTTGTTATTAGTTACACATTTGAAGAGTCTCGAGTGGATAGGCTCTTCCTCCCCAAGTCAATTGTGACTGAGGCTTTCTAATTGATTCAAATCTTCCTGGTGTATGTACTAGCATATTAAAGGGCAAATAGTGGCTAGAGCTAGGGCTTTAGAGTCATATCATGCCAAAACAATTTTCATTAAAGCCACCTGCTATCATTATATTTCCTCAAGCCCAAATTCTTATATAATAAGAAATGTATTTCAGAGCCAGTCCAAATTCTGCTCTGTTCAGCAGCTGACAGAGCTTTTGCTGTGAGCTGGAAAATGTTATTGCCAGCTTCCTGAGCAAGAAACAGGGCAGCCCACAGCTCTTCCATGTCCAGAAGGAGTTGGGGCACATCACTCTGCCACCAGCTATCAAGCGGACACAGAGAAGGGGCTTGAAGGAGGCAGAGAGAAATAGGCTGGGGGAAAAAGGTAGGAATGTGAAAAGGAATGAGAACAAAAAAGGTAATTGGAGAGGGCATTGCTCAGGTGTGAGTTAAGCCATCTCCAGAGCACAGAAAACTCCAGGGGTGCTGGCTGAGGTGCTTGGAAGCCTGCTGGAGCTTGGGTGTTGTTTTGCTGCACCTGCTCCAAAAGGAGCCAGTCTTGTGTTGTTTGGATGCACTGTGCAAGAATCTATATAGTTGTTATAATCTGTTTTGATTTAAAGATCATTTTACTGTGACAATTTGAAAATGTATAACACTACATAGTAGGAAATACATATTTCATGCTACATTTAAGCATACAGCAATTTGAAATGAAAATAAATAAAACAAAAAATATGTATTTCTGCATATCCAGCATAAAGTATTTTGGTACAATCATGGCAGTTTTATTGTTGCAGCTTTTTTCTGTTGCAATTTATTCACCTTTTGTAGCATTCTTGTTAAAGATCTGTTCTTTGGAGTATTTCCAAAAGAAAATTATTCTCTAGGAAAACCTTCAGTCTAACTTTAATAAAGTTAGCCTCTGGTAACCACCATCAGACCATTATGGCTAAAATAAAACACATTCTCAGAGGAGTAAATCTGAAGCTGTGAGGGATATGGAATAAAATTAAATGTTTAATGATGATGATTTCATCTCTAAATCCTTAGGGAGAAAAAAAGCTGAGTAAGAGACCCACATGTGGGAAGAAGTGGAGGGAAGGTGAATAAATAAACCAGAAGAAAAAAATGTAGGGCAATTATTTTGTAGAAAGCAAGTCTTTTAATTACCATATTGAATTACATGACTGTTTTTCTTTATTATAATCAGAAGACTTTAGTAAATAAAATAAAAACAGGACATAAAGAGAAAACATTCCCAGGAGCACTTGTATAGTGTGAAACAGAAATGGGAGCAAGTGCCTGTAATTTTTGTATACAACTTCAAGCTTAACACAGTTTAGTTTTAAGGACTGATGTTGGCTATATATTTCCATGGGAATGCTTATATCCGTGACACTGTAGTACTTGAGACCTCCTTAAAAATATAAGGGGTTAAAATATTCCAATTTTTTCCTCTCACCATGGACTAATGTTATATACCATTCCAGAAAATAAGAACACCTGGCAAGTCCTGGTATTTTGAGCACTAACAGCAATTAGCAAGTAACTTCTGGTCTGGAGCTGAAGAGCCACGTGGTTGCATCTGTCTGTACCTAGGCATTCCCCAACATTATCCATGCATCTTTACTATGACAATCCAGGATAAAGTACACCAAATCAGTCTCTCTATCCTCTCTTTAGAAGCCCCCGACATTTTCCTAAGATTCTGAGGATATCTGGGAAATGGAACAATTTTTCTGATATATCCTTTGTCTTATTTTCTCTCTTGGACACAAATGTTCAGTATATTATACACTCAGTCCATGAAGATGCGGACTGGCTGAGATTTCAGAACGGGCTGAGTTACAAGTGTGTAAACCTAGAGTGACAGCTGCACAGTCAGTGATGCTCCTTTAGATTCAGGCTGGTTCATCTGAGATCAGATTCCAGCCAAACTGACATTTATGTGCACAAAAAATGTAGGTCTCCTTCCAAAGACCTGCCACTGCACATATGAGGGATGTATGAGCATGAGGCAGAATTCCTGCAGGATTCCTCTGCATCACAGATTGTCAGGCATTCAAACAGTTAATTTATGACTACTTTCTGTGGCTACACTGTGATTCCATAAGTGGAGAACATATGGTTTATAAAATACTGTCTTCCCTGAGCCACATCCCTGTGATTTCAGCTAAGGTCAAATTTTACAGATTAAATATTACCCTTTGCAAAGTGTCTGCCTTATATGTCTTGAGATCTGGAATTTAAAAATAAATCAGCTTATCTTAGTCCCTCAAAACATTTTCCTTTCAAAGTATGTAGGCCATGTGCACAGGATGGAGAACCATGTTTTGGGATGTGGTTATTTAGAAAGAAATTGAGGTTTGTGGGAGAAAATCAATCACACTGAGGCATGAGTGACTGGGCATTTTCCAAAGCACTCTGCTGTCATAATCCTTACAATTTCAAGTAGGAATCCCAAATATGAGCAGGACTGTGTGTTCCTTTGAGCCAAGAGTGTCCACTTCTGGTCTCCACTCATTGAGAGGAGTGTTAAGAAGTTCAGAAGAATTCAGTTGAGAATAACATAATAGACTATAGAAGAGAGGGAAGGAAAATAATTTAAGAAAACCTTTAAAGGCTGTTTCCAGCTGCTTATTGTGCTTAATTTAAAGAAACCAATGTTAGAAATGTCATGATCACATCTCAGAGAAGAATCTATTCCACCTGATCTTAGCTGATCTAGTGTCACCTACTGTAAGTCACCTCTTCCAGGCCTCCTGTGTAACTGAAGGAAAGTGTCATCACCCCAGGATGCTTTTCCTCCAGCAGAAAACAAATGTCCCAAACAACCTGTATCAATCATTATCTGTCTCCATGGGCTACAAGGGAAAGTAAATGATTTATTCAGACTAGACACCTGATACTGAGACAAGTGAATTAAAAAGAGATAAATCCTCCCATACACTGCATGGGAGCAAAGTTATGCTATAGCTTACTGGAGCAGGCCAGGGTTTTATGAGATCTATCTGCTAAAAGTTAAATAAAGCTATAAATAAAGCAAGGGGCTTTTAAAACAATAGAAAATTTACTAGATTTATTAGAAAATGCAGACGATCCTTCATGACTGAGCATTTTAAACACAAGATTTGTTAGTTCTTTCCACAAAATAGTTTAGGTCAAAAATTTAATTTCACAGAAGTCTCACATTAGTTTAGGAGTGAGCTTCAACTGCCCTAAGTTAGGGATCTAAACATATATCATTTACAACTCAAATTGGCACCTCAGGCTGCGGTGTTTTCCTTAAAAAAATAAGGACCTTCAGAGGGTACTGTGTTCAGTCCTAAAAACAGGGCAGAAATATTGTTTACCAGAGGCACCTTTTTTTTTTTTTCTACTGTTTCTAAAGTGTGTGCTGGGCGATTTGCATTGATATGGGACATTGAACTTCTTTCTAGATGAGATGAATTTCATAATGGATGGTATTTCCCTGGTCTGACAGCTCATGGAACTCTGACCAAAGAGATGGGCAGTGCTTTCACACCCAGTCATAGTTTGCACATATTTCTTTCTCACTCATGCAGATCTTGTCATAAAGCCCCACACAATTCCCTCAATTTCCCCTATGCAAATAACTGTCTTTCAGTGCTCTTATATTTATATGTTGACTATTAAAATACAATCTTATTCAGTTACATGACCATGTGAGCACAGCAATATTTTATTTATTCATTTGATTCCAATGCCCATTCTAAGCGAGACTAACTTATTTCCAGGGTTTTTTAATGGAAAATAGAAAAAAACTAAGCTGTTCCCAGTTTTCTACTCTAGAAAGTTTACAAAAGCAGGATAAGCAGGACATTTTTATTAATTCATTCTCAGCTGCAGGAGTTCATTTGAAGAATCATCAGGCCTCTGTCATGATAGTGCAAGGACAAAATAATGATTATATATTCCCAGTCCCCCATTAGAAAAGTGTTTGTTCCCCTTCTATCCTGAATAATTTGAGAAGGATATGTGGAAAGAATGCTCTTCCTGTCCTAGGCCTTGTCCTTTACTGTTCAGCCCTATGTTTAGTGGGAATCTAAAATGCCACTGCATGGTCACATCTCACCTTAATGCATTCAGACATTCTTCTTCACTCTCCATGTATGTTTCACAGACATTTTTAGAGGTACAAAACAACCTCAAAAATGCAATCTTGTACAAAAACTAAAAGGCACTGGTAGCAGATGTTTCTTCTGACTCTTGACTGATATGAATGTTAGTCTTCCTGAAGTCTCCAAATTGCCCTTCATCTTCATTAAATGCAAAAGTGGTTTCAGAGTTCTTCTTGCAGTCTTTGAGTTCATGCAATAAATCAGTTGCAAAGGTGATGGTGGAAAGTTGCAAACTATCCTCCATGTTCAGCTCCACTCTGTCTTTCCTTCAGAGATCCTCTGAGAGAAGGATTGTGTTTTGCAGAGAGAAGACGCAGAATCTGTGCAGAAGAACCACATTTATTCCTCTGCTAAAATGCTTTATGCATCTGCAGTGCTGGGACCAGATTTGCCTCTGTATGCCAATTTTTCAAAAGAAAAGCCTTGGCTTTTCCAGATTAGTGGTGTAATATGTTTCAGCAAATCAGCCAGACAAGCAGATCAAATACGCTTCCATCTGTACTAAGCCTGGACACAAACCTTTAAAAAATTCTCCCTTCACAAAAACTTCTGCACAGATTATATCATCTGTCCACCACTGAGATGAGAAACCCTAAATATGGGAAGAACATGGTCAAATGTACGCTGAGAAAATCAGTGATAAGCATGACCAATTTGTGAGCAAATCAACACACAAGCTGAGGGTACCACATCTTTGGGGCCATAAGATGTTTGTGCTCTGTGGAACAACTTGCAGCCACAAAGCCATGTAAATTGACTCTGCTGGCCCTATTTCCTGATGGGGGCACTGGCAGGTTGCAAAATTCAGAGGCTGAGCAACAGGGAAGTACAGAAGCATACCTACAGTGAAATTCATCAGAAAACCCAGCCATCTCTTTAGCTGATGTCTATATCTGAACTGGTTTTCTAGATTCCCTTGATAACTGGTGAACAGAAGTATTTGTCCAATATGAGTTACATGCCCTACATGGCTCTTCTGATTGCAAAGTGCTTCCCTTTGACTAGCTCAGGCATAGACTCCTGTGAAACCTATCCCAGAGAAATTGTCTGACAGTGCAAAGCCACCAGGGCACAAAATTACCTGTGGTAGAAGCATTAGGTCCATCTTCTATTCTATGTGCACAATTGCAGCTGAAACACACACTGTGTGGCCTCTTCACATTTAAAGAGAAGATTTAATCCTGCTCAATAGATACACCTCCCTGATTTGAGGCTTGTACACAAGATCAAACTTTGGCAGTGACCTTTTATGGGGGTACATTCAGTCATACTCATACACGGCTAGAGGGAGGTGCTTACAATAAAAAACACAGATGTTCATCAAAAAATATGGTTTCATCAACCACAACATATTACAAAAATACACAAGGTTTTTAAATAGCAGAAAAGCTTACATATCTCAGAGACACTGATGGAAAGTTCTCATGGTAGAGAATATTCCAAACTGCATAACCTGTGAAGCCTCCACTGTTACCTAAACTTGACATTTCTGCTTGTTTTCTTTTTCTTCTTTTTGCACAAAGCAGGCAGCTGACAAAAATGTCAGTTCCTTCCAGTTGCTGTGAGAGTCTGGAGAAATACATGCATGTGGAACTGGTTTACTGTTCTCTAAATTATAGCAACATTATATTTGCATATGTGTGTGTGTGTGTGTGTGTGTGTGTGAAAAACTAATCCATTGACAGCAAGACCAGCAGGGGAAAAACTCCTAAGAAGCACAAAATCCCAAATCTGGATTATCTCAAAGCCAAATATATATGAAATGATTCTCCTGAAGAACAGAATCAAATGAGGAGGAATGAAGTGTTATTGGCTCAAGAAGTCTTATCCATGAGTAATATGAAACTTGCTCTTAAACAAGTGCTATAAAATTTGTGATGCCTTTTTTTCAAGGAAAGTAACAGACAGAAAACAATTTCATGTTTTTAAGTGAAACTCACACATTAGGCAAATTATTTTCACCTTAGTGGACCAGTAATCTTGGCTTTAATTGACTTCTATTCTTTATCCTAGCTCCAAATAATAGAAGACTCACTGCACTGTAATCTATTGATATTGGCTACATTACAATGACATGTACTATAGCTCTGGCTCGCCTTTGCATAACACGTCATAAATACACTACCTTCCAGCACTGGATTTGTGAGGGAATTAGAAGAGATGAAATGAGCAGGCACTGTAAATCTACCACCGTGAGTAGTCACAAGTCCCATCCACTTGCAGGGGTGATCTTGGGCTGTGTTGTATTTTAGAAACAGCACTCCCTAGTTCAGTGCCCCCTTACAAGGAGATTCTCCCAAATCAGATGCCAATCACTTGCTTCCCTCCCCCCTCCAGTGGGAGACACAAAAGACAAAGATTATGGGCTGACATAAGAACAATTTACTGGAAACAGCAATGAGATAAGAAAATGAACAGTATCAGCAACAACATAATAGCAACAGTGTACAAAGAGAGGGTGATTTACAAGTAGATTTACAAGTGAGACAATGAGCAGTGGAAGCTGGGCCCTACATCCACCACATTTTTCCATGACTGGAAATGGTGCCCTTTCCTCTCAGACGTGTAAGAGTTGTTGCCCCCACCCCAGACATGATGTAAGATGGTATGGGGTAACACAATGTATTTGCCACACCCACGTGGCTCCAAACTACCCTCTCAAGGGCTACTAGGAAAATTAACCCTGTCCTTGGCTGGAACTTGGACAGCCTGCAATATATTTTTAGAAACACATAGTTCCTAGAATCCAGCTTCTGGGTATTCAGCAGCATAAATGTGGGGAATGCTGCAGGGTTCAACATCACCTTCAAGACCAGCATTCTCAGTGGACCATAGTTGCATAGGAGGATGGAGGGCCCAGAAACCCTACTGAGGAAAGCCAGCACACCTTCCTTTTTGAGATACTGCAGATCCCTCTGATTTCAGGAGAAACACACCCATTTGCTGGAGGGAAGCAGTCAGGCCTTCTTTCCTCCTCTATGGCTCTGGAGAAAACAGTGGATTCATCTCCAGAGCCCTCAAAGACTGGCAGAGGAGGATCTGGGAGAACAGGCCATGGCAGACTGAGATGCCCAGAAGCTTCCTCTCATGCATTCTGGGATACTCTCTTAACAGTGGTTGGGGTTGCCTTCTGGATGGACACAAAGCTGCATTTTAGAATGGCCACAGGTTAACGTTAAGAGGAAACACTGACTTCAACGCTGTGTTTATTCTGGGGATACAGTTAGTTTCTTTCCTAGTTATTTCTGTTTCGCACACTTTTCCTGACCTATACAGAAATGTTTTCTGGCTTTGCAACACTCTTGGTAGGCAGGGTCATCCCACTCATTGTACTTGTAATTTTTTTCTAGCACAGATAAAAAGTTAGTGATGTCACAGGATTTGCATACAGCTAGCTCTTCAAGCTTAGCCTTTAATAGAATTACAAAATGACTGACATACAAGAACTGATTAGAGAGAACAGGAAAATAGAGCCACCAAATGCACAGGTCACTGCAATTTGGTAGAGGCCAAAAATCATAGTGAAGAGCCAAGTTCATATGATTCACAGTTAATTCAATGACACCTCTTAAACACAGGCAGGTTACAATCACACCAGAAGAATTTCCTGCCTTATCTGTATTTTCCTCTCAGTAGTCTCCAATATCTGTTTAATATTCCAGCTACAGAGCATTTAAGTAGATTTTAAATAGCCTCACCATTCTAAAAGCAAAGATTTTTAGCCTTCCCATGCCTTCAACTAAAGTAATTGAATTGTCACCTTTCTCATAGTCTCAGCAAGGAACACCATGAGCTCATTAATTTACAACTCTCAACCAAAAGAACAGTCACTGAGCAGAAGTAACCAGCAATGTACCCTCTTGATGCACAGAGCCTATTGCTGATTTGGTGCTGGTGAGATGTTGTTTCCTAGGAGCTGAGCAACCCTGCTCAACCAGAATTTTCTAAGTGTCATTTTTTAGTAGCTCCCAAACAATTCCTACCACAAATATTCACTCAATCAAGCAATTAGATTCTGAAACAAAAATGTTAGTATTTTGTGTATGTAGTACTAGAATCAATGTTGAGAGAAGGTTTTTAAACAAATTTCTAATTTCATTGCCATGAGCAATGTCTGCCACTGTTATGGCCACTAATATGTTTTGACTACCATGCCTCATTTGCAGCAACCTTAAGTGCAGAACTGAAATACAAAGCAGGAAAACAGTAAATATTTGAATGACTTCTTGGGTTCTACCTCATCATTTTCATGTTTCCTCCAGCTAAATGACTGTTTCTCCTCAGTTCTAAATGAAAGCTCATATCTTTTAATTGATGCTGACTGCTTCTTTTCACATTAAATGCGTTTCAGCTACAACTCTGTCAATTTAGACACCACAGACAGAGCTATATAACCAAATCTCCACACATCTCAACCCAGTGTTCCCTGTATCCTACTGACCAGACAAGAAGGGCAAACAACTATCTCTGTGCAGAGGGACAGTATAGACTTTGTGAATGTGGGAGACTGTAAGCAGGTAAGTTAATGACACACCTCTGCTGTTTCTTGAGGAATGATTTCTTCATTATTTAATATCATCTCAATGATTCAAATGTCAGTACTGTTAGCCATGGCTGTTAATAACTCGCTGTTGCCTTATCTCATGATCTGCTTTGCTACAGTATCAAGACAAAGATTTGCCTCATCTAATTTGCATGTTCATCACGTAGTCTAAGCTAATCAGCTAGGATTTTTCAGAACCAGTGAAGTATATCTAAAATACATATCTGAGTATCTTTGAAAACTTGCTCTGAGATGTTGTCTGTTTCTCTCCCCTTATATGAAAGATATTAAATGACTGTCTTTGATATCCTAGTTCCCCTGTGTGTTCCTAATTTAGCTTTGACAGCTAGAGTTAGGCAAGACATATTCCATATTAAATTGCCTTTTAGTCTTACATTCAGTGACCTATTATAATTGGCATATGTAATATAAGATCTTCCTGATTTCCTTCTAAAACTATTTATTTTAAGCCATGCGTTTCTTGGTTAATTCATACACGAGAATTGGTCTTTCAGAGCTTGCCACTTTACTGAAACAATGGAAATAAAGAACAATGCCTAAGGCAGATTCTGTGATTCTAAGACAGATAAGCAAAATGTATTAACTTTGCACAGGAAGGCCAAGTGAAAATACAGGGTAAACATCTGTCCAGAAAAATTATTCCAGAGATGACCACCATGAAACAAACTCTCCAGTCTCCCTCATTCAACTCCTCTCACCAATCACGTCTTCAGAATACAATTATGTAATAAATCTTCTCACAGTATAGTTTTTTCCAGAGTCCCTTTGTCAGAAGGATTTGTTTTCTATTATTTAGTGCTTCCAGTTTCATCACTGAGTAGAACACAGAGTATTTCTAGCTATTCAGGTAGCAAGGATCCCTGCTAGATCCATCTTATATTAACCTGTCAAGGTAAAAGGGATGAAGAGCGCCCCAAACCAGTCCATCCCCAGTCTGCCCAACTCCAGGCAGCTAAGGGGAGAAGATCGACTGCAAGTCAAGCAAAACACACCGATGACCTGTAGACACAGCACATTTAACAGAAATTTTGCATTCCTTCATAGTTCTATCCAGGACAACTTTACATGTATCTCAAGGCTCAAACTGGATGTGAATGCAACTGTTTTTAAAATATCATCATTGCATTACTTGAAGGGATATAGTAAAAACAGATTAAAACTATCCTGGGTCTAGAGGATATGGGGTGATTAGGTCCTATGGTCTTTGTGCAAGACTTTACCCTGCATTATAAATATACAATTCCTGTTGCAAATAGCAAAGTAAAACACATTCTTTGCAAACTCTGCAGCAGCTGGACCATGGAAAGGTCAACCATGTGTGCAGTGGGTCTTACTGAAAGGTCACAAGAGATGCAAATAACAATGACCTTTAGCATAGTCCACACCATTTCTCCCTTTGGAAAACACACACTAAGTCCCTCTGGCTGAACCTCTCCTCATCCTCCCTGTGTGCAGACAGAGTAGATTGAAGGGTCAATACACTTTGCTAGTGGCTCTCTGCTAAGGGCAGTGATCCAAGTGGTGTTCCCTGCCAGTACAGGCAGAGAAGAGGCAGAGGGTCACATTGGATCCACAAGTACATTACAGACACAGCCAGTCTATCTTTCTTAATACTTCTCTGGGTTTAAGTATTTTTTGTTAGTTTTTTATTCAAAATGTGTATACTACCTACTTTCACCAAGGCTCTGAAATACAAAAATTTTCATACACATATGGAAAGATAAGGTGTTTAAACTTACTTTACTTTATCTCATGCTCTGCAGTTAATCATGCCTCAGATTAAATTTCTTAAAATCTAACATGAGTTTAAGAATAGAAATTATAAACTCATAGGTAACTACTTCAGGATTGAGACTCAACTCATTGATGACCTTGTTCATATTTTTTTTCAAACATGAGGAAATAGCTGTAGCATTGCACATTAATCTATAAATAAAAAAGTGATAACATCAAAATAAATTAAAATATTTTCCAAATAGTATCGTAATTGGTAGTTTCTAGGAAATTACTTTTGCTGTTAAGAAAATATTATACCTTTAAGAGTCCAGTTCTGTACTTTTTAAGAGTTCAGTTCTTATTCCATGTGTTTCTTAATCTATTTCTTTGCTCCAGAGAAGTCTATCAGGCCAAGTCAAACCAGCCTTTAGAAAAGCTGATGTTCAGTGAAGCAGAGCAGGGAACACCCATGAAAACTCCACTGCTGTTGGGAATGGATTAAGGATTAAACTCTATATGTATAATTGTGAAATTATTTCCATTTTAAGGTAGACAGAATTAAATAAAATATCTAGATACATACTGTATAGTAGTGTATATATAAAGTAAGGTAGAATAGTTGTGTTGAGTCACAGGAAATTACAGAAATAGACAAAAAATCAGGTTCACCTGCTTAATTCAAGAACATCACCAATAAAAAAAGAAGGCAGAGAAAAACATTTGTAGAAAACTTGTTTAAATGATACCAAGCAACAGAGTACAAAAGACAAATTTAGCATTTTCCGGCTGAGAATATTTTCCAAATTAGCTGTTCATTTATTCCCTATGGCATGGTGCTTGAGAGGATGGAAGGAAAAGTCTTTTATTCTCTGAGGAATATTTCCAGCATCCTCCAAACCCTGAGGCTGAGCAGAAGGCAGCTGAACTGCAGGTGGCCTTTTGCCCTTCTGTCCCAGCAATGTCTCAGGTTGCTGCTGCCCCAGCACCTTCAGCTGCACACACAGGAGTAACGGTGAGCACCAGGCATGGACCTCAGCTGTGGCTCTCACTTAAGTTCCATCCCACTGCCAGCTGGGGACAGAAGAGTTATTTGTCCTTATGGCTCACACTCAGACAACAAACATACAACTACCACACATGGCACATGAATCAGCTGGACATGGATTTTAATTTCACCGCACTAGAGGGAAAGAAACCCATGTTCTTTCTATGAACTCTTCTCATCAGCAGAGAGAACCACCCCCCATGCAATCACTGCTAGACAAATTTTTTTATTGAGTAAGCCTCTCAGAGATAAACAACTTTGCTATTAGTGCAGTGCAATGAAAATAAAATCTATGGCAGATGGTTGCCAGTGAGTCTTGTTCAGACACTTCAGATAAAAAGGGAATGGCAGAGAGACAAAAGTGTAAAACAGAAATTGATGGAAATTAGTAACGTTATGAATTCACCACTTACAGACTCCTTTAACCATGGAAAACTCAAGATAATTGCAGATTTGCCCCTTTCTAAATTCTAAACATTTTGTATAAGTCTATTTTGCATACAAAAATATACTTTTTACTTCAGTAAAAAGATTTGAATACAAAAGTCGAGAAACATGAAATAAAAGTACAACATAATATACCTCCTGCACAGGAAAAGAAATAGTAAAGTTTTTTGTTATTCTTAGAGTTTATTATAGAGTTGTAGAGTTGCTGTAATAGATATTATTGCCATCTTAAACACTAGGGATGAGTTTTAGTCATGTTGTTTAGACATATATTTTAAGCAAGAGGCCTGAAATTGGAACAAAGTGGAAAGACAAGTATTTTTGCAAGCATCTCACACGAAGACAGACTAGTTTCATTGAAGATTATTATCTTTTATTGATTTATTTTATATTTAATTGAAAACAAAAACCAATTACCTCTGTTATAAGGACTTCATGAAAGACAAGGATATATGATTAAATATTCACGTGTCCCTATGCACATTTAAGTGCCAAGTTTATTTCAGTGTTTTGCTATCATGTCTCAGTGTTCCCACAAGTAATGGTCAGCAAAGTCAAAAGGTGCCTGTGATAGAAATTGTGAGGAGTCCCAGGTTAACAACATACTGTGTATCAAAACTTTCTCTATTATCAGCTTTAAAATGGATTTTTTCCAATTTCACATTAAGTTGCCTTGTTCTTCTACTATGAAGATAAATAGAAGTGCTATTTTTGTACCACATGTTACGTAATTTTGTCAAATATCTTCATTAAACTAGATCAGTCCTACTGTTTTCAGAATCTACTACTTTCATTTTCAGTTTTAATTGCATCTGTCAAATAAATTTGTAGATGTTGATCCAAGATCTCTTAGAACATCTTTTCCCTCTGCAACTCCACCTTCCAGCACTGAGGAAAGAAAAAGCACATGACAAGATCTAGGAATATTGCTCCTTCATTTCCCTCTTCATCACCCCCTCTAGCTTTGTGGAGAGAAACCCCATCAAAATACCCTAGTTACTCCACTGATTTATATTTTTATGAGAACACAACAAGATTTGGAGAGACACTCCTTGCACCATGGTCATCTGACATCTGTGTAGTGTCAGATACATCTCCTGTGGGGATGCTGTCAGCCTTAGGCTGTGGCAGTGAACATCATAACCCACTTCCAACCCCAGACCCCTGCCCACCAGGGAAAGGGATCGGGCAAGATGAGGATGTATGGCAAAAAATCATGGCAGAAATTTGTGACAAATGGTATGATCATAGTCAATGACAAAAAAGTGAATGATCAAACAATGAAGGAATGAGAATGCAAGGCAGTTAAAAAAAATATTTACAGAGAACAGTTTATTTCTCACAAAGCCACAAAGCACTGCATTATTACCATAACTATTTCATTAAAATTTATTCAGGTAATATAGATGCCCAGACCAACTTAAAACTATATACTAGGCTGTGCAGCTACCACTCATTTTCAAGACTCAAGCTGGAGAACATCAGAGCAGAGTCAATGCCACTGAAACTGGGTCTCTGCTGGTTGAGTTTCTACTCCAGTCAAATAACGAGCAGGAGTGCCTGCAGCTCCCCACTACACCAAAAGGTACAAGTTTAATTCCCCAAAGCAGAATGATGCTCTAAATGGAAGAAAACTAATGGAAAAAAATACATATCTTTCAGGAAGACTTTTTATTAAATTGGTTTTCTTCCATAATATTTGTGCATGGTTTTCCCTCCTAGTGCTATCCCAAATCCTGTAAAAGCTGGAAAATATGTCTGACTGCCCTTCCTTTATCACTGATGTTTTCCTTATATCAGCCTTATATCAGGACATTTTTTTTCTTTTCTTTTTTTTTTAATCACTACTGAAAGAAATTTAGCAAATTAAGCCAAAAGTTCAAGGTAAATTTTTTATCTGAATTACCTGAACAGATTTTTATTATTATTACAGAAATACCATAAGTCAATGTGCTTTCAGTGCTGTTCATTTAAAACAAAGTAGTGATTTTATGAAATCAAAGGAGAGAAAATGATTTCAGTTAAGAAAGTGAACCATTTTACTTTGAAAAATGTTGAAATTAACCATTGCAACAAATGTTTTTGATTATTGTTTCAAATCTACAAAATAGAAAAGCACACAGAATAGCTCAGTACCTTTTTACTTTCACTTTTTATTCCCAAGCCATTTTTCTACATTTTTCCCTCAAAGCATGCCCTGTAATTCTGTTTCTATATTCTTTTTCATACAAGTCCTTATTCTTTCAGACCTACTCATTACTTATCTCTTTTACCCCCTGGATATTGAGGGAAACAGAGAGTAGATATGAATGCCTAATAAAAAGCATGGGGTCTAATAACTTTATCAAAAAAACTAATTAAATCTGTTTTCTAACCTTCACCCAGCTCTGTTTTTTGTAAAACATAGATAAAGGAAATCAAAGTTAAGCTGATGATAGTCCCAAATGTGGCTTAATCAACTACTGCAAGAGAGGTGATCATGGTTTGAAAAGTCCATGGTCTGTGACAAAAGTTTTCTGGGCATTTTCTGTTCTACGATAAACATTTTTCCCCCATGTGTCATTTACCAGACTGTTGAAAAATTATATTATGCTCTTTTTCTCAAGTTATAAATGTATTACAATTGACATTCTGCCAGAGAGAACTTTAAATCCATACATCTTAAATATAGCTCAAACTCCTAACCTTTTTCAAATAATTTTCACTCTGTTGAGCTATCAAGTCTATTTGACTTTTGCATTCATAGGTGATCTTGCACCTATGTTACTGGGGCTCATAACAATGTGTCGAAGCAGACAATAAGGAGTTCTACTCAAACTTAGTCCTTCTGCCAGAAGCTGGTACTGCTGTCTTGCCCACAGACATCCGCAGGGGCAGCCCATGTGCTCGGTATCATGAGAAATGCAGACTTTGCAAACTGCCTTAGGGGCCTTGTCAATTCCTAGAAAAAGCACTGCCCAGAGAGGTTGGGAATAACATCGTAGCCTCCACAGAAAGGACTTGGAAGGTGATTACAAAGACCACAGCAAAGCATAATCAAGGGCGTCTGAAACAGATCTGTAAAAGCAAATGCTTGCAATAGAACATTTTATTTTTTATTTCTACATGTTGTTACAAAAGTGATATCTTATTAATATCAATGGAGTTTGACAAAAGAATTGGAATACAACATTTTGAGTAAAATAGTTCATACTTCAGTAATATGTGGGAGAAATTGAAAGCACCAGTATATTTCTGAACATATAAATGTGCACTCTACTTTTAGCAGACTACACTTTGCATTTAAATTATTTTATCCACTTCAGCACATTGGGCCAGATTCCTCTTTTATCTGTTTTTATTCAGTGAGTTCACTTGAATAAAAATATGGATTCGGTGGCACTGAAAAGTAGTGTGAATTTCTATTCATTTTTCAGAATTTTAATGCTAGAATATACCTTATATTATTTTTCAAGGTATTTTCAAAGTGAAATGAGTGAGAAAAAAATTTTGCAGAGACTTACAAGAGCAGACTCTTGTTCCTTGTTATTTCCCATAGCAGCAATTCTTTTTGTGATTGCAAAGTCTTACCAGTTTTCTTGGCTTATTGTTTGTAGCCCTATTATGTTTATAGAAGCTACAGATTTCATTAACTCAGAATACAAGAATAATCTCTTCTTATTTTTTAAATTGTCTCTGGGCAAATAGTGCTCTTCCTGGGGGAAGTTGAATTGTTTGTGTTGAGTTTAGTGCATCTATAACTTCTTCAGCTTTGTATTGTAACAAATACAGAAGTAAAATTTGTCTTTCAAGGCCTTTACTGCCTGACCAGTCTAGCAGGAGAGGGCATGATGTGCAGTAATTTTCCCCCTACTCTCTTTCCTATTTTAACTTGTATTTATCCATTTGCTTTCTACTACTCTCTTCAAGCAGATCTTGGTGGTTGAAGATCCTCCTGGTCCTGAAGATCCTACCTGGTCCTCTGAGGTAGCAATGAAAGTGCCTCGAGTGCTTGCTAGTGCAGTTTCGGCTCCCACCAGGGGAGTTTGGGGCATTACAGTGCTCTGTGAACTTGGTTACCCGCAGTGCATCCTGTGGGTGAGCGCATTTCAGCTATGCTGCAGGTGCCGATGATGCCCCCAGGGACGAGAGCCCTCCTGAGCTCAGGGAAAGCAGCTGAGTGCCTGAAGCAGGAGGCAGCTCTGCCAGTGCCCCCAGTTTAAACAAGGGAGGGAGACAAGCTCCTCCACCCAGGAAGTTGTCAAAGAATCTCAGTTGTAAACCTGCAATGAACTGCTGTCCCAAAGCTCAGGCACCCTGCCCATCTTCCCTCGTGGGGAACACAGGTTTCATTTAGGTACATATGGATTGACCTAAACACTGGCTTTAGTCTTGATAAAATGTTCCAAAAAGCCTCTAAATACATTTGCAAGGTTATTTTCTTCAGTACATGCCACACATCACATCAGGGGCTGTTTTCAAGGGCCAGCACGAGAACACCTGGTAATTTATTTGGTAGCACTTAGACTGGGAAGATAACCTACAGGTATGTGCCACTCTCTGGATTCAAATTAACCAGTGACCTTTTCCTGTGTCTTTAGTAAGAAAAGGTGGACAGAACTGAAGTGTTTATTCAGCCTGGAGAAGAAAAGGCTGAGGAAGGAATGGCAGCAGTCAGGAAAACTTTGCTCGATGATCAGTGTAGCAAAAGTACATTATTAAATTAATGGGACTCTTGGGCCATCAGTTGCTGAAGTTTCACTTAGATATCAAGGAAATCTTTCTAATAGTAAGGCTCACTAATGACTGGAAACATTGCCAGTAATGATTTAAGTACATTTAACTCTGCCTAGGGATGAAGAGACAGACTACACATCCTCTGAAGATCCTATTTTACTATTAATTCATTTAGACTAGATATTATGGCTTTTAAAGTACAAGGCTTCAGTCTGGATGTAGGCTTTGTCTATTCTGGTCTATGGCTCTATTTCACTGTGGAAATGAAGAAATCTCTTTCTCAGTCTATAAATCAACATGAAGCCTTTTTCAGAAGCTCATGCCTGCTTATAAACTAAGTAACACTAAGGCTGCTCAGCCACAGCCTGTCCTGGCTCTGGTCAAACTGCAGAAACAGTGGCAGAAGCATAGAAGAGCAGAGGCTTGGTGCAACCCCCCTGCTCAAGTAGGGCCATCCTAAGAATGCTCTCCAGGATCATGCTCAGAGGGATTTGTAATATCACTGAATCACAGAATCAATTAGGCTGGAAGAGACCTGAGATCTGGGAAACCTCTGGAGAAGAGGACAATCCCCAATTGGCTACACCTTCCTTTCAGGGAGTTGTAGAGAGTGATAAGGTCACCCCTGAGTCTCCTCTTCTCCAGGCTAATAAAGAACGGATGCTCCACAACCTCTCTGTGCAATCAGTGCAAGATTGCAATCAATCACCCTCGCTGTAGGAAGGTGTCTTCCTGTATTCTGAGGGAGTCTTCCTGTATTTCAGTTTGTGCCCACTGCCTCTGGTCCTGTCAATGAGAACTTCTGGGATTAGCCAGGATCCCTCTTCCTTACTCTTGTTCATCAGATAATTATACTCATTGAGGTGATCCCTCTGGAGCCATCTTATATTTAGGTTTAACAATCTCAGCTCTCTCGGACACTCCTCCTCTGTCGGATGCTCCCATTCATTAATGGTCCTTTGCTTGACTTGATTTCTGTTCATCCCTCTTTCTCTTTTACTTGAGATTACCCAGCTCTGGACTCAGTACTCCAGGTATTTTTCACCAATGCTGGAGATAGTGACAATGAGAGAAAAAACAGAAAGAAACATAAAGTGGATCTGAAATTCGGGAGAGAGTAGTTTGTATGAGGCTATCATGACTTTCCTGCTAACTGCATGGGATCACTCAGTAAGATTTAGCTGTGATGATATCATATTTCAAAAGTTACCTTTTGTCACCAGAATATGTTATTATTCATTAGCCTGAAGAACAGTGAGATAAATTTTATTTCAGAAAATTTTCTTGTCTCTGAGAATACTATTTTTTTTAATTAAATGAACTTCCTACTCTTTCCTAAACTTCTCAGCAGCAATATTAAAACCAAAAACAACACAAAATACAACCATTGTTTGAAAGGAACTCTTGCTCCTTCTTCAATACTGAATGAACCACACAATCAGCCACTAAACGGCAGTATCTTGCCCAGAGATATTTTATACTGTGTATAATGACTCACTACAAGAACACCTTCCTCTTCCCCATCCAATTAACACATTAGATGTCCACAGAGCTTTCTTAGGCATTTTTAAACCACTTGCAATTGAAATGACACACTAAATGATGAGAACTGATTGCAAAAGAATACAGAACAGTTCCTAATGAACAGGAAAAGGATCCTGCATATAAAACAAGTCCTTTAGACAATCTCTTTTTTTTTTAAATTAGACAGGAATGTTTAATTTTCCTGCAAGGATAAAACATTCATCATTCTGTCAACCCAATATATAAGCTATAAAAATAATATATATTCTGTCATCCTATCTGGCTGTGTCTCAAAACACAAGGGTTTTAAGAAGAAAGGTACTTGGAACTAACAAGTTTGTTATCAACATCCGTCAAGACCCAAAGTATGCTTATGAAAGGAACTAAAATACTATAAAGAATTTTGTAATTCCATTTATACCCTCTTAAATAATTTTTTAAAAAATTTGAATTACTGCTAATTCAAACCAGTCCTTAATAGAAAGCTTTATTATTTTAAGAATAGAACATTCACTCATAACACAAGTGAAACATCTGCAGTAGGAGGCCAAAACGGAAAGCAGAGAGTGTGTTAATCTACACCCTGAAGAATGATGTATATTTTAAATGGTTTACCAGAGCCCTCTTTCTCCAACCCTCCTCACATGTCACCATCCTCACATACCATGTCCCAAGTAAGGCCGCCGCTGCACTCTTCAATCCTGGAGGGATGCTGGCAGGTGGGTTCAAAAAGGCCCCAAGAGACAACCCATGAAGGTGCTCAGGACTCAGAAGTGTGCCTTGAGCCAAAGATCTTTAGTTGAGCTTTCCTCAAGCAGCAGCTTGTCTACACCTGGTCTCATAGCATCTCCAGAGTCCCAAAGCAACCTCCTTTGGGATAACTGAACTCTACATGGTCATTCCTGGGAGTTGCAGTGTCTTTCCAGACCCTATATGTGTTGAAAGCTTTCCCCAGGGTAAGCTTTTCTCTCCCCAAGTGCCACATACACAGCACAGAGAGTATGATTCACATGATGACACCGACAGTACAGGTGGGATTCATCTTGCCGAAAAGTAGATATATATAATATACAACTCATGAGGTCATCTAGACTTCTTTTGTAATTAAGGGAGACATATGAATACTTCTCAGACATGACCTGCATAATATATTTTAGTCATCTACCTTTGGATTTAGTGAACAATTTTTCTGAAATTCACTAGTCCAGCAGACATACAAATGCTACTTCTTCTGCAAATGTCTAATTCATTTCTGAAAAGGCAAAATTATCTCTAAATGAAAAGACATAGTTTATGCTTCATTTGCATCCATAAGCAGCCCTCGAAAAAACAGGGCAGTGTAGGCACAGTGTATTAAATGGATGACAGAGGTCACTCTGAGCAGTTACTCTTTAGTCTGGGATGGAAGGTGTTACTGTGACGCAGATAGAAACACACAGTAACACACACAACAGGTGTTCAGGTAGAGAAGAAGAAAGGAAGAAGATTCTAGTTTATTGTTGACTTCGTATATATAAGTTTCTGGACAGTGATCAGAGATTGGACAGAGAGGTTACCACCTCTCCATCTTCACTGGTCACTTGAGAAGTCCATCAGGTGATATCTTTTACAAAGGAATGCAAACATGATTCTTGTTTATCTTACAATTCGTGAGAATTGACTCCACTATACTAAAACAAATCAGAAGGCTTATTTTCAGGGACAACAGAAGGGACACTGATATGATGCTGGTCATTTAAAGCAAATGCCAGTAGAGCCAGCCCACACTGAAGTATGCTTCCTCATATGTCACAGGCAAAGTATTTTAGGAAGGTTTCTGGCAATTTTAGTATTTTGTCCTCTCTGGATTGTGGAGTCAGTTGCTCTAGCTATCATCCATCAAATCATAAGTGTTTCAGCAAAAGCCAAAAAATTTATGATGACAATTTTTTATTTCAGTGCCCAACATTTCAAACTCTCCCATGACAGAAGTGAGTGGTCAGTCCCAATGACATATTCTCTCTTCATACAATCCAGTTTCAGTCCTGAGAGAGATACCAAAAATTTAACATCATTTTACACATCTTTATCTAAATGTCTCAGATCGAGACCATGGCATGTGTGGTGGCAGGCTTATTTAATTAAAGGGAAAAGAAAAAAAAAAAATCTGGATTTATTTTATTATTACTCTAGACTGCAAGGAGACAGAACACAAGGAAGTGCTCTTCTTCAGGATGACCAAAAGCCCAGAAGTCCTTTGCTCAGATACGTTCACAAACGACGAGCAAAACAGCATTGCTGCCCTCCACATTCAACTCTACAAGAAAAAAAGAAACCTTGCTCAGAAGGAATCTTTTCTTGTTTACTAAAGAACTCACCCTGTTTATAATTCATATTCAACAGCAAGTGTAAACTAGCTACCTTGCTCCTCCACGACCAAAACACAAGCAATGTAAGAAAGGCTTGAGGTGAGGTTTAACAAATGGCAAACATCCTCATAGGGGATGGTATGAAATCAAGTGGATAGAACTTACTGTTGATGCTATCCCTCAAGGCATTCTCTTCCCCAAATCTTTATTTCCTTGTGATTGTGTTCACCCTACACATTCCATTGCTAATAGCAAAATGAGAAAGTACAAGAGCTCTCGAAAACACATTCAGTGCTGTGTCGTATTTTCAAAGTGCCAGAGACAAATTTTTAAGGTGGACTTCGGGCCCTCTAGTGGCTTTACAGGGACATTAGGGAAGAAGAATGGCATCTTTCCAAAACTCAGCCCAAACACTTTCAAACCAAAATACAGACTGTAATTAGGGTTCCTCGACCACTTCCAGTAAAATTAAAAGTCTTCATTAGGCTGTGTCTCTACTCTGCTTTTTCATCAACTTTTTCAGTGAAGTAGGACTAAAAGGGGTGTTGCTCTTTGCCGTCAACCTTGTAGAGCCAAAGTCTGATTGTGGTTCCAAAAGATATGCTGAACTACTCTGATCAGCGGGAAAAACACTCCCAGTCTGTCACAGATATGGCAAGTCTGTAAGTTTTATGGTCATGCAACAAGAGCGAGACATAAAATTTGCTTTCATCTCATTCTGCTTAAGTGCAGTTACCCTTTTGCAGGATATACAATTATAGAAAAGCTTTTGTAGTCCTATCTTATTCTAGAACTCCAAAACCTGGTGAACCAATCAGTGGGCACTTTGAACCTCTTACTGCCATGCATGAAGATGGCCCATCATGTGAATTTAGCTGTAAGGCTGCTCTACAGCCAGAGAAACAGCACTCTTCATTGCCTAAGCCCTGGAGGGATGCTGCAACAGTACAGCACTGTGTCCCCTCAAATGTCACATGACCTGAAGTCTGTCTCAGGCTTTGCAAAGAAGGCTTCAGTTGAAACACAACACTATATTCAGCAGTAAAGTAAGGGTTCATGCAAGTGTTTTCTCTCAAAAGTGTTGTGATGTTTTGCAAGACATGAGTGGCTACAAAGGAGATGGAGACTCTGTTTGGAAGGAGTTACATAGAAAAGGTGAAGGATAATGGATACAAGTTCTTCCAGTGGTTAGGTAGAAGGAAAAATTTTTCAGAATGAGACAAATCAGTCAGTGGAGTAATTTCCCCAGGAAAGTGATTGATTCCCCAGTGTTGGGCTCTTAAGAAAGAGGGTGCTGGGACATACTGTCTAGAACATGATTTTGCCAAAAAAGCTTGGACAAAATGATCCCTGAGGCTTCCTCTTACACTATATTCTACAAAATCTGGACATCTGACTCTTCATCCAAAAATATTGGAAGCGAGATTAAAGATATCTAAAACCTTTTTAAATACCTGGAACTGCTGTAAAACAGCAGAAGAAAGACTTGAAAGTACTCAATGAACTTGAAATAGTTAATGTAGAGGCAATTTCAGTGTTGTTAAGCCAGAATGTTTGAAATTTATGGTCAATGACTTCCACTGTATAATCATCTCTCTTAGAGCTCCAGAGAAAAGCAGCTTCAAGGGAGGACTCACAATAAAATCACAATTGGCAGCAGAACAATTTACTGCTGCTGTCTTACTTATATACATCTATTGCAGATGTTCTCAGGTCTACTTTCAATCACGGAAAATTTCATGCCACATTTTTGTCCAGTTCCAGAAGAGATTTTAGAGCACATGCAGGCTAAAAGATAGAAGAAAGGTCATATTTATGCTGTGGCTTAGTTCATGGGCTGCTTTCAGCAGTGTGATAGGAATACCCAAAACACCTGTTGTGGTCAGTGCAAAGAGGGAGAGTTAGTTATGAACTAAACATCTTTAGCTGACCAGAGATAAGACTGTCAGTAATCATTATAGACTCAAGACCCCAGATTTTGTAGACATGACCCTACTCAAAGCTGGTGGTCTCTCTCCTCTCTCGTGGAAGCCTGATTTCATGGCTTGGCAATGCTGTAAAGAGGATGCTGGACTCTAGCAAGCTGCAGGTGACAGCAGACAGTACATATGTACAGCACAACACCATGTCAAACAAAGGTAGCTCACCCCTGGAAGCAGTCTAGCTGCCTGAGCACAATGTTTTATTGTGTTAAGTCATCAAGAGGAGGCCAGTGCTGCAGTAGGATATCAGTACTGTCTCTGGTAACATTCACCTGTGCAGAGCACAGCATCATGCTCATCCTTACACCTTAAGTGTGAACCAGCAGCTCAGATCTCTCACCGGGAAAAAAAGAGCTGTTTCTTTAAATGTATCTCCTGTTCAAAGCCGTTTCCTTTTTGTCTTGTTGCGTGGGGAATTTTTACTTTGCTGATTTCACACCAATTGTTGCCTTCACTTACATAATAAAGTGTAAAGGCTTGTGCAGGCTTGTGCAGACTTGTAGGTTAAAACAGATTTATGCAGTGTGAATTTGCACTTCCTCAATAGCTATTTCTGAATAATTTTCAGAAATATTTGTATATAATTTGTATAGACAAGCCCACAGCTATTATAGGCTACAGAGAGCAAACCCCAAATCTCTCATGGGATTTGTGGTCTCAAGATCACTGTTAAACCAACTCAGTCTACCTTTAGTGGGCAGTCAGGAAAGGACTTTCCAAGGCCCTCAGATTCCTTTCATGAAAGAGAGATGGCAGGGGGAAAAAAGGGCAGTGGCCAAATCACTGGAAATGTTTGAAATATTGTCTGCCTTCACGCCAATAGTGGCAGCTGTTCTCCACACTCCTTTCCTGAGAAAAACCTGAACAAAGCAGGAGATGTAACCTTACATACCTTGTATTTGGTTTGAAACCTGAATGCACTTTTCCTCCCACATGCTGTCATACTGAAATAACAGCTCATCTGTGAATCTATTTTCCTTTGTGTTCAGGTAGAACATTGTTTCTAAATGACCAAAATGGAATAAAATGTACCATTAAGAATCAAATGTACCCAAAAATGTACCCAAAAGAATCAAATTAGTGGAGAGTAGCTTAACTGTTCAACATTTTCAGTTCCTCTAAAGCTCAAAGGTGAAGAAATGAATCAGTGGGATGTTAGGAAATATTGCACTAATTGACACTTCTACCTGAGTGTGGCATTTTCTTTAGGAGTCACACATTAAATCACAATATGCCTGCTTAGTGGTAAAGTGTTTTCGTAAAGTAATGTAACTGTCACAGTGCTTTAAGTACTTCATCCAGAGTATACTGCAAGTAAAATTACTCCATGTGCTTATGATCTTATTCTGTATTGTTCCATAATTTTTTCTAAGACCCTAATTTCCTTAGTTCACAAAAAGATGGTGCAGTAATTACCCTAATTAAGACCTGCAAATGTCATAGTTTTATTTTGCACTTCTGGAAGGTGATCATGGCATTTAAAACTAAACCTATTCAAGTGCTAAATAAAAACAAGGGGAAAACCTAGTAAGGAAAAGAAATTATTACTAGATATGTGGTATATTTTTTAAATGATGTCCAGTCTGTATTTGAATTTCTGGTTCAGAACCCATTGAAGTAAACGAAAATTCACCCTTTGACTTTCTGTTTCTTTTATCTTCTTTAAGAATCCCTGCCCAAAATATTGAGTAATTGCCTTTTGTAGTGAGAACATAACTGGTCAGTGGTTGTGTGTTTCTAAATATTCCTTTGTTTTTAGAAGTTAAGTAATTTGTATTCTGCTAGGCTCACTACACAGCTTCCTCAGACATGGTTTTCTAGTAGATTCCAAGCTTCAGCACATCTGCAATGCTCTGCTGTAAACACTGTCCAAAGTCCAGTCACAATGGAAATACAAGGAAATGTAATGGAAAATAAATCTAAAATATGTTTATATGTCACTACACGTTCATTGGATGAACACATTTACATCACTGGGCCAGCATCTGTCAACCTCAACTCTGTAGGAAGTTACTAATTACACATGAAATGTGAAAAAGAACTTTAAGAAAAATCAAAGATGAAAAAGACCTCCGCAGGACAGTACTATGTAGCAACTGTGAGAGCTTATTTTAGGAAGAATTTAACAGAGGCATTAAAAATAATCAGGACTCAGAAAAAAATTGAACTAAACTTTCCTGTTTGCTCTTAATTATAATACAAAGACTTGGGGAAAGAATTCCAGCACTAAGCAATAATAAATAAACTAATTTCTCTTTGTCCACTATGAATCCTAGCATACTACTGGAATTTGTCAAAGAACCAGAGTTGTCTTAGAAGTTTGGGGTGGAGTAGAGGGGAAATGATTAATTAACCATTCAGTTGGAAAAAATATTTATGAAAGATTGTTAATAAACCAACACAGATTTATGTCATAGGACATAAAGCAACACTAATGTGTATGGAAAGAACATCTATCTTAAAGGGAGATTTTTCTTTATTACCCAGTCTCATGCTCCTTCCTATAAAGGATGTGTCATGAGCTGGCACCAGGGCCAGAATTCTGCTGGAGATGGTTGCTCTGGAATCTTCTAACAGGGACTCTTGATCTTTACACCATCAGGGACTGAGGTCTTCACACAAGTGCAAGGTAAAACCTGAGTGTGTGTATTTTCACGTGCTCTCTCTAAAATAAAGAGATGGGAATCTGGGGCAGGAAGACTGAATGACTTGCTCAAAAGCACCAAAGTACCTTCTGGAGAGTGCTGAAAGGCTGTTGTTTAGCTCAGATCCTCAGAGCCCAGCCATCCCATTCATGAGTGCCTTGCACTGAAGAGGGGCAGTAGCTGCAGCTAATCTGAATGCCAAGGTGCTCCATGGAAGGCCTCAGACTCCCCTCGTCATCCAGACTGAGAACCTCTCTCAGTTCTTTGTCCTTGCATCTATTTTCCCTCTCTCTGCCACCAGGTAAGCCCAGCAAGCATACCTGCACTTAGGAATTGGGAAGCCCAGCCACATTCTTTGAGAAACAGGCCTCTATCACTTGCAACATGGGGTTATTTGCACACTTATAACACTGCTCAAACTGGATTTATATTGTGAATTTGGAGTGCAGGGGACAAAGATCTTCCAAATTCCTTAAACCAGCCCTGGAATAGGAATCTGTCCTGTCTTTCTCAACTGCTACAGTGATATCTCTTGCTGGAATATCTATTTCTCACTGTCCCATAAATAGGTGGTTGTTCTCAGCATGCAAATAGTTTCACCAAAATAAGCTAGGGGTAATGCAAACCCTTAAGAACTCTGTATACAAGTTGTGTTTCCCCTGTGGTTAAATTTTCTTCAGCCACTGAAAATACTTATTTTATTTCCCTCCATGTCTGGTTAAGTAATTTGGTTTCCTGTTCCTGTATTCTGCACTGCTTTCATAAAAACCCCATAAGAGCCCCATGTGGGATGTTATTTTTCATCCTTTGACTATCTGTCAATCATGCTAAGATTTCAGCTTGTCTTTCAATTCCTGATAAATAAGAACTCAGCATTATAAAGTGGAAATCCATGTTTAAAAGGTACTTTCCAATATAACTTGTCCAATGATGTTTCAGCTCAAGTTTCTCTGTCCTCTAATTTCTCCACTTTTTGGTGTTTTCTTGATAGCTGTCTAGAAACTATGAGACACAATTCAAGAACAGAAACTTCTGAAGATTTAAGAGAAATAGGAAATCTCTCATTGGAGATATGTATTTTAAACTGTTTCCCCAGAGTTAAGGAAGCAACTTAAAATACAGACATATTAAATTTTTGAATAATGAGCCTTATGTTTTATGTCAGGAATGTAGACTGGAGCAGAGGGATTACAGACTTGAATGTGTGACTAAAAATATACATACAGATGGGAGGGTATTAGAATCTATGTTGCTTATTTCAGAACAGATGGAGACTACTCTGTATTACAACTATTTGGAGAAAGCACTAAGCTGTCCCAAATTTCAGTGTAACTACAATAAAGCAGGCAGTATTTTTTGTGTCAGTAATCAGTCAGTTTTAGAGAAAATATGTTTTTTAAAAATGCATCAGAATCATATAAATAGTTCTGTTGCTTTCTCACAGGTGCCTAAGCTTTGGCAAAACAAGAACCCTAATCACTAGTTCACTCCTTGTACTTAATAAGACAGTCTAATCTACTCTTGCTTTTAAAAATTTCTTTTAAACATCTGTTCCCTGACTCAGGATTTTCTTATTAGTATTGCAAGGTGATGTAAGGGCGCTCAAGCTGATATGATTACATTAAGATGCAAAAAATACTTAGTTGGCCAAATGTCAGGGAAAAGACAAATTTCCCCAAAGTGAGAGTTTTTTACTGTCTTGTCATCAGCTCCCTCTTTATTTAAATCAGAAATTAATGGTTTATCAAAATTGCTTGAAGTCCTTAGGGGCTTGTGTGACTGAACATGCTGCCAGAATATTGAAACTCTGAGGAGGCTAGATTAGCTGATGACAAAGATTTCAGACAGTGACAGTCTGACTACACTGGCACTCTGGTCTCTGTGCAGCCATAGTTTGTCTCTTCCCAAAAACCAGTAAGTAGTACCCAAGTGATTACTACTATAGCAAGAGTCTATGCACCTATCAGATATAAAGGAGCAAAGGACATGGGAGTTATTATAGAAGGGAAAAAATTCTTAGCTGTACTTGTAGGGTAGAATGAAACAAAACCTAGACATGCTGTACGAGGGTCCCCTATGCCCTGACATGTTTTTTCATCATTTTCTCAACTCCTCTAGCTGCTGGCTGGTTCTGACAGACTTCCTTCCTGGATTTTTTAACCTTTCTCAGAGCAGCCAATTGAATCTCTTGGCTGGGATGAAGTTCCCATCCCACAGCAGCCCAGTGAGGAAGCGATGAACTTTCCCTCAGCAGCACTCACAGACCTTGCAGGGAAGTAGTATTTTTCCTTTGCAGTGCTGCCTCCAGCAGTCTGGATCAGTGCATTAAAGGACAACTGCCATGACCCTAGCAGCACAAAGTGGTTTGTGAAATCATGAGAACCAGAAAGTTTTGCGGAACAGACTGAAAAAACATCTTTTGGGAGCTCTTAAGGTTACACTGATCCTCTCTTGACATGGGCGGTCACTGAAGACTATGCTCTCTCAAGTGCCATTCATATTCCACTTTTTAAATTTCCCTGGTACTTGTATAAGAATACAGTCAAAGAAGACCAGGATAACACTGAAAACAGTAAAGCCTAAGGCATCAAACAGCAACTGGATCAATACAGCCATTCTCCTGTGGAGTCAAAAGACTCTCCAACCTTGAGCCAGCCTCTGCTCCTGGGGGACAAAGTGCATGGTCTAGGAATTAAGGATCATAGTATGGACTGTCTTCTGTTAATAGATTGCTAAAATCTTCTGGTGTTTGTGCTTTGTGGGCATCTTTCTGCTGAAATGGTGAAATAGGATGTATAATTTGCTTTATGCTATACCACTAGATGGCAAACTGGCAGTGTGATGCACCCCAGGCTGCCTATCACAGACATCTCTGGTTAGGCATATTGTAAAAAAAAGCAGGCCACTCTTATGCCAGTTAACAGAGGCTTGATGATATAGAATGAAGAGTACTTCAACTTTTATGTTATTCATGATGTTTTAAGTCTGGACAACATGGAAAGTTATTGTAGTCAATAAAGATTTCTAGGTCAAAGGGTTCACATGGCCTTTCCTTTCCCTTTTTAGCTCCCAAAGCTGGGACTAAGCACAGCTGAGTGTCAGACAATGCCGTAGTGGCTTCATCTGGAAATAAGTCTGGAACAAGAGTATCATAGAGCCCTAGGAGAGGGGCTGTTTCACCAGACTGAGACCCGTGGAAGTGCTGCAGGAGTGCAGTCAGACTCTTTCCAGTGTATACATTTTGTAGAGGCACTAAGATCTTCTAGCAGTCAGCACTTAATCAGAGTAAAATTTCATTAATTATATAACATTATGAATGTACAAACATTTATTTCAAATCTAACAGACCCAGGAGCAGCTGCAAGAAAAGAAACATTATTTAACATTTAATTTCCTCTTTACCGTACTTGTACAGCCAGCACTTGTGATCAAAGCTGCTGGAGAATTGTATAATTCTGCCTTTTGATCCCTTCAAAGAATTTTTTACAATAAATCCAGGAAGATGTCTTCTCTGTACCTCTGGCCATGGAACTGGAGAGGTAGTTGCCCCATTTGCCTTTGGGATCAGGAACAGCTATGGGAACAAGCATGACAGGGTTTGCAGCTTTCTGCCATTGAAATTGCTGCTGCTGCTCTGTCTGCCTTCCTACAGAGGTCTGCAGGGGCAGAGCAAATTTAGAAATGTACATTAAAGAGAGAGGAAAGGTGCAAAAAAGTCTCCCAAGGGCTCCCAGTCTTTTCCCCAATGCTAAAATGAAGTCACCTAAGAATGTAATTGCTAACAGTTGATTTTCCAGCTCAGAGTTACAGAATAAGCGCTGAAAGTGCAAAATGCTCTGTAATGCTACTAAGATGCATGGAAAATTAGTGTGAGAGAAGGTGCCCATTCAAGCCAAAATGCAACCACGTAATGAATCAAGGACCAAATGAAAGTGTATGCTGAGAGAGGTGGAAGAGATGGAAGTCACTTGACTTGCTTGGACATACTTAGTCCCTTGCATTTGTTTTATATAAGAAGATGATTATGGAATCAGGTATTTTCTTGAACACAAGTGACGATCTGCAAACTATGGACAAAGGCCTTTTGCTTTCCTGTGCATCAGAGAGTGAAAACCTGGAGAGCACTCCTCTTGTCATAGGTCCCAGCCTGTTTTTTCCATAATCATCAGACCCAAACACTTCCTGAGCTCTCTCAGGACTATGAACAAATCCTTTTTGGGCTCTTGCCTGATGCCAGTTGACAGAAACAGCAGTTAATCTCCAATTTTTATTCTAATTACAAACTCCTGCACTAACCCCAGTGTCCATGTGTCTCAGCATCTCCCAGAATTTTGTACAGTGCTGTTTATGGGGTCTAATTTCCTTCATTTTAGTTGTCATCAAACAGACAGGGAATCAAGACCTCCTTTTGCAGGACAGGGTTTGAGCAGAATTTGTCTCAGGCAAGACTCCTATCTCCAGCATTCATAAGTTGCCCCGTGGTTCTTTTCATAAGAGCAAATTAAAATATACTGTATTATCATCGTTGTTGATAAAATTATAATTAGTTTTGGAAGTACTTATTTCTAGTTTCATTATATTTACATCTGGAAGATCCAGGAAAAAGCAATAGATATATTCACAAGTTTTTCAGTATATAACTTGATTTTTTTTGATCTGTAGCAGTGTTTAGAGTGCAAGAAAACTGTGTAGAAGTCACAGCACATGCTTGTAATGCATTTTTTATGCTTAGTCTGTATATTTAGGTCTTAAATAATTGATAGTAAGTCTCACACTGAAGAATAAATTATTTTATCATGTCCTCTATTGTGTAGAATAAGTACCTAAAGTGTTAAATTCACCAGGTGCTGAAGGCTGTACTGGGCAGCTCCCACTGCCTAAGCTTGAGCTCTGGAAGGGGAAGGCTGTAGGACTTGGGGACACATGGGATATGGCCCAAGGGACAATAGTCAGAGTTTGGAGAAACAACACCACAGTTCACCTCTGCCTCTAGCCAGCAGAAGCAATTGTTCCAATAATTGTTGCCCTCTCCACTTTGCATCTGTTCTCAGCCCTGATTTTTCTCCTGTCCCATTCTTTACAGTAAGAGAAGCACCTTAGGCTCTGCCAGGCTCCTGTTCATCACCTCTGAGGCAGCAAAATCACTGTTTAATGCATTTTTGAGAGAGCACTGGAGCTGACTCAAGTTGTCACATACACACAAATAGCAGACTGCTTTAACCGAGCTTCAGCTGCAGTTCTGAAAGCAATGTGATTATAACAGCTTTAAAAGACAGGACAGTCTGTAATTAGCAGAGGGCTTTTCCTGGTAATTACATTAACCTTTGGTTGAATCACAGTGTTATTTTTATGGTTCCCTACCAAATTAGGCCTCTGTAGGATTGTGAACCTGTCTCGGTCAGTGGAAAATTCCACATCTTTGCGTATATCCTACAAGGGCCTTGCTTCAGTCGAGTGCCACCCTGCGCTGTGCCTGTAACGTTTTACAAACAATGACCTCGCTGGCTGGAGGGAATCCAGCCCTGATAGTAGCATTTTCAGCCATTCTTTCCTTGTGCAATGAATGAAGAATGAAAAATGCAGCTATTCACGGAGCAGCTTTGTCTGATCGTAATGACCTGGGTACTAATGTAACAGTTTGTCACACGATATGTTCTGTATATTGTTATTTCTCTTAGTGTTTGTTTGTCTCTGTGTTTTCCAAGTACAGAACTGCATAAAGTATTCAACAGAACTCTAGACATTCAGAGAAAACAGGGGCCACATCTATAACAGAAAACAACTAAGCTGGATAAATATGCAAACATTCCTCATAAAAATCCAATTAAGAGATTAGCTGCACAAGTACACAAAAGTTCATGAGAGGTGGTCTGGCACTACAGATTCTTCCTTAGCTCATTTCATTTGATTCAGTTCATTCCATATAACTGTAGTCTACCGAGCAGTAAAATACCACTGTAACTTTACTTAGTCCAGGTACTAGTTAAAATTTCATGAGTGCACTTATGAAAACAGAATACTGCTACCTCAGAACAACCTGAATGATCAAAGTATGAGAAAATTTATGTTAATTAAAAATAAAATTAGAAGAGATAAACCTTTGTAAAATATTGTCTGGTATCCTTTCAAGATTAGTAAAATTATAACCCTGATGTAGATCTCTGAGTATGAGAAAGGAATATCAACTGAAATAATCCTGTAAACTGCTGAGAGTAGAAGCAGTCCTTGGTGATTCAGATCACCAAGCTTTGGGGACATTCTCTAATTTATCTAGGCCTCAGTTGTCTACCAGATAAATGGGCATATGTCTTCCTTTCCCCCAGCCTACTTTTGTGTCCAGACCAAAATATTCTTGGGGCAGCTAAGTTAGTTAGCTATAGACCTCTGGTTTGGGTTCTTGGCATAACTGTCATGTTCTAGCATAAACCTGTGATAGCTAAAAACTGTGTCAAACTAAAAACCAAAGCAACAGCACAGAAAGCCACTAGAAGACCAAATGTTTGCAGAGTTTCTATGAAATTCTACAGGATATACACTGTTAGATGAACAACAGTTGCAAGGCTGGAGACATGGTGTTGTGATATCCCTCATTTCCCATCACTACAAAAGTTTTATTGTGACCGTAAAAGGCATCAGACTTCGTGGTTTATGCCATGCATAAATAACAGCACAGCTAAAAAAGGGCATCCATGGGATAAATTTGTGCCTGACAGAGCAAGAGGAAAGTGTTTCAGATAGATTTAGCTGATAAGGATAAATCTTCACATAAGGTCCATACAAGGTGTCTTGTCTTTGCCTTCATATTTTTGAGAAGTAAGACAATATTATGTTCTAACCCCTATCACTTCCTGGAGTAAATGGAGTTCTAACATAAATGCCTATTTTCATTTTGTTCTCAAATTTAGGGGGTTTTTTAACTTCAAAATAACATGGAAGGTGCCTCAGAGCACCACGGTTTCACCTCGCTTTTTCATGTAAAATAATACTTTAGTCAGTTTATCACTCAGGAAATTTACATCAAGATCATACAATAAATGTCATTATTCCACTTAACAGTCATAGGGATACGAGCTTCATCTCCAATGATGTGTTTTAATTCTGGTCAAAAAATATTAAAAGCTTTTTTCTATAGATCCTAATTATCCAAGCCGTGTCAGGGAGCACTAAAATTTTACAGCCTTGTTTAAAATCCAGTATCACTACTGCCTCTGGTTAAATTTCAAAACTTAGTCACCATCTGATATGACTACAAAGGACACAGTAAAAGTATTTTTTTACATTTTTCCAAACCTTATGAGAGATTAAAATTAGGAAGCAAATTATCTTGTAGTCATAGAATACTGAACTTCACTGCTAAAATATAAATTGATCATGGGAAGTTTTACTACTTATGGAAAGAAACATTATTTGATTGTCAGGCAACTTTTAAACACAGATATCCTCTTTAAGATATTGTACAACCATCATATACTTGTAGTGTCTCTCCAACTTTTTGTTTGGTGCTACATTGCCCATGTAAAAACACTCAGGACTCTTTAAACAAGAGTTTACTCAGACAGCTCTTTGGCATATCCTTGTTCAGTTCCAAGGTCTCAGCACTCAGCTTGGTCATGCAGCACATTTCAGTTCCAGTGCCAAGGCTGACCTGCTGCCTTGCAGCACAGGTGAGCCAATCCAGAACTGCCTGTGTCTGCTCACAGCAGTGTTGCTGTAGTCTCATATGTAGCAGGGCTTCCAACGAGAATTTCATATGGAAAACACATGTATCAAAAGCTATCTGTAAAAAGCAAAACTTGATTGATTTATTCCCCCCACCACCAGGATGTTTCTAACTTAACGTTATTATTATCTTCAATGTTTACTAAAAAATAAAGATTCAGTTTTGGTGTGCATAGTTAGGTATTTAATATTAGTCCTTTTTTCAATGGCACAAATTTTAAGCAAAGGCAAGACACTACTGAAAATGCTAATGAAAAAAGATTATTCAGTTTTTAATATATATTTTTGAAGATTTTCTCACAGTTCTAAGGAAAGAAACATATTTTTAATAATATAAAATCAAAATTATGGTGATTTTCATAAAAGGAACAATGGAAATCCAGAAGTCATATAAAAAAACTGAGTAGGGATCAGCTTCAAAGGTCTTTAGATACCACTGACCAAGAAATTAGTTAAAACGATAATTTTCATGTTTCATACTGACACTTATTTACTGCAAAACCCTTGCTCAAAACCACCAAAATTCTCACAGTTTTGTCCAGTTTTGCTCCCAATCACATTTTTATGTATGTGGTCATATTTGATATACCATATGGCAGGTATTGCACAACTCCTGGTGTGCAACAGAAGTAGGAAGCAGTCGTTGGGCCCTTGGAGGCAGCAGAGCAAGGAACACAGCCATGGGAAGAAGGGCTGTGTAGACTTCCAGTGTTGGAAACAACACCAGCACAGCAGCCAAGCTGTCGGTGCCCACATGAGCACATGCTAAATGGAGCCTTATCTCTCCGTTGTACCACAAACAATTTTTTCACCTTTGTCTGTATTTTTATCTCCACACTAGGACTCATTCAGCTCTTTTACAAAGAAAATCCTTGGATAAGATTCAGATTCAAGCTTCTCTTCTTTCTCTTTTTTTACCCTCCAGACAAAAACCTTTTAGAAAGGTGCAGGCATTACACAAGATTCCTTTTTTAAATTTTCACTGAAGTCAAATCTCTTTGTACTATGTATTTAGGCAGGTTCTTGCTCTTCAGGCAGACTATGACAGTGTAACTCTCTAGCACCCAAAAATGAGACCAGGATTATACCATCACCTTTGGGAAATTAGACCAAGATTGTACCCTAGGTCTTGAATATATATGCCAGCTGAATTGGATAAATAGCTTTAGATAAATAAACAACATTGGCATATATCTGCTGAGTAAGTTGTGCAGTCCAAAGTTAAACAAAGTAAACAGAGATTAACCATTTCTAGTTTGGATTATCCAAAGTTTACATGCTTTAATTGCCCACCACTAAATATATAGTGTGAAACTGAGTTCAGTCCATCATGTGTCATTGCATTCCAGGTTTAGGGGTTGGTGCAGAAGAGACTAGTAGCACCTGCATTGAATTTGATCTTGCTGCATTTTCTCATTTAAGATGGAACGTCTCAGAAACCAGAGAGTAAGAAGTGGTACAAAATAGCCTAAATGCATCAAAATAACAATGATGTATCCTGGGTCCTTTCTCTGACCATGCAGCCACCTGCTATATGTTATTATGACAGCAACAGCAAAGGAAAATGTCAGAGGAGCCTCAAAACTACCTCTGTGTCCCTATTCTCAGCATGTACCATTAGCCTGATAATCAATGTATCAGTAAATTGTATCACTCAGCAAATAGAGCTTTTGAAGCACTACAGGGGACAGCGTCCTGGTGGTTTAGACAGTAAATCATATATGTTGTGTCTTGCTATCACATTAAAGACAGTAGTCTGCAGCTTTTTTTTAATTTTTACAAATCAACAGGTTTTTTAATGGCTTTGCACAAGTACAATCTAGGTTATTCACATGTTTCTGAGAATATTCTTGTTATTTTCCAAGTCACTTCATAACTAAAAGCCATAGGAATGTCTCAGAAGTATTGAAGTTCAAAAGCCATGGAATGATTAGAGAGGGCACCAGTTCCTTTAAGCAAGTTTTCTCTTCCTGCAAATTGCTTTACTAAAATTTTAGCATTTTAAATTAAAAGAAATTTGAAATTGTTATTTTAAAACCCCAAGAATTCCTTTATTGTCAAAGGTACTTCATTCAGATCTTCTGGATAGGTGATAGGCTATGTCTTCATGTATTTGTTAAAGTAAAGCCACGAGGAACAGCTGTATATACAGAAAATAACATCTTTCCTTTGATAAAATGCATGCTTCCCAAAAAATTATCCATTCATGAAGGTAACAATAAATGTGGAATTCCCCACTTCCTGTGGCAGATCTATCCCAATAGTGCACAACAACATATATGTGTCTCTGTCATTAAAGGTTCTTACTGGATACAGGAAACAATGTTTTCCTACCAGATCAGAACTGGAACAAATTCCCTAGGGAAGCTGTGCTTTCCATCCATTCAGGTTTTAAGACCTGATGGGATAAAATCCTGAGCAACCTGGTCTGAGATCAGAGGTCATGCTGCTTTCAGTAGGAGGTTGGACTGGTGACTTCTGAGCACCCTTCCATTCTGAATTTTCCTGTGATCTTGTGACACTATAATCCTAAAATGAAATTCCCTGTCTCCAGTTTACAGGCACTGGTCTTAATTAGGTCTTTGTCATCTACTAGGCTTACCTCTGCTGAACTACATCTCACTGGAGTGCTCACCCCCTGGCCACCAAGGATTTTCTCACTCCTGGCTCTGCAGCAGGAGAGCTCCAGGCTCCCAAGCTGCCTTTTATTGAACCTTGGAAAAGTTCTAACCTGCATCACAAAACAGACCAGAGCCACAGACCTTCACTCCCTACCAGACTAGCACAAATAAATTTTACTAAAAAAAGCACAACACAATTTCCAGGTTGCCCTATGGCCCACAGCAGCAACTAATTGCAAAAAATAGTTAATGATATTTTTAAATTATTAAAGAAGTTCTGATATCAAAGCTAGTTCAGATACAAGATTAAGGGATTCTTCAAGACATGGTAGACAATCATGAATGGATACATGACTCACTTTCATATTAAAATTGAAATGGTGAGTAAGTTTTGAAATTAAGATGGTAGAGTTGTGTTTCATGTGGAATTAAACTATTTATATATTTCAGATCCTTTTCTTAAAAATTGCAACAGAATTCAAAAGAAGGGATTTCTTTTAATTAAGAAGCTAGAAAAACTCATAGTAGAACAAGTGGGGAAAATAGGAGAAGAGTTAATATGTTCTCTTTTATCTGTAACAGACATTCTTTCATGTTTAGGAGACAGCAATTAGGCTAAGTACATTAAATCTAGTGTTTAATAAGATTTTTAAGAAGTTAGGAAGTCTGGAAAGAGATAAATAAGTCTAGACTAAATATCCCTCTTTAATGTGGTTATCCTTGCCACCTATTAAGGATGTGACTTGCAGCGACCAAGCTCCATAATGATTTCAGCGTGATACAGAGCATCATTTGAATGAAAGAACTCAATTGTTTGAACTCTGGGCTGTATAATAGTCCCTTTCATAGTGGAAGTGTGTTTAATGCATTAAAATCATTTTGAAGAGAGAAATTGTCCCTGTTCCCATTTTTTTCCTTATTCATTTTAAACCTGGAGATTCTCCTATGATATTCAGGAAACCCCACTCACAAAATGGGAAAAAAATCTGATCTCATTTAAAATACATCCTATAGTCAATGCATTGCACTACTTTATAACTACAGTGTTAACATCTTCATTTCCTGCTGAAAGTTTGGTAAAGCATTCCACGGAGCTATTACAAGGCATAGGTTTTCAGTGTAAAGTTTTACATTTCAGTCATGGACAAGCAAGAAGTAGAGCTGCTATTCATCACCCAGGATGAGATCAGCAGTGCTGTAAAAAGAGGAAGTTGATATATCTTTTCCAGAAGATATGGATCAAAATCTGATCAGGGAAAACTCCAGATTAAGTAAATATGAAAGAGAATTTATCCATTTACTCCTTCCCACTCCATTTCAGTAGTGTGATCCATCATTTCAAAAGAAGCACCATCATTATTTTGGAAATTTTCTGACTCCTCCATGGGATTTTAGGCTCAAGATCACAGTCCCAGTTAACAACACAGTGTTTACCTGGTTAGATATTCTAAAAATTCATGTATATTCCTAGGTCGAAATTACAAATCTTGTTCTTCACTTGTAGCTTTACCATATGAATTGGAAAAATACTTAAGGGACAAGGGTTGGAATAAGGCTTTCGTATGGGGACAAGGTTTTGCTCTTAGCTTTTCATCATCTCTTTAAATTTTTTTCAGGATACAGCAGACAAACAGGATTTCATACAGAAAATGCTGATTCAAACTAGACAGAAAATACACCTTTTTGTTACCATGGGTACACTTGAAGAGCTTTTTGCTTCCTGTAGTGTTACAATACCACACTACTGACACCACAATGCAATGAGCAAAAGATAACAGAAGAAAGAGTAGCTACTGCAGGCATGGCATCAGGACACCAAGCCCTACCACCCCAACCCTCCAAAACCCCCAGACAACCCCAGCACCAATAGTTTGTCCCTAAATAATAAACTTAAAAGGTCACTATTAAAAACAGGAAAATAATCTTCAATATGAAGTGAATCAGAGCATATTTCCTAGCTGAAATCAAACATATGCTGATTCCTAATAACTTGAACACAAGAACATTAATCTTACCTACAGTAAAATAATATGTAATTTTGAATTTAAGGATGAAAAGGTCATTTAATATTATTGTACAGTTTATAATGATTTATATGTTGAAATGTTTCAGATTTTGAGTTAATACGAAGTAAACATCTATTTTCAGGAAAAAGAAAGTATCCATACTGTTCAAAGTTATTTTCTGAGGAAGTTCTTTTGAAATTGCAGTCTGTTATTAAACGTTGCCCCAACGTCTGATGGCCTTGAATTCTTGCATTAACCATTTTTACATGCAGAATTTGAACATTTCCTTATTCACTTTTTCTTAGGTCAGGTTTCTTAAACTCTGCAGTCACCTCCTTGTCTAGCAAGGGCTTTGGAATAGGAACAGCTGTACTCCTTCACTCCCTGGCCTACCATGCATAAACTCATATAAGAAAATCTTCAAACCTGAGGGTCCTAGGAACAACATCTTTCTCTTTAAAATTCTCCCAAATATTTCTTAATTTGCAAAATTCTTTGTCTACTGTCAATAATGACACAGTAGACAGTAGATACAAAGACACAATTTCAAAATCAAACTTGTGCACCTTATGCTTTTCCCTGCATCTTTGTCACTTTTGTCTCTGAGCAGATTCTTAGGAAGAGCAGGTTGTGATTGACGTTTTAATAGCTATCTTTCATTACAAAATTTCACTGGGGACCCACAAGAAATTATCATTACTGGTAGGAGCTAATAAAGGACAGAATGTAAGCTGCTAGCTTCAGCTGGGGAAAATGCAAAAATACAAATTTCATTCTGATGTAATTGCCAATAAGAGATTAGCTTTCTTATAGCACTGTCTAGAAAGAGTGTAATACTTCCTCCTGTCAAATCTTTAAACTGAATGGCAAAAACTCACACAGATAATGGGAGAACTTCTCTATAAGGCAGATGGTACTCATTATCATCAATGAGGTTTTGCACAGCTAAGACAACAGAGAGGACTCCACAGGCTGTCCTAGTAAATGTTTAATACCTGTAGTGTAGAAAATGCACCCACTCTTTAGGGCCTGTGACCTCCACAGATTTTTATATTTTCTAATTTCAAATCATGTCCAACCCCAGATTTGGTAAACATTCATAAAAATGAATATAGAGGGATAAATTATAACTTCCAGGATTTTCAGGATTGAAAGTGGACGCTTGATGGAAAAAAAAGTTTACCCTGCTTAAGGGTAAAAAACAATTTTTACCCTGCTTGAGAAGTCATTTGCCTTTTTGACATTAATCTTTCATCTCCTTTACAGGAGGTGATGCAAAGCTTCCCTTCATTTTGCTTTATTTGATCATGTCTTTGGTTGTTGTATGTGTTGTAATTAAACAAAGAAATTGCAACAGCCACAACATTTAAGGAATCTTTTCAAAACTTTGAAATTTTTTGAATGTATTATTTTTTATAAATTACTGTTCTCAAGACATTTCTCCAGATAATGAGAAAGACTGGACAAGATAATTTTTTTGAAATATTTAAAATCCATTGCACTTTATAAGAATTTTGCAGAAGCAGTCCAGTGACACAGTTCTGTGAATATTTCTTGCGATTAAATTTCATTTTTCCCTGCCCACCATATTTTGTCTTTATTTATCTTTTAATATCTCTATCTAAAATGTAAGTATTATTGCTTAAAATTTTTACACTAAATATTGCACATCCCTTAAGTCATTCTGAAGGTATTGTCAATGCTTTCCTGAACAATCATAAGGAAAATTTTATTATGTTGTTTTATCATGCGATCTACAGTTCCTGGTTGTTTCAGGTGATACAGCAAAACAAAAACCTTTAAAGAAAATTTTAAAAATGCTCTGCTCCCTCCTCCTTCATCACTTTCTTTACCTCCTTTGCTCTTGAAGGTAATGAAACTCCTCAAATATCAAGTCTCTAAAGCTTCTTAACATATTCTACATTTTTTCTCAGTGATTAATTTCTTAAACTAAGATAAAAGTGCAGTGAAAATGTTGGCACTGTCCAAAATCATTAGTGTGGTAATTTGGCCTGGCCCAGCTACATATAGTATTTATGGGTAGAAGAGAAGTGAAAAAGTGGGGAGGCCAGCTGCAGCTGCACCAGGAGCCCAGGCACTCTGGCAGGAGGGGCAGGGTGCAGGAGGTGAGCGAGAGCCCCCATGTTGAATCCACGCAGCACAGGAGGCTGTGGGCAGCAGGAAAACTGGGGCCCTGTTAGGCTATGTGGGAATGCCGTGGCAGGAGGCAGCAGGAGAAGCTGTGTCTCCCACAAGAGAACAAAGCATTTATGTATGCAAAGCTGAAACAGAAACTGAAACCACAGTTTGAGAATGCTTTAAGATGAAAGAAACAAATTTACCATTTGCAGGGGGATTAAGTCCAAGCAATAAAATCATCAGCCTCTAAACAAACAATGTCTGGACGTCAAAAATGTCTTACTTGGCATCCAAAAAAAAAAATAAAAAAAAAATCTCAGTCTTAAAATCACAATCCACAAGAGCAGGTGTTCTTCAATAAACTCTGCAAGTCAAGACAGAGGCATTGGAAGATGTTGCAGAAATTTGAATGAATTATCAGCTTTGTAAGAGATTGCAGATAGCATTTCACCATGAAGATCAAGGAAAGGAGGATGGAAGCAAAAGGAATGCTGAAGTCTTCCTAAGATCGTAACCCAACAAACAAGAGCTGAAAGCAGAAATAGCAGAAGAACATGTCAATACAGTGAAAGCAAATGAACACATATTCATATAACCTGTCTAAGGCAGTATAGCACAAGGGCTAGTCATTTTAACACTGAAAGAACATGAAACATTCAGATCTTAAAAAGTGTGGTTCAGTGGAATGCCACAGCAACAGCACATGTAGAATGGATCTGAAGTTCTTGTTTTTACTGAAGGCTAGAGCTGGAGAAGAAGAAGAATGGGCTATACAAACTAAGAAAGAATTTATAACGTCTTGCATAAGGCAGCAAAACTCTCTCACTACAATAGATCTGGAAAAGGTGGTTTATGTCTCCAAGAAGTTGTGCCTCACCCTGAAGCTACAAAACAAGCTGCAGAAATTCTTGCCTTGGGATACCACAGAGACAAAAAAAAAAAAAAAAAAAAAAAAAAAAAAAAAAAAAAAAAAAAAAAAAGAGACCTATACTGTCTTGGTGAACTGACTTCCAAAGACAGTCCTCATGAAAATGAGGACACTGAGTACTCTGCTTCATAGCTAAGGTAGCTGCCTTGGGTATTTGAATGCCTGCGGTATCTTTCCCCATCTTCCATAGACATCCAGGCTAATTACATGGCATTGCAAAGGCAGGTCCATCACCATTTTAATAGAAATCATATACAACTTCATGGAGCATTAAGCTCTCTCTCAACGATTTCTTCTGCTGTATTTTGAGAGCTGCAGCAGGACTGAGCATGTTATAAAGAGAGGCAGAGGGGCACCTACTCTCTGGGTCCTGATTGAGCTGAGATTTGACTTAGGAGTCAAATTGTTCAGATCATTCAGGAAAACTATTCAGAAATGTAAAAAGTATTAGTCTAAGCTGTCCAGACAAAATGTAAGATGGTCTTGAAAATTACTCATCCCGAGAAGTCAGGGAGCAACTGAGCATCCTCATCACACATTTAGGACAAAACCACCTAAATTCTGCTTAGTCAATTACTGGAATTAGGCCTGATCAAATACACTAAAAGAAAACATATTCAGGTTTCAACTAGATAGAAATTCCAGGGGAGATGATCAACATCCATGGATTATCCATGCCTGATGCATCAGCATGGGTCTGATAGGTGAGCTGAGAAAGTAATAGATCATACTTGTTTTCATTTAGCACTTCCCTTGGGAGACACTGTCTGCATCTCAAAAAAGCAACTGCAGTCTGTGAAAATTCCTGAACCCTGTATCTATTTCCCTGCTGTTAGGACCTGTGAGAAACCAAGCTCTGGAAAATGGTGAGGAAAATATTGACTTTCCCAACTTCAATTTGATATGAAGTAAGAAGAAAGCTGGAAAGCGCACCCAGACTAAAGGTCTGCAAAGAGCTCCCATACCCAGCTGTTTTGACACAATCACTGTTTGTGTCTCAGACCATGGTCTGAGTTGGTTCAGCTACAGATGTTTCACCTGAACCACAAGATTTCTCTGTATTTATATTTTAAACAGTTCAGTGTGATAAAGTTTACATAGATGATGTTTTGATCTTTGTATTTATATAACAAAAAGCATGACAGATGGCTCAGAACAACCTGGGGAAAAGCCCAGCCTGATGGGTTAATGTTAAATAAACCGGGAAAGAAGTTAAGTTTAGACAAATGAAAGAGAGGAAAAGTTCATATAGGAAGTTATGCAAAGAGAAGTTACTTGTCTCAGGAGTGTTGGAAATTAAAAGTTTCCTTGAAATGGTAAACACCCCAGGAAAACACATCTAGTTAGGCTTCCTTGGTCAATAGCCTACTAGCACTTCAGACCAAAAAAGAACAGGGGATGAAAGTGATGGCCAAATGCCTGAGACACATTACAGACATCGACAAGAGTTGAGCATCACTGCACTCACACAGAAAAGAAGGGCCTGCTTGTGTATTTATTACGGGAAGTGTAGTCACAAGGCAGGTTCAGGAAGAAAATAACAAGATCTTTTGGCTGAAGCTGGCTCATGTCCTACTGGTCCAGAACTTGAGCACACTGTGTTGGTATCATCCTGCAGTACAGCACTTGGACATCAAAGGCAACAGCAGCATTTCTTTTCAAGCAGAAATGACCTAAAGTGTAGAACATTATGACATTAGTAAAATTCTATGCTCGTTTTAAACATGGACTGTAGATGTCACTGTGCCATAGGAAGATATGCATTAGCAGTAATTATCCAGTGCAGTAATATTAGGACAGCAGTTTATACAATCTATCCATCTGAATTTCCAGACTGGATTTTCCCAACTACACTGGAGAAGGGGTCTCTCTGTTCCTGCTGTGGTACCAACTTGCTCAACTTAGGACTGCAAAAGCAAGGGAGTCAGGAAGCCAGCAGGGATGGATGCTGACTTCAGACATGTTGTGGGGGCTGGGAGACAGGCCTCCCCGTTGGCAGCTGGTTAGGGATACTGCTGTGTAATATCTGAAGCTGTTGATTAAGCCAGATTACTGATGGGTACTTAATGAGCAGATACACTATAAACACCGCACTATTCTGTGTGTTTCAAAGAATTTAGTGTCCAAGCAGTCTGATTTCTCCTGACTTGGATGCCAGAAAGACCAGGAAATGAAAGATGCTTTTGAGAGCTGGAGAACAGGCAGATTCAGGGTAAACCTCCTCTGCCATCTGATTGATATGTGACTGCAGCACAAACAGATATTTTTTTAACCATTTTGGTGTGAGTATCAATGACACTCCTAGCCAGTCTTGGGGTGTGGAAGTCCCACAAGATACTCATTCTGGCCTGGAGTTTATAATCCAGGATTCAAACTGCCTGCAAGCAGCAGCAGAAATAAGAGGTGGCCCAGGTCTGCCTCCAGGCCCTGCAATCACAGCCTTTCCAAGGAGACAGTACTACTGACTTATTAGCAAAGAACTTTAGATGTTGCTGTGGCGCACAGAGGGACACACAGCAACACACACAAAACAGGTGTTGAGAGAACAGAAGAAAAAGAATCAAGTTTATTGAAACTTCAGCTATTTATAATTTCCAGGACACTGGGATTGAGTAATGAGGTATCCACCTCTCCAATCCCAGATGAGAAGTCCCCCAAATGATATCTTTAACAAAGGAATGTAAACTATTGTTGTTTACTTTTACAATTGCATGAGAACTAACTCCACTCTACCAAAACAAATCAGAAGGCTTATTTTCAGGGACAACATTTAGATACTAAGCAGTAGCATCCCTAAACAGCTGCATGCTGTTCTTTTTTAGGATATTGGACACAGACAGGCCCGAACAGAAGGACAGTATGGTCAGCAGAATTCTTTCAACCAGCAGGGGCCATCTGACTGCAGCAAGGACTATTAGTTTTACCCCCCCACACACACTGTCTTCCCAAAGTTCCCCATAATAGTTTATTGTCTTGCCTGAAATGCACTTCCCTGGCAATATTAGCATCTAGACACAGTACTGCTGTTGGACAGTTTATCCAACTAACCAGTGGAAATCATCCCAGTGGAAACCTCATGGAACAAGGCTGCCAAATATTCAACATGAAATATGGTGCACTGCAGCCCAGGGTTACAAGCCAGCATCCAGATTTGGGATGTCAGGGAGAGAGAACATAGAAACTCTTCAAGTCAGCAATGCTATGATTCCCCATGTGATATAGCTCTAAAGTTGCTAGCTGCTGTGGGACATTTTGTGGTGTCTTAAAATCTGTACTCACCACTGACACAGCCATTGCTATATTGCTGTCCTGGATATTCAGAAAAATATAGGAAAATATTTGAAAAAGGATAGGATGGAGCAATTGCAGTTAATGCTGGACCTGTTTTCCATTGGAAACTGGCTTAACTGTCTGCTGAACTCTTGTTTTAAGAGCACAGTGTAAAGAGACATGGACGCTGGGAGTCCAATTCTTTTCTTGTGTTAATTTAGGAAAAATCTCCATTTCCTTTTGTACCAGTGTGACAAGACAATGAGATAATTTAGAGACCAGAAACTCACTTTTCCGAAACCAGCATGTCTGACTTGTCAATCTTCACCCATACCTATTTTTATCTACCTAAGTTTTGGTTATGCTGCCATTCCAAAAACATGCCCAAAACTCAGAAGAAAACACAACATAGGTTGACTAAATACAGTCTGCCAGCCTGCTGCTGACCCTCAGCCTGGTTCAAACCAGCATTATATCTATGCCAGGATATTGTGCCATTCCTGTGGCTACTGTCTAGATGTAGGGCTAGTGCAATCTAAAGGCATTGTAACTATCAGATTAGTGTCAACCTTTTTTTATGTTCATTGGAGTTGAACAGGGAGTTGTGTAGACATTTTTAGCACTGACTTTGTCCAGAATGTGGAGGGAAAAGGTAAAAATAGGACACTTCTATAGAAATTAATATTAATTCACAGTATTTTCCAGGTAATTTTACATGTAGTTCTGCATCCCTTTTTAATGACACTGCACTGACTGGCAGTAATCTTGGATCATTCATTAACCACACTTGTCTGTCCTGTTATTGACCTACAGGATTGTAACTGCAGCAGTGCATGTGTGGTCTCCAGAGGAGTCCCCCTGTGAGGAAAAAGAATTGGAGAAGTGTCTCCCATCCATCTTGATTGCAATTGTGAGCAGAAGGCTGTGCAAAGTCACACAGACTAAATTTGTTTCCACTGATTCGTGGCTGCCTTTGGGAACTCTGAGCAAATGCAGCTGCTGAGCAATCTTTTAAGCTACTTGGCTGCAGGTTGATCATAATTGCTATTAGAGAGCCAAGGGATGCAGAACTTTTACAAGGAGTTCATATACAATATGTTGAATAGCCCAAAAGGGAGATTCTACCCAGTGATTTTCTCTGCACATCTGTTCATTTACGTCCTTTTTTCCATACCTATTGCTATTGCTGAGTCCTATTTCTCCTGAAAACAAAAAAATAAGGAAATCTGAGCAATGCCACAGAACCAGGTCATTCTTTGATGCTATGGGAGGAAGAGAATCAAACTGTATCTGCCTCTTTGTTTGTTTGTTTCATTTGTCTAGTTGAACCTGAAAGAATCACAGGCAGAGCAATTGTTTATCCCAGATTCAGCAGGGCTTGAAATCGGATTCACAACTACATTAACATCTTATATTACTTATGGCTATTGTCTTTTTTTTTTTTTTTTTTTTTTTTAAGTTTCACACAGTGTCAGACTCTACTCCATCCTTCTGGAACAGAGCAGAACCATGGCGTCACACCTCTATTGCAATGTCTGCAGCTGTACCATTGGTTGAACATGTACTATGAAACACCAGCATAGACCAAAACACACAGAAATGTCAGGAGGGAGAACCCCCGACAGTGTCATTTTTTGTTTCTTGTATTTTTAGAGATGCCATTCATTTTCTTTAATTTTACTAAATTGGTATGAAATATAGTGGATATGAAACATCACAGAATAATAGAATCATTAAGTTTGGAAAGGACCTCTAAGATCATGGAGCTCCACCTTTGAGCAAGCACCTCAATGTCAACTACAGCTTACAGAAAGTGCCATACCCAGTTTCTTGAACACTTACAGGGATGCTTACTCCTTACTTTCCTGGGCAGCCCATTGCAACCCAAACCATTTTATAAATCCATGAAGCTATTCTATGAATGTCTAAATCTCTTTACATTGACATCCTTTTTTGCTTGTGTTATGAATAGCAACATAAATCTGTTAAAATAATTTCATATTTATTAGAAATAACCAGGAGAAATCTACTTCCATATCTATAAACTCTGATTAATTTCTCTGTACATACATATACCTTCATAACTTCCTTCAGCTTCTTTGAAGTAGCACATAAGAAATACATTTGTTTGCCAAAGTGTATCACTTTTGTCATACATAAAAGACTTATCGGTGAGAAGAGGCCCTTAACCTCCCAAAGCTGAGGCAGGAAGAGCTACTCTTCAGGCTTCTGTCATTGCAGTCTTATTTTCCATGTAAGAGCTCAGTACCAGTTAGAGATATTGAAGTCTGCTTTCCATGTCTTCTACTAACCCATGCCAGAGATCTCAAATCCCAGCTATGCTTTTCCTGAGCAAGGTAATGTAGTCTCTGTAGCTCTTCATAGTACAAAAAGGTCTGAGACACTTTTTGAAGGGTAGTGTCTCTTTTCTGGACAAATGAGAAAAAAAAGCCAGTGACCAAATTTTCGAATGGTACTATGTGATTTCCCAAAGACATCTCATTAAAATCCCTTTGAAAGTATGACATCGACTAAGGCTTCTCTCCATCAAATCCTGTTTGGCATTCCTTGGAAGCAATTTCGTCTTCTATGGCAAGATCTGCATTTGGAAAGAGTAAAGTCATTTTGTGAGAGAAAGGTCAAATACTTAAAATTCTACACACTCAGAATGAATCTTTATCAGAGATGTCATCTTAAGGGTTAATTAAAAGCAAAGCAAATACACACTGCTCCACAACACCTTCCATTCTAGTAATTACATGTCTGGGAACTTGCTTAGCTGGAGATTATGTTTGTACCAGAGTATTTAACGGGCACTGGTGAATGTTTTAGTCATGAATTTGTCATTATTAGGTAATTTTATTTATGGTTTCTGTAACTTCCTATTGGAATGAGTTTTACAGTTTAACTGTACTTTCCATATGTGAAAAAATATTCACTTTTGGGAGGTGGGTCCTCTCGTAGAATTTTTTTCCCATAAGTTGCCAGGTAACTGATCACTGGGCACTTATGGATGGTTAAGAAAGACAAAAGAAGTGGCTGAGGTGGAGGGAGGGGAGGAGCACATGGACTTCTCTTTTGGTGGAGGGGGGTGTTAGTCGGAAGAAAACATCAGGCTGTGGTTTCCAGATTTTGGGGGGAGATTTTTTCTTTCACTGGCCCCACTGGAGTGGAGTTTTGGGTTTCCTGCCCCGGTCTCTCCGTGTGTGCCCCGGCAATCCTGACCCTGCCCCTGTCTGCCTGGCCGGGAGCCGCTGCAGTTCCTGCCCCCCTCGCTGTTCCTTGGCTCCTGCTCCGAGTGTTCTCCACGCCTCAGCCCGCACCCCCTGCCTGCCGGGACTCGTGCTGCAGCTCCAGCCACCGCCGGGGAGCTCCTGATCCATCTCCAGCATCCCGGGACTCTGCACCACAGCTGCCTGTGTCGGGAACTGCACCAACGGGAAAAGGGTGCCAGCGGCACAGAAAACTGTGACTGTTTCCCTGGTTCTGTCTGTTGTTCATCTCATAGTTATTGTTGTTCTGTTTTGCCTTGCTAAACACAAGTAATGAACTGTTATCCATATCCTCACATCCTCGCCTGAGAGCCCCTTAATTCTAAAATTATAACAACTCAGAAGAGTTTTGCATTCTCCATTTCAGGAGAGGATCTTATTTGTCCTTAGCAGATACCTGTCTTCCAAACGAAGACATTCACCCATAATATTAATATAGAAACTCATCATCCACACTAAAATGAAAATCAACTTCTCCTTGAAAGAGAAGTATAATCCTATGCTGCAATAAGATTGGTAATATTTCCTCTTTTTCATGATGCAAATAACTCTGTGGTTTATAATATCAGAAATTGGAAAAGAATGCAATGAGTGCATAATTTCTACTGAGTACCTCTCTCTTATTTTTGATGCATCTCACTGGTGCATTTGTATCATTTGAGCCATTACAAGAGGCGTACAGATGCAAGAAGGGTTTGTAGTCAACTCACCGTCAGCTGTGGGCAGGCAATGGCCCAGTAGGGGAGAAACCTGCTCCAAAGGCAGCAAAGACCCAGAGAGCCATCACCCACTGCAGTCCCAGCACCAAACTAAGGCTGTTGAATTGATCCTCCAAATGCAGCATCACGCAAAAAGCACCTGATTTGTTTCCATATCTGCCTTGGATCTACTTGGAAGTAATTTGGTTGTTTTATGTGCAACAAACTCTAATAAACATCCTGCAGAAGCTCAGCCAAATCCCATTTCCCCAGATGGACTGATCAATGAACTTTCACTAGCTCTTTATCTTTCTGCTCCAAATGCTGATGTGCTTCACAGAAATGTTCTGGACAGGGACAACCCATCCCCTGGAGGGCATGATCCCATCCAGGTAATTCCCAGTGCCCAGGGCTACTTGTGGCAGAAAACCCTTACAGCCTACGGCATGGGGCAGTGCCCAGCATACCTCATTTTGGCTGGATCCTTAAAAACACTCAAGTGTCTCCCCATGTACACACAGGCTGGATTTAAGTATTCTCATTAAGCATGAGATTCCCATTCCCCATGCAGCAAATACAGACTGGATATACTCATATCAGAAAAGTAATGCTGAAACCTCTTGTTAAAAGCTGGAGACAGACATTTTAATCTTAATGCTTAGGCCTTCTGCTACTGACTTCTGACACAGGTTTTGGTTTGTTGCGTGGACCTCAAGTGAACCATAAGGATCTGGAGATAAATCTGACAGAAAACCATGTTTCAGAAATGGGGAAAGGCTGCAAAATGGCCATTTCTGTTAGTTTTTGCATTGTGCACTCAAGATTGTTTAATGTATTTCTGAGTTGTGACAATGCATTGGAATACCTATAATATCCCTGGAATAAACAAAATTCCAATTTTTGGGACAAAGTGATGTAACAGAAAAGCCAAGTTTTAGTTCAAACACTGTGTTGGCCACAGTCTAGAGAGTTCTCCATCTCAATCCAGACTGCAGACAGAACTTCTACTAATATGCTGAGCCCTGTACTTTTCTGTTTTGGCAGTCTGTACGGTATGTTATTACTTAAAATTGTTTTTGTTAAATATTGAGAATTATGAGACAATTTTCTTCCCAATTGACCATGACACAGTGGTAAAATCTGCTAAAAGGAATGCGTACATACTGCCATCAAACCAGATGAAGTCAGTGACAGAAGTAGGGGTGAATGGGCAAAATACATACACAAAAAATTCCATTAACAGTTTTGCTAATTAAATTATTATGTTCATTAGAATGAGAAGCTAGCCAAGAAGAACCAGTGGTTGGTTGCCATTGTTATTTTCTAGAGTACTTTTGTTAAACATTCACATGAAAAGAAATTGATCATCACTTCAGCAACTGTTCTTGCATGAGCCCACAAATTCACTTGAAGCAAACAAGCTGATTTCTCTTAGGGGCAGTCCAAAAGAGCCAAGTGGAATGAGGATCTGGCCATGATCCTGTACACATCAGTCTCTGTGCACTTTTCATTGTCTTGATACTGAAGCCGGTAGCACAGGGTAGTGCCATACATGCAAAAAAATTTAATCACCTGGCACAGGTCTGGAAGGTGGCTCAGCAGTTCATTAGGGAAGGCAGCAGAGCTAGGCATAACAGTTTTGGTATACAAACCAACTCCTGTCAGCTTTATACAGTCTGGGCACATACTGATGTCGTGTTTAATTGATAAAAGCTTAAAAGCTTGCCCATTACATAGATGGATATTACCACTCCTTCAGGAGCAAGGCCTAGAGACAAGAGATGGGCTTTGGTTGAGAGGAAGAAGGTGGCTCAGATAAGTTCAGAGCAGAGAATCTCTAAGGGACAGGTGCTCTATTCACTGTTTAGAAACATTCAGCTCTAAGTACAGGTCTAGGAATGACAGGTCAGGCTGTTCTTCCCTCACCACTTTAGTTAAACATCACTAGTGGAGCCTATTATTAAAATTGCAATGACAGATCTTCAGGATTTTTGTTTTCTTTGTGACTTTTGATAGGAGGAAAGACAATGAAATTACCAGGCACATTATTCAGTAGTGACTGCTGCATCATAGAAACCCATGTCTGGGTTTGTGAATTACAAAGGAAATAAGTGAATGTAGACTCACTTAGGCTGTGTTTCTTCAGAATTCTTGGCCATCATCCCAGACAATTACCATTTCACAGGACATAGCAATGATAGTTATCCTACAAGTCTTGCCATCTGTACGTAATAAAAGTTTGTATTTTGAGCATTGCAGGACTGATCTAATGGAAACAAAAAACCTATTTGGTTTCTCTCATTGGAAGTGCCAGAGAGCAAGCAGGAACTGAGGATACCTCAATAAAAAAATGAGAAGTCTGACTTATTTCTTCTGCCCAAGTATAACTTGTCTCTAGAAGAGACAGAGTTTCCTCATAAGATGACTACGAAATTGTGCTAAGTCTAGGAGCAATAAAGATTTTACAGAAGAGCAAGAAGGACAGGTACGCAACTAACTTCACAGTGAAATAATAATATTCCTCCTTTTTTTTCTCTTTTTTTTTTTCAATAAATGACATCAAATCTCAAGGTTTTATCAATAAATTTTTCTTCTTTCTTCAGTGCAGTAATTTATTGCATCCTTTAACAACCTGAGTTCCTTAGTGTTGACTCATGTGCAGTATGTTTTAGTGTTAATGGATTTTTAGGTAAATACAGTTGGAATTTTTGATTTGTATGACATTAGAAGCACTTTAAGAATGCTGTCTTTGTTTAACTTGTAATGGCCGTGTCCCAGTTTGAAGAATTAAGTCTACTAGATTTTGAAGTCCACAGAAATCCTGTTACCTTCACAGAAATAATAAAATGTCCTTTACATCCCAATGCATGGTAACAGTATTTTTTGTTTAAACAGGTTCATGGACAACAGGTAAGTACAAATCATATTTACGTCTTTGTTCTGAACTCAGGTCACTAGGACACTTTTATCACAACAGTTTGCACTTGTCATCCCTCCCACTGTGGCCCAATCAACTCTGTGAGAAGCTGTGCTGAGAATAACAGTGGTTTAGCAGAAGATAATATTTTGGTGTTTGTGCTAATTATGAAAGCTATAACTTATTTGGCATTACAGGCTGAGCAAGCAAAGATGTTTCATGGTGCTTTATCCAAATTAGAACTAAGAAATTTTCACTTAACATCATTTACTTCTGGCATTTCAATGTGAAAAGGTACCAACCTTCATGTCCAGTAGATCTGGATGAGTTTGGTTGTTCATTTCCTGCATGCCATGTAGATTTGAATCTGTCATGGCATAAATATAGGTGTTTAACACCCTTTCCTCATGTTTATAAGACTAATTATATCTTTAGGCTGTAACATAGTCAGCTGTATCTTAATTGGTCTTTTTGCCTCTATAAATTAATTAATTATGATAAAGTTTTGTAAAGAAATAATTTGAATTGAATTTGAATAACAGAAACTGAGTGTTACAAGAAAACCTGGCAAAGAGCCCATTATAGTCTATTAATTCTGCCTAGTGAGTTGATAATAAGATTGAACTGGATTTGAAAGATTAGAGAGACTTGGCTTAGAAGGATGTGAAGGTTAGTTCCATGCAGTTTTTCAGCTGCTTAAAGGGAGACAGTATTTGAATTTTTGTCTGTACTTTTGCGATGAATTCTTTCTATAATCTTCTTCTGGGGGAAAAAATTATGCCAAAATTAAAAAAAAAAAAAATTTAGCTGAAGATTTTTCTTTTTCCATCAGCTTTGGATGATGAATTCAACCCACACACTGTCCCAAAGTTTATTAATATAGAAGCTTATGTGTCAAGGCCTAAGGGATAACTGATCAGGTGGCCCACATGCCACAACAGTGTATCTCAGAGAGCTCAATTTAAATTTATTTTTTATTATTTTTTTATTTTGTGTTAACGACCATAGGCAGAGGAATATGGCAAAATTAAATTGAAGGAGTCAGTGCAAGATGACTTGTGATTTCTTTCACTGATTTTGCAGAAATTTTCTTCCTGTTTCAAGTACAAGGGAAAATGCACAAAATATTGAAAATAGAAGTGACTGGCCACAGAAAGAAATAGGTAGAAAAAGCAGACAAACACAAACCTGATGGAATCAGCAGCTTTCTCAGACCATTTGTCTGATGGATGATCAAGCCTAAGTTTGCAACTTCTAATGCCTATTTCAAATTTATCATTCATAAATCAAAAAGTCTTTGCAGATTCAAATGTTTCTGCAATTTTGTTAAGACAGATGGAAAAAATTGACTTTTTGTGTTTGCTTTCAGTAACACTATTACAAGACATTGCATGAACTCTAAAAAAATGTCTTACTGTTATTCCATAATTGCATCTTTATGTGCATACAGTTTTTCCATGCACTTGTTGCACCCAGGTTAAACATTTCTATAAAAAGCACAAAGCAATGCATGAAAGCAAAGAACAAGAGCTGCCAGTCCAGTACACACAGAAATATGTCATGGTACCATCCCTTTTAGTCAAAAGCTTGGGGACAGAAACTGTTTAAAGCTGTTTAGTCATGGAATTTGCTGTTCAGATATGGAACAGGTTGCACAGAAAAGCTCAGATGTCCCATCCCTGGAGGTGTTCAAGGCCATGCTGGGTAGAGCTCTGAGAAACCTGGTGTGGTGGAAGGGTGTCCCTGTGGGGGTGTTGGAACTAGATGATTTTCAAGGTCCCTTCTAGCCCAAACCATTTCATGGTTCTATGATATTTCCTGAGGTGAAAATTTTGTTTTTCTCTTACAACAAAATGAGCCAGTTTTAACAAGCCTGGAAATTCATGCTTGCTTCTGGGCCTTCTGAGGGCAAGTGGATGGAAGGAGACCTCCAACCCCTGTTGAAGGGTTGGAAACACATGAAAATTTCGTGTTCTCCACAGTGTGGAAAAAACTGATGATTCCCCTTAACAATCAAAATCCTGTTAGGATGACAAACATTCACTGCGTCTTGAAACCAAGAAGTTACTGTAGTTGCTTCATAATATTGTTATCTTGGGGATTAGGCTCTTTGGAAGTAATGTCTCCTTCTAATGGGGCTGGCAATTCAGTAAATCTGAATGTTAAGGGTAGAAACATCAGAAGTTCTAGGAGCTGCTGGATAACTTGTCTTCCCCCCTTTTCAGGTACTGTATAATACTTCTTCCTAGTTCCCCTGCCAGAAAGATGAGCCAGGTGTGTGCAGAAAGAAAAAATATGAACTGTGGTAGTCAACAACCTGACATGTGGAGGTGTGGAAGGGAGCCCACACAGCAGCTGTGTTTTCCCTCCAGCAGCCTTGGAGAGTCCTGGATCTTTCTGCCAACCCCATGTCCTGGCATGACCCAGGCCAGGGCTCGCAGGCATCACACAGCCTTGTTTCCATCAAGGAAAGCAAGGCAAACTTAGCACACTAGTTCTCATTTCCCTGTCCAGCTGACACAAAGCCAAGCAGACTGGAGGAAACAAGTATCTGTTTACCCTGAATGAATGGAGCTGAAATGGAGGGCGTGAATCAGGCATTCCCTTCTCCCAGCTGTGGCAAAGGCTGTAGACTCCCAGAAGAGAAAAATGATGGGCAACGGTGCAGTAACATTGTAAAGCTCCTTTGCCATACCTGACAGAGTCATCAATACTGTTTTATGACAGGTTTTGTTATCTCCTGAAAAACATATTCATTGCCAAAAGTTGTGGGTGTGTTCTAGATTTGCTCTTGATCCCAGGTGTCGCCTCTGCATAGCCTTCCTTGAGGTTTCCCTAGATGATGCCTGTCTAAACTTCTGAATGGGGCACATCACCCAGCTACTATGGGGCAAAGGATAGAAAAAGGGATAAGAACAGAGCAAAATATTTCTGTTTTCCTTGGGCTTCTAGTGCAGAGAAGGTGCAAGGTGGATACAATTCACCACCTTGCTCCTATGTGTACTGATAGAAAAGGAAGGCCACAAAAAGGTGACTTAAAAATATAGCTTATTGGTCCACATTTAGGTCATGGAGACATTTTGCAATCATAAGAAATCTTAAGAAAGGTTGATATATCTGCTGTTCAAGATGGAGCACTGTTGTAGAAAAAGGTACAAAATATTTTATTCATAAGTCTAGCAAGACTGGGAGCACAATCCGATTGACTGTGCTGACCTACTTTTCATGAATACCTGAATCTCACAAGCTGTGATGCTTGTCTCAAAACCAGTAGTACCACAGATAAACCTACCAGACTGTCCACTTCAGAGTAGTGAGTTAAATATGATTTTTAGCCCCAATGTTTTTTTCTTCATGTTTTATTTGAATTCATTACAGTGATCGAATTATTTTTCTTTTTTTTTTTACTATCTGGTTTTAGTTAGACTCACTGGCTTAGTACTTGCAGAATGTAAAAAAACCCTCAGCATGAAGCATTAAAATAATGTTGCTGTCTTTCTTGGAGCCTCAGAATTGTACCTAAATTAGCATCACTACAAAGAAATATGCAAAATACATATTCTTGTTCACTGTGTTTTAAAACCATGTCCCGTCAGTGATACACTCTTTCTGTGGTGGAATTCAATATCTTGAAGTGGAAATTTCCTATCAATGAAGTCTTTTTAGTATTAATTTATGGATACTCAAATTACTGCTACTTATTTGAAACCTCTTACAAAATGGATTTTGATATTCTACAGATCTTTGCATAAAAAACAAAACTGAATTTGGCACTCCTCTCCATTTTCCTTTTCCTTCTCCTAAGTAATAGCATTTTTCTGTATTTTTTTTCCTCACTGAAACATAGTGCTCCTCTTTTTTATTTTTTTAATAAAGGGCAGTATGCTACATGTTACATACGCTAATGAATTGGCATTTATAAAACAGAATGTATACTGTATCTAAGACAACTGCTGTGAAAATGCCTGAGTTGCTGCACTCTCTAAATAGAGCACAATTATGGCATACGGTTGGAGTGCTTTTATCTGTACTGCCACTGCTGGAAATTTAACTGTGTATGTGACCTGAATATTTAGAGCTCAGTGGAAAATTCCATAAATGTAGTGTAGCTTCAGAGCACCTAACAGCTGTTACAAATATTGTACCCATTATACACCACTGCTAAATAATATATATATGAAGCCCCTCTCCCATTCTGGTGGTATTCTATTACTTCTGCAATATTTTAACAGGCCCTTTGAAAAATGCAATGAGTAGGTGCTAAGTAGCTTGCATAATAATTCAGTGGAAATCTTTCCTGACTGTATATTTATACTCCTTCCTGGCTGGGCACAGTTAATTTTCAAACCCAAAAATGCAGGAAGAAACTACAGCATAGGTAGATCACATTTACGGTGTGCTTTTGTTTGCCTAGATTGATATACATGCTAAAAGCCACTACTTAGCTGAGCAAACACAAAATGAGAGGGAGGAGCTCTTTGCAGTGTTAGAATGTTTCTTATTATAGTAGGATGGAGCAGAGATGAAATACATCCATGGATGCTGCCTTTCACTCTTGGTTACTACAGGACTACACAAATACTGCAGAGAATTGTTGTAATAGGAACTGCAGGAACAGCAAAGGAGCGAGTTTATCAGAGCAAAAGAGAGATTTTGTAAAGCATTATGTTTGAAACAACACAGTGGTTTAACTAAGATTACACAGGCTGCAGACTGGCTTCCTAACTAGTGATTCTTCCTGCCTCCTACTTATAGTTCAGTTCCTCCTGCCTTTATGCTGCTGTAACATATTAAGAGACTCTTTCCTGCAGACAAGAGCCAAGGGCTAGATGAGGTGCACCCAACAGCCAACCTGCTGCTGCAGCAGCGCACCGGCTGCATAGAGACACGGGGCAGGTGAGCAAGTGTTAGTTTACATCCACATAAGAATTCATGACTGCCAGACTCATCTCAGTAACACAGAGGTACTAAACTTAGTGTAGAAATAATGGCAGTTTCTCTACCTAAAAGCAAGGTCAGTGTGGCAAAGTAATATCTTCATGGGGAGGAGCCAGGAAGGTTATAAATTCCAAGCACTTGCCTATCACTGAGCAAGTGCAAACATTGTCCACGTCAGTCCTGGCAGTACTTGTCTAGCTTGGTTTCAGTCTTCCATAGGTGACACCATCTCTCAAGGCCATCTGTTCCAGCACTTCTCTGTCCTTGCCCTTCTGAAGTGGGGTTTTTTGTGTCAAATGCCTAGTGCAAATCTTTATTGTAGCAGTACATACCCATTACTACTTGCCCTAAAGGAGCAGAAACAGAACAGATTGTTCCCTTCCTCACTGCAATGCTGCCTCTGCACATTGCTCCTCTCAGTAACCCCTTGTTAGTATTAACAGGAATCATCTCCTTGGTCTATGGAATGGCAAGGACATTGCATGTGTGGCTCTGCCAGTAGAAATGGGAGGCCAGAGAAAGGAGAAGAACTAACCGGCTGTCTAAATCAGGGTAATGGCAATCTGCCCAAAATACTAGGGTATATCAAAGTAAAACTAAAAATAATCCTTACTCCACTGAAGATCTTGCAACATTCCTACAAGGAAACAGTCCTTGAGTACTCCTGATCACTGGGAACACTGTTGTGGGAGACCCTTCTTGCGGGAGACCCAGCCTTATGGATGGATTTGTGCAGATGGTTAGAGCACTGTGATAATAATGTCAAGGTCATGGCCACAGGCCATTCACTTAAGAACTGGACTCAATGATCCTTGAGGGTCCCTTCCAACTCAGAATATTCTGTGATTCTGTGATTTACGCAGACGAGACTAGTTACAAGCACTGCAAGTCACAACTTTCAGAAATATCTTTCAATCGAATCCTGTTAAACTCATGAGATTTAAAGTCCAACTAATGTTTAAAAAAAGTGATGAAAATGATTTTATTCATTGGCTCACAGCTTAGTACTGTGGCCACATCACAGTTCAATCCAATTGTATCAGATAAGTGCACTACTGAAGCCTTCACTGTGTTCACTGTCCCTGACTTCTTATAAATAATGCAGAGGCATCAGAGCAGGTTAATGTCATTGATTATCTTTGTTCTTGAAATACTTTTTAAAGTCTCCAGGTCTTTACCAAATTCTCTAATAGACCACAAAAGTTAAGTCCCATTTTGAGGGTCAGAGTCATGGCAAAGTAGCAGTTATAGAACACCATAATCCACAGCCATGTCAATATAATAGTCATATCCAAGAACCTTGGGAGAACCAAATCTAGCCAAAGGTGAATTAGATCTCAAAAGAAATTAACTTGCAGAAAATATAAATTTTTGAGTGTTAAATGAGAAAAATATTTGAGGATATGACAGAGGATCTATAATCAAAAGGATTCTGGAGAAAAAAATACTTTTTTGGTACAGCAAAGACTTTCTAGCACAGGACACATACCCCTGACCACTTAGGTATGATTTGTAATGCCCTCATGTTGTCAGTAGCTTTCTCAGTTCTATGGCGTAAATTACATGATGTCATTAAATGTAAAGCACCTTGTGCAACTTGCTGAAGCTGCACATAATTAAAACGCAATAGAAATGCCTTAATGAAGGAACTTACTTATAGTCATTCTCCCTACTGGAGAGAACAGTGTGTTTGTATACTGACAGACAGAAGCAAGACCACCTGAACACTGGGAGTGCTGCTGGTGGAGCAGGGACACAGAGCAAAGTAAGGATCTGCTTCTTGCCCTTACTCACACACTCACACCACCCCTGAGATGACCCAGGAAAGCAGCCTGGGTGCACGTGGTCTTACATGCCCTGAGAAATCCTCAGTGGCATAAGCAAAGCTGGTAACTCCATTCCCCACATCACACTGGGTACAAACCTCTCAAGGGGGCTCATGGGCAGACGGAAACCTGGTCTAAGGGGTGTGGAGAACCTGAGCCAGGGCCCAGCATGGGCCTGGGAAGGAGGCATTGTGCCAGCCCCAGCTTTGGGTTAATGAAAATATCAGCAACCTCTGAGAGACTCTTTGTACTCACTGGGATTTTAAATTAAAGGCCCAGATCTTTTTCAGTCCAAATAAATTAGCATCACCTGCCACCTATTTCTTTCTAATTGTTATTTCTGATGTAAAGTACCTCTCATAGGACTTCAGTGACTTCTCTAAATTTCCATATTACTATTTTTACATATGCAAAACAAATAATATTTTCAGTGTCATGCATGTTACTGTCTTTTTACCACAATAAGTTAATAGCCTCGCTCTCTTGAGAAACTGAATACAAATCCTGGTCTTATAGCATATTAGATTGGCTTTCCTGGAATTAAAATTTTGTCTCTATCTTGAATATACAACCTGACTTTTTTTCAATGTTATATTCTGCTGCAATCCTTTCTCCTGGGGGAACGCTACTCACTTCATCCAGAGTCACTGGAAGTTATTGAAGATTCATAGAATCATGGAATGTTTTGGGTTGCAAGGGACCTTTGAATATCATCTAGTCCAAACCCCTGCCATAGGCAGAGACACGTTCCACTACACTGCATTTCTGAAAGCCCCAACCAGCCTTGTCTTGAACACTTCCAGGGATGAGGCATCCACAGGATCTCTAGGCAAGCAATTCCAGTGCCTCATTATCCTCATAGTAAAGAACTCTTTCCTTATATCTAACATATAGATATAGATAGATATCTATATCTAACTTATAGATTTAAATAGATCTAAATCTATTATCTTTTATTTTAAAACCATTAATAAGTTCAACACCAGAGACTACAGAAACCTTACCCTTAGCAATAGCATCATTAGTTAGCATTACCCTTTGGGAAGAACTCTTTTGCCAGTTCTCAAATCTTTGAAAAACTCAGATCCTGGATTTGTAGGACAGGGAATGAAGCTTTTTACAAGAGAAAAAATGTTTAAAAAAGGGAAACTATAATGGACTGAAATACAGCAACACAGATAAAAATTATTTAGATGTTATTTTAAAACACTTCTGATTTTAAAACTAACCTGAAAATTTTGCTTCCTTCTGACTCGTGTTACTAATTACAGTAAACAAATCCTAAAACTGTGAATGTTTGTGTACTTATTTCTAATGTGTTGTGAAGGAATGCAATTGACAGCTACCATGGCTGTATTTGGAGCAGTAGGTGGGGTCACTTTGTTTAAGTGAAGGATTTTCCTTCATTGGAGAGCAGAAACATAAGTGGGTTTTTTGTTGCAATAGTATGATAAGTCTGGGGTTTCCACCAAACCGCCCACCCTTAAATTCTCCCTGATGCCTCTTATAATGAGAAATCTCTAAAACTGTTTTCTTCCCAGTAATTGTTTTGGTTGATGTTAGAAGGGAGGATGACTGGCAGGAGCAGGAAGAGTTAAGACTCACAGGCAGTAGAAAGCACATAAAGTAATGTTTATGACTGATGGCCGTGGAGGCCGTATAACAACATATATGAAAGCAGCTGGTGTCTCCCAGCAATTCTTTGTTGCAAGTCCCGGTGACACGGAGTGGTGACACCTGCCCTGGTGTCTTGGAGTGATAGCCATGCCTGTGGCCAGGCTGGAACTCCTTGAACTGGTGCTGCTGGGTCTGAGCTTGGAGCAGACAAGCAGAATGAGGACACAGGGCTCTCGCACCGTTGTCATAACCCCCTCCCCCTGCAGTAGTAGCTGGCTATACCTGCTGTGGGTTAGGACCCCAGCATTTTAGGGGCTCCTGTAGAAAGAGTAACAGAAAAGTGGTAACAGAAATTGTAACAGAAAAGGGATCCCTGCACTAAGGACTTTCCAGGCTAAATATCTACCCTATACATAGACAGCTTCCTTCCTAAGGATACCTCTCTCAAGCCCTTTCCTCATTAGAAGCATTGTCAGTCATTTAAAAGGATAAAAAATCAGTTTCATCTTTGTTGTCTGGTCCTTATTTCACAGCTTGAAATTCCATAAGGATAGTTATTGACCCATGGAGGTTTTTCTGAACTTTTTGATTTCTATGTCACCTTGTACAAAATAAAACATGAAACTGAGTCAGCACAAAGGAAGCAGTTCCCCATCCTGTGTTGCATGTATTTAGCAAGAATAAACAGCAGATGTCAGCACTAATCCAGAACTTGAAATCACAGAATCACAGAATTTGCAAGGAATTTAATCAAACCCTGCTTTACTGGCCTAAAAAATGCATATGATTAGACTGTGAAGCAACTCATCAAAATTTCTGCTTGGAAACACAAATATATCTATATTTAAATAACTTTAATAAATCGTGTGTATCACCTCTTCATGAGACCTCTTAAGTACTCTAGCTAGTAAGGGAGCATGTGTCTGTGGATAGTTTTCTTGCTTCAACTGTGCCTTAGAAGACCACTAATTCCATACACCTCCCTAAAAATTGATTTTTTATAGAAAAGTGGAAATTTTTAGAGTAAAATAGTTTGGTAAAGGGCAAACATAAAAGTTCAAGAGACCTAAGGAGTAAGAAGTAGGCCTGAAGGTGAAGGACAGAGAACAGAAGACTCTTGGTGCAGTTGGCACGTGGGGCTGCAGTTCAGCATTGATTTGGGGTAGAACAGAATGGGACAAGTGAGTGAAATGGGTGTAAGAACACAACTTCTGCAGCCAGTTGTAGAAGACTCCCTATCTGGGAAACAAGACCTACGACCTACTGGTGAAAATAAAGCATAATTTAGCTGTGCAAGTACACACAAACCATTTGCACCTGCACACTGAACTACATGAAGGTGTGGGAATAGGAGAACATAATGCTCCCTGCCTAGTCACCACCACTTTGAGGTCAATGCACGATGGATTCCTTCTGGGGAACATGCAGCAGACTCTAACATATTGCCTCCCGATCCCTGGAGACTCTTTCCCCTCTTGAAAAAGAAGAAAAAAAGGACATTTTAAATGTGTTAGATATTGCTTGGGTGTTCCCTGCCAGCATGAAGCACAGTGAATTCTTCAGGGTTTTGACCATTGTCAGTAGAGGTGGAAGAACCAATGCAATACCTATGATACAGCCTGGGATTCCTCTTTCTGATATCTGCAGTGGGATCTCTCAAATCCTGCAGCAGGCTGATGTCTGCAATAAATCATCCCTGATAATGCTGCTTCTAACAGGAATCTTTCAAAATCATGAAAAAACAGTAGTAAAAAATAGTAGCAATTTTTATATCAGTGCTTAGAAATACGTGTGTTTATTATGTCATGTTTTTTTTCCTAGCCTTCTGAAACATGTTTCCTCAAAACCAGAATATGACAGGCTTAATGGATTTATTATCTACAACTATAGCTTGATCTCCAAGGATCGCGTGTTCCTCAACTGACATTGAATGGAAGAGGACAAGAAATATACCCAGGATCAATTATAAAAGTAAAAATAGCTCAGTTATTTAAAACATTTTAGTTCTCATTACAAAAGCAAATTGACAGCTGTTTACATTATGAACTTAAAACACTCAGATGGTTCCTCCTGAGCCAAGAGCTAAGTCTCAGTCTGAGCAAACTGGCACATTGCCCATAGCTACCTTTATTTTTCAACAACCACCACCACATTACATCCAACTCCCTTCCCTCTAATTCTTTGCTCCCTGAACTTCTTTGCTCTGTTATTAAAAACAAAAAAAAACAAAAACAAAACAACAACAAAAAAAAAAAACATCCAAAAAACAGCAGGCTGTTTTTATTAACTACTAAAACAATTTAGTTTGATTCATCTTTTCTGACCAGAAGAACATAATAGGTCATCAATCTTAACTTCTCTGTCAGCACAGATATGTCAAATCAGAATTAAGTGGTGGAAAAATTGTTAGAGAGAAAGTAGAAAAAACCAGAGAAACAAAATGGAAGATAGTTCTCAGAAGAGGGGAAAAGAACTACTGCTGAGCTGCTATGTTGCCACTAGTTGACACTCTGTCAGGCTAGAAGTCTCATTTTTCATGCAAAATCAGAGAAACTGTGATACCTGAGAAGGGCTGCAGGCTTTTCATTAATTCATCAAAACAATAGAAAATTAAATTGATTCTCCTGTAAATTAACAATGTTTTATCTCCATTTCTATAATAACAGAAATTCTCCTTTGAAATTAGTTGCATCATCTTTTCTTTGCAGGAAACCCCATTGAAGGGTTACAGTCCTCTCCTGCCTTCACCTGTGAACTGCTCTCCTCAAGGTGTCTTCCCTCATCTTAAGTGGTGACTGGCTCTTTTCCAAACCAAAGCACAGAAGACTGATTTTCCTACTATTTTCAGCACTCTCTTTACGCACAACATATGCTCTTATGTATTACCCCAGGGGATAGTATGAGCTCTGTCACACTGAGAAGATGAAGAAATTTCAGCAGCTTCACAGGTAAAGTTAAATCACATGTTCTGTCTACCATAAATGCCCCACATCTAGACTTCTGATATTAAAAGTATTAACAAAAACTTCAGATGTTCTGTATTACCTCTTCAGCAATGACAGAATAAGAACTGGATTAAGGTATGTTAGCTCAATAAGCAGCTAAAATTCTCTACTCTTTGAATTCCCTGCCAGCCAGAAGAAACATTGAATAGCTGAAGGATGACCTTTCACTTACCTCAGTGGCAGGCAAGGTTAGCTCCAAACCAAACACAACACAACAGCCTGACTACACAAAAACAAAGGTGAACTTTATGTCAGAAACATTTATAAATACTAACAAGAAAGTGAAAAGAGGATTTTTAGCCACTGAAAAATGCCTAGGAATCTGGGAGACCTTGAGGACATCAATACAAAGGCAAAGTCTGTAGTAGGTTATGTCTTGCAGCATATCTTGATATCCAAAGTAATTTTTTTTCCCCATCCATAAGTATCTTTTATATCCCATATGGACAGGGATTCAACCAGACCTTTCTCACCAGAAATGTACCTCATTCATGCAGTGAGGGAACAAATAAACTGCATTATCCATGATTTGAGAGAGAGGAGGGGGGCATTTAAACAGGGGCAGAGTTGCTTGCTATTTAAGTAGTTTTGGCTTTGTGTCCCATGTAAATTTGGTCCTCCCAGTCCTTTTGCATGAGAGCAAGCAGCAGCCAGGAGCTAGACCCTGCAGAGCACTTCCTCCTCAGGTCCCTTCCTCTGAATCCTCTCAGAGAGGAGAGGACAGATGTTTCTGGGCCACTGGTGCTCACAGGGACATTCAGAGGAAGAGACCCCAAAGTCTATAAGATGTTGCTGACAGTTTCCAGTGAACAAATATAAATTAAAATAAATATGCCAAAAACTTCATCCTGGTAGAATGGAACAAGTGAATCACCTGATGTAACGAATGCAGATATTTTCATTTCACTGCTTGCTTCCTGAAAATGTTTGGGGCCACTAAAAATTAATTGATATACAGAAGTATACTGGGTGCTAAAGGGAGCTTTCAAAAAGCAGAGATTTTATGAAGGTAGAGCTGTAATTTGCATGCAAACAAGCTAGAGAGGTTAAATTTTTTCAAGCACTTCTATAAACAAGGCCATTCATGAAATTCTGAGTGAATTGGAAGTAGGTGGTTCTCTCAGGAATGTTGTCTTACATTTTCTTTCAAGGATCTTCTGAGAGTTTAGTAGCTCTTTTGTGTGCCTTTATTCCTTATCTGCAATCCAATCTGTCACAAGTCCTTCTATGTCCTTAAATATTACCTCTTATGTGACCACTCCAGTATAAAGCAGATTAAATATTTATGTGCCTCGTAACTATATGCCAGTGGACAGAGTGAATGAATATGAGAATGCAGGCACATGTAGTTACACAAAGGTACAACTTTGTACAGAAAAAGAGGCAACATCTATCTGCCTGCAGGGATAACACAATTTCTTGCTTATCACTTTACATCACAGAATCACAGAGTTAGCTAGGTTGGAAAAGACCTTTGAGATCATCAAATCTAACTTATGACCTAACACTGTTTTATCAACTAAACCATAACTCTGAATGCCATGTCCAGTCTTTTATTAAACACCTCCAGGGACAGTGACTCCACCACCTCCTGGGCAGACAATTCCAGCACCCTGAGTTTATCAGAAAAGCGCAGGTTGACAGGATTGTGCCAATCATCCTTTTCAGATAAGAACACAGACATTTTTGAATTTTCAGGACATTTGACTGGTTTTAATTATCAACAGTGGAACATATTCTAACAGAGTATTCTTTAAGCAACCCTCGCAAAAAAAGCAGAATTTAGCTCATTCATCCCTTCATAAAGTGCTATAAAGAATTGTGTGTTCTATCTAGTAAAGACTTTTATAATTTCACACTCTTTGTCACAGTATTATCACTTATACTTTGTTTTAGTAATAGATTGCTGCAAAACCATGAACAGTTCTTAAATATTTTGCTTTTTCCTTACTAGCTGCCCACAGATTCAAAGCCTTATTTAAAGAGAGATTGATTCCTTTACTCCAAACTGACCACAGGGAAAAATTTCTGAAAGCCTCATACGCATTCAAGAATTTAGGTGCACACACTGGCTATGAGAAGGCCGATATTATTGTCCCCATCTTTGTATCTGAAGAATTAAAGCATTGAAATCAAATTTACTCTAAATGCCTATTTTAAGAACAGGAGGGTGTGAATGTTACAGCTCAAGCTCTAAACAGTGATTATGCAATAGTTCCAAGTAAAACACTTGAGATACAGCCTCCAGGTCCTTGTGACCCTCTTGTTCCTCTCCTGAACTCATGAAAAAGCATCCTTTTCTTCAACATCCTCCGGCCTTCCACTCCTTTTGCTATGACTTATACTCAAACTTTGGAAGAATCTTTGGGCAGCAGAGGATTAAGATTTGAACTGACCAAAGCTCAACAGAGAACTTGCTAAGTAGGGATCAGAACTTGAACTTCTTATAAAGTCATTATAGCAAAAAAACAGCCATCTCCATCAAAACTTGGACTTCGCTGAATTTGAAGGAAGCTTGGTTTTGTCAATCAAGATAAGTTTGAGAAGTTACTTTATGAGGGGTCTCTTAATTTTTGGACCCTAAATGCTCTCATTAAAGATATAGGTATACGCAGGAAGAGGGTATTTAAAATGTACTTTCTAGCCTGTGTATTGTGATGTGCTTATTATTTACTTAATTTCCTGCTGAATTCTCTGTTCTTTAATGTCTTTAATTCAGTCTTGCTCTGAAGCTGCACCTCTGCCTAACTGCTGCATATTTAATGTTATACCTTGTAATTTTTTTGTGTGTTTTTCTTTGTGTGTCTTCTCAGTACTTCACAGAACTCCCTGCATCACAGCTTCCATCCTGCTAGACTGTTTTGCTCCATATATTCATTCTAGGACATCTCCCAGTCCATATTTTGATTCTTTCTGACACAGCAAGAGATGGTCTCAGCAGACCCAGTTGTGATGTCAGGATAAGTCCTCCACATCTCACAAACAGCTTGCTTTGCTTACCCAGAAATAGCAAGAGTCAGTTTGTTCCCAAGAGAAGATTCCGCTTTCACACAAAAGTGTTCTCTGTAATATTCCATCCAAAGCCACAGGTGGTGCTCTGAACTTAGAGGCCGTCTGCAGCAATAGCAGCAGCCTTGGATGCTTGAACACTCATGAAACATGCCAAAGAGCTTCTCCTTTTTCACTAAGCTCTCAGCAGAAGCCCTGAGTGTAGCATCCCCCTTCCCTGTCTCTGGTGTGACCATTTTCCTTGTACTGTTGCACATCAAATAGCAAATAATAACAAAACCAGAAAACTGTTGTACACTGCTTACATATCAGGTGTATCTACATCATCCCAATTTTTAACATGTCCAAGCTTACCATCCAACTTCTTACCAATGCATATTTCTAGTTATTATAAAAAATACTTTGCAGAAGTATTTGTTAGATCACTAACCTGTACAATGCCTGAGTCTAATCCAGTACACCCAAGTTCTGCTGAAGTTAAGACATAGGGCTTAGGTTGCTGAGAAATTTAGAAGGAAACCCAGCCTGGCTTGGCCAGAAACACTGTTCAACTCTATCATCTCCTCCTTCTGCACCAACACAAGCAGCCTATGAGCCCTTCCCATAAGCCTGATATTTGCACCACAACACAACATTCCAGCCTTTTTTACGACAGCTAGCCAGTGCCATTTGCCTTAACAGTGTGAAACACACTGGGAATACCTATGGGAGCAGTGTTACCTCCAGATCTCTGCTACCTACTGTCCCAGCTGGAGAATACCCTGTGGTTGAGGGCACTCCCCTCCCCTGCCCAGCATCCAGATGAGGCTGTAGGGCTGATGCATGTGCTTAGTGCCCCTTGCCTCTGTGTGCTGTGGCTGCCCCTCTCAGAAGTGGAGATGAACTCATAGGTTTCCACTCACTGCAGCTTCTTGGACTTGGGACAGCCACAAAACCACAACCACATTATTATAATTAGTAACACATTGACCTGCTGTTTTCTTATTCTTTTACAGAATCCATAGCCTCAGAAATGCTGTAAGATAACTCAGCTATTGAGTTACTTCTCATATTACTTTTGATTGTTCTATCACAATTTGATGAAACAACTGAAATCTAGTTCATGCAAATAATATTAGTGCTTTATTGCTTAGTTATAGATGAAGTCAAACATTATGAAAAAAACCCACTAAATACCCAGATAAAGAAAGCAAGAAAGTTCAAAGTATTTACTTCTTCAGAAAAAAAGCAACTTCTTTTTAAATATAATCATGACGTAAGCAGGGGGGGACTGTAACCAGCTATGTCCATGCTTTGCATGATAGATGATTTTAATATTTTGATGTTTTTAATATTTTCATGCTTCTAATATTTACATCCCTTTTTATTATTTTGTGGACATTTGGAGCTGGGTAAGGGTTGTATGCTTTTTAAAACTATTTGAAAACTAGAATACTGGCCTAGGAATTCTTGGAAAGAAGGCAGCTGTGCCATGTAGAAAGGAACAGCTTTGATGTATTCGAGGAAGAGTTCCTGCTGAGCTGGCATTTTACGGTTTGTTTCTGTCCAAACTGAACTGCTTGTGCTGATCCATTAGCAAAGGATCTGCTCTTTGCCAGATCACACTTCTCTTTGCCAATCTGCGCTTGCCAGGCACCAGCAGTTCCTCTACATGACATGAGCATAACCTCTCCAACACAACCATGTATTAAAGCCAGTGACAGAGGAACACCAGGATTGATTTTGCCTTTAAAACAGACTACTTGGATGTATGGAAACATTTGTTAGAGCTGCACCAAATTCCAAAGATTTTTGAGACCTTCTGTTTTCATGACAAACATGTGCCTAAACCTTTTTTTGATTAAGAAGCGTAAACATGTCTATTTCTGCATCATACATGCAGAGTGTGTTTTGGTCAGATGCAAAGCTGTCTTTGGGCTAAATGAACACTCTTTCTAATGTGAAACTCCTGGCTCCTTTTCCATTGTTCTACAACATCTCTGACTATCATCCTCCATCTTCATTTTGTTAATCAGCAGCACCTGCCCATTCTTTACTAAAGCTTGTATTTCACTCAGGCGTTTCCACCTCTTACCCCACCTTCGGGGCCATCTCAACACAGATGAGATCTTCATATTTTGTAAATGTTATCCTTCTATTGTAGCTGAACCCTAAAAGGGAGAAACCAAAATTCCACCTAGCAACTCTGTTTCTTAACTTCAAAATTTGCATAAGGATTCAAGTTTACTGCCATCTGCCCTGCTGGCCGCATATATTTCCTTTATATAAAAATATAGCTTATTTTCTAATTGTCTTAGCAATTCAATGTTTTCAGTATCTTTAGAAAACAGTTTGCAAATATGTCTAAAAAGAAAAGGGAATCTATTATCTCTGATAACGTCACTGGTGTTACAGAAGTGTTTCAAAGTATCTTGGTCTTTAAAAGCTACATCTTGCAGGAATTACAAGCAAAAGTAGGATCACCAATTGCAGTGATGGAAACCTGCAGAGAGCCAAGACTCTCAAGAGCTCTCCTCCCAGAGAGGAGAGCCCAGAGCTGTGCTGGGCAGCATGGACAGGGAGCTGCCATCTGCAGCAAGGAGCTGCCTCCCCATAGCAGTGGCTGTACCTGAATATGAACCTATCCTATTTCTGGCTGCCTTTGAGCTTTTTAAACTAACACCTCTTGCCTCACCATTGGAGTAGTATAACAACACTTTGGAGGAAAAATACTGAGTGCTGAATATTATCTGATAGTTTAAGCTAGGAGGTGTTGGAATGGTTTTAATATAAAAATGTGGTAGGAACACTGGACATTCAGGCTGACTTACACTATTTACACTAAACTCACTGCATTTTTAACATGCATTACTCAGAAGACTTTCCTTAAACAAACTGATTTCACTGCATGTCTATTTTGCATCTCTGGAAGTATAACTGTTCCTGTGTAAGCAAGCTGGATGAGACTGCGTATGAGAAGGAACAGAAGTCCATGTTCAGTGTCTTCCTAGATCAAGAAAAAAAGCCATTGTTGAACAAACCAGGCACATCTGAAATTAATTTTCTACCTGACCTCCCAAGATTAAAGAGCTTTTCTTGGTCTAGTGTTTGTTTTTAAAATTATGTTAAATTATCCTCTTTAATGTGTGCATAAGATAAATGCACGTTTCAGTAGCTGGGTGATACAGGACTGCTTGATGTAGGAGCAAGGTGGTATTTAGCTAAGCATTAGAGACATGTGAGGAGCTGATGCCTGTCTCTAAACCTGTGATTTACCATAGCAAACAAGGTACCAAAAGGACACATGATTGTGTAGTTCAGCAGTTGATTATGATGGGAGTAGACTTTGAATTCATGTTCTAACTTCCAGCACCATTTCTTCATTCTGCATTAAACTATCATCTGTTAAAGCAAAAAACAAGTCATGGGAACAGAAGCTTGAGTCAAGGCAGGTTCTCTGTCCCCCATGGCAGTGAAGTTCACCTGTGAATCTTTTCTCTCAATCCTGATTTCTGGGAAGCCTATGAGCCTAATCAGCAATATGGCTCCACTCAAGAAGACAAGTGGGAGACCAGTTAAAAAAACAGCTCTGACGTTCAGCCCATGGTATCTGAAAGCCAAATATGATGACAGAGATACTCTACCTTTGATTTCTTCTGCAAACTTATGGCTAGCTGAGATTTAAAAAAAAAATGTCATTAAGTTTAGACATTTCTAAGTGGACTTCAAGGCAAAAGCAGATATCTTTCAGGGTAATCTAGGGGGGTAATCCTTCCCCCTCAACATCTATGTAGAGAGACTACAGTATTTCAAAACTGTCTTTAAATGGTAACACAATACTCTACTGTTTGTTCAGTTAGTTACTTAACACACAGCTTGAGGTAGGCTCAAGATAATATGCTTGGCTATATTTCCAAGGTCTTCTGAAGGCTGGCCTCAGCTTACTTTTCATATGTTTTGAAAGAAATGAAAGATGTGTGGGTGCAGTTCTTGGTCAAGCTTGACAGTCTATTAGCTTGGGCCAAACAGCTCCTGCTGGACTCACAGCATGAGCAGAGCAAAGGGACAACAGCCTGAAAAATACAATTTAGACATCCACTTATATATTTCTCTGACAGCAGAATTGTTGACTTCATAACATAGGAAGTTGAAAAATGTATCATTTAAATAAAAAAAAAGGAGGACTAATACTTACTGATATGTTATCTTCTCCGCTGCAAATTCTGCAAGTTTAAGAATATATTTGAGCCGCCAAAGATTTAAGTAGCTAAAGAGTGAAACACAGCTTCACCAAAAAGTAAGTGTCTTTCTGGGGAATACAAATAGAAAATTTGAAATAGCTATTATAATTTAAAACCAGATAGAACCTGAATCTTTCGAAATGTATTTTACACTTTCTACTTCATGACTGTAAGGTGCTGCCAAATTGCATGAGTAGATGGCAGTCAAAGTAATAATGGTCATTTTCACTTGCTCTCTCCTCTGATACACATATCACATATATTTCCAGCATGAGAGAGAGATGATTCATGGAGTGGAATTTGAATTAAAGAATTTCTCAACATTTGCTTTGCTATTTTGTTCTCTAGGGTCCTCAATTCATCTAAGAAACAAGTCAACCCTGTTCTGTTCCTTGACACATAGAGGAACTTAAATTAACCTTGAATTCAATAGAAATTAAAGACGAATGATGGAATTTAAGACATGACTGAAATAATATTTTCTTTTAAACACTAACTGAATACAAAGCGGGATTGAGATATTAAATAATTTCAAGTATTTAAATGCAAGAAAATTCATAACTCCTCAGTGGCAAAATGTATCTCCATTTGCTAAACTTCCTTCATTCTCTTTGTGTGGTCATCCTGATACCTAAATGCTTTTCATCAGGGCACAGTAGTCTAAGGGATGAAGACAAGAAAACTAATGCTCATCCATGTATATGCTAATGAACATATGGGGAAATTTGCAGCAGTTAAGTCACAGTTATTAATTCCCTAAGAGACTGGGTTATCAGCATTCCATCTTGACTTTCATGAGGACTTGAGATTTATATTTTTCTGACACTTAAAAATATGCTGTCTCTGCTACCTTATGTATTGTGAAATTGATAACTTGTATTTTCCCACCAATTTCTCTCCTGCAACAAGATCATGTGGCTAAAATTTAAGATCTTCTAAAGCTCCCTTATAACTCAAACCACTTTCTGATTCTATGATTCTGCAATTCTATGATTCTACGGTTTATTCAAAGCAACAGTTATATACAGAAATTTTTGGACATCTTTTATATTAAAGAACAAAAAATAATTTTATTTTTAATTAAACAATTGTTTTATCTGAAAACATTTTATAAGTTTCAATGTTTTAATCAGCATTAGAAATCTGCTGATAATTGAAATCTCTTTGAAGTTATTTCTATTGTTCTATTTTTCTGTAATTTTAAATGTCATCAAAATGCAGTTTTTCAAGCAACCACTGATAAAATCAGAAATCAATGGTGACAAAAATCAATATACATTGGGTAAAATTTTGCATACGTAAGCTCAGGTTTTAGGTAATTTCTTATGCAGCTTACAATGCAAGGCTTTACCATACTGGAAATTGCAGCTTCCTTGAAATATCCTTAGTCCCTTTGATGGCAGCTTGTAATTTCCTTTACTTTCAGTGTATATATTTAATGCTACTTTACTATATTTTCCAAGTTGATATTATTTGTACTCTCCCATGCCCATGATCCAAGAAAGTGTTAATCATATGATTACATGTTTTCCCAGATATTTTTGAACTGCAAACTAGACTCTGAACTCCACCTATAAATTGAATGTTTAATTTTTCTTTTCAAAGTTGGGATCTGAAAGAAATTTTTCAGCTTCAAAATCCAAAAGATTTTTTTTTTTTTAATTCAATAATTAGTAATAATTATGATTTTACTATGTATTAGGTATTTTATTTACTTCCCATTCAGGATATAAATATTTCCACAGTGATGAGTAAAATATGTCTTCTCATATTTCACAATAAATAAACCCTGAATTAACATGGGCAAGGTAACAGTTGCTGATTAATTTAACAGATATGTCTCTGGATTTTAAAATTCACTATCAGTCATTAATTGCAACAATAGTTTTATGATCCCTTTGGTCAACAACTATGAGTTAATGACAGCCACAAGGTAGGGCAGCTATTCAAGTTCATGAGGTCATCTCCTTTTCTTCTGAATCTGGTTGCATTTTGTGTTTTAACAAGCCAAGGAAGATTGATTGCAATGAAGTATTGCACTAGTTTCAACACAGAGAAACCATAACTAGGAACAGTTTTAACTTGTCACTAGATAAATCCCTTTTTTCCCTACGCTGTAGATGGAGACTTCAGCATTTTAGTGCTTTCTGCATAATGACATGGTGCAGTTTGTGGCAATTTAGCCAGACAGAATGTTTGACTTGTGTTCTATCATTTCATTCTGAGCTTATTTAACACTTCCTTGACATTGCAGTAACATTGTGGTCAATTTTAAAACCATGCAATTGTTGAAAATAAAAAGTTGCATTATACTTTATTTTTTCTAAATAAATATTACAATTTTTGGGGTACTTCTAGGCTCAGACTGGATCTCAGGCCATGATTAGCTTCATCCCATCTCATACAGCATATTCTAACCATGCTGGATTTAAATTGTTTTGTCTTTGGGCTCGGGAAGGTTATAACCTCCTTAAGTGCAATGGGCTACTTCAAAGAAGTGAAAACAAAAATGCCACTCTGGTGTCTATTTCCAATCTTTTCTTCTCCTGTGCTTTATCCTTAGTGATGGACTTCTGGAGCTATCACAAGAAAGAATGTGGACCTTCCAGGCTATTGAAAATTGTGTTTCGGGAAAAATAAACAAACAAACAAACAAACAAACAAACAAACAAACCAACCAAAAAAAAACCACCTACCAAACCAATAATGACTTTATGTTCTTCATATTCTTACATTAATTATGAATTGCAGCTCAGGCAGAACTCATCTGTCCCAGCCTGCACTAATATTAGACTGTCCAATATTCCCTATTACCAACCAGTGACCTGTGATTTAAGTTCCCTATAACTTTTTTTAGTTTTATTTGGGTTAGATTTTTTTCATGGCAGATAGCAAGCTAAGACAAACACTTTATATGCCTATACATCACTTCCATGCTTCAACTGCTAATGAATGATCAATATTAAGAAAAAAATATGACCCGGTAAATCTTGTCAAGTTTTGAAATAAAATCTAGAACTTTAGCAGTGGGCTTGTGGACCTGGAGGAACTACATTCCATAGCAAGCCAAAGGAAAACTTGTAGAAAAATTCTTGGTGTGGGCAGCTACAGAGAACAGAGGAACATCATTAAATATTATGCTTATTTAAAAAAGGGACATGACCTAAGAATTCACAGACATTCTTCATTCTTACATTTCGAAATCCTTTGAGAGATTGAACTCACAACCTTAGAATTCTGTTAAGAGAACTTCTGTGTGTATATTGATGTGTTTCAGTTTTAGTTATAAAATAATCTTTAAAGAGAGATAATGAATATAAACTCAAGAAATATCAGCCGTAAATGGATTCTATAAAACTTATACCAACAAAGCAAGCAAGACTGTTCTGATCATTTAAACATCTTCATTTCAGAGAGGCTTGTGAAATGAATTGTGTAAAATTGTGAAACAGGTTGTGTAAAAGAATATTCTCTCTTCATCTTGCAAATTTTTTCCCCAGAATTTAGTAAAAAACATGTACCAGATAATATAGTTCATGTAAAATTTGGTACACTGAGTCTTTTCCTAGGAAACAGAACAATTATGCTGAGTCCAGCCACTAATTAGTTAAACTAAATGCAAAGCCAGACAAATAATTTCACTTCTAACCATTAAATCCTGAGTAGACTATAATCCTAAAATTATATTCCTAAATATATCCAAGTTCAAATCTAGTTCTTTACTGAGATTTTGCAATACTCTGTTAAAATTAGAGCTAATAAAATAAGCTTAAGAAAAGCTAAAACATGAACTATGGTGATACTAATATTGACATTTGAATATTTAGAATAGCATTTGTGTGTGTATATATATATATTTGTATATATATACATAATAAAGCGTTGTAGATGGCTAAAAAAGCTGCCAAGGCAGATGAGAAAATAGGCAGATCTTGTTCCTGGCTTTGGTACTAAATTCTGGCCAGAGCCTTTGCAATTTATTTGCAAAGTCTGCATAGATTTTTGGATGGTGGGGCTGAGGCTTGATATCTGAGTTTGGGGTTCTGACATTTTAAAATATCAGCCATCAGAGATTAGATAACATTGCCTAATTTTCCTCTTATTTATTTTCCATTCTCATACAGATAGTAAGAACTTCTTCATTCTCCTCAGGCAGGTATTTTTTGGAATGCCACTATAATTCTCCTCCTTTGACTTTGTAATATCATTAATCTTCTTATTTACCTTATGGTTTTCCATCTTCTAAATTAGGCAGACGTTAGTAATTATGGTAGAGGTTTTAACTTAGCTGCAGTGAACCTTGCCCCCTGTACCTGCATCTGCCCAGCAGCACCTTGCTCACTGGTGAGTACATCTCCCATGAACATACCAGTGCTTTGCAAGCACCAAAAAATCTGCCTTTAAATGGTAAGAAAACACCTCAGGCTGCAGCCCAGACCACATTAGGTGCTTGAGCCAGGCCTCTGGTAGCGTGTGAAGGGGAATTTGCTGGCTGTGGACCTCTGGCTAGGGCTGCCTGAGACAATCAGGAGTCTGAGTGTTGACGCAAGGATGGGGTTTTTTTCTGTCCCATTAGCATGTTTAACAACATTGTATATTACTTCCCAAGGAATCTCAAGTTCAGAACAGGTTACATTTTGTTTAATATGCACTGAAATTAGAATAAATTAACACAGATATTTCTTTCTCTTACTTCTTATTAGACTAATATTAAGATCTCCTGCTATTAAAATACAGTCATCAGTCTTTTAATATGACACTTTTTAAGAACTTTTAATATGTGTAGTTCCTTTAGAAAGCAATATTTCTCCATGCTTAACAAAACATTCCTGGAACAAGAAGTCATTCTGCATTTAACATTTCCAGCCTCAGAAATCCACTGTGCTTTCTGCATGTGTCTTTTATTTTATTTGGCTCTATTTTTCCCTTAGTTTGGAGATCAAAAAACTGAAGCCATTCTGTAAGAATAAAACCTGTGTGAGTTGAAAGGAAAAAAAAGGGGAGAGAATGGGGAACATTTCATTCTATATGAGTTGTACCTAACAGCTTTATTAACAGTGTGCTTCAGATGTTTTGCATTAAAACTTAATATAGAGAATGCTGAATGAGTGCCCAAATCAACGGCATTGTTAGATAAATATTATCACTGCACCCAAGTTCTGATTTATTCCTACATAAAATTGCTTGCCTGCAATTAAAGGTTCATTATTCTACCCTAAGACAGAAGTAAACACTGATAATAATAATTTAAATTATCATAATGGATTGTATGAATTCTATCAATTTTTATTTTCTTAGTTTTATGCTTTTAACAGCCATTATATAGTGATATTAATATTGATAATTACTACAGGTGTACATTAAATATTCTGCTTTAGTCTCATCCCAGTATCCTCCTGTACTTACAAGAAGCTTGACTGCCACAATCTGCCCCACCATTTTCGTATTACACATTTTTATTTTTTGTTCTAGATATCCATCTCTCTTACTTTTCCTGCCAAGTCATGCTATTCTCTCACTTATCCTGTGGCTAACATATATTTTTACAGGGTAAAACACAAGCAGGCAGAAAGGAAGGACTGAGGAACGAAAGGAGGGAGCTAAGAGACTCCTGGAAAAAAAGGCATGCCTACTTTGCAAGTGGAGGGAGGACGATGCAGCTGCTGGAACACACTGGCTTAGAACATTGTGACAGTTTCTTATCTATTTTTTGCTGTATTACAACATATCAGTAGCCTCATAAGCTTTTCCTCTTTCAAAACATCTCCATTTTGGCTCTGAAGGTGAAATATTCTGGAAGGTTGGAAGGTTTGAGCTAAAAAAGTGGTAGGTTTTCATGTAGACTCAGATTAATAAAGCCATGCTTTTCCAAAAATAAACTAATTCGAAGGTGCTGAAAGACTTAAACTCTTGTTATTGACTTATTTTTCTTTGATTTTTTTATTTCAAAAGAGAGCAATAACCACAAAAGTAAAACTGTAAATACTATTTCATCAAATGAGCGAAGTGTAATAGCTGTTTATCAATTAGGAAATCAAGCAGTACAAAATACCAAAAATTGCATAACCTTAATTCATTTTTCTAGACATGAGTATTGGTGATTTGGTGAAAATAAATGATGCTGTCCCTACCCCATGTTTACTGATCTGCCTGCACAGCTCAAGCAGAAGCCACATGGAACAGCTTTTCCCCTCTCATTGTACTACCTGGAGCAATAGCCCAGCTTTGTCCATGGGACAGGCTAACATTTTGTGTCCTTACATGCCAGTCTCCTGCTGAGGCAACATGATATAGGATTTTATGGATTTTAATAAGTATAAAATTTAGAGCTGATTATATACTATGGAACTTCACCTGCTCTATGTTTGTTAACTATTAATCACTGTGTGATTGTTTGTAGGGGCTGTCAAACATTCATGCTCGCAGGTACAATCCTTGCTAAAAATGCTTTTCAGTGTGCAGACATCAGCATTTGCTTGATGCAATTTTCTTTATGCAATATGTAATCCTGCTGATTAAAAACACTTATCTCCTCTCAATTTATATCCACAAAATAAAGAGCAGTAGTTGAGTGTATATTGCCTATATTCCCAAAGTGCATTTCACCCATGTGATGGGCGTAGTGTTTCAATGGCCAAGTCTAGAGCTAAAAAAGACAAGTGCCATGATCAGGGTGTCATTGTGCCCTTCAATCCACTGTTCTGCATATTTTCTGGTATGTCATAGCATGCATTATTTAATTAAATGAGCAAACACATTTGTCCTCAGGAAAAGTGTACATTTGCAAGTAAAATGCAAAATATTTTTATGCAAAGTCCAATTAATTTCTGAAGACAACTTTACATATTTGGGTTTGGGGTTTTTTGAAAGTTGGCCTAGTTAATTATGGTAATCCAGCAGTATTAATCTGTCTTCACTCTATATTAAAAGCATACTTCTGCTTAAAGAAACTTGCTTTTATTTTTCTCCTTGGGAATGTATGTGGTTTGTACTGGATCATAGCTGGATATTTGTGAGTCTTTGTTAATTATTCTTGTCAGTAGCCTTGAGGGGAAAAAAGGGATTTAATCAACTGATTTAACATTATCTAGGCAAGAATTAAGTAACCATGTTCATATTATTCTTATGAGAACTTCATTAACCCCAATGAGAATATTCATCTGAATGAAATTAACAAGATTAAGCTTTCTGATTGCTAACTAGTTTGTGTGATGTCAAAATGGATGTCCATGTAGTCTGAATATTAAAAATTGAGCTAAGGATAGAATTTTAATTCAGAGGCTCATTCTTCTAATTTAAGTGACTGATAACTCATAAAATGCAAATGTTGTTTCTGATAATGCAATCTCACAGTTCATCTATCTATTCAAAAAGAAATTTGTCTGTTAATGTGTGAATTTTAGCATTTTTTCCCAAGGAATGTCCTTTGATTACATTTGGACATGCAGGGTTGCAACCTCAAGGCGTGCAGGGACACGAGTTTCTCCATTAGCCAGAGAGAGATGCGATTTGCAGTTGAACCATCTGGAACAGAAAGACCTGGGACAGTTACAGAAAAATCCACTAAACCCTGAAATTTTAAAACTAAACTGAGACTTTGTCCTTTATTCACCAGATAGCACAAGTTCTTGCAACAGGTCTTATATAACCTGCAGCAGATGCTGTAATACATAAACAAATTGTATTGAGCTAAGAGAAAAAAGAGTCAATGTCTTAACTGTGAATTCCTTTGGTTTCATGAATTTGGGTTTACTCCTAAAAAAGAATTGCCTTTCCAGTGGTGGCTGGTAGGAAAGATTTACAGAGCCTCAGTGTTAACAGATACATTTTCTGACATACTTAGATTTTTACCCCTTGGGCAGAAAAAAGTGAATATTCAAGTTGTTGAGAGAATTAAAATTAGAACTCAACCTCATATTTGCAGAAAGAGCCTAAAAAATTAAATAAAAAATAAAATTTAAGTTTTGTTAAGTCAAACCAAGCACAAAACAATTTATTCTAGAAGAAATTCTGTGTAAACCTCTGGATTGTGTGGAAGCTATTTTAATTAGTTTTCTTTATCTTCCTCTTCCCTTAGTCTACATGTCAGTGTATATATCCAGTGAGCCAAATTACATTTAAGATAAAAAGTGAAGTTCCACTAAATATCTCTTTCTTCAAACCCAAGGAGACCATGAAGAGAGTCACATTTCACACAGGATGTATTTGCAGAAAGAACTATAAGTACCAGTGCACATTCTCCATGGCTCAGTGTCTCTTCTCCTGTTAAATCTGTCCTGTTATAAAGTAGAAATAACTTTTCAGCTTTGCTTCTCAATGCTCATCAGTGTATCCCGAAGGGTTGTGGCAGCACTGCCTGATGAGCTCAGTGCTCCCAGTGCAGCTGGGGGCATGGGTGGCAAGGGACAGCCAGTGGAAGAGGCAGACAGTACTGGGCAGCTGACAATCCAGACGTCAGCAGGTCATCTTGAACTTTACTCGTCCCTAAGAGCCAACAGTACTGTAGCCAATTCTTTCTCAGAGTTGGAATCTGGGATTTTGTGGTCCATAGCCTGAAAGAGCTCCAGGGACAGCAGTCTTTTATGCATCATTACCTTCTCTCTAGTCTTTAATAAATGAAAAATAAAACAGAGAATTATAGGATTGAGCTGCTGAACCTACATTCTGCCAACAATGCTAAGACTCACTGCAGACAGGCAAGGGGGCTTCATGTGTGCCTTTGGATACAATTCTGTCTTTGCCTGACTTCACCAGTTACCATTTTCATGAAAGTGTTTCTCACCTATCATGTGCCTCAGTACTCCTGGTTGACAGCAGGAATAATTGCAGCTTCTGAAGAACCCCTGAAGAGTCTTTGTTGGGATTTTTTAACTGCTGTCAGGCCTTGAGCCCTCTCTGCTTTGCCCACATTTCTCTGCCCCATGTAAACTCCTGTCCTTGCAAGGAAAGTGCACTTCTCCTATGAAGGGCCTTCATGGCAGCAACAGGGCTTGATCCCTGTGTTTGTGTGAAGTGAGTTCCTGACCTCTGCAGAGACACTCACTTCCCAATGCAAAATGAACATCTCAAAGTTGTTGCGGTCTGTCCAAAAGAATTTTATATCCATCAGACCTCCACTAAGGACATGTATTTCTACTATGATACAGAAGATTGACTTCAAAAGAATTTCGGAAGTTTTTATAACTAATTGCAAAAAGCTAGCTGAGTGTTCACCTTTCATCAGGACTTTAAAAATAATCAGGAAACTGACTTCCTAGATTTCATCTGACACCACACAAATAGAGAAGCAGAAGGGTGAGCGTATACCCAAGACAGCCCAACAGTTTGCAGAGTTGTGTTGGGACCTGACTTTAAAGAGGTGAGCTTGGGACCTCCACAGGACACCTCTCCACCAAGGGCACACAGCAGTCTCAGCACCAAGCATACAAGCATAAGGGCACAAACAGCTCGAAGAGGGCAGAAACACCTGAGTCCAGCACTGCTGACAGGGAAAACGGCTGTGCAGCTGCAGCCACAAACACCTCAGCTGGGCTGATCTACAGGCTGAACTGAAAAAACCAAAAGGGAAAAGGTTGTGCAGGAGCAGCAAGCAATGAGATGTCCCACCCCCAGCCCTCCTATGAGCATTTGTTTCAAAGACAGCTGTTTTCTATAAAGCTGACTTGAAAATTGGTATCTTCCTACTTCTGAGAGGATTCATTCACTTTATTTTTTTACTGGCAAAACTACTGTTGTTTCTTTATATTCTTGCAAGCCCTGCAGAGCCACCTCAGCACTGAGGAGGTGAACCACAGTCTATTTTGGCACAAAGCAGAAAGGACACAGCTTGATCTCAAATCCCAGGGTGAATTTTCAGTGCTGGCAGTCAAGAAAGTGAAGGTTTTATTTGTAAATTAAAATAGGGGTCAACAGGAAAGTCATTGTAGAAAAAACAATTAAAAGAGAAAACAAATAGAAAACTTTACCATGCCATTTATAGTCTCTTCATAGATGAGAGCATAGTTTGTGGAATGTAATTTGAGTTATAAATAATATTATTGTTTGTTTCAGCCAAAAAGCTGTAGCTTGTTCAATTAAGAAAATGGATGTGATCATATTGTGTTACTCATTTCTTCATTGTAAAATATATCTGTAATGATAATCTATGGAAATTTTGTTGCAGTGTCAAGGAAAAGGATAATAAAATAACTTACACAGACTTCCAGCAGTAAGAAAAATACCTGAAGATTATTTGATCTCTATGTTAAATGTTCTTAAATCAAATAGCTGCAAACAAACAAACCAACCTTATGCCAAAATAAAAACCCAAACCCAAAAAAAAAACAAACCACACAACAAAAGCCAAAAGAATTTTAAAGAAAAATAAATAAGGGAAGAAATGTGAATTGGCAGATTTGATTATGGAATGCAATGTTAAAAAAGAGACAATGTGTACAAATCTGGGAGAGAGTCTTTGTCATTTTTAGTAATTTTCAAAATCTGCTCATCTCTCAGGGTGTCCCATTCCCTTGAGTGGTGTGAGGAGCAGCAGTGAACCACATAATATTATATCAATCCTCAATGCTCACTAATTTCAAGTGCTATTGATGAGGAATTACTATGTGATGTTAAACAGAAATGTTTACTGCAAAAAAGAAGCATTCTTTTTTAAATATTTCAATTGAAAACACTATGCAAAAACACAGATACAGCAAGTAGTAAGTCATGCTGTCCAGAAATCTGAGATGGCAATAGCAAAAGATTCATGGTACTTCTCTGAGCTATGTAATGCTGACATCTCATTTTTACAAAGCTGATGATTTTTCTTCTTATTAAAAAAACAAAGACATTCGGTTTAAAAAAAAAAACAAAACAACAAAACATTGAGCACTATGCAACAATAGTTTTAATACCAGATTGTAATATGTGGAACAGATTGCTTCCATCAGGAGTAAGGCAGGTGGGGGAAAAGTCAGCATGAAATACATTCTTGTGAGGGAATGATAATGAGGGGAGTGGGTGTGATTTTGTTTTTGATGAATGGGTTCACCCAGTGAATATCTACAACATGTATAGCAGGAAATCATGAACTATTTCCACAGCTCCATAACTGGCTGTTGTTTTGTAGAGGGAAAAGGCAAGGTGGGTGAGACAGACAAGGTGCTCCTTAGTAGGTCCAGAGACCAAAGACCAAGCTCTGTTCTCTCCTGGTGCCAAAGGCCATTTTCAATAAATAGAAGTAGTTATAAACAGAAACACTTTTGAATGCAGGGTCTCAAAGGCAGCTGAATGTGATGCTGGCCACATCACTCCAATGACTGTCACTAGTTTCAGAAAATGGCACCCATTGGTCATGCTTGTTTAGACAATCATGTAGGCAGACATTTGACTCATTTTGATACTGTTTGTGAAAGGTTTAGACCTGGATTTACAATAGCAAGTGCAAGTGTGGTTATATCCCTGTGACAGTTAATCAAAAGGGTCTCAAACTAATATAAGAAATTCAATGCCATAGTGACTAGACTATTTCCATCAGTTAAACTGAAGTAATTGTGTAAACCTGGGTCATGAGAATTAATCTATAATGTTATTGTTTTATAATAAACATATTTTGAAATATTATTATTTCAGTCATCTGAGGACCACAACCAGCAATTCCTCATTTCAGGAGCTTGTAAACTTGAATCAATTAGCCAGGCAAAAAATCAAACAAAAAACCAACCACAAACAAGACAAAAAATACCTAGGAGGACTACAGATATAAAGAAGCCAAGGAAGAGCTCAAATACCCTGTGACAATCTCTGTCAGCACAGTCACAATTAACATATCCCTAAGCTGAGCAAAGGGACAGTCAAAAATGAGCAGAGCGAGCCGCTTGAAGGAAGTTTTGAGTGATAGCAAGGGTGGAAATCATCATGCAACTTCTCAGGCTGGTATTTTGTGTCAGGGTTTCACCCATGCAGACTGAACCACCCCTTGTCACCTGAGCAGCTGCATGTTTTGCACCAATAGGTAGCCTTGGCGAGGGAATGAAACAAGGGATTAAATATAGCTCCTTGCACAGGTCATCTGGGAGGAGGCCCCCAGTCTTGGTGGGAGTGCAGGTCAAACAGTTCTCACAGACTCTGAGGCACTCAGCCTCAGCTCCCACCAGGATCAAGGCAGGGAACACACAGCCAGGGCAGGAGCTCCACCAAGTAGCACTTGGACCACAACTCATGAGAAAATTAAGCCCTTAAACCCCACCATAACCAGGGTTACCTGGGACCAGGGCATGTCCCCAGTGCACAGAAACACCAGGGACCAACCAACCACACAGTCACTGTACTTCATTCTTACCCCAAGTATAAATAACCCTCTGTGAAAAAATATTGTAAACCAATGGGGAAGTGGTGTTGAAATAAAGTTGCATATGAGGGGATACATTTTATAGGTAGATTTTCAAAGAGATTTTTTAACATCTTCAATGGACAAACTCGTTAGTTTGTAAGAATAAAAAAAAATTTATTTCTGATAAAATGCAGGCATGTAGATTGAAAATGAGGTTTTGGGGCTTTTTAAAATGCCTTGAGGTTTTAATTAAACCTCTGCCTCTGCTACCAAAAATATTCAAATTTTTTTAGGGTTCCCACATTTCTGTACCACAGAAACAAAACCTTGAAGAGTGATGAAAGAATGTATGGAGACAACTTTACGTGGTAGTCCAGAATACATTTTGTCTTCTTTATCAGTCAACTCAGGCAGTGTGAGAAAATGGATGTTCCCTCTCTACAAGTGAAATCTAGAAAGAGACAATAGGGTTGCTTAATATCAATAAAAAACCCAAAGCAACATGATCAATTGGTTCTCCTTGCAGGAGTAAATTCTGCCATGAATTGTTGGGTAAAGTATAAGAGATATACAACAGCAAACACTTAGTTTCAGGAGGTATAGCAACCCAATGGATATAATCAAGGTCTCACCTTTGAAGGTGAAAGTGAAAACATCTAAGGAAATAAAAAAACAAAATCAAGCAGTAAGTTTGTAAATACAACGACAGGTTTTTTATGCAAAACAAAAAAAAGCCAATCTGAATAAAGATAACTTGAAGGAACATATATTAGCTGATAAAATTCAAGATGCAGAGGGATAATGAAGAGGAAACAGTAAAATGTCTAAAAGTTGGGGAAAATTACTGTTTAGAAGAAAACCTAATTCCAGCTTTAGCTGTGTTCACAAAATTCTGCTAAATACTTTATGGTAATCATTAGTATTATACAAGATCTCAGGACATCATCAGGAGGTGGTTCAAAACAGACAGGTGAGTTTTCTGGATTCCTAGGGAGTGTAAGGATTCACATCAATGTTTATGAGATGCTCAATAGTGTGTTTGTCACTATTTTTCCTGTAGTGAATTGGGGAATTAACTAAACTTATATTTTGAGACAAAAGTCATAACACAATGAAAATACTATCCAGTAATACATTAATTTACAGACCACCAAGCTATGCTGTTTTTTTTTTTGTTATGCTGTATGGCAAAGTGTTTTTGAAACACAGTTTGGAATTGATAGGTGTTTACCTCATATTCATGTGTATTTCTTCAGAAACATTTGCCGTATCTTAGAAGCAGCATATCTGCAATGTGATGCAGGGGTTGCTATGGTGAGTTCACATCTCTTATTTAATCCTGTACCTGAGTAAATATACATTGTAACAACCTCTGCTAAAGGTGCTATTAGTAAAGTTATGTCAGCATTTCTATGAAAAATACTTGTTTTCCTGTTATGACTTGACCAAAAAATGAAGAAAGCTATTCCTAAACCAAATTCACAGAAGCTCTTTGTACTCTTCCAGTGTATTTTTAGCACAGCATCAATACCTTTCTGAAGTCTTCAGTCATAAAAATATAAATTAAAAAATCAATGCATTTGTTTCTACTCTTTAGTAGTTAATAATTTTGATTACAGTTACTATATTTATCATTTAGAAAAATCTTTAGGAAAATTTGGAGGTTAGGTTTAGTTTTCATTTCACTGTTCCATTCGGTACCAGCGGTCATTCAGTCGGGCATTAATTGCAGTGCTTGTTGTCCAGCCTGTCTGTACTGTCAGAGTCACATAAAGACACTTCTGTGCAAAGGAGAACCAGGTCCTTAGTTCTTGTGCTTAATGATTCAATTTAACCAAATGACATCAAGAGTGTAACCTGTAGACACCAGTGCATTACTTTTGAGCAATTATTTGAGTGACTTGCCAGCATTAAGAAATGAGTGCTTAGTAGGAAGTAAATGAATACTCTTATCTTTTTACTATCTTAATCATTTGCTTTGAAAAGGAGTGAGTAAGTTTCTGAGACAATTTTTCTCCGTGAGCTACCCTGTGTATGTCAGGACAATTCTTATATATATTTTTAGGTTTGCCTGCTTAAATGTTTTCCTCTCATGGGCATTTTTCACAAACTTTTGTGGGAAATGTCTATATTTGGCAAAATCTCTTACAACACAATATTTTTGAAACAAAACTTCTACAAAAATATTTTGAAATAAATATATATTTACTCAAACTGTCAGTTTTAAGGACCTGAGTGGAAAAAAATCATAATTTTCTATAAAAATCAAATAAGTTTATCCAACTTCTCCATAATGTCTGATTATTATCCTGGGACTTGCATGTGTGCTTTCATGTTAACCACATAAAAACTGTACTTTTAAGTGAAACATTTTCTTCTGTGCTTCAGGTCATTTCTCTGGTGGATAAGCAGCATGGCTGAACAAATACATCTTCCTCAAAAATCAGGATGAACATGGTTTTATGGAGAAACTCAGATCATAAATGTACATCATTAGCTGGAAATGAAAGGTTATTTTTTGAGAATTTTCTCCAACAGTCAGAAAGAGAGAGGTTTTTTTGATAGGTTTTAGATGTTGCCCTGGCATAAACCATAGAAGCTGGGTCTTTCGCACAGCTTAGATTAGGGCTCTTCATGTTAAATGAAGTCATAGATATCGTTGAAATAATGTTGATGGTGTTCTGGGGAGTGGCTCCAAGTTTTAAACTGCTCAGTTCCTGCATAGGATAAACCTCAAACTCTACAAAATCAAATACTACAGCACAAGAAGATGAGAAATGTCCTTTCAATCTTCTGCTGTAAGGCATTCATTCCAAAAACAAGCCAATATCTGACATTGCAATATTAGTATCAGAAGTGGCAAAATTAAAAATTTTAGAAAATACTGTCCAATAACATAAACAAAGGAATAGCAGAATATAGTGAATTTCACTTTTCTTGTGGTATGTGTCTGTGAGTAGAACATGACTAAGGTACCAGCCTACCCACATTTCAAAAGAATTATCACTAAGATGACTAGTAATTAATCTTTTTTATTTATTAATTTTATTTGGATGCTGTATTCATATTTTCCATACCAAATATCTTCAGTTGTATTAATCAACATACAAAGAAATCCGTCTTAGACAGTAAGTCAGCATGTTGCTTTTTCCTTTCCTTCACTTGTGCATAAAAGAACTGGAGCTAAGGAGGACTGGAATGAATGAATGAAAAAAGTTCTACATTTAAGTATCTTTATTGGAAAATGTTCACACCCCAAAGGTGAATACTCATATAATATCAGCAGGGTAAAGCCTGGTAGTTCTGTCCATCTCATGTATGATAAGACACAAACAAGTTTTTCAAATAAATAGATCCCAGAAAACAGCATCTGAGTTCTCTGGAGAAAACCAAGAGAAAGAGCAGCATGGTACACCAGGGCAACATGTTAAGAGCCACCTGCCACTGTCCCTTAGATGGTCAGTATGCACATGTGGAAACAGTTGAAACCTCTGGCTTCCTTATGGACATGACCTTTAGAACACATTTGAAGTATAACCTTGAGATGATAGAAGTATAGAATAGAGTACATGGAAGAGATTAAAAAAATCTCCGTCCATAGTTAGAAATCTGTACCAGCATTACAATATTTGCTGTATGTATCACTTTTCTGAGTCACAATAAATTTTTCAAATTTATCAATACATATTCATTGCTTCTGCTTAGTGGTAAGTCCAGAACTTTTTAGTGAAAATCATTGGTGGCTAAAGTTTCTTGATGTTACCTTCTTTATTCTTATGACAGAACATTTCAGGTAAAATTAGAGACACAGATTCCAGGCCTTGGAAGCTGTGGAACAGACACTCTTGGTGCGTACTTTGACATGATTTTCATCTACTGCTGTGAATTATTAACACCAGAAAGCAAAAGAATCAAAACCACAGTATGGTAGTTTTCATCATTGTCCACAAGTGTAAATACAGAGAAGGGAAAAATCCTTCATCTTGTCAATATTTTGAATTTCACTTTCTTATCATGGAAAACACAACCTTGTGTAAAATAACAGATGATAAATCATATCACGCTAAATAGTTAGAGTTTGAAGGAAGAAATAAAAAATACAAGAGTTATGTAATTAGGAAACTTATCAAAAATGTTTAAGAACATTGTATTAAGTTCATCTATCCAACTAAAACATGAATGTTCATGCAACATATTAACCAATCAAAAAATTCTACACGCACTGATTTTCATAAAATCATTATGAAATAGGGAGAAAATTATTGTCACGCTTTCCTTCTCATCAGAACTGAAAATTAGGTCCTAAAAGATCTCTCACATCACTACCACTGATGGGTCTTAAAAATAGTAGTAGTAATAGTCAAGATTACCATCTGGTCTTGATGATTTGGTTTGGATTTCATAGCCACCATAGACAGTTTCTCTATACACTATTAAACCATCATTTTTCTTCAAGGCAAAGTTTTCTTCAAAGTAAACAGAAAATTTCAAAACATTGCAACTAAAGGTATAACATCTTGTTTTCCTAGAAATCTTATCTTCATTTACAAAGTACTTTTGTTTCCAAATATAGCTCATTTTCCCTTTTTTTTCTTTAGTTTATCCAGGAGTCGGATCTGAAAATGTAAAAGTAATTTTTCAGAAATTACTGTTAAAGTCATTGCAGGGAATAAGAAAAGATGGGGTAAGTTAGCCAGAACCAGAAAATTCTACTATTCCACAATCCACCAAAGATTGACATCTAAGGAATAAACCTGTGTTCCTCAAGCTCACCACAAGTTTTTTTAGAAAGCATGTTTTTTACCCTTTTTCTTTCAAAGGAGATTGGTGGGTAATGCTCTGATTACTGAAACTGAGGGAAGCAAAATTGCTGGGTGCTGCAGGAATATGATTTTTAGTATATTTCCTTTTCACAGTAAAAAATTTAGGGGATGACAAGGCTAGTCAGACAGACCTTTGCCAGTAATAAGACTTTAGTCTGAATAAATATCTCAGGATTCAGTCCATGTTTCTGCTTTATAATTTATTGCCTACAAACTCCAAAGCAAGTGAAAACACAGAGCAAACAAAAGAGCAAATGACTGATGGACACCTTTTTTTTGTTTGAAACAGGTGTCACAGGACTTCACACATCTAAAAAGCATGACTTATCTTGTATTTTTTGTTTCTCTTTTATTATGGAATATATCATTTCTACTCTGAGGAAGTCTACTTTTGTGTCACTTAGTGTACTCTCAGAGTTTGTCACATGCATAAATGCTGCCCACAGGAGTAGAAGGGACATTGAGTCAGGTCCTTTCTGACTATTTACACCATTGGCCAGTGGTGGAGGAGAAGACGAGTGACACCACCTCAGCTATGGTCATTCCTGCTTCCTTTGGGTTTGGACATAGAATGGTTGCAGAAACATTTTTAAGAGAGGAGGAGCGCTTCAGACATTTCCTCTGACAGTTTAAGCTCTTCACTGGGTGAAGGGATTCCTACCCAGAAAATGGCAGAGGAGATGCTAAAACAGAGTCCAGGAAGAAAGTGCAAAGCATGACTGGCTGTCGTAGTTTGGGAAAAAAATGAGGGTTTTTTTGAACTTCAGTGGTCAAACCAATGAGTGCTCAGGTTTAAAGACTGGCACCTGATGTAGCCACTGAGGACAAGGATCCGTCTCTGAGAACACAAGGGGTTAAAAGCAGAGGGCTCCCCGGAAAGCTCTCTCTTGGTTCCGGTCCCTGAGGACGGAGGGATCTCCCCTGCCCAGCGGCTGGCTGGGCGGGGGAGGGGAAGCCATACGGCCTGGGTGAGGTAGGCTGGAACCTCGGGCAGAGAGGGGGAGAGGAAAAATCCTGCAAGATGGAAGGGTGGAGAGAGTACAAGAACCTTGAGAAACATCAGACAGCCTTCTTTTCCCTTCCCCCCCCCCCTCGGGAGGGAGAGAGACTGAGAGACCGTGTCTGTGATCTCCATCACCTTGAAATTTGATATCAACAACTAGACAGCACGGCCGAAGGAGTATGGGGGGGTGGCGCGAGAAGAGTGCCCAGCAACAAAGATACCGTGAGAGTTCTGGGGAAACAAAGCCCAAGATTTTAACCCTTTTCGTAAATGATGGAAACTTTATAAATGCTAATCCTCCTGAATTTGAAGAAGAAAGATAGAAAGAACTAAGCAAAGATAATGAAAGTTTGTGCAAGTAGAAGATTGTCAGAGAGTGCTGAAAAGAATCCTAAGTGAGAAAAGATGATGGAGTGGCCTTTAACTGGACTTTTTTGTATAGCCATAGACGGACTCATTTCTTTTCTATAACATAGAAACTGTATCTGGGGAGAGGCATTGGCTTGGAGCCAAGAGTGGACAGTAGTGTGAACAGAGATGAGAGGAAGAGCTCTGTTCTCAAGGCCCCTCGGCCCCAGGGGGTAATATTGGGGGGGACTGGTGTCCCAAAATTTGAGAAGCTGTCATTTCTTAGAACTAACCAAAGCATCTTTAAAAAGAAAAACCCTAGAAGCAGCTCTAGTCCATGCACAGTAGTGAAAGCACTGGACATGGAGGAAGAGGCCACGATGTAGTGCAAGAAAGACTCCTATCTCTCCTCAATGAACTGAGTACTGATTATCAGAAGAGTAGTAATAGACTAAAGATTAATTATCTAAAAAGTGGTAACGTGATGAGGAATTTTCAGTTTGTTTTGTTGGGTTGAGGACTGGTGGGGGGGGGAGGAAGAGTGTTTTTTTAAAGTTTCCATATTCTTCTGTATGTGTCTTCTTTGCCTATTATAAGTAATAAAGTTCTTTTTTTCTTTTACTTTTTAAATTAAGAACTGTTTTGCTCTGTTTTTGGTCACATCTCACAGCAGATACCAGGGACAGTATATCGTCATAGAAGCACTGGCCTTGTACCAACGTCAAACCTTTAACACTGGCTTAGGAGGCACAAATCTTCCCCTCTAGGTGAAAGCATCAAAGCCCACAACTGGGGCATTTGAAAAATCTCTGTTATCACTGTTCCTGTTCAGGATGCTGCATGACACTGTCACAGCTGCTCATGTCATAAAACCCATGTTATAAATCTCAGCTGTTGACAGCTTTATATAAATCAGAACCAGACTGAAACACATTGTATAGCTTGGAGTTACAGTTTCAATACAAGAAATATTTTTTTTCCTCTTGCCAAAGTGGCAAAGCTAGAGTAACAGGTCTTTAACATCAAGCCAAATATGGACAAGAAGGAGTTCTATACACAAACACTTCTAGGAATAGAAGTATATTTATTTTCAAATAGAAATATCACTGAGCAGCACAACCCAGACATTGCATCTGTACAGGAAATGGATATTTCCCACCTTCATAATTATATAGGACTATAGAAAGTAAATTTCTCACTTACCACATAACACTGCTTGAAAAAACAAAACAAATTTTACCTTCTGAGTCTCATTTTGCTGGAAGGGAGGTGGGGAAAAATCCCAGCTCAGTTCATCAACATGTTTAAATAGTGTCTTTGAGAAAGGATTCAGAAGCAAATATGTACCATTGCACTGGGCAGCTGCTCTTGTGGATTTCCAGTTAAACAAACACCTATTGCAAGGTATGTCTCGTAAAGAGGTTATTTTCTCTAGGCTTTTTCTAGGGTCATGGTCATCACCTGGGAATTGTGGTTTTCAGATTTATGAAATTACTAGTTGATATTTGTACACATTTGCAAAATAGTATAATGAAAAATAGTGGTGTATGAATATGCAGCACATACCTGCAGAACATTAATTTCCTGTGAGAAATGTTGTTTTCCAGATTTTACTTCAAACTCTACTAAACAGATGGAAGCAGAGTAAGCAACAAAACTTATATCATGTTAAATAATTTTAAACATTTGAGGGATAAAAAAAGAAATGGAAACTAATGGTGATAAAATAAATTCAGCTTGGTTTTTAGCAATATCTGTATATTTAATTTCTGATTATTTTGAACAGGCAATAACAGAGTAAAGAATGATGAGTCTTTACAGGAATAGTGCCTGCTCATTGAACTGGGATCACAATCTTCCCTGCCAGGTTCATTCAATTTATTGAGCCAGGAAAAAAAAGCTTTACTAATAGGATTTAATTAAAAAAAGCATTAATTGTGTACTGGAAGTCAAGAGCCACCTTTAGAACTTTGGGGTTTTCCTTTAAAAAAAGAAATTTAATATACTAGCAGATTTTTCTCATTAGGTACCATTTTAAACAGCATGGTAAATACATTTTTTTTTTAACTTCAGAAAGACAAAACTCTCCAATTTAGAGATTTTTCCTAGTGCTTATACAACTGTACAGAATTACAAAATCTTAGCTACTGCCAAGCCTCTCTATTCACTTCTGAGACAGTGCTCAAGCTAGAGTGAAGTGTCTGGCTTCTTGTCCCTGATTTTTAGCAGCTGTGTTTGAATTGAAAGTTTGATTGACAATTCTCACTTTGACAGAAGCTTGATTACTTGAGCTACGAAAAGATTCTTTATGCTGTTTTGTAATAAACAGTTATTTTTTTATCACAGGTTTTTAACATTAACTCTTACTTGTTCTTGAACAGCCACAACTACTATTTTTTAATTAAACCAAAAATATTTATTGCCTGTGCCTAGTGTCTAATTATTTCTTGGATTTTCTTCTTTCAGTGAAGTTTTAGCACGGGTAAAATATAAAATCAATTTTTCTCCAAGAGTTCTAGTGAGTGAGGATTTTGATAAACTCTGTTAATTTAGAATTAGAGAGAGAACTAAAAGCCTAAAGTAAAGGCCGTTTGATGGCAGTGGGGGATGAGTAATGGAAAATGTTCTTGCTGTGGACTAATCAGAGTGTAATTGCTAAGGGAACCAATCTTTCATTAATTGCAAAGGCAGTAAACTCAATCAGTCATAGTGTCAAAATATTGCAGTTCAGCTGAAGAATTTTGTTGAACTAATTGATTCAATTCTTTTAAATAATGCCATTATAAGAGTCATTATTAAGAGACATTATTCTCAATATAATTTTCTGAAACATAAAAACTTTTTATGAGGCAAGTGATTTTCATTTCAAAAAAAAGGTGTGACAATGGTTTTGATTTAAAAGAGCATCTTGACTAGGCTATGTTTTATTAGAAACTCCCAGTACTTGATTTTGGATGTCATCATAGATAGTGTGAAGCACTTTTTTAAGTAAGGCATTCTAAGGTACATTTAGCCTGGCTTAAACAGGTCTGATGGCATTTTATGAATCAGAAAATTTCATCTAATCTGCCTAATCCAGATATAATGGGCCAGGGATGTCTGCCCCGTGCTTTTGCACACCCTCCTTCCTCTCCTGTTTAGCCATGAGGGGACATTGTAGAAGTGCTGTAATTTTCTTGCTCATTCCAAAATTAATTTAAACTGTAATGACCCGTCCTGGCTTACCTTCCAGTCTTCTGCCTGCTTATTGCCATTTGCATCTCTCTCCCATCTGCCAGATGTTCATGCAGCCACACAGTGAGTGGGAACAAGACAACACTCTGGGTTAAAGCTAACCTCTTTGTTTTCCCCTCCCATATGTATATATATGAGTATTTGCAGTCACTGGAGAAGCAAAGAGAGTGAAAACACTGATTGGGCCAGTGGGAAGTTGGCACTGTCTCATTAAGCATCATCATTTGCTTATGTTGATTTAAGGGAGTAGTGGGACTACAGAATTAGCATCACTCCTATGAGGCTCAAACCCAGCTGGGATCTGTGGAGCAAGAAACAGGAATCCAAATACGTCAGCCACTGGTTCCTTCCTCTCCCAACACTGGTAGGGCCGAATGAAAAATTCACCTCATTGACACTAGTTCTGATGCAATACCTCTTAAATTCAAAGCCAGAGGGAGACTGCTGCCTGTAACCCTATGCAAACTACAGGTGCAGAATGCTGGCTGTGTCTGTGTAATCTTCCTGTGTCTGTGACAGTGACAATAAATATTGACATTGCAAAGCCAAGCAAAGTGTTTGGGAGGTTTTCATGTAACCATGGACTTTTTGCGTATTTCTATCAATATCTCTCTGGTTATCGAGTCACAGAAAAATCTGATGACGTAAGTGTTTGAGGGGGAGGTAATCTAACTTATTAGATCCAACAGCAGAAATCAGGAGGGAGCAATCACATTTCTAGATGTCCAAAGGTAGAGCTTGTTAGTCTTTCAGAAGAGGTAAAAATCAAGGAGGTACTAACAGTGACTGAGTCCTCATAAGGTGACTTTCTTTGTTGTTCGTGTTCAGAATGACACTTGACAGTCTCCCTGCCATTGAGTTGTGGAGTCAGTGTAGCTCAGGGGTTCAAAATGCTTTGGCCAAAATGCCTTAAAAGCCTGTTGGTCAAAGTTATGCAGAAACTCACTGCAGCTGCAACATGAAAATAGGGTTGTCATTACTGTTGCTTTTTCACTGTTATTTTTATTTATTACATATATGTCTCCTGTGGTTTTTCCTCTCAATCAGACACTATTATTATACCATAACAACCGTACAGGCAGGTAGTACATGACTCTTTCTAATTCACATGTTTTGAGGAATGAATAGAGCTTAAAAATGGGGAAATCTTAGCATTGGAAGTCAAGAAGGTGCTTCCCCATGAAAGGCCTCTCAGGATTAGGTGTGGTACTGAAAGGGAGAGGACACTGCTGGGTCAGACACAGGCAACCACCACATGAGGCTGCTAAAATCGGTGGATCAGTGACTAGATTAGAGAGAGCAAAGCCTTGCAGAATTTTCACAGTTTTGTCAGTGCAAAAGTATGTTTTGCACAAGGTAGCAGGAGGGATATAAAAACATGACAGTGTAATAAACATGTTTCAGCTAGTATAATAAACAGAATTTGGAGCCTTCAGAGCTGAGCCAGGTTTCTCTCTCAAAAGAGGAAAAGTGCATAGCCAGGCATTGTCTCATATGACAAATGAAAATATGAGCAATAAGAATAACATGAATCATAGTTATAAGTCATCTTGTGATTTAATTTTTTTTTTTTAACTATAAAGCATTACAGAAAGTCACTACCATGGAGTGCACTATACTATCAAAAGAAGTGGAACTGATAGGGACAAAGTTTTTCTAGATATGAAGTTTCAAAAGAAAAAATTGTAGGAACAAGAATGTGTCACATAGAGTGTTTTTAACCTTTTTCATCTTGCCTTTTGTTTCATGTGGCTTTTTTACGTCATTAAATAGCTGATAAATGACATACAGCTTTTCCTAAGCAATTTGCATGTTCCTCTGCTGCTTAGCTTTGAATGTACTTATCCCTATGATGTCCAAATGAAACAGAAATGTATTACCTTCCCAGTTTTGCAGGCTGAGGACTGTGGAGCAGAGTGGATTAAATTCACCAAGGACATTGCAACATCTGGTTCTGAGTAGTTGTGAGTTTATGCGGAAGGTACGGACAGACATGCACTGGCACTGCCCATGCTCAAAGTCAGTCCAGCCCACGGAACCCTTAGGAGTGCAGCAGAGGAGAACTGAAGCTTTGTTAGGCTGTCACATCCTACACCAGTAGGTATGTGCTTGGTGTCTTTTAGAACAGATTGGGCAGATTGAACAGTGAAGAAACTTTGGCTTTACAGAGCCTGAGTTGCCCAGATGCTGAGCTGTTTAGCCCTGCCCAGGTATTGGCCATGCTAGACAAGGCTCTCCCTGGGGAAAATGTCAGTGTCTAGCATATTGGTGTGTGAGCACTGGCTGCTGCTCTGGTGCCTAAGCTCTCATAATGTTGCCTTAGAGGTGTGTTCTATAAGAAGGAAAGGTTTGCAGCAGAACCTGGAATTAAGGCCTTTTTTTTTCCCCTGGACAAACCCTGGGGAGTACAGCATATCCCTCTCACTGCTGGAAAAGCATAATGATCTTGGACTCCGCTGGGCTAGAAATGTATCAGTTTCACCTCTTTTTCATTGATTTTAATAAATGGGAAATTGTTATGAGGTGACAACACCCATATGTCTCCAAAGGTGCGTGAAGACAAACCTTTTTAAAAATATCTCATTGTGACTGCTTCTAAAGAGCTAACACTGCTTTCAGGGTCTGTGGTGCAAAGAATTTATACTGTTCAGAGAGCACAAATAGCAATACTGGTCTCCCACAAAGTCTGCTAATGAAAGAGGAATCTGATTTTTTTCTCAGACTGATTTTATTTGCATCTAGTTTACATTAACATCTTGTTACTTTTATAAACCTAACTGTAGTATTACTGGTGAAATTTAGTTATCAGTAGCTTTCTTTACATGTTTTATAAAATTTGTGCCTCTCTGCTTCAAGGAGAACTTGTTTTTCTTTTCTCATATTCCCATTAGGTTGCTGCAGACAGCAGTAATATGCCTACTTATCCTTTTTTTTGCAGGCTAACTCCTTCAACGTTACCTTATATACCTTGCACTCCACTGCCATCTTGTTGTACTCCTTCTTGGGGGAGCAAAACTCAACGTTGCCTGATGGAGGGGAATAATTTCTTACACATCTTTGACCTGCTGGCTGTATTCCAGTTAATACAATCCAGATGGTTTCATGAGAACTCTTCCAGGCCTTCACTCTGTGACCACGGGGTTAGGACTCATGATGGCCAGGCCTTCCATCCCAGCACATCATGCTGGCACATACAGAGGCATTTGAGAACTGTGCCCTACTAAACAAATATGGGCTCCTCTAGCTCACTAAACATGAACAAAAATGAATGTATATGTTCCATGTGTTCCCTATTAAATGATGAACAGTGAGCTCTTCCCAGGCTGTGAGACTGGGAGTGTGTTTATCTTTCAGTAGATAACTGCAGATACAAGCTATAGGGGACACATCTGGTCATGCAATGGGACAGGCACTGTCCAGAGTGGAGGAATCTATAACCAGTCTAGCCTAGCATGTAATTCTGCTGGAAGCCTTTCCTTACTCACAGCTGAAGGGTGTCCATGAGTGGTGGCAGAGGAGGTGGAAGCCACCCAGATGAAATCTTCTGGCAGGTTGGATCTCAGCTGGGTCAGTTCTGATGAATTGTTCAGGGTTTAGCAAGTCATTGCAGCTGCTGCAAAAATTAGCCTCCTAAAATAAGGATGGAGATCAAAATATTAAACTCAGTTTAACTCCTTTTCTTTCTGGACCTACACTTTTTCCAGATCTTAAAAGAAGCAGAGGTTCCAAAGTCATGCTGAATATGATGATCCTAGAGATCCTGAGACTCAGCAACTCCCACTACCCAAGTCACAGGTGTCAAACCAGGGATACATTTGAGAGTCTGAATCACTCGATCGTATCTGGGCAGAACATGGCAGCAGCTGTGAGAAACCCCAGGTGCTCTGTAGACAGCTGAAAGCACAGTTCTCTACCCTTAGCAAAAGGCATAGTGAAAAGAGACTGGATAAATTGCAATAAGACTTCTCATATATATCAGTACAGAAAGGGATATAATAACTCAATATAACTCAGCTATTATATTTAAAAACACATAAAATCATAGTTTTATACTCCTCAATATGCAGCAGCAACAATCTACTGCTTAGTGTATTCATCATTTTTTTGTCATGCAGCTTTGTTTGCTCAGCTTCATTCCATGTAGAGCATGGACAATATGCTCTTTCTAGCACACATGGGCATTTTTGGAGCAAACAGTAGACACAGACTTGTGGTGAAAATATTTAGGTAGTCCCTGCCTTTGCTCAGGCAATTCTTGAAGCCAGGAATAAGTGCCATGACAGTGCAAGATGTTCCCAAATGTATTCTGAAAATAATGGAAGGGGAAAATGGCACTACCGAAGTAATTATTTGGGGGGTGAGGATGAAAAACAACAGAAGGTATGGGGTAAAAATCTAGAGGATGGTTTTCCTCTGTTCCTGACATCATTATTAAAAAAAAAAAAAAAAAAAAAAAAAAAAAAAAAAGTGTGACAAGTTCTTTTTCGAAATAGTGTGAGTAGCACCTTATACCCTTCCCAAAGCCTAGACTCATACTGCAAGCTTTTAAGCAGCAGTCTGAAGTGCATTAAAGAAACTAGCTAGTGACCATAAGCCCATTCTAGGGGGTTTGAATCATTTTCAGAGATGTTCCTCTCTCCCTCTATTGAGATTATCCAGACACTGAGGTAAATTGTTTCCATTCTTAGTCATTGCAGTGAATTGGCTTTTGTCAGGCATTACATACCTCCAGTTTTCTTTTTTACTTAAAAATACTGGACAGCAATAAATACGCTCTGCAGTAGCAGGAATCATTGCCAATAGGGAGAGGTAGTAATGCCACAAAGGAAATATCTTGTTCTGTCTGTAGTCATACTTAATACTATAAGCACACAAAGTCAAAAAAGTAAAGCAGAAAAGCAGTTAATGTGTAGTAAATTGTAGTCATGACTCTGAAACTTGTGTTTGTTATTAGGAATCCTATTTCATAAAATTAATCACATGAACTTTATTTTAATATTCTTTTACAGCTCTTCCTCTTAGTTCTCTGTAGCAAATTACAAATGCAGCTTTCATATTTGCCCTTTGAAGATCATTATTGCCAGAGAGACTAAAATAAACTTGGGGATAAAGAAATTCTGTTTTTGGAAAGGAAACACCAGATGTTGCAACCTTTTTCAGATCATGCCAGTTATTCTTCTACACATAACTTAATAGATTTACCAACTATCCTCAGTTTTGTTTTGCAAAATTTGTGACCATTAATATTTTAAAAGAACACGTTGAGTTCTTTTGTGGGTAGTTATGTATTTACAGTGTATGTGTGAAGACAAAGAGACTGCTTAAGCCAAAACTGCCCACTTTCTTTAGAAAATCTCTTCAAGAAGTCAATGGACTATTGAATTCCTCAGTAAGGCTTTTTTATAACTTGTTTCTGGAACATGGAGTGTTGTTTGCCTAATGTCTGGCCATGTCTCACCTAATTGCATTCCTGCCATCAGTATTTTTGAGACCATCTTTAATACCTTTGTGTCCATGTCTGTGGCACTAAGCAGTTTCACAGACTCATCAAAACTCTGGCTGTAATGGACTCGTGGAGAGCAGCTGGTCCAGCCTCCTCCACAAGGAGTGGCTGACACGAACACCGGGTCATCTCAGACACAACTTTGCCTTGTAAAGTCTCAAAAACCTTCAAGGACAGAAGCTCTGCAGCCTCTGCTCCCTTACTAATCTGTTCCAAATTTGCACCACCATTCTCCTCATGTCCAGTCTGAACCTCACACACTCTGGTGGCTTCTGCCTCATGTCTGGGCTCCCTGGCCAACTAAGAAGAGTCTGCCTCTGTAATCTTTGTAACTACCCTTCGAGTAGATGTAGCTTGCTCTCGTTCCTCCCTCTAACTTCCCCCAGCTTAAACAAACATCCCTTTCCCAAAATTTTATATTTTGAAAAATTTAAATGTTTCAGTCGAGCTGAAATCATGCAGCACCTTGAATTTGCAGGATCTGAGTGAGAATTCAGGTTGCTTGAGATGCAGGTGGTATCACTGCCCCTCTTGGTCTTAAAATTTAAAAAACTGAGGAAAACTCCTAATCTTTAATGGCTACTTCTGAGGGTAAAATATAGCAAGAGTCAAATAATACTGAAAAAGTCCCTGCAAAAAGCTTCCTAAACCTTTGAAGGTGGGGTTTGGACTTGTGTATTCATGGGTATGTAAGGTCAGGTACTTTGAATGCAGCTGGTTTATCATCACCAGGATTGCTTTTACTTGTAGTACAAGTATTAGTGTAGAGCAGACAGCCACACTAATACACTTTGGCATAATACACGCTGGCTTGCCCTGCACACTGTCTCAGTGCCAATGACAATGAATACAGAGTGAAAACTAAACATAGAGCAACAATAAAATCTCCTTCTACTTCAGAAGATAGTATTTGATCAAGAAGCAAACTCAAACAGATAAAGGCTCTTGTATCAAGACGAAAGCAGCAATTACTACAAAACAGGGAAATGTTAATGATGACCATGAGCTCCACAAAAACAAGGCCAAAATAAAAAAAAAAATGTACTTAGTATTTTGGTAAAAACATCTTCAGCATATTCAGTACAATCTTTTTTCATGCTGTAAAACCTTTTTGTCAACGTAGGCTCCAGACACAGCTGTGTCTGCAGCCACAAGGGCAGCACCACGGCCCTGACCAGCATTGCCCAAGCCCAGATCCTGGAGGCTGACCACCAGCTGCATGGGGGCAAAAGCTGGGACAGAGGCAGGCATCAGAACATGCTGGACTTCCCCTAGCAGTGATTCCCATGTTTGGGGGATCTCAAGTACCAAGCTCTGGGCCAACACCTCCAGTTTACACAACCAGACCAGCTCTGATTACTGTTTGACTCAAACAAGGACTCTGAGCAGTAGCTGAGAGTTTTGCTCCCCAAAGAGCATTATAGTGTTAAGAAAATGGAACCTGTTGGTGTGGCAAATGTGGAAGGTTGTGCCTGTGGGGCAAACGACCACTGAGCCTTTTTTAATGGCACTACCACCACTGCCAGCACTACGTTCTACCAAAAGTCCCTGCTCTGGAAATACCCTTCTAACTCTAGAAATACACACTTATACACTCTGGAAATACACACTTATAGCTACAGAAGATTTCTCCTGCTTTCTATGTTCAGGAAATGTAGCTTCAGTCCTCAGATCTGCTGTACCTGGAAATTTCTCCTGTTAGTGATGGCAGATATTACTAAAACAGGAGTTTTCTCTATGAGGCATAAGGTAGCCAAAATACACCAGAAGAGAAAAATATAACATCTACCAAATATCATAATTTTAACTGCAGTTAATCTGGCCTCCTCAGAGAAAGGGTAAACAGGAGTCTGGGCTGGGCAAACACTCCCTGGTGAGCCTCAGGGTGCTCATAGGCACTGAGGTGACTAACTGAGGTTGTAGTGTGATCCCACAAATCACAAAAAAGGGTTTTATTTAGTAGCTTTTGGTGGAAAAGTAACCAAGACTACACTTGGCCCTTTTTTTTGAGTGTAAGTGGAGCTACTCTGACTACATGACTCTGTGGCAGAGACATCTCACACAGAAAGCTAGATGCAGTTACAAGAGGTAAGGGTGAATATCACAAGGTTATGCTTTCTTTTGTTCGCTGTTTCCAACATTCTAATCAAGAATTTAATCCTGTTCTTTGTTGGTTTTTTTTTCTTTGAACTCTTGCATGACCTTAAGCAATACTAGCAAATACAAAGTTTTCTTTTTAAATAGTGAAATGAAATACAGCCAAGCTGAAGACAAAACAGAAAGGGTCTTGACTTAGCATGTGCCTCCCTTCAGTGTGAAGACTGGACACTGACATTTGTGCTCTGTTGAAAGAAGACTGATGAAAATTAAGCAGTGTTTTTCTAGTCAGGGATAGGCAGAAAGAACTAGCAGAGTCAAAAAACCTGTATTAAAAAACTGTGTTAGCTGGCTCTTCTCTGCAGAAAAAAATTGTCTACAGGCATTTGAATGCTTTCTGCCACCACCACCTGCCTGCACACCTTGCCTGGCATCTTTGAACCATTAGGTGCTGACACAGGGGCACTGCTGAGCACCTTCAGCCCTGATGACTCCATCCCCTCACACACTGATGAAAGATCCACCCAGCCACCATGACGTGGTTACAGATAGAACTGTGCCACACTGCTTAGACTCTGTGGGAATAAGAGATAGACATGGATATTTGTGGTATTTGAAAAGGAAATTACCCCTAATCTTGATTGTTATTTATTTAATCAGGTTCAAAAGGATGCATCAGAAGTAATTTTCACAGCTGTTGCAGGTTTATTAGTACATCTGTCCCCAAATCTGCCTGCTGTTTTCTTTATGGTTTACAGTCTTATTTTCTTTTGTTTAAAGAAATGTTTTTCTCTCCCCTATTGTTACATGAAACAGCTACATGAGCAACAGGGCAGCAAGGAGGCTGCCCATAGCCACGGCCCTGTCAAGTGCACTAAACAAACAAGCTCAAGCAGGGCACAGCTGCCTCCCCCAGCAATGCAGGGGAGGTCTGCTCCCTCACCCTAGCAATGGCATAGTACAACTTGGCGCCAAATTTCTGCTAAGAACTGCCTGAATACATTACGGACACTTATTCTCGGTCATATGCCTTAGAGGGAAAGACTGTTTTCTTCATTAGATCAACTGATGAAATGGAAAACACAGGGAGCTTTCAAACTCAAAGTCCACTCAACCAGTCTCAGCCCAAAAATTTGGTCATTTTTCCAATTAGGCTTAAATCAAAATAGGACCTCTGGCTCAAAACCTTGCACCTCTAAATCTTTGGATTGAGCTACTTTTGGCATCATATGGCATTACTGGCCTTACAATCAGTTGTCTTTTCATGGGAATGCAGAACTGAGGGAGACAGAGCTTATTTTTGTTAAACTATTTGTCTGAGTCCATATTGGAACTCAGATTTCTTTTTCTGGGGGGGAGCTCTGAAACCAGCCCACCACAGCTGGTGCTGGCAGCAAGCAAGCAGAAGGCCTGGTCACAGTGGAGCAGGGTTGGGTTCCCACAGGCTCACTCAGCCTGAGCTAAAGCAGTCTGAATACTCCACAGGAAACTCTAAGAATTAAAAATTACATCCCCTCACTTACTCTCCTTCCTTCACAGTCAGGCCAGTATGAGGACTTTAATCACAAAGCCTACATGGATGGGAGGGCTGTAGGGTTAGTTGTGGGTTTTAATTATGGTCATTATGTAATTGGATAAAATTCTATAGTAAATTCTGCAGTATTACAGGCACATCACAGATAATTAAATACTTTTCCTCAGGCCCATATTGCCATTAAATGAATAACGTTTGTCACTGGACAAATATCTCCTCAGTTGAAATTACATTAAATAGTTCAACTGGGAAACTAAGGCACATGTCAAACAGCCCCTTTGAAAGCACACACTTCAGACCAAGTCCAGATAGGTAGTGCAAGATGTAGCTCTGTTGTCACAGAGATAAGAGCAGTGTGGGAGCAAATAGGTATTTCTCCCAGAACTTATTTCCCAGGCTCTTTATTATTGTGTTACTGCAAGATTAATGCATGTGCATTATTCAAAAATTCAGACTGTCAAATGGAAGTGTGATCAAGTTTGGGTGGAGCATTCTGAGGATAAGCATTTTGAAACAGGGCTAAGCTCAGAGAGCAAATAGCTCTGGTAACTGAGATGTTTGCCCTCAGTGTGCTCCAATAAACTGATTTACCTTTCTTCTTTTTTTTACCCCTTTTTTTTTAAAGAGCTGACGCAAGTTTGTCAAAGGGAGTTGTTGGGTGTAGCAGCTGTTGATTGGTTCATCCCATACACTCCCATTTGTCTTTAAATCACTGTTCAACTGGTCTAGGTTGCATATGAGTAAATTTTTTCTTACAGGTGCAATTCCTAAATGACATAACCTACCTAGCAAGTGAGGAAAGGAACCTGCTCAACTCAGAGGTAAACTTTTTTCTTTATATAATTTTATCAATGTATTTTAGACACTGGCCACATGGTCAGAAATTGCAAATTTTAAATTTAATTAATCTTTAAATAAAAGTGCAATGAGAAGGATGGACTCCTTAAGATTTACAGACATGGTAATTTGTGCTGGCATATATCTTTGGTGTTTCTTCAGGAATGAAATTTAGTCTTCTCTTTTCTACAGAAAATCAAAACTTAAGCAACCATAGAAGAAAAAAGTATTGAAAATTGCCCAGTCAATTAGGAAATGAATGATTGCTTTCCTTTGCAGTCTTTGTCTATCTTCTGAGTATTTTTTTCCCAGGCTCTTGAGTTACTTGGCTAATATTTCTTTAAACAAATTAATTTGGGAAATCAGGCTTTACATTTTAATTGTTTATTTCACAGCTGCAGCACTTCCTTTTGAAATAGCCACATAGACGATAATCTTATAAAGTCACTGTCATGAAGATGAAGAGTCTGGAAAACTCTGCTAAATCGAATACCATGGCAGAGATTACAAATATTGATATTGCAAAAGTCATGAAAGTGTTAGTCATATCTATGACCTAGCATTATTTGCCCAGTGGTTGTCCATTCGCCTAATGTTCTAACTGCAGACTGGACAGAAATCAGTAACATTGTGAAATCAGTTGCTAAAAATTTCATCATTTTCTGAATCATTGCTGAAAACCATTGCTTAATAAATTTTGCAGAACGGTACCCCATACTTGAAGAGGAAAATTGGTTTTTATAGAGAGAAATAATTGCCCTCTAATAATAGGTGAATTTCTTTTGCAATGGGTATTTCCATTTTAATACCATGCTTTTGGAAAAATCTTTTCTGTTCAGCCAAATGCTACAAGAGGCAGCAAAAACATCACTGTATTGAAGGCAAGCTTGAGGAGCGCTGGAAATCTGAGATTTCTCTTGTGTGTTTAGGCACCAAAATCATGCATAGTTCTGAAGCAGAAAGCATTAAATCCCAGGGAAGCTAAAGCAGATGAACTTTGATGTTTCTCCTCCAATATTATAGGCTAAGATTCTGGCACGGCCCAGGCCTGCCCAACCTTTGTGGCTGTGCTTTCACACCATCCCAGCCACGGTTCCTGGCTGTCCCCCCAGGAGCAGCAATCCAGCCAGCACAGACCCCTGAAGAGGTGCAACTGAGCACCCAGCACCAGTGCATTCCCCTTTTTCTAAATATCTTGCAGGCTGAGTAACGACTCCAGAGGTACACAGTCACCCCATGTCCCCCTCAGGTGAAGAAGTGACAGCTCTGCCTCTTCTGTGTTTTTTGTGGGGACAACATCCTATCAGTGCCTGAACATCACCCAAATCCCTCAGTATTTGCAGTGCTAGGAACCTGAAGATATGGATTGCCACCGACTATCTCTGTCAAATTCTACCACAGTTCAAAGGCACCATTAGTCGTGATCACAGTTCTTAGCATTTGCAGGATTCAAATCTAATAGCAAGCCAGGTTTGAGTCTCACTTTCTCCACATTTATGCTAATGGCTTTCTATTCATGGTTTGAAAACCTCTGGAGTTCTACCAACCTCTCCCTAAAAAGCTACAACTGCAAGAAAGCAGCTTCTCAACAGACTTAATTTTGACACCTGAGGCTTTGTACTTTCACCAGAAGACTTTTAGGAATTCACAGATTAAAAACAATTTAAAAAATAGAAAATCACTGCTTTATGCAGTAATTCCACTGCCTCTTGAGGTGACACCCATAAATCAGATGACCTGTGTAAATGTTTGACAGGGCAATGTCCATAGGATTCTTATGTTGTAGCATGTATTTTCAGTCAGTTTTTCCACATTGTTTGCTGTGCTGCACCAGCTTTCATCCTCAGCCTAATCTTTGTGCGGCTTAACCCCTGGCAACTTTTTTTGCTTACTTTTCCTCCATTTCCAATCTCTTTGAAGATCTGTATTTTTTGGACTGCCACTTCTGGAAGACATTTCTCCAACAACAGTTAGGCAGTGCACACAGAGGAGGTTTTACCCTTTACCAGAACAGGGATAAGCACAGTTAGATTTGTTTGCCTGACTTTTACACCAGATTAAAAATAAGCATCAAGAATTGGAAAAACTCTCTTTCTCAGACAGGGCAGTCTCTGCATTTGAAGAAAGTTCTGTGAATGAAACCACAGTTGTTAGTGCTCCATTGGGGGTGAGGAAGGAGTGTTATTGGGTTTTTTATCTCATGGAGTTATTCATATCCTGAACAGGCAGAATCCCCTAGGAACTGGAATGTGAGTGCCAGCAGCTCTGTCCTGATGCCTGAGTCACTCATCCTCTCACACACACTAACTCTCTGTGAGGCAGCAGAAAGAATTAAAACCAGCCACTCTCTCTGGTAGGAAATTTCCTAATGCACTGAGATACTGCTTCTCCTTTTATGTTGTCTGATCTGGGTGAATTCTTTCAGTAAGAAGCAAGGAATTTGATATTGATTTCTGGCCTGGAGTCTGTTTTAACCTCCACAGTTGGTATTTAAAGTTTATATTTGCATTTTAAACACATGCACTCCAACATCTTGCCTTTACATATATGCTTGTAGACCTTCTTAAGAACAGTATATGATCAGTATCAGAGGATAGCAAAGGTCTGGTCATGGATCTGGACCTATACACCCACAAATGCAAACCCAGGAGAAAGGCTATTAAATAATTGCAGATTTAGTGTTGCAAAGAGCCAGACTTAGAAATTATTTGTTGTAGTGTTTTCTGATATTATTATTATGGAGTGCTGAGATGCATTTGACATGTCATATTTACGAAAGTTGTCATGAATCTGTAGAGTGTGCCTGATTGCAGGGCAGCAGGTAAATGGCCAGGAAACTGTAACCCTGGCCCCAAGTATGTGCCCTCTGATGTCTGCTCACTCTCTTCACTGGGGTTCCCTCAGATGTGCAATGGAAATATAAAATGCATCAAGAAATATCTTTGCAAAGGGAGAAGGATTGCAGAATGGCAACATTTCTTGCACAGTGTTTTCCTCTTGAATCTGATAGCAAACAAATGAATTCACATGTGTATCTACAGATGAGTTTCACAGTTGCTGAAATCTTAGAGGTGAAGTTCTTTTTGTAAATTTGGGTCATACAGTTTCATTTGGCCCATACAAGACATAAAGAGTTGAGCATTTATTCATATGATTTCTTAAAGGCGAGAATTTTTCTCATAGGGTAAACATAGTAAGTCTAATATCCATGTAATAGTCCATGTAAGACAGAGCTTCCAGTGATGCATCAACAAAGAATTAAACACCGGTCCTCTTAAAAACAGAAATTGGCCTATCAGAATTTCACCTTCTAATTGTAAAAAAATTATCATACAGAGATGCTCACCTCTGTCAGATTCCAGTGAAAGGGGCAAATCTACAAAGCATTTAAACCTGTGACATTAATCTTACAACAGAAGGGAAAGCCAGCTATACTTCTGTTTCTATCAGAAAGAATTTCTGCGTCACCCTCCTCTAGAAACTCAAAAGCAGCAGTTCAGGAAATTATTTTCTGCTGGCTTTGTATTTTTTCCCAGATGCTGGATATTCGCTGTTCAACTGTTGGCCATTGCCATTTGAAGGGAGACAGGAGAACTAAGTGCTGGCATATAAAGAGACTTTTATGCTTGCCCAGAATTTTCCCAGTCTGCAACAGTTTCTCCTCTTAATGCTATTACAAAGATCAAACACAAATCAAACAAATCACACTGGTTTATCTAATTTGAAGAAAACTCTAATGAGTTCTATTGTGTTTTGTTTGCAGAACAGAGTGTTCTGGCAGTCTCTGCATGACAGAGAGGAGCTGCAAGCAGACGGCACAGTGCTGTTTACCCTGAAGAAGCGAGTGCGTGTGCTGGAAAGCGCTGACTGTTCTAATGGATCGCATGGAAATGCAAAAAGTCAACATCGAACCTGATGATCAGAGCAACAGTGGGGAAAGCCTTGAAGACAACTACACAGGGCCAGCTGATTCGGGAAAGGCTGCAATCGGGAGGTAAGCATTTATCTGTTCTGTTAAGGCTAGAAAGCAGTAATCAATGAGCAATCTCCAGTAATGGCATCTCGGAAGTTTTCCCACAGCACTGATCCTCCCTGCTCTGGGTTCTGGAGGACAGTGTGCCCAGAATAGCAAGGCAACCCAGGTCCCCCCTTGCCTGCCACCACCTGGACTGACATCTGCAGGCTCTCAACACAGAGCACCCCTTGGCAATTTCCAGCTACTCCAGTCCGATAGTACCTGCATAAATTAATATACTCTTAGAGTAGTTCAGCCTGAGCACACTGAGGGGGAATGTTCCTCTGAGCAAGGTATGGAGGGCAGCAGGGACAGCCCACCCTCAGACATTCCAGCAGAACACACCATAGCACTAGAAACTGCATGGCTAGAAAAAGACATCTGAAAACCAGCCATCAATCTCTAGCTTTCAGCTTGCTGCACCCTCCAGCACATATCTCCAACATGGCAATTGCAAGGCCACTTGCTCCCCAGACATGAGGCATGTGCTCAGCTTTAGCATGGCAGCACAGATCTGCTTTCCAACATCTCCAATCAAATGTAACTTGAAGATTACTGGGTCTAAAACTAAATTCCAAATCAAAGCAAAGATCTATTAAACATGGCATTGGACATGAGAACTTTACAGGAGAACAGAGATTTTTTCTGAAGGGTTTTTAAATATTCAGAGCAATATCAAAGGAAAGTTTCCACTGATGACAAAAGGCAGTACTCAAATAAAATGTGTGTCATAAACTTTATCTAATGTTTTCTTATTTTTCTTTGCATTCAGTCCCTTTGCTAGTGATGATGCAGAAAGTCAGAAGTTCCTTACAAATGGGTATTTGGATAAAAAGAAATTGGAAGACTATAATGAAGAATATGTAAGTTTATTCATTTTTATTAAATGAATGAATGAATAATTACAAAGTAGATCTTATTGACCTGATTTTTTACTGAAAGTGACAGTAAGAAAAATTACTCTGGAGTCCAGCCAGCATAATCTTGGCTTTCAAAGAATAAACACATTTTCTAACAGCTAGTGCAGCAAATCCTTTCTGTTGTCTTACAAGTAAATCTGAGTCTTTCAGATTAATCAGAAAATTGGAAAAATTCTTCAGACCACACTTGAACTTCAGTAACATCTCCATGTCTCCACAACTGAGATGTGCAGAGAGAGTGGGTTTGCACTCACTTTCCTGACAGGACACTGGGCTCAGGACTCAGTTGTTTCTACAGCCAAGTAGATCTGAGCCTTAATGCATACATGCTTGTATTTCTAGTTTCCAGCATCAGTGTAATGAATGTACATTCAGCTGCATTGCTTTAAAGAAAGGACATTATTGGTTTGGCTTTATGATGCTGAACACTACATGGTCAGCATACCTCCAACTCCCTAGACAACTCCACGTGCAAGTGGAAGCACAGCACCTGTTCCTGGGTGTGCATGTGGGTACCTCTCTGCTCAGAATTTGTTACTCAATTTTTAGTGAATTTGATTAAATAAAAATCATTCTTTTATCAGTTGTGTTATAGATTTTATTAAGGAATGATCACATAAAATCAAAAATATTTGTGATTGTAAACTAAAATAAAGAGCCATGTTCCCTTTTTCTTTTCCACTTGGTGTCAGTTGTAACTCACTCACCCACCATCCCCTTTCCTAGGTTTTGTCCTCCTCCATTCTTCTGCTTCCAGCCCTAGGCACACAGTGTTCCTTTCTTTCCTTCCTCAGACACATTTTTAGTTCCCCAAAGAAAAAAGTACATTCTACTTGAAGACAAACTCAATAATCTGTTGTATTTATTTTTTTGAAAATCCGAATATTTAAAAATCTATAATTGAGAAATTGATTTAATAACAGCATGTATTTCCATAGAGGCTGTCCAGCACAGCCAGTGTAACTGTGTCACCTTAGGTGCCTGACAGAAATGCAGGTTTCCTCCTGACTGAGACAATGAAGGAGTGGGAAGAGGCAAACACTACCAGCACAGCTGTCTTAGGGTTAAAGAAACTCCTTACGGTGGCAAGTGCCTCTGGGCTTGGGAACCATGAAAAATATCCACCTCTAGGGATCAAGGAAGCAATACAGGGAATACCAGCAATGAGGATAATTAGTCAGGCATGCTCAGTAAAATGCAAATGAATTGCAATTTTCTGTTCTTGTGCCCAACAGCATAGGGTAGAACTTCCTTTGGAATGTCCTCGTTCAACCTCAGCAATGCCATTATGGGCAGCGGCATCTTAGGGCTCTCCTATGCCATGGCCAACACAGGAATTATCCTTTTCATGTAAGTACATAGAAAAAGAAGCAAATAGAATATAAGCAGGGGCTGAAGATTTTATGATTAGAGAGGTATGTTGGTTTGTTAGCTGAAGATTCTTGCAAGATCCTCTGTAATGAAAGCCTTTCAACTTCACCACAAGGAACCATCCACTGCTGAAAATCCTTTTTATTTTTTTATATTTTAGACCTCCTTTGTGTTAGGAACACAATTGTGAATTGATACTGTGCAGTCAAAAAACAGAAGGAAAGAACAGATACTGTGCTCATCCTCAAACAAGAGCGATCTTGCCAGTTCAGAGTGGGAATCCAACAAGGAATTAAACCGCCCATAAATATGTTTGCATCACCTCAATTATCTAATCACTATGTAGAAATGGAAGAAGAGTATTTAATATAATCTGAAATGACAATATGCTTTGAGTGCAAAGGCATTCACAGACTTAATGTTGCTGCTTCAGGTCCATCTGTACCCAACGAGCACAAAGGACAGCACTGGTCTGTGACTGACAAATAATACGTACACAGAATGGGTTTTGATAGACAGCAACACATAGCCATGGGAAGTTTTTTATTCAATGGCTAACATCTTGCTCATTTTAATGAGACAACTCTATCAAAAATTAATTTTGCGGGGTTTTTTAATAACTGATTTTAATTTAAGCTGAAGCCTTAATTTTAGCCTCCTATGAGACTGGAATAAACCATGATATTACTGTGTGACAATAAGCCATTTTTTTGCATTAGTGAAATCTAGCATGTTTTTATAAAGCTGCTTGTTTATGGGGACTATAATTATATATATGTGGTAACCATGATAGCAACAGCATTTGAAATGGTACATGTAGCTTTGAGTTGTTTAGAAACATCTGTTTTGCCAATATAATTTTTAAGTGAAAATTAATTGCAGATTCAAATTCTGTTCTATATAAGCTCTTCATAACAGCTGCACTCAACTGGTTTAGGTATAATATTTGCAGAACAAAAAATGGAAGCCAGTTCTAAAATTGTCGTTGTATCGGGGTCAGAAAAATGTAGGGTTTTTTTTCTCCTTCATCTTTCTCTGAGCACTTGTACTAACTGGCATGTTTATAAATGATCACTAGAAAGAAAACTGTGGTTGTTAAGCCTCACTAACAGGGAAAACATATTGCCACTTTAATATCTTTATTTTGAAACTCTATTCATACTGACTGGTGGCTAAAACTTCTGATACAAGCCTAATAACATTAACTCTATTGGCAGTGCTAAAGTAGAGAGTAATGTTAAAGCAAAAAACAAAGGCATCTTCCCCCACAGCACACTTTCTTTACTACGCTATTTCCATATTTCCTGCAGGAGAACATTCTTCCTTCTGGTAGAGGAAGGAGTTTTATTTAAAAGTATAAGTTTATGTGTAGATATTGTTACCTCCACAGCAGTTATCCAGTTGCTTGAAGTTCCTCCATTTTCCCAGATGTTAGTGCTAGTGGGACAGAAAAATCCCATCTACTAAATGGAAACTATTGGACATGAATTCTCATTTAAATGGTGCTGAAACCATCATCTAAATTTTTGTAATTTGCTGTTCTCATGTTACCCAAGTGCTTTCATGCTGGAAGGTATTCTACAGGATGAAAACAAATAGAAGGCTTATAAAACTCAGAAGCTCCCCAAAAGTTCCAGTTACATCCTTCCCACAGGGGAGGTTTACAGTGGCACAGAGCCTGCACCAGAGCAACACTTCTGCTGCACAGCATGATTTAGCAAGTGCAGCCAGGAGGACTTTGGCTTCCCCCACCTCATGTGTCAGGACATGGAGATCATGTCTCTGAACAGCAGCTGTATGGATGCCCCTGATCAAGGAGGATGCCACCTCAGCAGGATGCTGTCACTCCAGACATGATCCCCCTTACCATATTGCATGAGCCCACAGCAGGAGACATGCCTGCCCACAAAGGTGGTAGCACAGTCTGGTTCTCTTGAAGAGGGAAACTTCAGAAGAAATTGTGATGGTCTGGTGGTCATCATCCAGCCCCAAGGCCTTTGTCTTCTCCTAGACTGTAATTAATTTATGAACCTGGCTGTCAGTGTCTCCTATACCTATACCAAATCATGTTTTCAGTGGAGTGAAAGCTGTGGGCACAACCTCCTGTTCAACCATGGGATAAAGTGCAACCATATTTTCTTTCTCTGTCATGGCATTGTCTTCCTCACCATCACTTGGGCAGGCTGATGACAGGATGGTTATGGTAATAAGATATGCTGTCCACAGTGCTGTGCCCCAAAAATGTCATACAAAGCTACATTTTTTGCAAGCAGTTAACAAGAAGTAGATAGCTGAAATCGCATAGAATGCATAGAATGCATCTGTTGTGTGGAAGGAACATGGCAGTAATCAGAATTATCTAATTCAGGTACCAGTACCTTCAAGCAGACTAAGACTACAAGACTAAATACCAGTGCTCCAAGAGCAGGTTTTCCAGTTTTGTGTCATGCTTTAACATTATGCAAGATTTCTAATGTACTTACACAGCAAGCAACTAACCTCCATGGCAGAAGTCAAAAGCAGTGACCAGCCAAGAGGTATCATTGAAGTTGTCCCAATCACAATTTGGTTTTGGGTTTCATTTTCGTGGGGCTTTTGGACAGCTCTGATTAAGAAGAGATTTGAAAATGAGAGGTCAGAGGGCAGATGAGTGTTCAAGGACCAGAATATTGCATAGAAATCTGTTTACTTTAGTGGGATCTTGTTAATATATAAGATTCTGTCCTTGTAGACTAGCACAGAACTGGCACTTGCTGGATTTAAACAAGCCTTCAGGGGCTTGCAGAGCGTATAAGATGCAACTGTATTCATAAGTAAGCTACAGCTGACACTTAGCTCTGAATTTAGCACAGGGACACTAATGAACAAACTTGCTGAAAATTATTTATAAGTTGAACTTCATGAGAACTTGCAAGTGTATGTTCAAATCAGTCTTGCTTAGGATTCTGATTTCTCCTTTGCCTTGCAGAGTTTTGCTGCTCAGCGTAGCAATATTGTCACTCTATTCGGTCCACCTATTACTGAAGATATCAAAAGAAGGAGGTAGGAGGATGTGACTAACAAAGAGTCTGTATTGCATGCATGTATTTTACTTTGGAATGCAATTTATCAAGTATGTCCAGTGGAGTGACTCACTTTTTTTTTTTTTTTTGGTTTGGTTTGGGCTTTTTTTAGGATCGTTAATATATGAAAAACTGGGAGCAAAGGCATTTGGCTGGCCTGGGAAATGTGGTGTTTTCATTTCAGTCACAATGCAGAATATTGGAGGTAAGAGATGAAAGTTTTCTGGCTTCCAACACTCTTCCTACAGAACACAAGTGATTTTTTTCTCTGCTCTCTCTGTCAGAGATGAGCCAGCTACAATATATATTGTATTGTAAAAATGAAGGATATGAAGAATTCATCTCACTTTTTTTGGCTACCTGACACTTCAGCGTAGGGTGAAAGACAGTTGCTTGGAATTTCTTCATGGCCAATGAAGAGGCTTCCATGATAGCTAAAGTGGCCTGCCTGACTGTCCTCAAGGAACTGGCCATTGTCAGACTGTTTCAGCATCTAGTTGAAGCATCTGCTTCAACTTAGAAAAGATTAGTCTTACCTAAAAGGAACAGCACAGGGTTCTGTCTTCCCCATAAAAGGTTCTTCAGTAGTTCATTTTTCAGCTGAATTCTCTCCTTCAATTAACAGTTGGGTTGTTATCACTAAAATGTACGTTTAAAGTAATTTTTAAACGTACTTACCCACAAAGATACTTCTTGTGAAATATCTATCAAGTAACTTCCATCCCCTCAGAACAGGAGACTTACCAATAGAGACAGTAGTGATAGAATGAATATTCGTTCAACAAAGCTTTTTTCCTGTACTCTCTTGGAAGAAGCCTTTTAAGAGGCTGAAGAATACCAGGTCTGAAAGCAAAAGAGAGTTTGTAATTTTTTACTTATTCCTTAAGGAGAGGTAATTGAAATTTAAATTAAATGTCCCATTAGTCAATTAAATTTATGGATTAAATTGAATTAAATTTCCTGTTATAACAACTCTGCTACACAAACAGAGGTAGTTCACATCTCTGTACTGCAAAAGGCCTTTTGATTTTGTTCACAAAAGATATTAATCTATGGTGTTCCTTTCCTTCCTCAAGCCTGGATATCAAATTGGTTGAATTCAGAAATGAAGTATGGTCCCCTATTAAAGAGGAATAGCTGTGCCTCTAGTTCTTGTCTAGGTTGTTACATAAGTCTCCAGAGATGTCTCTGTGACAAATGTAAAACAAACTAAAAAAGCATTACTTCTGGCAATACATTTTAAATTAAATGTATAGAAGCCCACTCTTACATCAGGAATCGTGACAAATAGTTGATTTCTTTATAGAAAGAAGATACTGAAAGAAAGAAGCTGAATGTAGGAAGGATAAGGTAGTTGAAGAGATCTAGAGGAAGTAACAACTAAAGTTACTACATGTCGTAGTTTGGAAAAAAAATGAGGTTTTTTTTGAACTTCAGTGGTCAAACCAATGAGTGCTCAGGTTTAAAGACTGGCACTTGGTGTGGCCACTGAGGACAAGGATCCGCCTCTGAGAACACAAGGGGTTAAAAGCAGAGGGCTCCCCGGAAAGCTCTCTCTCGGTTCCGGTCCCTGAGGACGGAGGGATCTCCCCTGCCCAGCGGCTGGCTGGGTGGGGGAGGGGAAGCCATGCGGCCTGGGTGAGGTAGGCTGGAGCCTTGGGCACAGAGGGGGAGAGGAAAATCCTACAAAATAAAAGGATGAAGAGAGTACAAGAACCTTGAGAAGCATCAGACAGCCTTCTTTTCCCTTTCCCCCCCCCCCCCCCTCGGGGAGGGAGAGAGACTGAGAGACCGTGTCTGTGATCTGTGTCACCTTGAAATTTGATATCAACAACTAGACAGCACGGCCGAAGGAGTATGGGGGGTGGCGCGAGAAGAGTGCCCAGCAACAAAGATACCGTGAGAGTTCTGAGGAAACAAAGCCCAAGATTTTAACCCTTTTCATAAATGATGGAAACTTTATAAATGCTAATCCTCCTGAATTTGAAGAAAGATAGAAAGAACTAAGCAAAGATGATGAAAGTTTGTGCAAGTAGAAGATTGTCAGAGAATGCTGAAAAGAATCCTAGGTGGGAGGAGATGATGGAGTGGCCTTTGGCTGGACTCTTTTGTATGGCAATGGACAGACTCATTTCTTTTCTATAACATAGAAACTGTATCTGGGGAGAGGCATTGGCTTGGAGCCAAGAGTAGACAGTAGTATGAACAAAGATGAGAGGAAGAGCTCTGTTCTCAAGGCCCCTCGGCCCCAGGAGGTAATATTGGGGGGACTGGTGTCCCAAAATTTGAGAAGCTATCGTTTCTTGGAACTAACCAAAGCATCTTTAAAAAAAAAAACCCTAGAAGCAGCTCTGGTCCATGCACAGTGGTGAGAGCACTGGACATGGAGGAAGAGGCCACGATGTGGTGCAAGAAAGACTCCTATCTCTCCTCAATGAACTGAGTACTGATTATCAGAAAGGTGGTAATAAACTAAAGATTAATTATCTAAAAGGTGGTAACGTGATGGGGAATTTTCAGTTTGTTTTGTTGGGTTGAGAACTGGTGGGGGGGGGGGAGGAAGAGTGTTTTTTTTTAAAGTTTCCATGTTCTTCTGTATGTGTCTTCTTTGCCTATTATAAGTAATAAAGTTTTTTTTCTTTTGCTTTCTAAATTAGAATCTGTTTTGCTCTGTTTTTGGTCACATCTCACAACAGATACCAAGGACAGTATATCGTTATAGGAGCACTGGCCTTGTGCCAACGTCAAACCTTTGACATTACAGAATGGGTATGGAGAGTATCCACAGGAAAAAAACCCAAACATATATAACAAAAAAGCAAAAAGAAAAGTTAAAAGTGTCTTAAGTATGCTATAAATTCAGTAGTAACTGTATTGTATTCTAATACAGAGTGCTATATGTCATTCAGACCATGTTCCTAACAATATAAAGGATTTATTTATTTATTTAGTCACACTGTTATTTAAACAAAACTCATTTCTCTACTTTTGCAAAAACTTTTCTCTTTTTTTGGAACTCCAGTTTTCTCTGAAGGTGTTTGTTTGTTTTGGGCTTTTTTTCCAGCAATGTCGAGCTACCTCTTTATTATTAAATATGAACTTCCTGAAGTCATCAGAGCTTTTATGAAACTTGAGGAGAATTCTGGGTAGGTGCCTTTTCCCAATCTGAACCTCAGATGAAAAGTTTTCACTTTGATGTCAATGATGATTGTTTTTATTTTTATTCTTCCTCTTTAGAGAATGGTACCTTAATGGGAACTACCTCGTCATACTCGTAACAGTTGTGGTTATTCTTCCCTCTCCCTTCTAAAAAGCTTAGGTAAGCTTAATGCCCTGCTTAAGCTCATTTCTCAGTCAATTAGGACTGTGAATTATTATGTAACTGAATTATTTTGTCCTATTTTGTTTTGTTTTTCTTGCTGCACAGGTTATCTTGGTTATACGAGTGGGTTTTCGCTGACGTGTATGGTTTTCTTTGTCAGTGTGGTAGGTGCCTGTTTGAGTATTGTCTCCAGACAAATACAGACTCTGTAAACTTTAAGCATTTTTATATTTCTTGCCATAACAATTTAATGAGGATGTTAGAATTGCCACTACAAGTGAATCAAACCAATAACCTATTGCTGAATGAAGTCAGAATAAAAAAGTCAGTTTAAAAAACATTTGAGAATAAAAAAATAAAGTAGGAAAACAGCAGAGGCCGAGTAACAACAAATATTTGCAGAAGAAGCAAAATTGGTAGCACCTGGTTTCTTGCTTCCTCTCTTTCTCAATGTCTGTTTATACTTCTGTTGGAATACCTCAGATATGTAATCTCCTATAGTTGCATTCTGATAACATTGTCTACTTTCTTGTAGGTGATCTTCAAGAAATCCCAAATACCCTGTCCTCTTCCCATCATGGATCACAGAGTTGAAAACTGGACTGCCACCAATAGCACAGTGCCAATGCACCTGGTCATGTTATCAAATGAGTCACTCAGTTCTGGTGTGAATTTCATGATGGACAACACAGCTGGGCACTTTCCAAGCCTTGAGGAGCCAAAAGATACCTCCCCAAAAAGTAGTGTAGAATATGAAGCACACAGTGACAACAGTGACAAGTGCCAGCCAAAATACTTTGTATTCAACTCACGGGTAAGGGAGATTCTGTAGAATTTGTATTGCACCACTGGTACAACAGCTAAATTGTTGCCTGCCAAAAGTCAGAGGTACAGCCATGACCATTTTTACTAATGGGACCTTTATTTTACAGACTGCCTATGCAATACCCATCCTGGCATTTGCATTCGTATGCCACCCTGAGGTGCTACCAATATACAGTGAACTCAAAGAGTAAGGTTCTTAAATTTTGTCCGATACTTCCAGTTAACCATAGATAGAGCTCACTTCCTACATGCTGTCCCTTGATTGCTGGTGTGTAAACACCCACACAATAATGATTTATTGCTTTTCATAGTAAGCAAATTTTGGCTTTGCTTTGATCTTATAGTCAGATATTGATGACAGAGAACCACTGCATTGATCAATACTACTTAGTAAAGGAGGAATCTGGACAGTCCTTCAAATGATCTGAAATAAACTGGGGAACTTGGTTGCACTGAGACAGATAATTCTGGTTTCTAATAATACCTAAAATGTTCTGTGTCTGTGTCAGTTGCTGCTTCCGCTTCCTCTTAAAGTTTCTTGGGATGCCATTGGTTTGAGTATCTTAGATAGGCTCTTCACTCAGCCTGTTTTTCCTAACAAATATCAAAAATCAATACTTGCTTAAAACAGCACAGAGCTGATAGTTGAGAAAGGCTAATAAAATGCATTTATTGAACAGCAAAAGTTGCATTACAGGAGGGCATGTTGCAAAACTCAAGGAGGCTAAAAGCCATTACCTCCTATTTCAGTAGGTTTAACTTCAGAAGCCATAAAAATTCTCATATGACTTGGGAAAATGCTTGCAGGTCCTATAAGATGAAGATTTTCTTTAACCAAAGGATTTACGAAGAAAGGATGTGATCTGCAAGGGGTTCTTGAACCTGCAGAACAACCCTATGTAGATATAAGGTTATGTTCATATAGAGATGGCTGAAAACTCTTGTCAATTACTATTAACAGACCTGTAATTCTAGTCCCTCCATTTTTTTCTAATCTAAAATATACCATTTGAGATTGACATTTAATAAATAATTATATACAAAATAATGTGGCACATTTTTATGCTGCCACAAAGAAAGCATTAGAAATGCAGTTTCAACACATTTTATAAATCTGCGCTGCTCTGCACAGAGTTGTAAAGCATCAAGAGCTCTATTTAACCAGTATATCTGTTGTGAGCTTACTATCCAGCAAGGGTACATCAGAGAGCTAAGACGCTTCAGAGCACTTCTTGTACAAATAGAGGCTTTATAGGACTGTTATTCTCTTTCTTTCATAATTCAGTCGCTCCCGAAAGCGGATGCAGAATGTCTCAAATATCTCCATCACTGGCATGCTCATCATGTACCTTCTGGCTGCCCTCTTTGGATACCTTACCTTTTACGGTAGGTCAAAACTCTGTCTTCTGCAGAATTTTCCCTCACTTTTTAATGCATGCAAGCTGGTTCTATCTCAAAGACTCAAGTATTAAAGCATTTTCTGGGGGCCTGAATCCAAGTCTAAACAACATTAAATTATAATACACAATGTGTGACCTTCTGAATGAACTGTGGGTCTTATCCACTGTCAGGCCACAAGTTCCTCACCTGTGAGAGACTCAGAGGCACATACTAGGGGGACTAGTTTTGTCTCCCTTGACTTTGTGAACTCAGACAAGAAGCTGCTGTAAACTTGACTCTTGGCAAAGGCCAAGAGTACTAAAAATACTCTAGTGCTCAACAGTTTTACATGACACTATTAAGTGCTATCCAATCTGTCTCTGACGCCACTAGTTCAGTTTCATCTATGCTGAAAAACAGGTGCAAATCGTTCTAGTGTAAAAAAAATCTGGATGAGCTAGACTAACGATAGGCAAACAGAGTAGTTCCTCTATTAGCACACCATTTTGTGCAAACGCCACCTCTTTTTACCTTGTTATTTCCTCCATACAGCAGAGAAGTGAATGATACAGCACAATCTGGTCCCAGTCACTGGGGCAAGAGGGCTCTGTTTGAGAGCTGAGACATCTGGGTGGAGGTCAAAAGGATCTGTTACCAGTTCAGTGAGTTGTTTCATATCACAGAAATTATTTTTACTTCAGGTTCTACATCCACTTAATGACTTTCTCAAAGTCATCTCGAAGATATTAGAGTACAAAGCGTCACCTCAGAGCTGTATTACCCTCATCATCTCTGGATGATGGACTTGTATCAGTCACAGTGGGAAAATTCCTCTTTCATGTCTAGCCCATAACTTGTATCTAATGACAGCAGCTGGGCTAAAGTTAACCTTATCTCTTATCTGGCTGCAATATAAAGATCCTTTTAAATGTGCAAGGTACTGCTTAAGTGATTTAACTCCTTTCTGTTTCCTTTTCATAGGAGAAGTTGAAGATGAGCTACTTCATACATACACTAAAGTGTACACCTTCGACACCCTTTTGCTGTCAGTTCGCCTGGCAGTGCTGGTGGCTGTAACCCTGACCGTGCCCCTTGTCCTTTTCCCTGTAAGTAACATAGCTGAAATCAGGGCTGGCCCATATACAGTGACTGAATGGGATTAGCACAGACAGATTGTAACAATGAAGAAAAGTAAGCCCGAGCTTTTTATTTAGAGGGGTCCATTTTCTCATATACATTTTGACCAGAACACGGATCTTAAGCAGGTAGGGTTGCAAAATTTGAAAGACTGAAATAAATCAGTCTTTATAAATATAACAGGAATGACTTCTCTGTCTCTTTCTGTACTATATTTATCAGAACAGTGCTAAGTACCCAAGTCTTAGAGATATACTGAAACCACTTATTAGATTTCCTAATACAGATGCAGGCACCTACTATAACACCCAAACTTAGGGCAGACACATGAAGCTCAGGTCATGCATTGTGCAGGATTCCCATATTGGGCTGTCAAAGTACAAGGACAGAGGGCCCTTTGTCCACAGTATAGGCTTGAGTCTATGGACAGGTGAGGAAATTAAATGCCAGAAAAAAGAGGCATAAAACAGCTTCATAGCCAGTTGTCTGAGCAAAGTTTGGAGCATCTGTGTGTTCTTCACTGGGAGAAACACAATAACCACAGCTAAACAAATTGCTCTGCAGAGGGATCGAACCTCCTCAGGGATCAATCTCCCCCAGTGAGCAGAACTCCAGGCTCCTGAATGTATAAGACTGTGCCTCATGCCTTTCCTGAGCTGCCATGCAGCAGAGGAGAAAATAGCTGATCCTCACCATTTGGTTTCGGGAGGCTGGTGTGTCATTAATACTGCATGTACAAGCCCAGCATCATGCTGCTGGAGGACTCCCAGCAAGCTGCATCACACCAGTGTTCCCATCTGAGCAACCTATGGCTCCGTTATCCTGGATGCAACACACACTCTACATAGGTACTGTTTCCAGACTTGCTGACAAATGCCTTAGAGCAGTGATCACTGTTCAACGTCTACTAAATTAAAAAAAAAAAAAAAAAAAAAAAAAATCAAATATAAAGCACCCAGAGTTGTCAGTCCTTCTAGTTTGGAGAGCTCCAGTGCCTTGCCTTACCTTAAATATCATATTTAAACCAGAGGCTAAATGTTTAAAATAATCTTAACAAATTGATCAGTCCTCATGTGAAAACAAGTTAAGGACATTGCAAAAGCCTGTGTGTCAGGTGTAGCATTTTGTATTTTTAGATTTTTGTATAATCATTTTTATATTTGAATAGCAGTTATATACCACATCACTGATTGTTTCATTAAAAGAACTCCTGAGAAATTACCATTTGCTTGTAAATTGGAATATCAAAGAGCTTCACACATTCTATCAGGACAGCCAGCTCAGCAGATCTTATTGGCTTCAAATAAGCAGTATAATTGTATCAACTATATTTTTTTTTAATGAATCATCTCATCTGTATTTTCTTAAAGGAGACAGTCTTTTATTAAAAAAAGTTATTGCATTGCCAGAAAAATAAATTAAATATAGATCTATATACCATTAGTCCCTGTAAAACTTCAGTTTGATAGCTTCTTTTTAAGGACTGTGTCACAAAAGGAATAATGCACAGTATGATGACAGTAAATTCACAGGAATGCAGGCAGAAGTTTTTTTCTGTAATAAACCTATTTTACACCAACCCAAAAACTGGACAAAATATTTTCAATATGCCTCCCTCTTCCTAATGTTGGTTTACATCAACCTGAAAAACATAAAATTCAAAATTAGTAGTATGTTTTTAAGTGATGTAGTACACTGAGAGAACCCCACATATTTATTCAATTGTCAAACTCACCCAGAAGCAGTTGCATGTTATTTTAAAATAACCAAATACAGGTGCATTTGGAGTTTTTTTGAGTGTAAAAATATTTTTGTTCAATTTCTAAATACCAACTTTCAACTTAAATTGTGGTACTTGAGAAAAACATTATCTCCAGCCACCAAATGGATTTGCTTTTCACCTTTTTTCTACTTACCATCTTTTATGTTGTAAAAGCAAAAAAATCCATGATGTGTGAGAAAGTCAGTGAAGAAAAAAAGGATCCTCTGTAATAAGTTTTAGGATTATAATTTTCTTTTCAGATATGTATATATTTCATGAATAAGTAAAACAACAGCTTCCTCTTTCTCTCAGAAAAGTAAATGACAGAATTCTTGTGGGATTTTCATTAGGTTCAGGAATACAGCAATTCTTATTTCACCAATTTTCTATTTTTTGCCTGCTAATTATTATTTGTAGTGGGGGGTTCTTTGAAGATTTTTTTTGCTGATATTAGCATCTTTCAGTTGAACAGATTTCATGTCCCTGATTTTACACCCTATTTACTTGGCTTTCTCCCACACTGCAAATATTTGAGTTTCTGCATTAAGCTATGAACCCAGTTCTCAAAAACCTACATCAGAGCGAGATTACATTATGGGAATCAAAGACTGAAAACACATTTTTTTAGTCAGAATTTCTCACAGCAGAAGTAACTAATATAGACCATTTTTTTTAAGTGAAAGCAAAGATAAATTAATTGTGGTTTTATTTTCCCTGTTGTTTTTCATCTTGCAGATCCGTTCATCTATCAGTGCATTGCTGTTTCCCAAAAGGCCATTCAGCTGGATAAGACATTTCCTGATTGCAGCAGTAATTCTGGCTTTTAATAATCTGCTTGTAATTTTTGTCCCAACTATTAAAGACATCTTCGGATTTATCGGTAGGTTTCCTAAATACTTGTAGTTGAATCTGTTATCATTTCTACAACATATTTACATTCATGGACTGAAGGTCAATCTCTGAGTCTTAGAGCAGAGTAATACAAACACAAATTTAAGTTAAAAGGGATATAAGAATTCCCAAACAGCTGACAGACAAAGCTACAGGCTACCCAACTTTGTGCTTATTTTGCATGGCACAAGGAATTCAATAATCCCAATATAAAAAGGAGTAAGGATGGTAAGGAACTCCCATTTTGACTAAAAGAGAATTTAATATATGTGGAGGATAGGGAAATGGCCTTTGGTTTTTAAGCATGAAAAAATTACTTCCAAACGGTTGTGCTAGAAAAAGAAAAAAAGTGACACATTTCTTTTGACACTAATAGATCTCTCCCTACCACTTTCTTTTGGTCCATTTTGACCTCTGACCAATGAGGTCCATGAAGACCCTGCATGCTCTGAAGTGCTTGAGGACTCAGGGATGCAGACACACTTGAGAAAAGTTCCTCCATGGGGTTTCTGCAAGTGCTTTGCTCCTCCCTGGCTTTTATACCCAGGTCTGGTCTTCATACTAGATTCTGCTGGGCAGAGAGGAGTTGGAACTTCTTAGGCACAGATCTTCCACTCTCTTTTCGATACCTGCTTTCCAGGGTCATTTCATCTTGGGAAAGTTTATTTGTCCTTGCTCCACTAGCTGACCTGCAGACATCTCCATCACAGGCAGCCACAGCACTTTGAAAAAGCCTTCCCAGTAACAAGTGTCTCTCCAGGCCCCAAGCACCCAAATAAGTGTTTGGACATCTATAGCTCTCCATGAATGTTGTCTGCAGAGAGAGCCCTTTGTACAGCTGGGCTCAGAGGGGCAGCTGCCTCCCCATAGGCTCTCCTATGCCCATGCACCATTCTGCTTTTCTGTCAAACGGTGCAGCACTCAGCTCTGCTCTCTCTTCCAGGAGCCTCTTCTGCTACAATGCTGATTTTCATCCTCCCTGGTGCCTTCTACCTGAGAATTGTTAAGAAGGAACCCCTGAAGTCTCCCCAGAAGATTGGTGTAAGAGAATTGGGGGCAATGGCAAAAGGAAGGGTGGGAGGGTGTGTGATTTCCACTCTTCATTAATACTCAAACCTTTGACTTGCAACAACTGGCACGTGCTCCTAAATGGTAGTGCCCCACTCAAAATACAGGTTAGGTAGTGGGATTCACCCGAGGCTTTTCAAGACAAAATCTTTAGTGCCCTACTGCTCCTGACACTCACCTAAGTGTTTAGGATAAAGCGTGTCTTAAACGACTAGAAAAAGGGATTTACTTAATCTGATCTAAACTCCAGTTAACTAACAGCTGTACTTGCCTAAGAAGCACCAAGACAGTCTATAAGAAGTTGTTGCTTCATGCTAGAAAAGCAGCTGTGGATTAACAGGAAGATTTGAGGTCAACACTAGGAAGGAAGTTGTACTGCAGAGATAAATGATAGTGAGATCTCTGAGACAGATCCACACACCTGTAGGATATGTATATGAAGGGTTATCATTTAGGCACAGAATGTGTCTGTATGTCATTCTGGACTACCACTGCAATACCTTTCACCCTGAACATCAATAACTGTCTGCACATTTAACTATCACTGAGGAAATGTTCCTTGAAAATGTAATTAGAAAAGTAATTGATGAAATACACATGTGGGCACATAATGTAAATAAACAGGCATATATTTATCAATATATATACATTCATAAAAGTCATGTGAGTTCAACTGATGCATACTTCAAGTATAAAAGAAATTTGTTATGATGAAATTATTTCTACAATGTCTTTTGTAGCTGTTATTGTAGAGACACTGAATATTTTTTCATGCATCTTTGTTCACTCTTCATGTTGCTGTGTGTTAGGCACATCTAGAATTTCATACCCTGTACTGAGATCACACACAACATTCATCCTTGTTTCACAAGACAGTATAATTAAGTGTGGACAGATTATGATAAACTAAAACTCTACTAAAGCAAAGGGTAACTACAATTATCTGAATCACTTAAATATATACAGAAATACTGTCAGATAAAAGATATGGACTTACCTGTTTGTCTTATAAGGAATAAGCAAATTAACTTTGAAGTGGTTATTAATGTCAGAGACTATGATCATTGACTGAAAATTTCTCATTTTTTAAAGATAAAAAACCAAAATTTTTTGTTATATTTTTTATTATTTTTCACAGTACCAAAGGGGGTTGTTTTCAGATCTAGTTGTGTAAAGTCCAAATCTCATGGACTGAAATTCACACAGGGCTAACTTTGATTCATTTACCCCTGTACAACATTACTTGGGCTTTAGTAAAAGAGAATTAGCCAAACTTAGGCCATGGGTATTACACTAATGCAGATCCAGTGGGACAATCTGTGACCTACCACCTGTTCAGTCACTTGTTTTATTAATTAAATTTCATTTTCCAATTGCAGGCTCTAATTTTCCTCATAGTTGGCATGATCTTCATGATTGTGAGTATGACTCTTATTGTAATGGACTGGATTTACAATCCTCCAAGTTCAAGACATCATTAACCTATGAAGAAAACCAAGTGCTTTTTATAACATAAATATTTGTATTGTGTGCTCTGAAAAACATCTTAATAGGATTTTTATTCCTACCTAGTAACTGCAGTACTTTGAAGACAGTTTCTGATAAGGTCACAAGAACCCAATGGAGTCTACATCATCCTTGTTAATAAGGATTGTTATTTATGCATTAAGAATCTAATCTTAACATTCCTGGCCAGGTGAAATGAAAAGTATGGTGTGAATGCTTTCTATTTGCAAAACCAAACTAACTTTGTACATAGTCTTCAAAAATAGCTTGGTGTCACCCCTTCCAAAATCTCTCATGATGATAGTAACCAGAGTTCCTAGAGCCTTGGTAAGGTAATGGCCAGAAAAGAGCCAGTGCCTTGTTTTCAATCTGAAGATCATGGGAGTGGCTGCCCAGGTCCAAGAGAAAGGGTACAGTTTCTGGAGGAGATCTGGAAGGTGATTCCTCCCTGCCTGATAGACTGACCTGCCTATCAGAAAGACAATGGCTTTGACAAGCCAGTGGACAAAGCTGAGTGTTAGATTTGTTGCCCAGATTTGTCTCCCAGCTGTTGTACATAAAAAAGCTCTCTGACACAGATTCTCTGTTGGGGCACATACTTGAAGAACAGTTGAGTATTCTCATTTTGTTTTTAAAGATGCCTGTGCTGGAAATATCAGTCATTTATGCTGTAGGAGTTTTTTTGTTCTTTAATTTTTAATTTTTGTATGAGCTTACATCACTGAACAATTTGTATCCTCCATAAAAACTTGTCTTCCACTCTCACAGGAATTTAAGGAGACCACAAGGTGTGACAAAGCACACTATTGTTCTATTGTTCAGTACTTGTGTATTTGAGAAATGTTCAGTGCAGGAAACTGTAATTTGCTATATATAAAAATATATGTATTTATGTACATAATTTTTTTTGTTTTTCTCTAGTCATAAAAATGTTACTCTGTGGTATATAATTTTTAATTTTTTTTAATGTGTCACTCTGTTTTCGTAGCCACACACTTAATATTGTTTTGAAGGAAACCTATTGAATTGGTGGGTTTGTAAAAGGTTCATTTTAATTCACCAGTGGTTGAAACATACCTGTAGCAAGCCCTAACTGCTACCTGTGTAAAAACACATTCATATGTTTACTACTTAGTTATAATAAATTTCAAGAAGTTTTCCTCTTGAGAATTTTTAATACGTCTTAAAGTTTTGTGTTACTATTGTACACAACATTATTGAATTATTTGCTCAATTGCTGCACCTCATCTTGTCTATGCACATGTCAGCATTCAACAACATCCTGTATGTTATGCGAGGGTAACAGCATTACCAGCAATCCCGAGTGTATTGTGCTGTACAGCTGCGCAAGACAGGAAAAAAAAGGATTGCATTCCATGTTATATTCATGTTTAAGTAACAGTCAGGTCATGAATTGGGCTGTGTTGTGGAGTACTCACTACACATGCTCTCTGCACACACCAGGGAAAATCAGCCAGAGAAGTCATACTGACTCCTTAGCAGAGGCAATGAGTGGGAAGGTGCGACTGTGGGGTTTATCACACTTACACAAATCTAAGCTCACGTAGTAGGAGTTTTCATTTTCTGTCTTAGAAATCTGTTGAGTACATACCTGTGAATTCAGAAGGCTGTGAAACACTCAAAAGTTGTCTCTGCTCACACCTTGTCTTCACACAAAATTCTATTTGTTTGTGTGCCTGAGTGTGTATAAATTGTGTATACTTACAGATTAACCGGAAAGGAATATAAAATATATATTCTATGTCAAATGCTACCTTTCTGAGCAGTATTATCTGCTCACTTGAGTACTGTATCCTTAATATACTGGGAAACACTTCCTCATGAATGCTAAGTCTGGCTTTGCGTTTTTTAAAGAAAACAGTGCCGATAATATTTTTTCTCTATTTTAAAGCAGAATAAAACAATGTTGCTTTATTACTGAAAAGACCTTTTAATATGGACTAGAATTATTAGCAGAATAGAACCATACTTCTCTTCCTGTTACCGTTACTGAGAGTTGTGTGTATGAAATTGTAACTGCATCTTTACTTCAGAATAAAATCACAGTGTAATTACAGCTGAGTGTAGAGACTTAGGAATTCACATTGCCCACCTAAAATGTATAGATGACCTCAAGAAAAGTAACAGAGCTATGGAACAATGACAAAACTCACTGCCTTTTTATGGAAAAAAAAGACAGAGGTGGAGATCTGTAAAATGTCTTTTTGTAAATGTAAAAATTTTTTGAGTTAAAATACATCGGTCACAGTGAAATGCAGCTGCTGCACACTCTGGGAGTAAGGACAGTATTGCTCACTAACTATTAGTACTGGTGGGAATGCTGCGTGTTGGAGTTTCTTATTCATTTTGTAATGTTGACAATCGGCTTGGTGAGGATTCCTATTATTAGACCACCCATGTGTGTATAAAAAACTAATTTTTCAGATTATTCTCCATCTGCTTTAGTCTAGCAGGAGAAGAATTTTTGTTTGAAAACAAAGCAGAGTCAAGGTAGTAGCCTTAACACAGATATTGCTAGAACTCTATTCCCTTCTAAGAGAGAAATTTGTGTATCCACGTATTCACAGATGCTCAAGATGGCAGCCCCTTCATATACCCTTTGGCATTCCCTGTCTCCTATTTATTCATGGAGCTGCATTGATGTCATCGGGTATGGTGAACAGCTCGTGTTAAAAGTGGGGTTATCTTTGAGATATTGAATGCCTCATTCTTTGGATTAGCTCTGATGCATGGTATGGCAACTAAATGTAGTATGGGAGTGTATATAGTATATCACTAACTATAGTATAGGAGCACACCACGTGGTGCCACCATGTATAAATACTTCCTATCATTGCAACTGCAAGTTTTCCTACTGCTACATGCTTGTCTGATGCATACTCATAGCCCAAAATATACTGGTCTACACACAGCTCCAGCATCAATGAGCTCATGTGAGAGCCATGCCCATGGCCAGCCAGCATTTGCAAGCTGCCCGCTAATGAGGGAGGCACTGCAGCCCCAGATACATGCTCAACACCTATTCCACAAACATCCTCCCTGATTCCTCCTTCCCTTCAGTTAGGCAGCATTCTCTTCTCTGTCTTGATGATGCTTGAGGAATAATTTTCTTGTGTCAGGAGGCTATTTTAATTAAACAATTACAGTTTAAAAACTGTATAAACCATGACATAGAAACTATGACACAGTTGTAGTAAATGAATGAGGGGAGTTAAAGAAAAGTAAAAGGTATGTCTTCAAGGACAAAAAAAAAATAAATGAAAATGTTAGAAATTTTTGTGGCCGTAGAGATATGTCATTAAATGGATGTGTAAAAAATGCCAGAAGTTATATAGAAAAAAAAGAAAAAAGAGAAGTAATGAATATTTCAGCTCTGGATTTAGCAACTGGCAGAAAATGGGACATTCATTAGAGGGAAAAATCATCTCTAGGACATAAGTAATCAAATACTATTCAATAGCAGCTATCTTAAAGAAGGGCAGCAGGCCTAGGTTAGTCAAAGCAGCTGGGTCTGGTGTTAATTTTCCTTAAAACCTGATTGGTTATCAATGGCTGACATAATAGTAAATAAAGCTAGTCAGCAATTATTCACCAAGAGGTTTAGTCAATGCTATAGAAGGAATATTTCCATTCATTTGACTGTAAATTTCAATGGAAGTTTTACTGAAATAGTGTAATTGCAACAAAATTCTGGCACAGTCCCATCTGTTTTCTATTAACCTGTCTGGCAAAGTGCTGTGGGCTCCAGAGGGACTTACAGCTCTTGGCCTCCACCTCTCCTGACAGTGGGCAAGGGCCAGCCCACTCACACCCAACACAGACAGCCCCAGTGCTTTGGCTGAGGGTCCAGGGTGAGCTCAGGGTCCCAGAGTTTCCTTCTGTGGAGCTCAGCCTTGTTACTGTTGTGGCAAGACTGCCAATACTTCCATGGTATATTGTGTTGTCAGGTACCATCCTGGAAAAAAAACAGGCATGGTTTTACTTAATTAAATGGTAACTTCATGAAAACTCTTAAAATCTTGTGCTGAATCTGGGTGATAAAAACTGTTTTCTTAAGAGTATGAGATATATGAAGCTGAAAGGGATCTCAGATAGCCTTCTATTCCACACCTGGATTAGGTAGTGTTAAGCTAGTGTTTGAAGCCAACAACATTGGCTTCAGCTGTTCATTTCCAATGTTTAATTTAGACAAAGAAAAAAATTGGATGTTCTAACTAGTTCACAACCATTACAGCATGTAAGAGATGTTATTTCTAGCTATGCAGGACACATCACGGATACCTCAGTATTCTCCAGAAAAGAGGTGGTGAGAGCATTCACAGTGCCACTCATTGGCAGAGCATTAGCATTGACAGGAGTTATGGCCTGTGGAGCCTAATCCCCTTGCTCACCAGGTGAACCAAGTTCTAAACCCAATGCATCGCATAATGATAAATAACTTCAGAAATCAAGACGATGTCCTAATTTTGCTATATAAAATGAGAAGGCAACCTCATTCTGCTCATAACAGTGAAACAGAAGGTGTTTCTCTCCCAGCAGAAGCAAAACTAAACATAAAAGGACACTTGCTGGCCACAGCTCTCCAGGACACTTTGAAGCGGATGTTTCAAAGATCCAAACACTCAAATGGAGAGTGTTCATGACATTCATTCAACTTTACACGTAGCATGCACCTCTTCTGGCTCATTTATTTTGAGCCTTGGGAAGTTATCCTATCCTCAGTACCAGATTGCCTACACATACGTTATTATTATCTGTTTATTCCCAAAAGGAGGGTCTGTACCACCTCTCAGGGGCAAGCTTGCAGATGGCAGGAAGAGACTGACTGCGTGCCATCAGCACCACCCTCCTTTTCCCTCTCTGACCTAGGAGGAACTTCTGTCTTTTCTACCACAGACTATCCAACTCTTTCCACCCTTTCTTTCCAAATTGGCTGAGTTTAGCTTTTTCACTAGCAGCTCAAGCAATTGAGCCAGTTTCCAGATTGCCACAGTCAGAATAACCCAACAAACTCCATGTGCAGGAGTTAATATGAGTTCTCATACTAGGATTGACCCTTCTTCTTTGAATCCTCACCTTGAACTTGGTCTATCCTAAGCAGAGTTGGAGGTCTTGACACAAAAAATTCCTAAACTTCCCCAGGAAGAAGCAGCTGCTGAAGCAGGTACCTTTACATATACCTCATCTTAGTTACTGTTTCCTATGGGTCACTTGATGGTTTCCCCTTGGCTTATAATCCCTCTTCACCATTCAGAGGCACTTCAGCCTAATATATCACTAGTGGACAGAAATAGGTGCCCTACTTACATTCTCAAAGCCCATTTCAGGGGTTAGGAGCCACCTGTTTCCCTCCTTCAGATACAGAGTGATATAACTTACATCTCTCTGGAACCTGCAGTGAACAGATATAAATCTTCTGATGGTGCCTGAGCTGTCTTAATTTACCCCTTTGCTCTTAATAATTCTTTTGCACTCTAAAATTCTTCTTATAAACCTTCTGCAAAATGTCAATTAGCCCTTTTTAAAATCCAGCCTCAAAGAAAACAAACATTAATTACCCCTGCTTTTAAAACTGTGACTAACTGGGCAGATACAAGCTCATTATTTTCTCAATATTTTCTCCAGGAAATCAGATGTCAAACCCTAGGCTGTTGCAGGAAATGTGGTTGTTCGTGGAGTTGCTCATTAGGAGTCTGCAAGACACTGCATATTCCTACTAATCTCACCTATAGCAAGCTGGGCGAATGTTCACAGAATTTGTGGCCGAAACAGCTGGCAATTAAAGCAGGTCTTAGAATTTATTGGAAATCAAAGATAAGATTACTCAGAAGACAAGTTTCCCTGAAATTGTCACCAATGCCCAAGACCTCACATGAACTACATTGAATTGCATCCAGACTAACACATTCCCGGTGGAGTGACTCAGGCAACTTAGTCTGGGATTAATCATTTTCCTACATGCAGTCATATAGATGGCCAAAGCCATGAACATAAATTTTGGTTAAATGGGAATATTCCACCTGGCTTCAGGTACAAAAGAAAGACAAGAACAAGTTCAGTATTTCAGTAAATTTTTTTTAAAAATCATCATTATCCTCTGGATGGGACTGAAACCATTACCCTCCTATAAACACTGTGCCACCAGCAGCAAAGGGATCAACCCTTAAATTCAGAAATTGGGAGCATGCAGTTAACACCACCTTAATCTGTGCTCCAGCCACTCTGAAGCATTACCACCACCAGGGCTAGGTTATTTATGCAGCAGAGGGAAGTTTTGCTAAAACACTGGAGTCAACTAAGTGTCACAGCCCTCAGTCAATATCTTCCAGATTCAATGTCAAATCAGAGAAAGACCTCACAGCTTTATGCACATGTGAAAGTTTTTTGCAATACTAAATGCAGCCTGATAGAATATTTTGATTGGTTATCACTGCAAACACCATGAAGCAAATTACTAGAATGAGAATAAGAAAAGTCACCTACTTCTCTGACAGAGGAAAACAATTTCAATTCCATATTTGTTTTTTCTATTAACAATATGCCTCACCATCATTGAATAATATGAACTAAGCCAGTGTATGGATACTAGCAATAAACTATATAAATCCCAGGAACAGAGTCCCTGCAAGACTTTCTGAGCATTGCCTTCTGGCACCGTGGAGCCAGGCATTGCATTTTCTGTTCTTTAATCAGCAGTTAGTAATAAAGGCAACTTTTTTGCCCTTTTGGACTCAAAAAAGCGCCTCACTTCAGAACAGAGGTACAAAACCTCTCTCCTTCAGTTAGATTGTAGAAGGTGAGGAAGTAGAGAAATGTTAGCTTTTCTACAACATCTGCATAAGTATCACCCATGCGTTTTCACTTTTCTCATTCCTGAACACAGAAATACTTTGTTCCTGACAATTCTCATGCAAGAAGACGATGTGAAAAGCACCAGTGTGCAAATGAATTCATCAGAATGATTGCTGCTGCTTTGGGGAGACTTGCAAGCTGTGACAGATAGTACACAAACACACATTGCTATAGCAACACTTACACAAATATTTGCAGAAAGGTCCAATGCCCGAGCGACTCATTCAAATCATCATTAAAAGTTTCAGCTTGCCAGTGAGAGAGAAGACACAATCCCATGAGATGGAGGCAGCCAAGTCACCATGTATTGTATGAATTACTGGTCACTTGGAGCTGAAACAAGGGATGGGAAATAGTTTGTGAGAAATCCAACATCCGACTGAAACCCTCCAGAACTAAGGAAAACAAAAATATTCGTAAAATACTTTCGACTTCCTGTGACAATGCACACCAGCTATGCACTGTTTGCCCCGAAGAGTTAGATAATCTCTGCTAAGGTATGCAGACTTGATGCAGCATGTATCTATCACTGGCTGGCATGAAGTTGCTCCATTAAAAGCAAGCAGAAAGATTCGCATGCACCCAAAGGCAAGTGGCAACCAAAACAGTAAGGAACATATTCTACATATTCCTGAAATAATTTCCCTTCTGTTTTAAGGATCCCCATGTATTAACTTATAATGGAAAACAATTATGTACACACTAAGCATGTGGTTTATTCATAAAGTCTGACACCTCTCTATAAAATACAAATTACAGCATAATCCACTGGGCTTTCTTCTGGGGTGTCACTCTTTTCTGATTTTCATTAAAACTATGAACACAAAGAGTGATATGTCAAGCATGTGAAGTACTGAAGTAAATGTGCAATATTTCTAACATTTAGGTTTTAATCACCTTATATTTACATTTACCCAGCACACGGATGCTCGAGTTGAGTTGAATTTGAAATTATACATTTGGATTCAATTTTCATTGATTTACTGATAATATTAACATGTCCTTTGAAAACATTCTGCTTAATTACATCCAACATTCTTATAGATTTTAAGCTCAGTGAGGTAAATCCCAGTCAGAAACAAAACATGTAAAGTTGTTGTAGTAGTAGTAGGAGGAGGAGATGAAATTTTGTCCATTTAAGAAAACATTTAGCAGTTGCCCTGTGTGATATCTGTTCATGGTATCATCCTTACATATGATAGGCAGAAGGAAGGAAAGCAGGGGTGAAACCCCACAGCAAAAAAAATGAAGAATCCAGTCCTGAGATTTATGCAATATAACAAATTGGATTTTGCTTTTCCTTTTACAGTGTCTGTCATTACACTGATAAGCCTCAGCCTAAAACAATGTTATTTTTAAGACCAATTTATGAGGGTGGCTATTCTAAACATTGTTGGACAAAGTTGTATATCATGGAGGTCACACAATTGGAGGAAGCTGTAGCCATGTGCCCAGTGTATTGTTGACACAAGGCACGATGTCTTTGTTTACTAGACACAGATTATATCTTTTTGTGTGTGTTAAATGCCCTTTCCTAATTGGCATTGTTCACTGGCATGCTTCCATGCTAGACCCAGCTACAACCTTTAGTAAAAGGCATCAGAAACAGCCAGACACTTGCCCTGACTGGTGCCTGTGGATAATTTTGCTGACACTTCTGCCTGGAGAAAGCATGCAGCCGCATATCTCTGACAAGTTTTCAGCATTAGCAAAAGTTTATAAACTGCTAATAGTCAGACACTTAATCTTTCCAGAAGAAGGAAGAGAAGTCAACCCAGTGACAGCAGACACAGCTGTTTGCTGGCTGTCGGGATCACCTGCCCCATGCTGCACCCAGCAGTGCCCAGGCATCCTCCCCAGAGCTTGCCAGAGCAACTTGAATCCAGCAGGCAGGTCATGCTCTGAAACCCTGGATGAGCACTCACACATCCCTTCCAATGGCTCTGCCATGGGACAGCATTTCCAGCAAAGGGCAGTAATATGGCAGAAGACAAGGGTTATTTCAAAGTCCTTTCTCCAGTGAACACACGCTCATCTGTCCTCATATGAAGGCATATGAGGACACTGAAGGCATCTGTCTAATTCCCTTTAACTTCCAGATTATGAGTAAAATTGATGCTAAAACAAATCAATTTATACCTGTTCTCTGAGTTAATCCGTCTATTGTAACCAAGAAAACTGCTTCTTCTTGCATTCGGTGTTCTGTACAAGGAAAGAAAATTTCTCTGACATTTCTGGCAATGTTAAATAGCTTTGTACTCAGTAACCCACAATGTGCACAAGAAAAATGTGTATTTTAGAATAATTTCTACATTGCTGTTTCCCTATTGCTCACTCTGTGTAAAGAGTGTAACAGTTTCTTGAGTTCCTGTAAAGCATGACATACTAATCCCCACAACTACGACATACAAGCTGAGGAGGATTTTCTGCCATACCCACTCCTGTTTTTTAAAACATCACCCTCAAAATGGTTGAATAAGAGCCGAGTATGGAGACAGATTATACACAGCCACTATTTGCTCTATGTTACCATGCAAAGAGTAGTGGTGTGCTATCTGTACAACCCTTTGACTCATGTTTTGAGGAAGCCATCATGAGCTGCTGCATGCAGAATAATTTCACATGATTCCTGAGGCATTAGACAGTCAGCAGAAGTGGGGAAGCAGAAATGAATATGACTTTAAGATGACAAATTTCCCACAATATAATCTAGATGGGGAAAAAAAGTGTTTTCCTCAATTACAGCTGAGGAAATGCCAGGCCAGTCCCTAGGTTAATATACTTTTGAACTGGGAGAGATAAGGTGCCCCTGTCTTGACTCTATAGGGAGAAGACAGATTTTATCTCATTGATTTCAAGAAAAAGGAAAAAAGGAAAAATAACTTCAAATGGTATTTATAGGTAGGAAAAAGACATAATTGGGATGGTCCATAAGTACAAAGTTGCAGTCATTAAAGTTTTAATTACTGCTGCCATGAGCAGTAAGAAAGATAACAGACCATGAAACAATCATATTCAAGTGCACAAAAATCCTGTCTTTACTGGAAAATGTCAGCACTGTGTTGGCCAGAAAAAGAAGTTTTACAAATAGCATTGAACGGCTAAGTTCATCACAGATCCTAAAATGCTGGGAGAAATTATTCAAAACCATAGCAGGATCATCTCATTTGTTCCACAGGGAAAAGTATTGACTCAGTCACCTCTGAGACTTTCCATGAGGTGCATCTAGGGTAAGTTTGGAAACGATCCTAAGAGGCATGCAGAAGGTGCAGCAGGAGCAGCTCAGCCCTTGATGATTACCCAGGGCACCAGGCCAATGCTGCAGCTCATGGTGCTGGAGTGCACACTGATACGAGCACCTGAAAAAGTGAAACCACATAAGGTATGGTCTTGCTGAGGAGCAGAAAGGCTCTGCAACATGATCTGTTCTGTCTGCTCTCCCTCACAGCAGGCAATTTAATGACTCTGCAGATAACACCTCACAGGACAGAAAGAACAAGCCGTCTCTACTCAGGCAGTGTGGCTCTATGCAGATCACAATGATCATGTCCATATGGGAAAATTTACTTTCAACCCAGACTAAGATGACTATATTCATTCTGTCTCCACTCTAAGCTCTCCGAATTGTTCCTGTCTATCTTGGTCTGCAGGAGAGTTAATTAGCATAGGGAAAAATCATCTGAGGAGTGTGTGAATAATTAAGGATGCCTGTCAGAGTTTATATTCCGGTCCTAATATTTTTAGTGTTATGGTTGAGGCACCCAAATCAGTTTAATTTGGTTTGGGCAGAGTTCTGTTCCCACTGAGCCAGCTGGAAGCATCACATCCCAGAGCACAGGACCAGGAGCTGGTACACTGAGCAGGCTCCATGCCTGACTTCCTCGTGCTTCCTGCTCCAGGAGCTCAGGAGCAATGACCCTGACCCCACCTTAGCTAGTTTCCAGTACCCACAGGACAACACACAATAATTGGGAAGCCCTCTCTGAATGATTTCACCTGGCAGCTTCATGCAGAAATTCAAGGTGGCTTTTTGCAGAGCTGCCTTGGAAAGCCGTGGTATCTGTATGACTCAGACGTTTCACCCCCACTCCCCCCTGGATAATTAGAGCTGACAGACATAACAGCAGTAAGGAAACATGCAAAAGCTTAGGCTACAGACTATCATCCAGGAAAACACTGACAACAGCAGGAAAAAAAATTAATCTGCACTTTGAGCGTCCATTGCAGGACTTTTGTTTGGTACAGTTTCTGTGTCCTTCACGTGAATATTAAATGATGTAGAGCCTGATCCTGCAGCTTTTATGCATTCATTTATTTTGAGTTCCTGCTTATGCAAGAAGGTGTGTAACTGCAAGACTAAGGTCTAATTGATCATTTCCATCTCCTTCTTTGTGTATTATTGATCTCTTCGTACTTTTGCCTTATTTACTCTGGCAAAGCCTTTCAAAGCCAAAGGAAATGAAACAATACTTCCCTCTACTGGGAAACCCCGGAATTCTGGAAATTAGTGTGAAGTGTTAAATTTTTCTGAACTACTTTTGCTAGTTTGAGGGACAGGCCACAGAAGACGGCAAAGAAGAAGACAGAGTAGAGGTAGAATTTTTTGTTTGTTTTTTTTTATATCTGGATTAAAGCTTTGGGGAGTTCTTATATAATTCACTCTTTTTTCCTGCAATTTTTAATCAAAGCTCCAGGTTTATTTTAATTATCAACACACCTCTGAAAATCCTTGTACCACTCAGGCAATATGCTAAGAGCTTTTAAGTCTTGCTGTGCAATTTTCTGGATCTGTTGCATAGTTATTAGTTAGATTTTCTCAGGCTGCAATTGCACGGCCTATTCTAGGACTCCAATGACAGCTTCAGAAAAAAAATCAGTCACCACCAAAGAACATCTTTGAAACTCCCTTTGGGGGTATGATTCAACGGCTAGCTGGGGGAAGTCTCCAGGGGACATGGAAAATTTCATTTGTGGCTTATAGATCTTCTTGGGAAGGCTGTTCCACAGGGCTGGAAAGGGTGATTCCCACTGGAGTCATGTGAGCCCTGAGATTTCCAGCTTTTTTTATAAATCAGGCTCAAGTAAAGCAAGGTCAAGCACCAGCTGTCTCATTCCTGATTTCCAGGCATCATCTACTGGCTGCTGTCCATAAGCTTTTCTATAGATAGAGAGATTTCTACTGGTTGTGGAGGCCACAGGGAAATTTGATAATAGGGGAGATTTATACCAAGTAATTCCCAAATACCTCTGCTACTAGTTTTGTAACTGTCAGGTTGCCTCCCAGCCTCTCTCAGGGTTCTGCACAGTGCTTATGTTACCTTCCATACTTTCTGATTGTTCATAACTTACTTCTGTAATCAAATTAGGGCCAACAAAATGTAAGTTTGTTCCACAGGCTTTACATCTACAAATTCGTCTTCAAATGAAATGCAAAGTGTCCTGAATTGCTCTTTAACTGACTAAGTATCATAATCTAACACCTCTTTAACCACTGAGGTAACAGATGAGGTATTTTAGCTGCTAGTAGAAGTTACCATTTCTGGGCTGAAACACAGAACTACACAACAGCAAAACTACAAGCAGGAAAACAAAATAAATTTTTCAACTGAGAACAAGAAGAATTATAGGTATGACCTCCATGGTCAGACCCTGAGGCCATCTTTGGTTGGAATCCAGCTCTTATTGAAGCAAAGCTTTTATCTATTCAGCAGTAGTTGCTCAAAAATGGCAGCTCTAACCCAGGGTTTGCTTTCAGCCAGTCCTCTGGAATAAACACCTGCTGCTTTGGAAAAATCACAGTGACACCCCTCAGGGACTACAAGAGGTCAGACCGCCCTTTCCTGCCTCCTAAGACCCACTCAAATCATGGGATTAACATGCTGGTTAAAAAAACACCAAAAGGTAATAACATAACTTGATTCATGGGCTTGACATGCTCAACTGAGGACTCTTCCCCCAATTTTTGTTCAGTTACTCATTTCCTCTCATATAGAACCTCGGATACTGTGTTTCTTTCCTGTGTCCCGGAACATACTTGCCCTAAATCCGAAAAGGAAGGAAAATGTACTGTTGCTAAAAATGAACCCATCGTCATTGCAGGCAGGTCATGAGCTCTTTACGCCAGCAGCTAAGCAGTCATGCTCGGCTTGCACCATTTGATGAAATCAGGTTGCATGTATGAGTAACTACTTAGTCAGCCTCATAGTGAATTTAAAATCTGGTCATTTAAAGTCAGAATCAGAAAACAGGGAACCATAGCAGATCACCTAAGGCCTAAGTCACATTGTAGGAAAGGACTTTCTGTTCATAATTATTCAGAGCAGTGGGATCTCAAGACTTGGCATCTTGCTTAGAGGAGAAAAAATGGGCCTTTTTTTGGTAGGAAAACAGCACAGCAACCTCCCAGAAACAACACAGCTGGAAAGAATAGAGCTGGGAGATTTCCTTTTAGGGCAAACCTCTCAACCATTCACTGATTTATTATTAACATTTGTACTGTTGCTGTGCTAAAAAGTCCCGGCTGGCTTGGGTTCCACTAGGCTAAGTACCATGCTGATGGCTCTTTCTGCAACTTGAGGCTGCAGTTCAGCCTGTAGCCCAGACCAAGACCAATGATAGTTCACACAGCAGAAGGGTGACCTGCCTGTCCTTTAAGCCAAAAAATTGTGGCAGAGGACATGCTCCCAGGTGAAGGTTGTCCTTGCAGTTAGCGTGGTTGCTACTGTCTTAACACTTCATTCTGAAATTGAGACTAAATTTGAGCAAAATAAATAAAAGTTCCAGCCTCTGGCAGAGTTTCACAACTGATTTTTCAGACCTGTATATCTTCTTACTGAACACAGAGGTCCATTGTTCCTCATTATAAACAGACATTTGAAAAATGGGGGGAAATTTCAACCGGGTTTATGAGATACACCTAAATGTGGCAGCAATTGCTTTTAAAAGGCCTGGTAATAGCCCCACTGCATTTGTGGCACTGGTCTCACACTGGCTTCGCTCACTGTGGGTAATAAAATTGTAAATTCAACCATTGCAACACGTTTGTCCTATTGATCTAAGAGATCTTTTCCAACCTTAATGAGTTTGTGATACTTTGGGGGGTTTTGGTGACTCTTGCCCACATGTGGAACTTGTTCAGTCACGTTCCTCAGACGGCACATCCCCATTGTGACTGGAAAAAAATTGTACATCCTCTTCATGATACCACCTATGACTAACCTGCGTGGTTTGACCATTTTTTACCCCTCAAAAGGAACAATCTGAGGCAATAGCACCCTTCAGCCTTGCACAAAACCATCTGAGGTGCACTTGTATTTGGTTGGGCAAATGGAGATAATTCTTTCAGGCTGGAGAGCACCGGAAACCATGGCTTACAGCAGTTGGGAACTGCTAAAATAAACCTTTTCCTGTTTGTGTACTTGAAAGTAAAGATGTAGAGTCCCAGGACTTGAGGTGAGGCTGCAGCACCTGGAGTTTGGTTGGCAGTGTGTGTTCTTGTGCCAAGCTTCAGCCTTATGGGTGCTGCAGGGTAGCATGAAACAGTCATGGGGAGACTAATCCTAGATGGCTTCATTCTGTAGTTCTGCCTCTGGGTAACTATGGCCAATAAGTTTGCTGTAATAGCAGGATTTTGCAGATATATAAAAATGATTGTATGTAATAATGAACATACTTACTGGTATGTTTAAAAAAGAGTTGAAGAAAGCAAAGATCAAGCAAATAGCACAATGTTTGATCATAAAATCTTTGATATAATAAATTGAACACTTTAAGACCCATTGCCCTTTATTGCCACACTTCTTTTGATGTCTGGCTCCCAGATTATGAAAGACTGGCTGCTTCAGACTGGCTAGTGTTGAACATTCTTCAAACAGCATGTAGTTAGCATTTTACATGTCCTTCCTGTGAATTATTAGACTTCACTGCACAAAGAAGCCTAAGAGCTTTGGAAGATAATGCCCCATAGGTTAGCCCACTTGGCCTCTGTTTGCAAAGACATAGCCATAGAAGGAATCCCTCGTCAAAGGGTGTCCATTTCCTGATGCAAAAGTATGGCACAACACTATGAAATCCCCTTTTTTACTTTCTTGTCATGAGTACTAGATACCACATTCTGTCAAGGACCACAGGATGTGCCCTGATCATCCTCCACCCAAGGTCTGAAACCCAGAACCCCATAGTAGTTCTCTGGCAGCAAACACAATGATCACATCAACAGTATTAGAGCTGTCCTGCTTCCAAGATCTTATTTCAAGATGGTATGCCATTCTGGAACACATGGCCTAGGCAGCCACTTGACATCAAGTACAAAGCAGGTTTTGCAAAAAGAAATTCTGAGGCATGTGCTACTCGAGCTAAATATTCAGCACAGCTCACTAAAATAGCCACTCTCCATGTTTGATTTTTTTTTCTTTCTCAGCTGTCTTAAACAGGACATTGAACCCAAATAACTGCATATTACCCTCAGTCTTTTTCACAGGGCCTGTTTTCTAAACCATTGGGAGCTTCTCTTTTGCCCACATTTGGTCTCCACCTACTTTGCCTGCATTTGCTATTCCAGATGTTGTTTATATGCTCCAGAATAACTTTAAAATAGCAGAATATGTTTTATAGAGAAAGTGCAGAAAATGGGAGGATAGGTAAGCAGTTTACCTCAATGTTCACTGGTGCTGCTCAGTAAGCACAGTGGGAGGGCAGTGCCTCCCCATGCTTCCTCCTCTGACTCTGCACATGGCTGGCAGCTGTTTGGTTTGCACTCCATTATAGCCCCCAGCTCCCCATGGATTTTCTTTGTTGCAGCATAAATGCCTGAATCTTATTTGTAATCCTACTTCTAATTTCACTTCACTAGACACAGAATTTCTTACTTGATGATCTTAGAGATCTTTTACAACCTTAACGATTCTATGATTCTATAAATCAATCAGCTGAAGTTTAATAATGACATTTCCCCAATGGATTTAACTTGGAATTCTCCTGCTCTCCTCAGTAAACCACATCCATCTTAGATTGATTAAGTCTTGCATTTCTCCACCAGCTCATGATAAAATTCATCAGTCCCTGTTAGGACAACTAATTTATCAAAATGTTTGCTCTTCTAGTGCATGTACAGAGCCTCTCAAGGGTAAAACTATGTTGGAACCAGAAATCTGGGGGAAAAACCTAATGTGGATTATTTCAGACCCATTTTATTCTTTGTAGACTGGTCAAAGGAAAGAAAACAGATGCTGTTTTGACATATGGGACATATTTCTTTCTAGTACAACCAAAAGTTTTCAGATGTGGACAAAATATTTTATATCTGGTGATTTTAAACCTGCATGGTCTGGCTACATAAATTTGGATGAACTAGGAACACAGCTTTTTTGCTGGATCTATTACGGTTCACCTGTCTTCTTCAGTGAGAAATTAATCAGCATGTTTCCTCCTCAACTTAAATGTGTTTCTAGATTTTTTATGTGATCTCTAAACTGTCACTCATTTTCTCCTTATGTTCTCCTTCCTCTCTTATTTGATCCTGATACATTTTAAGGCTAAGGATTGCTTTGTACCCTCTCCTCACGTCAGCACAGATTAGAAGGCTCCCTGAATTCTCATGGAGACAAAAAATCAAGTCCTGAGGTAAAGATTTCCAGTGATAGGATCTCTACTACTGCCATAACTAAGCAGTTCCAACTGCTGTCTCATGGCAAATAAGTAAATGGTGTCTTGATTTAAGTGTCCCACAATCCAACAATAGCATCAGGAAGAGAGCCCAGCCATCTTGTTGGCCCAGCATCCATCTGTCTCTTCAGCACCATCTCTGCAAATCTACTTCTTTCCAATGTGCTTCTTTGGCTGTACCTCTACATTTGAAACTGAACACAACCTACCAAACACTATTGATTGAAACATTATGTTATCATATTACTTTCAATAGCACTCTACTCCAACCCAAAATAGCATATGCCTTTGATCCTCTGTACCAGATGTTTTCACTGAGCTATCTGCAATGACATCTGATTTCCTAAGTGACTAAAAATCATTTCCAACTCAAATTACTCTTTCTACATGCATATGTTGTATTTAATATGATGTCGTATCATTGTGTTGGGTACCTGAGTTTGGTCCCTCTGACTAGTGAGTTACACAGTATTTTTATTAAACTAGAAAACCATTACATGCAAGATTAATGTCTGATTTTCTTCACTCCCTCTTCCACCAGCTAACAAAATCAAATAGTTTTAAACCATCAGTCAGGATAGATCTATGTGTTATCAAGTCATATCCTTCTGGTTCTTTAACCAAATAAGTGATTTGGCCTGACTTTTATCTCCTTGTTTGCTAAATAGATAATTGTGGGAACTTGTGTCAAATCCCTATTCAGAAGAAAGCATATTCACTATCACTACATCACCTTGTCTCTCTAAGAAGAAAGGTGACACCACACTCATAGAACAGCATGACAACTTCCCACTTCTTCCGAGGCATCAAATTCTGGTTCATCTCCTCTAGCATACAGGAAATGGAAAAAAAAAATTGCTTGGAAAGATAAATCCATACAGGACTATTAAGTTGTCATACATAATAACTCTTCAGAACATGCAAAATTTTTAGATAGTCTGGAGAAAAAGGTCAAATTAAAACCATGGTCCATCAGTGCTATTCATGTGACAGTGCCTCAATTCACTGAGAATCTCTAACAATTAATCCATTGGAAAACTCCTTGACAGCTTTTGAACTCTGGCCCAACAACAAAAGAATTTAAGCACTTAAAAGTAGGATCTAGATACTCCAGCCACAAAACACATTTCTCCACATCCCTGTTGAGTTTTCACCTACCCTGCCATATACAAAGTGAGTGGCAATGAGATCTGGCCAGAGAACTGCTACTCTGCTGTTCTCTGCAAAATCATGGGGATAGCATTCCTCACAAAAGGATGAGGGTCAGGTTGAGTGGTAACAAGGAGTAGATGGTGGAGATGCATGAGGACATAAAGACACACCCAAAGTCACAGCCTGCAGTTTCACTTATCACATTATCTGTTATATATTTTCATTATTTAGATTGGACTGATAGGAGAGAAATCTTCCTGTTGGCCTGGGTTCCCATGAAAATGAAGATTATGTAATTTCTTTTTCTCTCTCCATCAGATCTTACTTCAGTTTTCTGGACCAATTTTTGGGTTGTTTTAATGCAATCTGATAGGGCTTCACAGTCCTCAAAAATTGTTTTTAAGACTCACATAAAAATCAGCATCTAGAGAGAGAGGAGACTCAAATCTTCACAGAGGAAAATTTCCATATTAAGCCTTCTTCCTCTGACCTATTTGGCTATTTGGCCATGTCTCCAGCCAGACACAAAATGTCTTGCCTCTTGTCCAGCCAGTAGTTAGGTGAAAATGCAGGAAGCTAGAGAGAAGTTTAAAAAATATGCTGGGAGAATGCAAAGATTGACAAGAGTTGCAAGGTACATTATTTCTGCAGACACAGAGGAGCAGCCCAGTTAAGTTAGTGCAGAGGCAGCTGCTCCCAGCTCCCCTGGGCTTCCACGTACAGCAGCAACTAGGAGTATCTGAGGCAAAATACGTCCAGTGGAGCCCTGAAGCACCCTCACTGCTTTTCCCTCCATTCCTGGAGCGTAGGTAATGCAATGAACACCATCTGAATCAGCACCAGACTTTCAGCAACATGGGCAAAGTTGGGGTTTTCTATGCTCTGTTTGAGGGATTGGAAGTGGATATTCCTTGCAAGGGAGAAACATGAAGGGATGGCATGGTGGAGAAGGGCCAGGCTGTTCATTTCTACAGCCCACTGTGACAGGGAGGTGATGGAGTGATTGCTGGCACTGGCAGTGGCCAGGCATGAACTCAGCATTTGTCCCAACATATCCCTAAGTGGCAGAAAGAAATGAACTTGTATTAACACAGCTGTGGCTTGGTCCAACCAGGTGATAAGACAAGAGGTGTTTTATCATCTTAGGTAAAACCATCTGCTCAGCAGATCCTCTGCCTGCCTCATCAGGGTAAAGAGTCAGGTTCTGGTTTCTCCCAGTAAACAGCAGCTGCTGATTCCCTTCTAGATAGATCCCAAAAACAGCCCTTAATTTTTAAGTCCTTAAACCTGTTTTCCAAAGTGGTTCTCCCTTGCAAGGGAATTTCACTGAGATCAGAGAGTGAGGATGTCCTGGGTTAATTAGTAGATTCTCAACACTTAGTAAGGCTGGAAGAAGGTCTGGGCTCCTGTACAACCTCCAAGAACTGCCTCTGCATTTTATCCAAAAAATGTGGATTATTAAAGAAAAAAGTATGTTGGACATCTTCAAAGCAGTTTGTCTGTTGCAAAACATTATGCAAACAGAAGTAGAAATAAGGCTATTTTGCAGTCTTGATTTGTGCCAATACAGAAAATAAAACCAACCAACCAGTGCCATATGAAAAGCCTCAAACATTTTATAGAGTCTTCTTTGCCCTTCAGGGACAGAAACAAAGACAGGAGTGGGGGGAAGGTGGAGGGAGGAGAGGGGAAAAAAAAATCTTTTCCGCATCAGTTTAGGGAAAACACCAGACAGTGCTAAATTTCACATTTGTGGGACAATGATTACAGCCAAAGGTTTGATATGTAGTTCTACAGCACAGAAAGATATTCTGAAGCATTTACAGCCACTAAAAATGTTGTGTTCTGGTGTGGATAAACACCCCATTATCTGAGAAGCTGATTCATTATTCCACTGTGGTAGTGTCATGACATATTTTTAATTGTGAGCTTGTGGTGATAACAACGAGGAGTACATCATCTTTTCCAGGAAGCTCGTCTAATGCAGAGATCCATTTGATCTGATTTCTCTATCGACTTGTGCTGCATGCCAAAATAACAAGTCATGCCTTCATGTCACCACTAGAAATGAGCTTAGCCAGAGTCCATCTCCAGACAGAAAACATACCCAGAGTCTGGAGGGATTTGAAATCACTAAATCATAGATCGGGAAATAGCTTCCAACAACAGAGATCAGAAGAATTTGGTAGGATGGGAAAAGAGATTGGGGAAAAACAAAGAGCAAGAAATTGCAATAAAATTTTGGGGATAAATGAAAGCACTTTAAATGCAGTTTTGTTATGATAGTTTAAGTAATTAAAGGCTAGTGAATGTGACAAGAAGAATTTATGCCAACATGCTAAAAAAACGAAGAATGAGTATGCTATTTCCAGAGATTCAGACAAGAGATTTTGGAGCCATTCTTATAGTCCCCTGAGCACTGCTGTTGCTGCTGCACCACAAACCTGGCTCCCAGCCAGTGGCAGGGAAGCTGGGGGCTCCATCTCACTATTACAACTTAGCCACCATATCAAAGTGAAGCTGTAAAATCTACTTTAAGAAAATATCTCTTTCATTAATAGTGAAGAACCTTGAAAATTTTTTGAGAGCTTGTTCACCTATAAGAATATCTTGAAGTATTTTACTGACAGCACTCACCAGAAGCCTTTTATGGACCAGAGCAGATGGCAGTAACACTATGACTTACTTGGCTAACACGTTGCCACACATTGCATACCTGGCTTGGAGGACGTGTGCAATAGACCTCTTTTCCCCAAGGTATTTACTTCAAGGCCATATTCTCCTGCTTCTCCTGAAGCCAGGCAGAGGGTCCCCATGTCCCACTGCTCTGGTGTGTGTCGCAGGTTTGCCACTAGAGGACACTGAATCAACATGAGACCTTGCTGAGGGCTGAACTGCGGGGTGCTGCTAAGAAGGGGATGGGGGGGTCTCTGTGGGCACACACTGCTGCCTTCTCCCACGTATGAAAACTCTGGGAAAGCTGGAAACTGGATGGGGGTGGGTCTCAGCTACACCAGTGGTGGTTTGCCACTCAAGGATATGACTTTCTTGGATGATTTCCATCCCTTTGGGATTATTTCATTTTATATTTGGGGTGCATTTTTTATACCACTGGGCAGGAAAAGTGGGAAATCAATGTTAGTGTGCATTGTGCAAAGTTCTATGTGTTTGTTTATGATGGGCTCTTTACTAGGGAGTCCATTCAAAAGGAATTGTGAAAGAAACCAAACAGGAAAGGGTGGAACAATAATCTCGATAAGAAGCATCACACAGGCAATGCTCAAACACAATAGTCAGACTTTCAGCCTGGAAGATGCTGCCCCAACCCATGAAACTGTTGTTTTTCCAGGGCTGTAGATCCGGAGATCAAAGGGTAAAGATCAAGCTTGCAGAAGGCAGGAGAGGGGGCTGCAAAAGTTGTTTTAGTCTCCTGAGGCTGACAGATGCATGAAGTTCTGACTTGGCTTCCAAGAGAACAGTCTCATCTGCCTACTTAAGTAATTCTTTACTATGAAGAAACTCTAATGGTAGGCAAAAACCCATAATTGCCTATGCCTCCTCCCAGGTAGGGCTTCCTACTTTGCCACAGGTGTTGGTCTGTGATGGTTATCTCTCTTCATAAATGAGGAGCTGGATCCAGGGAAATTCTTAGGAGTGGCTGCCTGGAAGGGGCTGCACCAAACACCAGCACACCAACAAAGTGTATCCAAAGCAGGGCTGGTTCCTGGTATAGTCAGAACAGCAGCAGACTTTTTGAGGGGAGCAGAATGGACCAGGGCCACTTTGTCCTTGGCTTCTCTCAGTATAGCCAGTGTAGTTGCTGATGACAAGGTAAGTCAGGCAGGTGAGTTAACAGCTCTCTCAAGCAGCCAGGACTCTGCCACGAGAGACATAGAATGCTTCCCCCACTGCCCTTCTCATGGACACCCATGCAAGGAGTGTGCCTTTCCAAGGTCCCCCTCGTGAAATTACCAACCTGGCTAGACCTTGCCCAGAAGCTCTCCCTTTCCAATGCAATTAAATTCTGCAAAGGATGGATGCCATCAAAGATGGCCTAAAGCCAGATCCAGGCAAAGCCTTGCCAAGGCACTTGAGGAGAAGCCATCACCAAAATTAAACCACATGGAAATGACACCCAGGCACCACCACCATCACCTCTGGGAAATGAGAATAGTTTCTCCATGAAAAGCATGGCAGAGACCCTGTGCCAGTGGAAAGGGACAAGCATGTTCACATGTAAGAGGGAACAGCCAGGGTGCAGCTACTACACTGGCAGCACTGCCAATGGGAGAGAGGACTGGCATCTGTCACATTCCAGCATGGAAACTCACACTAAGTTTGTGGGAGTATTCATAGCACTGTGGTGGTACACAGTGTCTCAGAGCTGATTTTGGAAGTACAAGGTCCCTTATAACACTTCTCTCCGTTTTTCTTCCTTGGACAAATACATTAGGGCAGCGTCAATTCCTGTTCATCACCATTAAACAGAGTACAGCAGTCTTTGTAGCAAATATTGCTACTGGCGGACATCTTCAGCTGCTAAATGCTACAGTAGGGAATGGAAGGGCAGGAGGGGCATGCAAACAGTACTGTTCTTCCCAGGCTGTTCTTCTCAGAAGCTACCCATAATGTCTCTCATGATGGGTGGCAGATGAGGTACAATGAGAACAGAAGAATGGAGGAAATTTTTTTATTAATTGATGACAAATATTAACCTTTATTGAGTTACTGTATTTTTTATACCACTAAACAATATGCTGTTACACCAAAGCTGCAGGAGATATTCCACTCAATTTCCTGTTCCCAGCAGGTAGAACAAGCTCACATAGGGGAAACAGGTCGTATTCAAAGACAGGTTGGAAACCACCATCTCAGGAAGAATCACAGCCAGATTAGTAGAGGATGTTTGATGGTAGAAGGAAGGGGTTGACTTCACCAGTTACCCCATAAGCCTTTAGCTTCTTTTTTCAATTGTTCTACGTAGCAAATCTGGTTTCTTTCTGAAACATCAAAGCAAACCATACATAAAATTATAAGACATTTTTCCCTGTTCTTTTCATCCATACTGTTGCCAAGCTTATCCCCAACCCATAAGCAGCCCATGATAAGATAAAGTTGCATTTGTAGCAAGCTATTTGGTGAGGAAAAATAAATATCTGGCTGATTTAGTATGCAAATGGGTTTTAAGACAACTAAGAGAGATCTATTTTTTCAAACAGAGACAAAGACAGAAAATTTAAAAATTAAGCATCACCATGTCAAAATCCTCACAGCCACCAAGAGGCAAGAATACAGCTCTAAATCACAGCATGAGACAGGAGGGGCTGCACATCCTTGTCATGCACAGCCAAAATCAAGAGGCTGAAAGGAATCTAGGTAAATCCCATATTGACATAACTCATATTTTCTTTCACCTCTCTGGCCCCACCCCTTAGAATTATATCAAGATGGACTGTCACTGAGTTATCTAAACTCTGTATTACTCAATTCTATGTGTATGCAACCCCCACCTCACCTACCCCTCACCTCTGCTCTCTGGCCCTGACCTCCATGGGAGCTCAAGGTGGAGACTCTCACATACCTCCAATCTCATTACAGAGATTCTAATGACAACATCCAATGCTTGTTTAACTTCAGGGATTGCCAGAAAGATTTATATTTAGGAAAAAATCTGAAAAGCTGCCCCTTTGACTTGTGCTCTATGGAAGTTCCTGGCTCCTGCGAGTCTCCCTGTACCAAAGCTAACTATTAAGCTCTTGTTATTGCAGCTCATTTCAGTAACAGACGTTGCCCAGCAAGCACTACAGTCAAACTGCAAAAACCTTCTTGAATTCACATTAACATATAAAGGACATTTTGTTGTATCAAAACATTTTCACTTCTTAATTCTGTGCTGTTATTCACATACATGAAATGGGGATAATTAGCAGCCAAAAATGATTCACAACTTCTAAAAGGTAACAGTTGTATCAAGTCAAATGTCTTCCTAGCAGCATACGTGTACATATTTTTTAGTATTCATTTGTGGCTTTTTTTTTTTTTTTTTTTTTAATGAATTGAAATTAAGACACCTGCTGGTATTCAACACCTACCTAATTTCAGTTACCACAAGCACATAATAGAAGAGCAAATACAGGCATTTTTAGATAGCTTTGCCATTTACCATCATATTCCATCTCTTGTTTAAAAGAGTACTAGCTGTTATAGGCTATTTTGATGGAAAAACAGTTAATTTTATGTTCTGATTTCCTTTTTTGTTGCAGAAGATAGAGATGTACAAGATTTCAAAGACTCACAAATTGAACAGTTTTACAACGCTGCAGCATAATTGCAATCTCCATTCCATGAATATTCAGAAGCAACAAGCAGAAGATTTTGAGAGATTCAGAAATATACAGTTATGGGATGAGCTTTTGTAATCAAAACCATCAGCTTGAAATTTTGAGTATTATTCATTCACTGCTTGTTCCAGTATTCATGTTAATGAAAAGAGCTGTGAAAATTCCTGTCCCAGATGATTTATAATAAAGCTTTCAGACAGGAACATCAGCATATGGTATATGTTAAAGATAGTACAAAAGTCTCAATTTATTTTAATTAATTTTTGTGGAAGTGTGTTGAGAAGCATAAACTTCAGCTGTGTTGCTGGCTGCAAATAAATAATCCAACCTGTTAGGTACAAACTGCTTGCAGTGTACCACCTTTCTAACTGAGTTGCACCATCTGGAAACACCACTGGGCTGGAGCACAACAGGCTTTTGCTGGTGTCGCTAGTCATAGCTCCAAAAAGAACTGGAGAGCAACTTGGAAGAGGTCAGGTTTAGATCTTTAATACCTTCTCAAACATTTAAGTTTACAAAATAAACATTTTGTTGTTGTCATTGATGTTGTTATTGTGTTGTTATTGATTACTACTATTATTATTATTACTATTATTATTATTACTACTACAACTGCTAGGGGAATTCTCATATGGAAAGCAAATCTATGTGCCATTGTACCAGGAATTCAGCTGCCAGCCATGGGATTTTTTTAAAAAATCTCAAATCTCTTTGCAGATTTTTTCTAACAGATCAATAACTCAAAGGTTACAGCTCTTCTGACACCAAAGGTAGCCACTTTCATCTGGAATCAGGCTCAGTCCTAGTGGTACTTATTCGGGGGTCCACAAATATGTATTAACTTACCGCTGAGTTTGGGGTAGTTTTGAGAGTATAAGACACGAGTTCAACTTACAGTAGAAGAGCAGATTATGCCTGGTTTGATATCTATAAACATCTGAGCAGATCACACTCCTCCTTACCTTGTGCAAAGCAATGAAATGCAATGTAATATGCTACAGGCTGTGTCCACCCAAACGCCTGCCTTTACAGTCTCTGCCACAAGCCTCTTTTTTAGTAAAGTAGCAGTGGAGGCAGAAAGCAGGGCCTCCTGTAGCTGATCTTCTCCAGACAATCTCCAGCAGGAGACAAGCCCCAGGTCCAGCACTGTTGTAGATCAACCACTGTCTAGGGACACCCTGCACTAAAGAGAGCTGGTCTGTCTGCAGGAGAACAGCAGCAGCAAGGATCTGAGCTGGAGAAGGAGGGAACAGTGCTTCATTAGCTAACAAGCTAACAACAAATGGGCATAGAGGCAGCCCATGCTGGGACTGCTCAGAGTGTGCTTTGAACCAAAGGTCTCTGCAGAAAAAAAACATCTAGAAGTAGATGGGTCTGGCTTGGAAATATTCCCAGGTACAGCCAAACCAAACACTGTGCCTCATTAGTCTCACTTCTTTTTAAAATCTCTTCACATTGAATGTAAAATTTGATTTCAGGTTTTTCAAACCTGTGCATGTATTTTCTCATTTAACAGCTTTTTTTTTTTTTTTCCTTTATGCAGCATGGCTGTTTAAGAGGGTAAGATAAAAAAGTGTCGCTTTAAGGAGCTCTACCTTTAACTCTTCTACTTACAGGTATCTCCTATTCTCCAGCTGCAGTGAAACGCTACTTTTTACCATAAAAATGTTTATCTTTATGTCAGTTTTTGTGGTGTGAGCAGGACTTCCATTCTCACATTGGCACATGACAGCACAGCTACCACACATGACTACACTGAAGCATCTCTTCAAGATTTATTGCAGCCTCAATGGGGTTTTGGGCTTGAAAGGGCTTAAGCTCTCTGCAACAAACAGAAATAATAATTCAGGTGCAGGTGAAAATACATCTTTACAACTATAGACTGTCTATATTTTTCCCCAAACCAGCAAAATTAAGTTTTATTAGAAGCACTAGGTGTGGTCAGCTGCAAATACACTCTGGGAGATTACAGGGTGTAGGTATGCAGCACGTCTCCAAACAAAATTGTTTCAAAGTACATCTGCAGTGAAACAGGCAATCTATCAAAAAATACCTGGGCCTTAAGCCTAAAAAGACAAGATGGGCAATGAAATCCCTAAGGCCTTTTAAACTATTTTGAAAAATTACAAATTAAGCAAAGGAAAGCATTTTAAGCAGGATTTTAAACCATTCATTAAAGCAGCATAAACCTTCTGGATATAACCATCATTCAAACACAGGCTTTCCTGTAACTCTAAAGGTGATGGGAGAGGGAATTACTGTGGCATTTTTTTACCAGAAAAATAATAAAAACTCCTTCTTAATGTAAAAAAAAATAATGACAAATATGACAAACTTCTAGTGCACCATTAAAGCTCCTGTTAAGAATGGAAGGAAATAGAAATGGAGGTCTCAGCTACTGGTTCACGGGGTCTCTGCTGAACAGCAGCAAGACATGATCACCCTCTGCATCTGTCTGCCTCTGCAGCACTTTGCTGCTGCTCTTTGCTGGAAGTTGCCACCTCACAGTTCACAAGCTGGTCACAACCTGCTGCATAACCATATAGAGGGAAGGAGACAGGTGTTTTAATATTCTCTATGTTGTTTATTAATGTTGTCACAAGCTAGGCATCTGGGATGCCATCCAAAGATGACCTTTATTTCTCATAATCTTAAAGACGTATCCCTTCTTTTTTTACCCAATTCCCTTGCCATCTAGCTTGCACTGTTCAGTTTAGTTTCTTCACTCCTGGAAAAGGCTCAGCATCCACACAGGTGTTCAGATGTCTCATCTCTCTGTCTTGGTAAACAACCATGAACGTGCTGCATTTAATCTCCCCCATTTCAAACCACCACAACAGAAACATTTAGTACTACTTGCTTGGGTCAAATGGATAATTTAGGAAAGCAGCACTCCTGGCTGTCCGAAACAAATGCCACACAAATTCCTTGCCTTCTTAAATGGTATATGGAAGTTTTCCATGTGCCAAATGCCATCATTGCACCTCTTCTTGTTGCTACACCAACAGGACAGTTGTGATTTTGAGTACTTAAAGCACAGAGGAGCTGGGAGAAATCCTTGTTCTCTGAAGAAAACTCTTCCCTTCCACATGTTCAAAAGTAAATAACACTTCCAGAAGCACCACAATGAATCTGAGGAAGCCGGAAGCACATTCAGTCGTGCTGGTTACATGCAGTTTTCAAATGAGGAGACACTCAGTTCCTCTGCCTTCAGTTGCTCAGTGGGAGAGTCAGGGGGAGTATATGACACCCTCAATGAGTCAGCTCTGTTTTGGTGAAAATCTTGAACTCTTCATCTGCTTTGCCATATTTATGACACCACATTGGACTAATTATAGAATCCCCTTCAACAATGACCAGATACTTTCCAATGGTCCTGTGCAATGTTTCACCTTGCCAAGCTCATGGCAAGGGAGCTCCTTACAGCCAAAAGCTCTGGATTTATCAACAGCTTTATAATCATTTACAAAATATCATCACCCTTGAAACTCCTACCTAAGAGCCTGAAGTAGCACTGGCTTCCCTCATGTATGCACATCTTCAGACACAGTTCTGAGAAAGATGACAAGTTCTGCTCAAGGCTTTGCATCATCCTCTGAAGTTCATCCTGCACCTGTGATTTCTGCATCCTCTTCTTCCTTTCCAAAACCTGTTAGTGAACAATATTTGCATCATTGCTTTGTGTGCCATGAACTAAAATTTTATGCTGGTCTCCTAGTCTAAAATACTTTTTAAGCCCTAAATTGTCTACTAGACATGTTACATTTCTTTAGCCACCTTTTATCATAGAGGCTTTTTTAAAAAGATAATCCATTAAACAATAGTCAAGGAAATAATTTCTACCCTATGTCACCAGGGCTCAGTTACCTGAAAATAGCACACATCACAACATTTGCACAATCTTGGCTCAAACAAGACTGTCACTGGAAATGGCCTCTTTGTCAATGCTCCAGTAGTTGTACACAGCAGAATAGAAGGCACATAATTCAGGACTCAGCAGATATTCTCAGTCAGTGAAATAAATTATTCTGAGGTATACATCCCAAAACATTTAATTTGCTAGAGCTGCACATTCCTCTTATAAGCACATACTCTTCTAAGAGCAGATTCCAAGTCCATATCACTGAGGCTACCATATTAGAACAGACTCTTCCCTGGTCAAGAAATACTGTCATTTCTTTGAGACATCTTCCATCCCAGGTCTTCAAGCATTTTTTCACTGAGCTCTGCAGAAGCCAGCCAACTGACCAGCTCTCACCCATAACACTGGATCACTGCATACAAAAGGCATTTGTCTGTTTTTCATGGATGAAAATAAACAAGTCATTGTCCACAAAAAGTTTTAATAGCTATCAGAGATCACTATCTAAGTAGCACTAATTTTGCTCACAATAACTTCAGCTTCCCATATTTAACACGACAAAAAGTTCTAATTTTTTAATCACTACATACTTTTACCACAATTCTTTTAAATCAGAGGTCTCACCAGGTTCTGGTGACAGCCCTGTCCAGCTGTGTCAAAGCCCTTAGAAGGACTTCTCTCCCTAGATTAAAATCCAGAACAGTTCTGACTCTGTAGCAAACATCACCTTTTAAATTTCATGAAGAGCTGAAGTCACACCAAAACATGATGAGATTTGCTTGTTGGTTTGGCTTTTTTACTAGAAAGAACCTGGGAGTAATGAAGCTTGTCAAGCCAATGATGAACAGTCAGAATATACTCTAGTTATTACGTAGCATAATTGCAGCAATTATTAATTACCTGCCATTCTGCCATGCCAGAGAATTTCCTTTTCCTGACAGTCTCTTCCCCTTGGAGCTTATTAATGATTTCTGACAATGAACCTCTCCTGCTTTATCCTAGCTATATTCCCTTCATGTCAAAAATTTTTAATAAATCACATAATTGCTTTGGACAAAGGCTTCAGAAAATACAAAACTTAAAAAAAACATGCTTCGATTTATAAATTCACAGAGACCAAAATTACAGTTATAAAACCCCTGCTGATCCTAACACACAGGCATCCTCTTTCTCTCCTCAGCACAGTTGGGAAAACTCTGTCTTACTTTGTGTGCCTGCATCTCTGCATTACCTGAGCACCAAGTTCTACACCCGCAGGAAAACAAGGCAAGCAGAGCAAGAGGGTCTCTCAAGTCCCTCTGTTATGCTCCCCACAGGACTTATGCCCCTCACACAGGCAGGATAAGGGCCCCCACCACTTTGGCACACAGGACTGTAGGATGCTGCCCCTCTGCACCTCCCACTCCACATCCTCTACTCCCAGGAAGATAGATCAAATAGTTGGAGAGATAGAGAAATATCTACAGACATTGGAAAAAGTGTCTTCACCCCAAGAAGCTGTGTCTAGAGTGCACACACACATTGTTTTACTCACACTCACGGAATTGGCTTCTGAGATAAAGCCAATAATGAAGGTAAAACCCCCAACATTTTAAAATATACCAGTGAAGTCAACACAAGGAAACACAAAATTCCCAAGCATGACTTTAAAAAAAAAAAATCTGTCATGTGACGAAGACATGCTAGAATGTGACTTTTTCTTATTTTCACCCATGCATACTCAAATGTTTTGGCTTAACTAACAATAACAATAGCAATAATGAGCATTACTTCCCTACCACCAAGTTTGCTATGCTTACCTAAACAAAACCAGACATGTTTTAAAGTAAAACTCTGCCACGGTTTTAAACAAATGAGTGCTTAAAATGAAATTTTTGGCAAGTGCCAGTGATTTTTCCCTTCCTAGTGGATGTATCACCCTCCAATACAAAAACTGAGCACTTGCTTGAAAATGTCCTGAAAGCAAACAAAAATAAAATCCAACCAACCAGAAAAAAACAGGGCATATACATAGAAATGGAGTCATGAAAGAAGAACACGTATATTTTGTAGCCCATTAGCAGTTCTATTCGGCATATTGTCTGACATAAATGCAAGGGTCAGCTTTACTGCCAGTGGCCGTTTCAGAAGGAAGTATCCTCCATCCAGTCACTGCTTCTGTCAAGCCTCACTGTCTGTCGTAGGCACATTTTCAACATCTCTAATTTACCTGATAGGAGAAAATTATGCACTCAGCCCTTTCCACGCACAAATTCTCACTTATGAATTAAAATGCTTGTTTTAGAAAGAGTGGACTTTTCACTTGTAGTATTTTGGTGTAAGAAAGCATTCAAAAATTTCTTACAGAGCCATATGATGGGCCTTTCCACGCCTCCAGCTGGCCCCCCTTCCCAGGGTATCAGGCCCTGGACCATACAGAGAAGTGATTCTCTGTCTGAATTCCAGACAGGAAAATATTTCTTCTGTTGTTAAAATACACTGAAGTGGACAGACATAGCCTATATCACCATAGCAATTACCACTCTAAAAACACCAAGACACTTTACACAATGGAGTTTGAGGTTTTTTCCATGGGACATTTTTACTGATTTTTAAGATTTGATTGGCACCGTACTCTCCAAAAGTTGCCAACTTAGAGTCAGATATTCTTTATGCAAGTTTATTTTTCCTGCCGTAGTGTAAGCAAGAGTTGCATTTGTCACCATGGGCATATTTACAGCCTCCTTGAAGAAAGGAAGGGTTCTTCAGTGCTGCCCAGCCACGGCAGATAAATTAGTGCCTGCCAAGTCAGGTTCAAGGAGTCCAGAGGCAGCACATTATTCTCAGCCACGTGGCAGAAAGAAGCTTTTATCTAGTTTTTGTTTAAAGTGTAAGAGACAGCTTGGCTTTAACCAGCCTACTTAGCTGGGCCTTGTAGTTTCTTTATATAAAGTTGAAAGACTTTAAACTGTATTAGACACTTTGGCAGACACTTCAGCTCCTTTGCTCCATAACAACCATCTTTTCTTCTGTACACAATAGTAGATCTCCCTCAAACTTGACTTATTTAACAGATACATAAAGGACACCTCTCTCCCTCCAACCACCCTCTTTCTTTAGGCTCATGAAACCTTGGAAGAGTGTCACTACTTGTCACAAGGAACCAGCCCTAGCTGAAGTTTTATTTGCCATCACAGGGACAGACTGTTCCCATGTCTTCCATGAGGGGACCAACCTCACCACAGCAAAGCAGAGCTGTTGCTGGTGAGCCCATGCAGGCACCACAGTACCTCCAGTTCCTCCTTGTAAATCCTGCAGGAGCCATGATGCATGTTCCCATGGCCTTCCTGGGTTCTCATACCAGCACTGTGTTTTGCAGAAAAAGTCCAAGTAACTAAAGAGCAAACCCACCTAATGAATTTATTTATCATGTTTCAAACTCCATTTTTAATTCCTGTAATGAAGCAGCAGCCAACTCTGCCATGGGTGGAATCAGGGCATTTGGACATCTTTTCCCCAGCTGCCTAGCAAAGTGCTCTGCGGCACCAAGAAACAGCAGTACCTAAGGCGAGAAAATAAAATTGACTAATTCCCTCTCTGGTGAGAAGTCATCATTCATGAGGAATACTAATTTCAGCCTGTTCCTAAACACCGCAGTTTGTTTCAGTTCAGTTTTCCCTGAATACTAATGGTAGGACAGGGAGGAAGAAGGGGAAGTTGGAGACTGCTCTTGATTTTCTTTTTGGGGTCTTGCTCTACATGTGAGAAAAGTGGATCAAAAAAAATGCCAGGGTTCTTGGAGAGAGTTGAAGGGTAGGATGATGTGCTCGGCAGCTTCCTGCATGGAGGATGTATCCCCCAGGGTACCCCACATGCTGGCAATCTCTGCAATAGCAGATCTGCCTTAGCCAGGGAGGCAGGAACATGGCATCTGTTTTCAGTTAGGTCCCTGAAATGCATAAACTGCAATTTGGCATCTCACTGCAAGCTTTAAGAGCATCCTGGTGTAACAAGAGGAGAGGGAAGGGATGTGATGAAAAGCAACATTGGGTTTATTAAAATAAATCACTAGTCATCTGGGTTGTTGCTTTTCTTCATCTCCATGTTGGATTTTCATGTCAGTGCACAAGCTGAAGGAACAGGTTCGGTCCTTGGAATTAAGAAGCTTACTCCTAAAAAATCACACAGGGATCTGGGAAGCTCCTAACTGCCCAACCCTACTGCTGACTGATGGAGGTAGATTGCATCCACCAGGGACCAAGCTCACTGACTTTACCAGACTATGCCTCATATTTGAGGCAAAGACCATCCTCCGCAACCTACTAAGGAAAAGCATAATAAGAAAAACTTAAGGGTGAATATTATCTTGGTAAAGTGGCACCTCATGTTACCACTCTGACAGGGCACTCAGATGTGCCTGGAAAGGCTGGTCCCTTAGCCGAGCAGGTAAGCACTGTGCTGGCACCACACCTCGGCACAGCCCCAGAAGCAGCATGGCTAGGTATGACCAGCCACAGATAATTCACAAGGGGATGAGAAATGGGAGAGCTCCAACTACTGTCAACCCCCTTTTCAGTGCTAGTTACAGCCAGGATGATCTTTTTGTAAGAGTTATTGACTTGCAAGGTGGAGTCCACATGTGGCTCTGGGCAGCAGCTATAGGAGCTGAGCCCCACATGGGGCTCAGCCCAGTCTCAGGGGGCTCCACCACACAACAGGGTGCCTAGCCCCATTAGAGATGTGCCACATGGATACAGTAGAGGCATTTGGGGTACAGGAGGCTCAGATCCCAAAAGCTGGCCTAGGGAATATGTCTGAACCTGAAGCCTTTCAAAAAAGCCTATGCCTATTGCAAGGCAAAAAAACATTATTGTGAAACCTCTCCAGCAGCCAAAACTTTCTTCCTCAAAAGAGAACAAAGCAGGCCCCCATGCCTATTAATCTTTGGCAGATTAAAATATTCAGTTGGTACTGGGAAGATCACTTCTGTTGCAGTGGAGGCAAAACTGTGCTGCAGCCCCTGCAGCAGTCACCAGGTTTGCAGTGCTAAAAGGCCCTAGGTCCTGCAGATGCTGACAGTGTTTCTGGGGACATGTTCAGCTGCCCATAATGAGCTGCCAGTCAAGGCACTGCCTTGATTGCCAGGGGATGTGCCAACCACTCCTGTGCCTGCATCCAAAATTCAATTTTGCATATTCATCCCTGCCTGCCCCAGCTCTCAGAGGCTCACTGTGCTGTGCTCTGTTATGCTGTGTTCACCACAGTTGTTCTCTCCCAGGTGTTCCTTCTGGCACATGAAAAAACCACAGAGCCTGGGTTTTACTCAGATACTCAGGCACTTGTCTCTCAATTAAAACACAGGTGGACAACCAAGCTATGCTCCAGCCTCTCAAAAAATAACCCAATACAGCTCTGCTCTCCTCAAATGGTGGGAAGCTTCTGCCTGAGGCCACACGTTTCAGCTATAAGCCTTTTTTTGAGAGATATGTACTGGCAGAGGAGAAGAACACCACTCCTCCCATTGCTGCTCTTCAGTTTTGCACATGTTCTGTAAAGGCAGTAGCCTTCTCATCCACCAAGATTCTTGGGCACAAGGAAAGATGATGCTTCTCCCCATCAAACCTGCCCACGCAGAATGGTTTATAGCCCAGTGATTTGGGATGAACAGAAAGGAGCTGGCTTGCCTGAGAATCCTCTTGGGCAGAGAAGAGAAACAAATCCCTGCCTTATCACCCACATGAAGGCGTCTAGGCCTGGAGCTTCTGTATATTGATGTCAATCAGCCATTTTATTTTAAGACAAACCTCTTTCCACAAGCACTCAGTTCTCTTTCAGGAATAGGAAGACAGCCCTGGATGACTAGCCAACAAGTTGGCCCCACAACTGGGGAGTTAAATCTGCAGATTTGACACTGAGACACATGTACATGGTCCTGGCTGGGAGAAGCACCTTGCAGCCCATCACTGAGCCAGTATGACATTGCTGGCATGTGCTGTGCTACCACCAAACTGCGAGCACCTCTAGGAAATTGCTAGTGAAAACTGAAGCACATCTAGGCCAATGGATATTGTGGCAGTTTTCAATTAAATATGCTTTCAGGTAGGATTTAGTTCTCTTTGTGGATGTGGTCATTGTCTAGGATTATAGACTCCGAGTGCAGAAAGGTGAAAGCTGCATTGCCATGATGCTCTGCTTTGGCTTATAAAACTTTCTCTGCAATAGAATACACTTGCCCCAGCATGGTACTACACTAAAGCAGTCCCAGGATGAAGCTGGTTCACAGCCAGCTATTCCTGGGAGCAGCACCTGTCCCAGCTCCCTGGATGCTTGCCCCTCCACCAGCGGTACAGCAGCAACCCCTTACATTCTCTCTAGCAGCTCAGCAGCTCTATGCAATGCTCAGGAGATTTACCAGTCTCCAGTAATTTTGACGCCCCACAGTGTTACAGTTCTGGAAGGGGAACAGACCAAAGCATATGGGCAGACACAGTAATTGATGTTTTCTCCTCTTTATTTCAGATAATTTCCAAAGATATGTCTAAGTCCACTGTTTGTAAAAGGGTTGTGCCACGATCAACACCAACTGGGCATATATGAGGTGAAACAGTGTTTCAATTTAGGGAGGCTGAGACTCACTGCAACCCCAGTTACTCCAAGTAGGCACAGCTCACCACAGTTCCTCCCTTCCCTGTCCGAGCATGGGCAATTTCATTGCATGACAGCACAAGCTCCAAACACAAAACTGTCACTATAATGGGTCTTACTTTCTCCCATAACTGTGTTGGCATGGCCCTTTCTATTCTGCCATTGACAGAGGCAGCCAGACTAGTACAGGAGGAGATCTACAGCAGTGAAAACAAGATAAAACTTCAAGGAGTAGATGAATGGCTACCAGCCATCACTGGTCATGTTCCCATTTACATTGTCTTGGCATACTCTTTAATGTCATGTAAAGCTGAATTAACTGAGGCATGAGGCTGCCTATATTATTCTGGCTGCTGTTGCAAGGGTACAAGCCAAGAAAGCAACCTTGCTGGAGAAGACCAGCAGGGCTGTCATGCTAGGAAACAGAATTATGCTTCTGAACCACAAAACTGCTTAGTTCTTATTTCATTTCTCCAGAAGGTGAACTAGCTAACAGTGAACCAGCTAACACAGTAGGCAGTGAAATCAACCCCTCAACTGCTGAAACCAGTGTGACCCAGCCACTGGGCAGCAGCAGCACTTGAGCCTGCTAATGTATTAGACACCCTAGGTATCTGTGGTCTGTAAGCATCAAGGTTTTTTGCTTTAACCAGCAATGTTTGCTGAACGGCACACTCAGCAGTTCCATCCCTCCACTGCCAGTTCAAATGCAGGTCTTACCCTCAGCCTCAGTCCTCAGCACCACTCACACTCCTCACCCTGCTACTGAGACACCCTCACAGACTGTAGAGCTGAGGGTGAAGGTGGCAAAGCTTTGGCAGGTGGCTCTGTATAAAAAGGATACATGTCCCTGTGTAGATGCTCTATCATAAACAGAGCTGTAGTGGTATGAGCAAGCCAGACCAGCTGCTGCAGCAACAAAATACACTGGGAGCAGCTACTCTGCTCTCATTATGCTGACATAGTCAGAGCAAGCAACTCCTCCATGAACCAAGGACTTATCTAGAAAATGTGCTTACAGGGATTAGGACTTCATTCCTGTTCCACAATCAGACAAGCTCTGCCCTTGACTTCAGAGGCTTGGGAGGTGGCACTGGGCCAACAAGGATAGGCTGGGAGGGTTTGGACTGTGACCCTCATGACAAAATCAATAGTCCTCACGTGGCCAGTGCCACTGTGTAAATCACTGGCTTGTGAATTGCAGGGACTGCTCTTCTAAAACAAACAAACAAAAAAAGAAAAATCATAATAAGAGATACAGATGCCCTCTTCCAGCATGTCTTAAATAATTCTGAAAAGTTTATGTATTTTAAGAGGTACAGAATTTGTAGATCTTTAAAGACCTGTTAAAAGAGTACTAAGAATCAAATATAAATACATTAAATACATTAAAGGAATACGATTGAGTCAAATGTATCAAGAGGATGCAAAGGAGAATCCTTTTCCTGCTGCTACATTTGCAGTTTGGGACTCATTTGGTTTGAAAAGCAGATAACCTTACAGAGAAACTAATTCAGGAAAGCAGTTTCACTAAACAGTTTTTGGGGAGAATTTGTGCAAAGAGCTGACTAAATGTGCAACCAGACAATATAGTCAGTGACAGACACAGGTGAATTACCTGGCAGTCTTTTTCATTCTGACTTGTGGAGATCAGATCTCTCAGCAGTTATTTTTAGTAGACGTGGGGCCATGAAGGACTCACTACAAAGTTTTTGTATGATTTCACATACCAGTACTTAATAATACCTGTATCAAACTTTGAGGTGATGCAAACTTCTGCAATTTGTGGAAATGAGGATCATAAGTATTCAATTCCTACAAGTAGGAGTTGGTTGTTACAGCAAAGCCAGAGGTCCCAATCAATGTGTTTTGTGTAAAACTAGGAAGCAGCTGGCTTGGGTTTCATAAAAGTTACCACAACAAAGTTGCAATGGAAGGGGCAAGCAGAGACACACATCCAGACTGAGCACCTTTTATCCAAATCACAGCACACACTGTTCCCAGGCCTGTCCAGAAACCAACTTTGCCAGCTGCTGTGTCAGGTGTCAAGAAAGGGATTGTGCACACATTGTAAACTAACTAGAGGCTGAAATAAGCTACATAATATACAAGAAGTCTTATCCATTGCTGTTAATCTACCTGAAGTACAAAAATCAATTTGCAAAATTGCTGCTTAGACTTATATTAGAGTTTTCTGCCCCTCTTGTCTAATAAGGGGCTCACATTCCCTAAGAGTCACACAGGTGTGACGGCAGTGAGGAGATGGCCCTCAATGGGTGGATGTACATCAGCCTTTGTGGTCTTCCTCATTGTGATGGCAGAGAAATTGTGCAGAACTGAGATGCCTGATGGGACCAAATACTGCCTTCCTCCCTTTTCACCTAGTCAGCAGTGCCACTGGAGTGGAGTTTCCTTTCCAGACCAACTGTGGAATTTCATAACAGCAGTACAGGTAACCAGTCCTCAGATATGTCCATTACTGCCTTTTGTACCACCTTTCCCTTTGATCTTAGGGTGCAAGGATCTGGACAGAAGCCAAAATGATGGAAGAAGATATGTTCACATCACAACAGGTTTTAATTGTTGTTCCAATGTCCAAATACTGCAAGGAGGGACACTACACAGAATACTGTGTTATTTGAGTTATAAACAACTCTCCAAACATCTGCCACCCAACAGATCTTGCTTACAGAAAAGAACTTGACCCTCTAGAACGTGACCCACTAGAATGTGCGTAGAGTTGCAGAATATGAGATTAGATTACAACTTTAACTAATATAAATATCAGTCAAGGAGTCCTTAAGAGATAAAAAAAAAATAAAGCCCAGGATGTTGATACATTTAATTATGCTTATTGTCAGAAATGACAGAACAGTACTTGAACAGACTTGGGTACAAGGGCCACTGAAGTACCAGTAGTGCGAACACTACTGCTTTCTCATCTATGCAACCTGAGTAATTGTTATTTTTTCCTACTTACTTTTAAAAAGTCTCACTCTCATTGCATAGAATTTCAGGTGGTTTTCTGGAAATACAGACAGAAGAACTGACCTTATGGTCAGTTAGCTCATAGGCAATCTTTTTGTCTAGAAAACTCATCAGAAGGGACAATTTACACTAATCCTACAGGGGAACCTATGAATTGCTCAATGTAGAGAAGAAACTGTGTATCTGCACTCTGTGGAGTAGACAACAGACAACTTTTGAAAAGCAGAAGCCTTGATACCTTAGCAAACTGTAAGGTAAGATTGAACCCCCAATTATCTGTCGAGGTGTCTGGGCCTCCCTGGTTTGTTTTAGGGGAGAGTCAAGGAGCACGTCATTGGCTCTCCCATCCACTTGGCTTACAATACATAAAAAAGTATTTCACTGGGCTGGAGCACAGCTCTCTGGTCCCTGGAGGGTTTCACACTCATTCTCAGCCATGCACAAAAACACAGCTGTGGAAAGGCCCTTCCTGGAAGAGCGCAGCTGAGGTTTAAAGTGTCACACAAAAAAATCCTAAATGCACTGACTGTTAGCAGTGAGAACCTGATTCAAATCAACTCCATTCAAAAAAAAATTTCAGTTCAACCTAAACAGAGAGGCAGTGTCTGAGGAGCTGGCCAGGAAGACGTCTGCAGGCAAAGAGACAGCAGGAAGTGGTACCTTAGAGAGCTGTGAGCAAGATTCAAGTTCCATGTGTCCTTGAGCCTGGGCTTCCCTAGACTCTCCCCCTGGGGTGGCAGTGGGAAGATACAGAAAGTTCATACGGCTTCATACTGAATCATTAGTCTGCTAATGGCTTTTGAAAACATCAATTTGGCAAAATAATGAGGGGGCGGGGCGGCGGGGTAGTGTCCCTTTTTCACAGAAACTGGGATACTGGTCTTGCAGCTTTCATGGCTTGGGTTTTTTTTCCTTCAACAACAATTTGTCCTTCAAAAACTCAAAGAAAAAGATATTGCATAGTTTTCACAACAGGAAAAAATTTCCAGCTGACAGAAAAAAGACATCAATTTCCAAGCTTTTCTTTAACACACCCTTTCTCCCCCTTTTCCCATCACCTCTCCCACCAACAATGGAGACTACTATCTGTGATTTGAGCAGCTTGTGAAAATCACACGGGCTGTGGCAACAAACACATCCTGAGGCTCGAAACACTTCTTACATGAGGCCAATGTGACTAAATCAGGTTTTCAGGAGACAGGGCTTCCAGCCAGGCATGCAGCCTTGGAGGAAGCATAGTCCCAAGCCTGCTCTTGCCACTTCCCCAGGCAGATTTGGTGGCAGTTTTCATGATGTCTCCCAGCTTCCACCAAGGCATCCAGAAGCTCCTGGAAGGGTCCCATTAAGCACAGGGGCCAGTGCATGACTTAATTCTTATATGTTGGGTGAATTAATTCCAGACCTTGTCCCTGCACTGCAGTGATGCTCCAGGTGTTTTTTTCTGACAAAGGGGCAGATTGTCCATGAAGGTCTACCTAGTTCACTTTCAGTATAGGAAGAAAACAGAAGTTTTTCAGAGCAGAGGAATGTGACTTGCCAAAAAGAAAGAAAATTAAGGCCTATCAAACTCCAGAGTGAAATAACATTAACTATTTGCTGAAGTATTTTTCACGTTGTAGTTTTTTTTCCTCTGACTTACAGTTAGCAAAATGAGACAGCTCATGATTAGTATAAGGCTTTGGCTTGCAAACCTTTCATTTACCCATGTGATGGTTTTCTCCAGACTTTAGGACATGGGAAATAATCTAACTTTTAAATAAATATTGATATTATGCTTCAATGACACACATTAACATGCCTTTCCCTCACTCAACACAAATCAGTCAGTGAAATAATATCTGATACACTGATTCTATTTGAAAACTGTAATCATGTACCTCTACATTCATCCTTGTTTGTGAACATCCCTGTGCCATCAGTTCCTCTCTGAGAAGCCCTGGGACGTCTCCACCTGCATTAATTATCGACCCAGAATTTCCAAGGATTCCTCAAAATGCACGTAGTTGGCAGAGCACCTAATTGTTGGAAGTATTGAGGAAGAGCAAAGGACAAAGTGAAAGGACAAAACAGGTATTATTCCTTCCTGCTGCAGTGGGTCTTTCACCATGGCCACTTCACAGTTGAGCTTTCTAATCTGTGGTTTCAACAAACGGAGGCTGAGCAAATTATCTTTTGTTCTAAGAGCTAGGCACTAAGGTTTGAATGAGTTGCTACAGGAATTAAGACCAGGGAGACCCAGCCTTGTGCAAGCTGGAGAAGATGGAGGATTGTGAAGGACTGAAACCACATCACCTGGCACAACAGGATATATTGTACCAGCCAGACCTAGAGGGAGAGCAAATTCCCCACTGAATCTACAACTGTTCATAATACCCTTCCACAAAGGCCCTAAAACAGCAGGAACCCCAGCCTCCAAAAACCCTTGCCCCAGGCTAGAACACAAACTGAGTAGTAAGAGGCAGCACTTGATTTCTCATAGACACCCTCTACAAAGCAAGTTGGTGGTAATTGTGTCTGACTTCCCTGACTCTGCACAGTCAGCTGGCCCTGCTCCTCCTTGCACCACACACTGGAGGTCAGAGGAAGCCATGACCACACACTTCTTGGGACTGTGAATGATTTTTGCAGGACAACTGCAAGAGTGGAGTAAAATGTTCTAGTGTAGCAAGTTTTGACAAGCGCTCTAGGGTTTGGCTGAGAACCACTCTACACTGTTAGTGCCGTGGTGTGGCTGCTTGCAGTAACTACATTTCCTATATATATTGCACTGAAAAAGGAATTCAAACCTTTTGTTTCAAAACAAAAACTTCCGAAATGCAAGCCACAGCTTGGGAGCTGGGAAATCCATGTTCCTGGTGGTATAAGGGAGCTCAGCCTTTTTCCCTGCCTACCACTACTCTGCATGAAGTTAAAGTGTTAACACCAAAGCTAGCAGAGATGGCAGTGGCAAGAGAAAGGAAGGGGCAGAGGGAGGTGCCAATCCTGGGAAATCTTTCTGATGAACTACACAGCTGTTGTGTCTATGCTGAATTTTCTTTTATTGTTTTTCCTGCTAGGTAAATATTTCTGAAGAAAATAATTTGTAGAAAAACCAAGAGTGCTAAGTGAAAACACCAAGGCAGTGCTGCAAATGACTCTGCTCCACAGGGCAGATCTGAAGTTCTTGGGAAATTATGGTTGCTCTTGAAGAGTAGTATCAGCATCAGCAAGAGTAACTCATCTCTTCAACATATAATTGAGGGATCCACTGGTGCAGGGAATATACCTCTACTTTTTTCTCCTTGGCTTTAGGGACATCTCACTTTTCCTTGTTGGTGATTGTTATACCCTTATTTCTCTAGCTCAAACTGTGCAATGCAGCAACCTGCCAGCCCTATCTTGGCCAACCATTCTAGAAGAGGCCACATCTGGAGGTGCTTTCCTTCAGCTTTGCAAGACTTTGCTCTCCTTCAAGTACTCCTCACAAGGCACCACTCTGAAACACGGTAGGAACAGTGAAAGCACAATTGGACTCTGCTCTACCAGCACTGCAGCAGCAGTTTCTGCTGCACTCCCATTAGCACTTAGTCCCTGAAGCCTGGCAAACCCTGGGGAGCTCAGCCCACAGCAGCTGACGGAGGAAGGAAACCTTGGCCCACCACAATGAAGCAAGGATCTAGACACAAGAGTGAGGTCCCCTCTGCACAGAGGTCATCCATGGTCAGACATTTGCTGGCACGCCTTTCACCAGAACATGGGGTGGAAGTAGAAGAGCTCCCTCCCAAAATCTGGGCAGCATCCAATTTGAGGCAAAGACAAATGTCACTGACCTTTACAGCATTCCCAGAACTAAAGTCCCTCAGCTCCCTTGCGCTCATAAGAGAAATTGCTCATGACCTGTTCTCTTTCCAGCCTCTCCCAAGGGAAAAAAAAATTAGTCTGTGCAAGTGTATTTGTTCTGTGTTCCTTATTTTATATTTCAAAAAACAATGCCAACTTTCAGTCATTGAATGCAGACACTCATGTTAACAATGGATGATTATATTTTCAATCTGAATGTTTTCCCACAAGCACAGCATTAATTCAAAGTATTCTTTTTGCAAGTAGTAGTGTTGCTATGTATAGTAAGATGAAATATTTAACTTGTGTAGATGAAACTGCTTTGCTGGAACCAGCAGAGGCACACCAGCTTACACCACCAGAGACCAAGAGACCTTGGTCCACAGCTGTTTCCCCACCCCTGGGCAGCAGGATGCTGTGTTTGAGCCAATAGGATTTATGACCATTTAAAATAGAAGCAACTTTCTCATGCGCATCGGTAAACTACTGTGCTATTGGACTGCAAGGAGCTGAGTACTTTTCCACTCTTTTTAGCTATTGCTATCAGAAATCATGGGTTAGTCGATAACCACATTCCTCTGAGATGAGTTTGCCAGTGCACTGAAGGAGATCTGTTCACACTGGGAGGCATTGTTTCCCAGGCTATTCCAAACAATACAGAAAACACTGTGTTCTCATTTGAGTACTATGAAGAAAGAGCTCAGTGGAAGGGCTTTTAAAGCACTAGCATATGCAGCTCTATAAACTATATTCTTTAAATAAAGAAAACCCTCTATGTCATGCAGAACTGAATCATGATTTGTTCATGGAGTGCATCCAGCATCAGAAATATGGATGAGCTTTGGCTGGGCTTTCTAAGCAACAGAAATAAATACTTCACTCCCAGCAGAAGAGGTAAAGAAAATAATAATTTAAAAATCAAACAGAGATTACACAAACACTTGAGTCCCCTTCATTCTCAATAGCAAAGCATAATGACAAATTCATTTAAAATGAGTAGGATCAAAATATTTGGGGTAAGACCTTGCCCTGACTTAACTCTTGCCTCAGAGACCTTAATACTAAGTCGGTCCAGAGCAAGGAGATGATAATCTGTCTATAGTGAACTGAATCAGTTTTGCCAACCAGGTCAGAAGGTAGTATTTCAGGCACTAACTTGGTATTGATACTTTAAATAGCAGCAAGAGTGTATATGCCCCTACATAGCACTAGCTGTGAGGAGCTACTCAAATACACTTTGGTCTTCAGGTGGCCCTGCAAACCAGCAATGTTCTGGTGGAAAATAAAGCAGGGCAGGCTCACCTGTTTGTTATTCCAAGCCAGAGAGTAAGGAGTGGGTACACTCTTCATTGTCCAAATTAGAAATGAATGGGCTACATTTACATGCTCAGTTATACCATTGCTTGAACAAGGGATCTCAGTCTTCAGATCTCTTTCCTATCATTCAGAATCACTCAGAACATGTACTTGGTTTTGTATTGCTTATTCTAACCTCACGACTTACCTTCTAAATCTAACAAATCTCTTTTAGCTTAAAGGTCAGCAGGATGAGGCCAGAAAATGAAGAGCAGGAAATTTTCCAGTAAGTGTTCAACACATAGTCCAGCTATGAAACAAGTTTTTAATGAAGCACAGCACAAAGAACATGTGAAAGATAGTCATTTTCCATAGGGGAGGCTTGAACTATATTACATACATGACTTGAATCCTTCAGAAACAGAGCAATCTAAAACCCCAGCTAGATTTCTGTCCACTTGTCCCCTTGTTTTCCCCTCCCCCTTACATGCAGGCAGCCCCGGAAAAGTCCATAAGAGGTGAATGGACAGACTGTCTTCACTGGACTGCAGTGGGCTTTGCTGCCTAGCATAACTTGGCCTATCATGTTTCTGTAATTCTTGCAGGAATCTGTGTCTGAAAGAGCAATTCCAAACTGAGATGTCTGCATTACAGTCTCTGCCAAGGAAAGTCTCCAGGATGGATCATGGCCAAACTTAATGCTGCAGCTTTAAAGAAGCAATTTTGGTTCAGGGAGTTGTGTTCTGTTTTGCTTTTAAATCTAGTATTTTTGCAATGAACTACTATATGCACCCACATACATGACACACTAAGAGGGTGAAGGAGAGGGAAACAGTAGAGAAGGAAAAGAAATCTAGCAGTAAAACAGCAGGTCTATTTTAACAGAGCTAAATGTCCCTTGCATATTTCTCCTTGTATGTGTTTTGCAACAGAAGCAGGTCTGAGAACAGACAGGAGCATTAATAATAACCAGCATGATGGCTGCTGGAGTCCAAATCACATGTGAACACGGGCAGTAGCAGATACTGATCAGCAGTCACTACATTATCAATTTTCTTTCCGGACTCACAGTGCTGCTCTAGAGCTCAGGTAGGAAAAATAGTCTCACACTGAGTCATTTTCAAGTGACCAGAGAAGCAGTGAGGGAGAGTGTGTCAGCAGTTATCCAGAGTAAGGAGCATTATAAGTTTTCAAACTGAGATTGTTGCTCTAAACTTAACAGAAACTTCAGTAGGGATTTGGTTGTGTTTTGTGTCAGAAATAAACAGAAATTCTCAATAAATTCCTACAACATGTTGGTCTAGATTTTATGTAAAATGCTGTAAGTATTCTTAAAAGGAAAAAAAAGTAAAGAAAAGAAAACCACAGAAGAGCTGAAGAACAAGAAATAATCTGCTGAAAGCAAAAATTTATTTACATTTTTCTGTGAGGCTCATTCAAGGTGGAAAAACTAGAAACATGTTGGAAAATCTTTAGAGAGGTACTAGATTTATCAAAGCACTTGGCTAGGATAAGGAACTAAAGGATCTGAGTTATTACTTCTTGGAGAAGTGACTGCTGGGGAGGAGATAGGAAGACAGAGGAGAAAACAAAAGAAAAAAGACCACTCTTGAATTGTGAGCCTGAAAGGGACTCAGTGCACTGCTTACAATCCATTCACATTACATTGCTGGACAAAATGAAATGCAAAAGTTAACGAGTTCTCATCAAAGCCAGTGTAGGGTCTTTGCAATGCTGTTGGAGCTGTCATGAGGCAGCTGCTGACAGCAAACCTGGTGTTTACAGTCTGGGCCCCTTGCCCCACATCGGCGTCCCACTTGGTGAGATGCCAAGTCCCTGACCCCACAATGTGGGGTTTCAGAGATAAGCTTTTTCAAATCTGTCTGTGACACCTGGAGGTGTTTCCCCTCTAGGCCTTCACTCCTCCCCAGTGCCACAGATTGTTGTCCAGGAGCAGAGCATACTGTATGTTGCAGCATGCCAGCCAAAAACGTGGCATCCTGACCCCAGCTGCAAAAGAGCTGATGTGTGCCTGAGGGAGAAACATACTTTAACCCATTTTAGCTGCTTGTCAAGCAAACATGAGTCAGATCCCTTACATACCAACAGATATTAAATGGCAGCCAGAGCCTACTAGCAAATGGGACTTCTGCTTCTCATCAGGGTTAAGCCAAATAGAGTTGAGTGGTTGCCAAAAGTGCAAGTCCCTGCCCTGCCTCTTATACTTACTATACTCAATTATTCATGCAGATTGCAAATATGGGAAAGCTAGACCCCACGAAAATTGAAACCACTTAGGTTTTGTTGTTGTGGATCTGATAGTTTTCTGAGCATACAGTTCCTTGAAGATGTCCCATGGGAGTACATAGCCATGAGAAAGACCACCCTCCCAGTGCAGTCTCATGATCAGTTTTCTGTTGGTTACCCAATTCAGCAAAAAGAAGGGTTACAAATGCACCTGGCCACACAAACACATGCCAGCATAGAGAGACTGAGAAAATTGGAGGTGGGAGTAGGGAACGCAACCACAGCCTTTGGGGAAAAAATAGTCACTACACCAGACCATGAGACATAGCAGCATCTCCAAGATGACCTTAGTAGCTCAGAAGATGAGGATATCCAGGCATCTCCAGAAGGGGACATAACAAAACAAAAAACATGTTTACTCCTGCTTACACTGGAGAACTATTCTCTACAATGTTTCCCTTAGGAACGCAAGGGCAGCCAGTACTGCCAACAGTGCAGTACTTCACGTGTCAGTGGCCACTGAAATGGCAGGGGTGAACCAAGGCAAGAAAGCACAAGCTGAGCTGGAACTCAAGCTGCTGAATTCAAGGCAGGGCCAAGGGAGCATAAACCCTTGCAAGGCACAAGAGCAGTGTTAAAATCACTGCAAATCATTTTCACACAATCTTGTGATAGCCTTGGTAGAGCAATATTGCAGTAAATAAAAAGCTAAGAAATTTTTCATATTGAAAGTCAAAGCAAATATTAATCTGAATCAACATCTTTAGGTAATAAGGGATACTATTCAGAGGATCAAAGTCTCTTCATTTCCTCTTTGCAACACTGACAGATTCAGCTGGCACTTTGCAGTCACACAGGTGGCTTGACAATGATGAAGTGTTCATCCCAAGCTGACATAGATATGGAATAAGAAAAATATACTGGCAGTCAATGGACAATCTAGACTTATTTATAATGCAAACCAAGATCCTGTTTTCCTTCTTAATCTATATTAAAACTGTTTCTCAGACTGAGGAAGTCTAGCGACTAATGAATCTAAACCACAGGGGAGGGAAAAAGACTTTAAACAGAATTTGTATTTTGAAGTCTGAATGATACGGTATCTAAAACACAAACAGCTTTTTATGCTTTTTTTAATTATTATTTTTAACTCTGCTTTGATTTATGTCCAGAAAAACATATTAGGCCCAAGTTTTGGGCCTGAAGAACTTACAGGAGTCTGAACCAAGAAGCTGGAGCACCTCACCAATAAAGGAGCAGTTGAATAGCCCAGACAGGTCTTGACAGCACCAGTCAAAGAGAAGGAGGGAAGGACATCCTTTATTAGCAATCTTGGAGGAGGCTTACCTTGTTAACCATCAGCATTGCACTGACTAAACCACAAATGTGCATTCCCTGCACACCCACACGGGCTCTCAGAACTAACCCATGGCTGGGAGCTGGATTGCCATGAAACACAGAGTGGACAGGTATGGCGTCAGGAGAGAAACCTCTCACCAAAGCACTGCCATCCTCCCAGACACATGGCTCCCTCTCTAACTTAAAGCAGGCTTTAGGTTCTCATTCTTTATCAGAAAAAAAGACCCCTTAAAGGCAAAGTAGCTAGAGAGCTTCCCCTCAGTCTTGTCACTGTTGTGACAGGTATCTGAAGGGAATTTCTTCCTGGGAAGAAGGGAAAAGGTTGTTTTCATGGAGTATATCCCAGACCAGTCTGGTCAGTAACTTGTTAAATGGTTCTAGGAAGTCAGCTAGATTTGGAACCAATTTTTTTAAAGTGCAATTGTTTTTCTCTTCTGCAATTGTCTTTCTCTAAAAGAGAAGAGTTAAATATTTTCAACCACCTGTAATGGTTTGGTAAGTCTCCAGGAACTTCCCCCTCATTCCTAGATTGAAAATAAAAAACAGACCCAAAAGTCTACCCAGATTTTGCTGCAGTAGAGTATGTTGAGCATTTACTTTCCTAGCCCCCATTAACCCCATCCCAGGAGGGTGTTTTCTGATACTCCCCTATATAAGGAGTCAAAAAAATCTCATGCATAAGGAAAAGAAAGGGATGCTGTGTTCCCCAAAATGTTGCCTTCGAAGGAAAAAATATATCCTTTATTAAGGTGAAGGTAATACTTTTGAATTAAATTAGAGTCCTCTCACTCATCAACTTTCACACTTTGGTTTTCAGTTTCTCCCTGCATCTTGTGCCATTATACCTCTGATTACCTATACTGAATCCATGCTTGCATGCTAGTAAATTTGGGGTGATTTCCTTTTTTTTACTGCATCATATGGGGATAGAACTGCCAAGCCCTGATACCTCCAGAGAACATGGAGGTAGAAAGGACTCACCAAACCCCTGCTTTTGGTCTTTTCAGCTTTGCAACTAACCACGGCGCAAGAATATAGACCTTGGCAACTGCCCATTCATTATTAACAAATTAACAGCTTTGTAATTCCCTCTTTCCTTTTGTTCTGTGTGCAGACACGCACATATGAGCCTGGGGACTTAGACTTTTTCATCTTGACAAATCCTTCCTCCTGCTTACCCCAGTTTTCAACAGCACAACGGGGGGCCAATCAGCAAAGCTTCCAGGCCTATCAAACAGATGTACTTAACTCATTTCCAGTTCAGTCCAGATCATGAGGAAATACAAAACAGCCGTGGAAAACATCTTTCTTCCGCAAGACCTCTAGGCCACTATTGTCAAGCCAAAATGCTCCCCAAATGTGGGCATTCACAGGCGTCTGTGCATAGCCTGGCTGCTGCAGAGGGCATGGCTGCATTGTGGAAAGGTGTCCGTGCCAAGGGCAGCCTCGGTCCCCAACCTGCCAGAGCTGCAACCACTTTTCTTGTCACAGAAGCAGCACCAAGTGGCCAATACGAGACCAAGAGGCAGCCACGCAGCCCTGCGCCATCGCACGGGTCACTGGCCCGGCTCTTCCTGCTGCATCCCGGCCTGGCGTCACTTCAGAGGCTTTTGTGCAGAGCAGACAGGGCTGCTGAGGCTCCCCCTGCGCGACCATCTGAGGGAAGGGATTGTTTGATTTATGAGATGGGAGGAAAAAATAAAGCTCCCTCGTTGTTTGTCATTTGGGATGAAGAGGAAGAAGAGAGTTCTCTTATTTTGGGTAGCTAAAGAGTATTCACTGCACATTGCTTTCAAAGGGAGGAAAGGAAGTGTGGAGGCTGGGTGCCCAAAGTGTTGTGCTTCAAGCAGAGCCCTCTCCCAGAGCTGGGTGACCCTCAGATAAGCAGCCCAGCAGAACGTGGCAGCGCGTGCAGGGGATCCCCATCCCACTGGAACCCGAGGGCCGTCGGGCAAAGGCCCCACGGCGGCAGGGGAGGCCCTGCCTCCTCCATCTTGTGGATCGGCCCTTCCTTTCTGTGGTGTCCTGTGCAAGTCAATGAGGTGCTTTGTTTGATGGGAAAAGCAAAATGTTTGCTTGACCCAAAATGAACTTCAAGGTTTTAAATTCACCAATAAGCCATGACAAAAAATGGGGTGTGAGTTAATGCTTCCAATTTATTTTCACATTTATGTGTTGACAACCAATCAAAAAAATCATCATACACACAATGAAGTTCTGTCTCCCGTTTGTTTTTCTCATGAATGAGATTGCATATTTCTAGTTACTGGTCCTGGGAACTTTTTCAAGATTTTATTTTTAAATTAAATGGAAATGCTTGGGTGAAGAGTTAAGATTATACTAAGCATGTATAAGTTGTACTTAGAAACTCTGTCCCTTTGAGAAGGCTCAACACTTTTTAATTTATTTATTTATCTGCTACATTTATCTGGACAGACTCCATATTCCATTAGATTACAGAAGTGATATATTTCATCCTCTAATAATACTTCCCAATTGTTTATTCCAATCCAATGAGTTTGTTTAAAGCCAAACATGGAATCATAGAAACATTATTTAGTGCTCATTTGCTCAAGAATCAATGTAATTTTATTCCGAGTTTCCATAAGAGAAAATACTATTTTAAAATGCAAACTTGTAGATATAATGGAAAATGAATTCCATTCAGATGATGCAATTAACCCCCAGTATAAATAATCTGTGGTGTATATTGTAATAAGATAATGTGAAAGTCCAAAAGAACTCATTCCCAGACCACATCAGAAAATCTCCTGAGTCAACAACTTCAGCAGACAATAACAGGACGAGTTAAAGGAGCAGAGCATTAAAGCAGGTTAGTTCAAACTGTACAGCATTTAAAATGTCACTACAAGATTTAATATGACGATTCACACTCAGGCACTACATGAATTCACTCAGAAAAGATTTGGTAAATAAGATCCAAGTTTCAAGAGACAACTAGTTCAACTTGCTACGTCAAATTACTGCATGTGGAAGACTATTTCTATCTCTGTTTTGCATTATCACCCTCAGTTTCTGAATATTTTAAAAGGAAAATTATTTGCTCAACCTATTTGCTTAAGAATTTGTTTGACTTATTGTGAGCAATCACATCTGAAGCTCACTTTCTTGACTAAAGATCCTCTGCACACATAGGATGTGGCTGAGTAACAGATGTAAGAAGCTGAAATTGTTGTGGTAGTATACATGTTGTTTCAACTGTTCTCTGATTAAAAAAAATTTTAAAAACCCCACAACATTCAGCAGGATATAAGTGACTTCATTATATATGTAGAAAGAGTGCAAGAATCATATGGTAATAATTACTAGAAGCGCATAGTTCCCTTTTTCTTGACAAGACCCACATGGGGCTTTTTTTAAATCTATTGTATCACATATATGATGTAACAATATATCAATGCAAATCAAACAAACACAAAGCAGCTTTCCAGATGAGATTCCAGACACACTGCAGTCAGGCAGCTACAGCTTTGGGGTCCTATTCCTGGCTCAACCCTCAACACTCACATTTTCTAGCTGTGATATTAAAAATGTGTGGCTTAAGTCACTAGTGAAAGTAGAGAAACCACCATGGCATTTATCATAAATTCCAACACAACAGCAAAACCGAACATAGAAAAAAAAAATTGATCTCCCTCCAAAAGCCTCCCAGGGTGATCACCTCAGGAGGGAGTTACTTATTGGTCCTTAGCAAATACAGGGACTCCCCTCTTCCAAAGCAACACCTTCACCATGAAGCTTGGTTTAATATCAACCTGCCAATTGATCCACAGCTTAAGGGTACAGCATGGAAACAAAAGTAAATCCAGCAGAAGACCCAGATATTAAGCAAGGGTATGGCAGTACTACATGAAAAAAGCAGCCCAGATGAAATGGCTACAGTTCAGTTCTGCTAATTTCCCAGGTGCTGTTCAATTAAAATTCAGTGTGGTAGTGTTTTAGAAGCTCATTACTTCAATATTCTTGGTTTCTTTTTGAGACATGCAATACCTAAATGCTGTAAGTATCATGGTCCCATGACATAACACATTCTTCTGGTGCACATTCATGAGGCTGGATCAAAACCACTGCAGAGATGATGCTGGTGGGTTAACTATTTTTCACAAGTCAGGCTGGACATCTGGATGAATCAATGCTTTGTACATCTCAAAGGGGAGTATGGTGTCTGGGATTCCCAGGTGTAGATTACCTTTTGCCCAAGATCAAGTACCCTGCTCCACTCCTACTTGCTTACACAGCAGTCCAGTATCAGTTAATCAAAGAAAATGCTTTGCAGACCATTTGCTACTTCTGGCATAGTCTGGCTTTGGTTTACCTGTTGTGATTTTATTTTCTGGTCATGCAGCTGAGCTCTGGGACGTTGCCCAAATCAACCACTCCCTGCTCTGCTGGCACCCTGCAAACCAAAACACCAGGTTTGCCTTGTCTTGACTACCAGTCTTGTCCCAATTTTGTCTACCAGCAGGCTTCACAGTACTCCTCACAGCAGAACCTGCTGCTTCAGGCACCACCTCTGGCCCTGCCACCTCTGCCCCCATCAGCATCCTCTCTGCATGGCCACACCCTGCTGTGTGTCATCCCTTGCCCAGAGCAAAGCCTTCCCACCATGCCAAGTGCCTTGCTGTGACCACACAGCCACCGACCAGGGTGTGATCAGTGAAGATTCAGGCCCTTGTTGCACTGCTTGGAATGAAAGTGAAAAGGAGCTGGGTGAGATGTCTACTCTGAGGCAGTTCGGAATACCTTCGAGAAGCTTTTGCACTGGGCCACATCTGGCACTATTAGGAAGGGAACTAGAAAAAAACACCTCCTTAGTGCAACACTGCTCATTTCCCACAGCATGCAGGGAATCAAGCATCTGCCATGAGTCTATGTAAGCCAGGACACTTTGTGGGTCATGCCAGCCAGCAATGGTTGTCATATTAGCTTTCTGTCTTGGCAGTGGCCATTCAAAACACAATTGCATGCTGTATCTGTCTGACTCAAGCCTGTACCACCAGTTCTATTGCATTGCACGGAACCAATTTTAATAATCAAAATTAATCCTAATTAATAGGGGAAGCTGTGGCAGCATTATAAAAAGTGAAAGGTATTCTTTACGTTTGAGGTTTGGATTTTGCAGGATACACAGATATTAATTTCACAACTGTACATTAAAATCAAAACAGCAAAGGGATTAAATTAATCTAGCTTCTACTTCAATGAACAGAAAAAAGGTTCCCATCATTGTCCCATCAAATCACTTGATTTCATAAATCACACATAAGTAACATGAACATTTATAAATCTAGTAAAAATAATCAAGTCTTTCTCATTCTGTTAAGTCTACAAAGTTTAGATGTGGCAGGAAAGTGATCTAATTTCAAACTATCGTTTGGGTCAGTGCATCTATTTACAGTGTTCAATTACATGATCATATCATTTTGCACAGCCTTCTTTATATTGGCAAGCTATAAAAGAGCTTCTTCGAATGGAACCATTGTTCTGCTGCATACTCTAAGAATAGCATAGACTATATATGAGGCCTCGGCAGCATGACTGTGGAGAGGACCTGCCTTGATAAATTCAGAAGTTTCCTATTGCATCAAAGTTCCTTCCTCCTTTCTCTTCCCAGTCTCTCTTGCTCAAATATACCAGTCTGTATTTCAGCAAAGTAGCTTCCCCACTCCCTGTTCCCCATTAGAGCTGCTGTGAGGTACTGATCTCCTGCCCTTTCTTTCCTGGGACAAACAACTGCATTTTTTTAATTATAAATTGGAAAGACTGCTCCTTTTTTTTAGCCATTTTTAGCCTAGTCTGTCACACAATAACAATACTAGGTGTTATTTGCAGGTCAGTATTTTCACCTGCTAGGAAAGAGATGCAGACAGAAAGCTTCTTGGGAACTCTATTGACCTCTGGACCTCTTTTCTCTTTGCCAAAGGGTGATGGTTTATCCACAGCAAAGTGGTGGCATCTCAGTCCCAGCTCTATCATCATAAAATCATTGGGAATTCTACTAAAAAACTCAGTTTGAGAACTTTTGTATTTTCTCACAGTAGTAAAAATATTGTGGGCGATAGAATAAAGATCTTTAAAATAGAGACAGTTTTGTTTTGCTTTTAACTAGTGAGAGGATAGAAGAAATTAAACAAACAGCTCTTTATTTTCTGGCTGGTTAAAGAAACTTAAAACATGAGTGTTGGTGATGTTTCATAATGCATATATGGAGAATGGTATAAAAAATTAAAACATGAACTGACAGAAAAAAAATCTTAGGTTTAAACCAAGGAGATAACAGAGGAAAAAATAAGTTATGAAAAGAATAGCAACTCCTTTTTACTCCAGAGATTTTCAATACCTCCCAAATCAGGGTCTCAGTAAAGAAAAAAGCATAGCTTATCCAGCTCAGACAGACTTCAGGGAATCCCAAGGGCATTTTGACCTTCAGACAGGAGATGTTTTAGCAAGACTGCTTTGCTCTCTGCCTGCAAAGGCCTATGCTCAAACTGTCAGCAAAACAACTGCGAGATAAAAAACACCTGTGCAAAATTTTGGTATCTGTAAGGGTTTACTGGTGCTTCTCAAAAGCCTCCTAAAGAAATAAAATGTAAGAGGCAGGGAAGTTCAATTCCCAGATATCACTGGAGGCAACATAAGGTGAGCACTTCTTGCCAAGATACAAATTGCCTGACAGGCACCTGGGAAACCAGCTCAGGGAGTCACCAAGAAATTAGATTTCATCACAGCAATTGACCAGAAGTTATGTAAGAATATTATTCAGATTTGAAGATGTGTTCAAAACTATGCAGGCTGCTTCCATGCAATTTCTTCTAATCTAACTCACTCTGCATCCCAAATATGCAGACCAAGATTACAGCAATCTGGCACAAGCTGCTCATGAGAGGGAAGAGGACCCAGCTGCTCTTCGTCGTATTATACACTACTATCCCACTCCCTCCTGGCATATACTTCAGATTGTTGCAAATGCTGTGGTCAAATGCTTGAGAACTGATGCTCATTTTATGTCAGTTTTAAAAATGTTATCCACATGCTCACTTCTAGAAAAGCTTCATGTAAGCTTACTGAGGTATTTTTTTAAACTATGTTAGTTTTGGCTTGTCTCAGTCCCTCTGGAATTATTTTGGCCAGGATTCTCAGTTTCTGAGAATCTCACAGATAGTATTACAAAAGACAGATTTCTTCAAACACACTCTGATGCAGTGTGGGGAAATTTTATTACATCTTTAATGAACCTGAACTCTCTGGAACATTAAACATAGAAATAGATTCCCCCTTCAAGTACCATCAAGTTTTGTGAAATATGGATCAAAGAGGATCTTCTGAATAAATAAATGCAGCAAACTTGTCTGATAGAGAAAATAATAACTAGAGCACTTATCATTTTTCCTCGGCCTTTCACAAGCTTTAAAATTCTTCATTGATAAATAACATTAGATCATTATTTAAACAAGTGCTGTCTCTGTCCTCAAACAGTGCTGGTCTTCTCTGTAGCAGACAGTGCAAAGAAACTCAGCCCAAGAATATCTAAGAAAATGGAAAGAAAGAGGTAAAAGAAAAGAGTACTGAAGATACTGTTTCAATTGAGGTCCGTAAGGCAAGTGATGAAATGTCCCACAAATGTGAAGATCTAAAAATTGTTCTTCAGAAAGGAGGTCACCCTGGTTTTAGAGTGTACTGAAGGACTCCGGTTACTTTTCTGAGAAGTCTATTTTGGCTTTACTATTAGCAGCACCCTGGATCATTTAGCCTTTCCATTGATTTCTGCAAGGTTTTAATTACAGTTGCTGTAGTAGGCTGTGTGCAAAATGTAACAGACAAACGTTATCTGGAAAAGCTGAAATATAAGTGAGTAACATCTGTTTGTGCAGAAGGAAGAGACAATTTGCTGAGAGCTGCAAGTCAAATCTGTGACAGAGACAAGCTTAGAAGACAGGCATTCATCACTTCTAAGGACAAAGATTTGCGAAGGTGGCTATTTGATGAATTAGGAGAAAGAGGAGATGGACAACAAAATCTTTATATTAAAACTAAGTATAATGTCTGATTTTATCATCCAACTACAAAATCATCAGCAATGCAAAATGCATCAAACATTGGTACACTGAAAGATAATGAGCAATAAACAGCAATGTGAGACATGATTATGCTAAGTCATCTGGATATTATGATAGATATCATAATTCATTATCATCCCACAAACTGCAGAGCTGAATTCATTTATTACACCTGTAATGTCATTAGTGTCTTAAGTAGTCACTGCTGGTAAAAGGAAGTTTCTGCTCACTTTGAGCACATGCCATTCTTGAGATATCTGTACACTGAAATGGCCCCACTCTGCTCTCACAAGCACCCCAAATAAATCCAGGAGAGGTCCATCTGGAATCTTAATATCTCTGGCCAGTTTACTGTAGCTTAAGTAACTCTTTAACATGCATGGATGGACAACATAGCATCTGCATTTTCTTCAAAAAAAGAACCAATTTTATATCCTCAAAAAGCAGAGATAATATTGTTTGATAGAGCACTTCATGAAAATGACTTATTTTAAAAACAAGAAATCAAATGTCATTAAGAAAAAGGAAATCCTAATACTAAGAGCAAGGCTGATTTTTAAACAAAAAATAGGTGACGAGAGAAAAATCAATTTTATTGAAAAAGCCTTTCCTATAAAGGCTTTTTCAATCAAATTGATTTTTCTCTCGTCACCTAAAAAATACCCAGAATTCAATCACAAATAAAAAAAAAAAAAAAAGATTCAGAGGAGGCCTGAGAACTCTTTGTGCTATAAGGACTGATCACACAGCATTTATGACAGATATTTCTCAGACCTTTTTCTAAAAGCTTTACCATCTTCAGGCAACCACTTTCCACATTTCACTAATCTTTTCTGTGAATATATTTCCTGATACATTTTTCCACTGAATTCTCCTGTCTAAACATCTTTTTTAAATGTAACCCCATTACTCCTTGTCCTAGTAACAGTGGATGTCACATTGCCTTTTGTTCTGCAGTAACTTTTTACTTGTTTGAAGACTATAACCACATTTTCCTTCACTCCTCAGAGAAAAGTGAACTGCTTTGTTTTCTCTGTCCTTCTTCATATTTTAAGTATATCTCTGGTCATTTCCATGGCAGAGGAAACTCTGATCTCCATCTGATCTCTGTATTTCTTAAAGTGTTTAAAAATGTACACACTGTTCCAGAAGACTGTTCTAAGGAAGGATCATCTCACCTCTGATGTACACCCTCCTTGGCTCAGCTCCCATCACAATGCTGCTTTTCCCTCAGCAACTGGGAACAGATTCTTACTAGACATCTTACCTTTTAATTCACCCAACAAGAGAGACTTCCCCCTGGAAAATAACATTTTTCCCTGCTGCTGATCACCGCTTCCAAGAAGGGATTAATAGTTGTGGCCATACTGCACTACAACAGTAACAGAGAGATTTGAAGGCATTACTATGATTTGAGTGCAGTAGCTCATTCACAAAACCATTTACTCCTCACATGCTATCAGTGTAGGAGACAGATTTCAGGCTTTGATCAGAAAATTTTTATGTGCTGGAATTAGTGAGCTTGTAAACATGCTTCCTTCTCTAGGTTTTGTCCACATGATTCTTCCTTTTCTGCATTCATTTTGGCTGCCTAATTAAAATGGGAAATTATCATTAATATACATGAAAAGAATAATAAATAGTCACATCACTGAAATTGTGACCATACACACACACACACAAAGACAAAAATAAAAACGTGAAGAAAAAGGAAAAGTCAAAAAAGGCCTTTCATTTGCAAGCCTAATTGAGAAACCCTCCCTATAATTCTGAAGGAATAGCATATCACCTGGGTGCAGAGAGACAATTCTTTTACGCACATTGAAGGTTTCACATTTAAAAAGTAGTTAATGGTGCATTACTACATCTCTCTACAAGTAGTTGAATTGCATTTCTGCTTTTGTTACAAGCAAAGGGAACAGTTCAGAAATATTTTCCACATGAAATCTTTATTGAAACCAGAAGAAATGCTCCTACAATTGTGCCTTTCAGTCTTCAGGCAGGCAAAAGCTCCAAGGAAGCCTTCTCAGAGAGACAGTAAGGTCTGGGACTCTGCTACACCTATTCTCTCGGCTGTAACAAAAAGGAAATGTGACCAAATAACATCTGAGAACAAAAAGCAAATACATGCCACTGGCAGCATTCACCCATTTTTTGGTCTAACAATCATCTGTTAAAATGTTTAACCACAGTTGCAGTTCTTTAGAGCTCATTGCAGGTGTTAACAATGGTGGTTGAGACTGTGGTTAGAAAGAAACAGAAAGCAGATCTGCAGAAATGAGGAGAGCTCCCTCTCAGAAGCCTTTCATTATCATATGGTGCTTTCTGGTGAAGGGATCACCTCTGATTTGTTGAATCGGTGTCTTAATCACATACTTGGCACCAAGGAAAGAAACTACCAGCAATATTAACAGGGTTATCCAGGATTGGAAGTATCTCAATCTTGTTTAAAGCAAGAGTTAGACAGTATTACCACATGACCCCCTCACTCAGACTCTTTGAAGTGCTATGAAAACACTTTTAAAGCAATATTGCCACAGGGAAGTCACTCAAGCTATATCTGTCTTACCCATCCTCTTTCCATCTGTGAGCACCTCATTGCCAGTGGGTAATACTGATGCTGTAAAACCACTTTCCCTTGGGAACAAAATAGTAATCATCTGTGTCTTTTGAGAAGAAACCTGCTTGGGCCTCTATGTGCAGGAATGCACAATTATAAAGCATGCCTGACAAAAGCATTTGATTTTGTCCCCTTCTTCATTCAAGAAATATAGGTACAGTGTGTGATTATTTGTTTCTAGTTAGGGGCTTTGAATACTCTTCTGTTTGCAAAAAAGAGCAAATGCATCTGCCCATTAAGACCAAAAATAAACTAAAAATTTCAGTAAATGCAACAACAATACTGTTGTTACCACTGTATTTCTTTTTGTCCATAGACTACGATAAGTATTATTATAATTAGTTTCATGATTCAGCTCTGTATTTTCTTCTTAGAATGTTACAAGGACTCGTGCTGCAAAAAGTTTTATCAGGAAATGGCTTGTTCAAACAAGCTTAAGAACTCAAGGGTAGGGTGAAAAGAGCACAGAAGGAAAGACTGCAAATGCCAGCAAATGGAATTAAATCTTTGTACTCAATGTACTCGTCTGTATTTTAAGAGAATTTCTTCAAGAATTCTTTCAGTTTTAGTCTACAGACAATACCATTAGTGCAAAGGAGGAGGTAAAATACAGCTGAGATCTGCAGAAGCAAATAATGAGTCCCAATCCTGTTTAGGGAACTTTTGTTCTGTTTCTTATGCCTGGAACACAACCGTACCTCAAACCCTCTAAAAGTAGACCCTTGTGTATAGCACTTTTCAATCATGGAAGATTTAAATTAAATTCTCCCCACTCTAACAAGTTATTATTGAAACCTCCATCAAGACTGTTTAGACAAAAGAGTAATGCCTTTGCAGAAGCCCAGCCGCAGGGCATCTTGCAGTTACACACTCTATAGCCATGCTGAGAGCTACCCATCAGCAAGACAAAACATTACCCAATTCCAGCCACAACAGAGCACCTCCATTACTCCACATCTGCTTTTTTTGGAAGGTATTCTCTGCTCCAAAATCTTACAATTGCTCTTACTGGTTTTGTTATGCTTTGCTTTTGAGATCAATGAAGTTCAGAGAAATGTAAACATTAATATTATATTAATGCAACCTAAGTTTATATTCAAAAGGGTGGTCTTCTTGTGCAAGAAAAGGGGTTGTTTCATGCAGTTCTCTTGCCCAGGTCTATTTCCCAAAACTCAGGCAAAACAGCCTCCAAAAGGCAGTGTCCAGCATGTCCAAACTCTGTCTCCAGACAAGAGAATGAGGGTCACCCCTGAGCCAAGTGATGGAGGATAATGGCGGAGTGGAACAATCTGAACCAAAGCTATTTTTAAACTTTATCATCAGGGGAGTTAAATCCCTGCACTTAATGCTAGATGTTGTCAAGATTAACTATAGTATCGTGGGAAAAAACGGGCTAAAGTCACATAATAATTACATGCACTTTGATGTTTATTAAGACCAGCTACTCTTGTAAAATTATAATGCTGTATTCATAGATTAGAGCTCAAATTCCATCAACACTGTTGTAACATTTACTGAGATTCGTCATTTTGTTAATGAAACATACAATTGGAATATGCTTTTTAAAAACACTTTACATACAGACCTTTCAACTTACAAGTATATGACTGAGCTGATCTCATACATTGGTGTAAAATCTATCCACAACAATGACCCTCACTTTTTGTACTGGGGTACATGTACATACATATTTTAATTTTTGACAGATAAGTGTGCTTCTACATTTATGTAAGACTCTTTTTAACAGAGAAAAACCTACTTTATTTGGAAATGGCAGCAAGTACCAAGAAATAGATTTGTGCACTACATCTGGACTGGGAAAAATTTGCAGAGAATGTGTACACAAGACAGAAATCAAAGAGTGAGATGCATGAAGAAAAAGTATTCTTCCATTTAGATTCTCATCAATACAAAGAAGCATCTGGAGAACGTGGCAAAAATAACTATTTCCTCAGTTTGCTTCTACTAGACCAGAACCTGCAGTGACCAGGTAAATTAGTTGTGCTCATTACATACTAACCCCGGCTGTCATCATAGGTTGGTGTCTTCCAAGCCTTAGAATACTCATTACACAACACCCTGGAGAGGCAGCAACTGCTGTTATTATTCTTTTCTGGATGAAGACAGAAGCAGAGCAAAAGAAAGGGCCTAATCTGAATTAATAAATAAATAGTTACTCAGAGCAATTTAGGAGAAATTTGTGTATGCAAGTTCAAGCAAGTGATCCATAAGATCTCCACCCTGCTGCTCAAACTATGGGGTGTCCAAGTTCTCATCAGTCAAATGAGGCTCAGGCTCTCATGCATTTTTGAGCACTTTCAAACTCTGCCTCTTAACCAGGTTAATCTTACTCCAAAACACAGTGGTTGTGAGCACAGAATGGGAAACCAAGTTCAACCACTTTTCCCATTCTTGTTAAGCACTCTCACCTACCATCTCCTACCTTAAAAATTGTACTACTGGGAAGATAAAGGCAGAGATGAAATCTTACTTTGGAGCTGGGCTGGTGTATAGAAAGAAAGAATAGAATATTCAGAGTAAGTATAAGGCCAAAGAAGTGGACAGCTGTCCAGTACTGAGTCCTGATTTCATGTTTGTGTGCCATGTTCTTGTTAATACAAGATATATAAAGGATAAATTTTAAAAGCTGCATCTAAGATGAACAGTTGGATACACTGTTCTGGACCGTTTTCCAGAAATAGCATTTTTTAAGCTGAATTCAGGTATCTTCACTAACTTCTGCTTGTGTCAGAGTCATAACATTTAGAAAAGAAATTAATAGGAATGCATGGCTAAGGGTGGCTCTGGTGATGTAGAAGTAAGAAAACAGAAGGGTGACTAATATCTATGCAATTCCTAGTCCAAAACCCTCAGCTGCTGAGAAAATCATATTCTGCAAGGTAGCCAGTGATGCAGGGTAGTGCAGGATTACAATATTGTTGCTTTGTAGATAATGCTGACAAGGAAAAGCAAATGTTTTCTAATCATTAGAAGTAAAACTTTTCAATCTTCTAATAAATAATACTAGAAAATTACAAAAAGTGGATTTTATTTTTGGCTTTCATACTTGTTCACTCCTAATTAATGGCATCTTAATTGGTCACTTTAGGAGAGCAGGAAGTCAGGCATCAAATCTGATTACATATCCAGGCTGGGATTAATTCCTTAGCAAGGCACAATAGACAGAGCAATGGGGCAACACAAAGCAAATTGTCTGTCATACCTCACCCATCACAATGGAAATTTTATTGTTTAGAGCTGCCAATTTGTAAGCATTCAGGATACAACTTCATTTTTTTAAAAATCCCAGTCCTAAAGGCCATCCAGCTGCAACAGCTATACTGACAGATGAGCACTGTTTACATTCCTCAACCAGAATGAGATAATACAAGAATGTAAAAAATTCAGCCAAATCTTCTGAATATAATTCCTTCCTTTACAAAACATCTGAATTCTGAGCAATGGGATTTTCCATAACCGGAGAGTGCCGTTTTCCAATTTCCACACTTTCAGTCAATCTATTGGCTGGTCTTGCACTACTGTAAACATAGTGGTACATTTTTTTAAATGACATCGTTTTAGCCAGATACTTTGTTAATCTCCTGTTCAGTTTTCTGGGCAGCAACTCTGAGGAATAATACTTGAATTGAAAAACACCTTTAGTTTTGACTTGAAAGACTTGTGATTTTTTTCCAACTGAACTAAGAGAGTGAGTACAGTAGTTTTCTCACAATACAGTACTTTGTTTAAAAAAAAATACAATTTTTCCCTTTGCCCTCATTTCTTCAGCTTGTACTTCAAAAGAATGTTCATATTATTATATATCGTGTTGATATTCTGGTTGAAATCATAAATGTTTGGGAACAGAGACACAGCAAGAATGATACTCCAAAGGAAAACATGTCATTTCAGTTTGTAATACATATTCAATACAAGGACTTATATATGAGGCATTCCTTTCTCTATCATTGTTTTTCTTTTTTTTTAAAATGTGATTATATTAAAAGTTGGCAAAATAGAACAAGGACGAGCAATTGTTTCTTTAGATTAATACATTCTTACATAAGAGTCAAATTTTTCCCTTGCTGCTTTGACTTCAATGGAAGTTAAATCTGGCATTCAATGTACATCCTATACTCCAGGCAGAAGAGTGCAAGAATTGAAATGCACAATCAAAAAAATTTTAAGCACTGCCTATCCTACATATATTCATGTCAGAGATTAATTTCTACCAGCCTACACAAGAACAATTAAATCTAATTTCCTAAATGAAGATCATATGGAAGAGGAGATTTCAAACATAATATGGGTTATTTCATCTCTAGTTTGCTGTTTCACGTTCAGTCCAAGCAAGTATAGAAGAAAAAGAAATCATTAGCAGAAGACATCTGCTGGTAGACAAATGAGCTGATCTCAATACAGCTTTTTCTGGACACACAGACAAATTGGGACAGAGAAGAGTTGAGTAAGGGAAGTGTTACAGGTGAAGCAGCAGAAAATACATATAACTACAAATCTTCCTGCCTCTCAGAGAAAGGTCTAGAATTGTCCCATCTCTTCATCCCTAGTGGCCTCACCAGAAGCTGACAGACAAAACACCACAGGAACAACTGCAGCACTTCAGTTGGAATTTCAGTTTCTAATGCTTTATGCATTTTCTTAACAAGCGTGTCAATCTTTAAAAAGGGATTTGAAAGTTACATAATTAATAGGTTTTCTATATTAGAAAGGAAGACAGAAATTATTCTGTTTAAGTGCACATGTTTTACAAGAAGCCAGTCTTTCAAACACTTCAAGACTGTCATCACATATCATGGCACTGCTTTACATTTAAAAGAGGAAAGGAAAGTTTTGCTCTTTAAATCTAGACTCTACCACAGATAAGCATGACTTAGGAGAGAGTCAGTTTCAACTCTCATTGCTAGGCCAGCGAGCTACAGCCAAGACCAAAAGATATGCTGGGAAAGACAGAGGCTCCTTGAGCAAGTCAGAATTAATAAGCACTTGTTAATACAGCCTCTTTCCTGGGAATGTGGATGAACGATTTCAGGTTTCATTGACAGCAAAATAATCCATACACATATGTGAGGTTCTGGCAATACACTACTAAAAGCAACAGATCTCAAAGACAGCTAAAATCACAAATCCTTAAAGTGAGAGAAGTCTGCACTAGGATGAGATGCTCTATATTGTAAGCTGCTTTTCCTTTCTTCCACTTAGCTTTTTTTAAATGTTCATTCAGATTTCTAGGTTGCTAGTTTGTCTTTAAATGCCAGAGATCAGGCAAAGAACACAATCTACAGTTCAAGTATTCATTTGGCCTTTTCCCAAATAATTGCATCCAGGCAATCAAAGCCTCACAGTATCATTGTAAAGTCCAGGCAAAACCAAATTTAGGAACAAGAATAGCAAAGAGTTAACATCAGCCAACAGCAAGCCGTTGTTTCCATTTTAGGAATAATTATTTGAACTAAAACTTCAGGCAAATTCTGTGAAAACATCTGTTCAAGAGCCTCAGTATAAATTAAGTCATCTCAGTATGTACAAAGAATGAATAAAATTACTCCATAAATAAGCCAAATACTCTTTATCGGTTACAAATATTTAGTCAGTTCCATTCCAATTCTTAAACAAGGAGAACAGATCCAGAACTTGGAAAAGTCACAAATATGTTCCTTAAAATATTGCTGATAAAGAGAGGATGCAGGAACATTATGACTGAAAAGTTAAAGTTTATTGTTCAGTATTAATTGGAATTTAGACTGATGATATGAATATAAACAAGCCACATGTAAACTAAAGGAGATAATCATAAGTCATGCATAACAGATTTTTATGGCTATATTCTTCTTCCCTCCAGTTTAAAAACTGCTGGTCGTGTTCCACAATGGTGCAGAGGTTCTTCAAGGACACAGCACAGGATGGTGATTTGCTACAAAAATAATATTTTATTAATAACATAAATATTAAAAATCACCATTATTGTTATATCTGAATCAAGTTAGAAGAATATATTATTCCTCCATTTCACCCCAAAAGAAAGTATTAGACATGAGATATGTTGTGGTGGACACTGTTGCAATTTGTTACAAGCTAAATCAAGTTTAAAACCACTGTGTAGACAATAGCTCAGTTGTCTAAATATTAATCAGGCTTCTTGCTTTTAAAACAGTTCTCATTCTATTTTTTGTTTGCTTTTTCCTTGGTGATGATCATAAACACTCCAATCGCAGTTCAGAACACTCCATTTAATAATGTTATGGATTATAAATGAAGTTGTTGTCACAAAAAACCTTGCTGGATAAGAAGACTTGGTTGTCATAAAAGGTATTTCTTACAACACACTTTGATTGTTTACATCAAAAGAAATTGATTCTTTTTCCTGTTTGGTTTGGTTTTAGGTTTTTTTCCTGACTGGCAACACTCAACATTTAGCACTGCATGATTTGTAGGAGTGAAGTAGCACAACACAGCGATTGATGGAAGACTGACTGCCCAATCCAAGTTTCATTTTCATTTATTTCTCTAATTATCCTCTGCTGAAATGACCCAGTCACTATTTTTAGCTGATTTGGACTGTTTGTCAGCAGCTGATCTAGCAGAGGAAGAGCAAAACTGAGGAGCATGAGGAGACCAGACCCGCTGCTGCTCCACAGAAAGTGCTTGCAAAGCCATTTCTATATTTTAAACTTTTTCCTGCCTTCTGGTCAGCACTTTTTCTGCACAAATTGTTTGTATGTTCTCTTTCTTGAAGACATCTGCAAACTATAGCCTCAAGGTGGGTAAGAGAGGCTTGGAAAACCACTACCTCTGGAAGAGCAGCAGGAGAAGGTTTGGGAACATGCTTCCCTAGAAAGGGACAATGCCCTTCTGGCCCTCTACCATCTGCCTGCATGGGTCTGTAAGCTCCCTTTATGCCAAGACCAGTACTTGTGGTGAACCAGACCCAACCCGGCATAAGGAAAAGCCAACACACATAACTCCGATCAGTACAGAAAATCTGAAAACAAGAGTCCAAACATAGTGCAAGGAGGGAGTGCAGGACCATGCCTCCCAGCCGACGCAGCCTTGATTTAGCCTTAAACCTCATCCTCGGGTGAAACAGGCCAAGAATGTGTCTGGGATTTAACCACGAGAAGGAAAGGGTATAGGCTTGGCTGAGATGCAGAAGTCATTTTGCCATATGCCTCCACAAAATGGTCACTGAAACTATGCTGCTGACAGGCTCCATCAGCCTGGCCAAGCCCAGGGTGGGGAAAGTGTCGACCCAACAGCCAGTGGGCCACAGGTGCTGTCCATGTTCCCCAGTGCAAGTGGGCAGCTGATCTGATCAGAGTTTAAGCTTTTATATACCAACAAAGACTTTGTCTTGTCACTGCTCTATTTTATAACCAAGTTTGCCTCTTCTGTTGGCCAGCAATGACTTGTGCAGCACTGGACTGGCACTGCTCCCAAATAACTCAACTCTGGTTTCACATTCCTCACCTCCACATTCACGTTGCCCAGCTGTTTATTTTACAGATTCCCTGGCCTCAAGAGGCTGCTATCATGTTCCTCCACCCTGACCACAGCCCTGCCTCCCCATCCCTTCTCAATAGGGCCTTTGTTGGCTGCCACGCGGGGGTCAGTGGTGGCACTTGGGAGCACCTCTGGCCAAGATTCCTGGTGCCTGCCTCCCCAGGCCCTCTTCTGAGAGCCACACAGTGTGTCACTGGTGAGTCACTACTCCAGCCAAACATTGGACAGGGCTCCACATAGGGCCCTCATCAACAGGAGAAACAAACTGCAAGACACTGCACACAATCAGCAAAACAAAGCACTTACTCCTTTCTTCACCTATGACATGGTTTCACTACGGTCCTGCATATTCCAAGGAGGAATTTATTCCTCCAGAACATTTCATTCCTTCAGGATGATCTGGCTGGAGGAGAATTCCTTTAATCCTAGTCCATCTGCCCACTTCTGCAAAATAAAAAAATACCACTTCCATTAATCTCACAAAGCTGCAAATCCAAGATTACATTGAATTAATCCTGTAAAATGGTTTAGCATGATCAAATTACATGACGCCCAGTGTGACAGTTATTAAAGCCTTTCCCAGTATCTGGATTACAGGACAGGTAAACATGAAAAGCAGCTCTGTCAACAAGTGTTTCCAAAAGATGACACTTTATATCCATCAAGTATTGTAATGGAACCCTAATCCTGCATTAGCGTTACTGCAGGCTCTCAGGATGTGAACCAATAACAGGAGCCCTGGGTTGATCTGGGCCCAAATTCTGAACTGCTCCCATTTTCTGGGGACAATAGAGGGAAATTTGCAGAACTCAACTTGCTCTTGTCCCATTCAAAACGCCCCATGATGGTGAAGAGCCACCCAGTTCTCTAATTAGTACTAGTAAATGCAGGTCACACACCAGGGGACAGATCTACAGAGGGCTGAAAGCAACAACTGAGTACAATAGGGTTGAGTCCATCATGAATAGAGGCCTAATAGGTAAATATTTGTGTACCTGTACCTTTCTTAAGGGTTGTATTCAGTTTGCTCTTCAAAGAGTGTGTTGAAAGAGTGCCGCCTACACTCTATTTATTCCCAGTAGAGGCTACTATTACCCCTTGGGGCCAGAGTCCTTAGACTGTGTTCAGATTGTTTTTCTTGAGGAAACTGAAGATTGAACTGTGTACAAACAGGGTAGCAACCCTGTTTATTTACTGAAAATGGGTATTAAATTGTATTTCTCTTAATACAATCATCAAACAGCAAGAAGGAATTTCTCTGCTCTTTATTTCAAGCTTTTTATTCACCAGCCAGCACTTCACCCAAAAAGCATGACCTTTTTCTTTGTTATTCTTTTCCCCTTCTAGGGCCCCATTACTGAAGCTCATTTGACCATTCTTGGCTTCCTCCAATGGTCTCTGCCTCCTTTTGTGGTATCCCAGCTGCACTGCCTACACACAATTTTATTCAGCTCACACCCAGACATACCCCATTCCTTTCTTTTATCCTCTTCTGAAACCCATGCAGTTATCCATCTTGCCTCACAGATGGCCTTGAATGCGTTGTGCCATGGCCATCAGCCTCTGTCTTTTCAGGATTTTTACATTTGTTCTAAAGCAAAAGTGTCTTTTACAATTATTAGCTTCCAGGAGATTTGTGACAGCTTTCTCCTCAATGACACACTCATTTCCACAAGGACTCTGGAGACACAGAGAGAAGCTCTGATACCTGTGCCTGCACATGCTGTGTGAGAGTCACACCGTAAGCATGGTGGCTTTGGCCAGTTGAAGTCAAGTCCAGGAACACTCCTAGTTTCTGGGCACTGCTTCATCTTCCCTCCTGCTACAAGTGAAAAAGAAACGTCCACAGCACTTGAAGAGCATTTTCTTGTCACTGCAACAGCATGGAGCAAGGGAACCCAGGTACTTCAGTCCCTTGGCTTCCCATAACTGGAATAACTTCACTGTTGCATCATCAGTCAGCTACTGATATCAGACAGCACCGATTTCTTACTTTAAAACTATTCCAAGACTGTAAATGTTGTATTATCAAGAAAAGAAGAGAGAAGAAACCAAATTCCTTTTAGAACAACTTGACTATATTGCATTCAGTTTAGTCACAGGTTTTTACTACCAGTAGGAAAGTCAGAGATGAGAGTTAATGCTGGTTTTCCTGTATCCTGAAGAAAGAGCTTCCCTCAATTTCCTCAGCTTACCAATAAATTACAATTCTTGTGAAGCCTGCACAAAACCTTCCTCTCAGTAGAATCAAAAGGACACATTTTTATTGATAGAAGGGAAAGAAAAATTAAACACCAGATTGTGAATACAAAAGTAGATCTCTACACCAGCCTGTTCAGTACCCTCAAGTACAGCCACCAAAAAATATGTTACAGGGGAAAAAACATATACAACAGTGAAGTAAGGGTCCTGCTTTCCACTGGTTAACATAGGCATGGAGAACTATAGATTTCTTCACAGCCTGAGGTTTTTTCTGTACTCATTGCTACTGCCTCTCAAGATACTGCTACATGTCATTTGCCAACCTGAAATTTTGCATGAATTGATGAATCTTGCTATTCATTATTTTCTAAAATGTGGAGTGGCAATGAACTGCACTCTCTAATAAAAATAAAAAGTGTTGCTTGATTAACCATCTTGCACTCAGCTACTGGAAACCATGTAACTTATGATAACTTACGGTTAAAGGAACTACAAGTGTTTCTTTTCACCCTCGCTCAACATAATGCTCCTTTTAGGGCAAAGTATAGGCAGCATTCCATTAATTAAAGCTCTTCCCCACAGACAATTTTCATTTCTGTATTTGTTTCATTTCACACTTTCTTTTGTGCTTTCCCAGGCTGTAGTACATCTGTTCAAACCCCCAAACCATTAAGTGTGGGAAGTATACCTAATGAAGGCAGAATTCCAGGGATATTCTGAGAAATGGGAAATAAAGCACAGTACCTTGGTAGCTTCTGTTAGTGTTTGGACTTGATTTGAAAATGAAGTTGCAATCTTTTGGTCATATATACTGTAAAATATTATTGTACAGCCATAAATACCTTTTCCCCCCTTAAGAAAAATTATGGGCTATTTTCCAGATGCATTGTAGCATAATGGGCATGGCATCAAAAGACAAGATCAATGAGTACAGGAAAAAAAAATGTGTTTCTTTTTTTTTTTTTAATAAGTTAAATAACTTGACAAGTTTGAATGAGAATGTGAACACATCTAAGGTAAGATTTTAATACAGAAGTGGCCAACACTGTACAGGAATTGGTTCCTTTAACAGATGTATTATCAGATATGTGAAAATCCCAATTTTGACAGAAAAGAATGGACTAAATCCTCATCTCAGTTACTGACTGGGTTCAGTTCCCATGGGATGGAATTTGATGTGGTGAATTTAACAGGAAACAATAGACCAAGCAGTCCCATTGCCTGTAAAAATTAAACAGTGTATTTTCATAACTTGGGAGTTATGTAAGGAATATCTCAGAGGCACAGTTGTAAGAGCTCCACATTCTGCAAGCACTCTTTGAAGGATAAGGCCAAATGATAATTGCCTCCAGAACTTGGGAAGTATACAGATCTCAAATAATTACAATCCCCAGAGCATGATAATCCCCAACTGCATGAGCAGTTTGGAAGTGGTTTAATGCACTTTTGGAAAGATGTGGGGGGAGATGGAGCAGGGAAGGGAGGAGGCCTTTGCATAGCCAAGTTTAATCATCCTTGCCCTTTGTGCACATGCTCATCCTTAAGTAATTAAGCACCTTGTTCCCCTGAAAGTCCCTAAGAGTAGAAGTAGGCCACGTATACCCATACCGCTCACATGCACAAGATTAAATACACCCCAGCATTTTCAGGAGCAGAAATTGAGTTGCAACCACTTTCAACCTCACTGGATTAGCTGCTTTTCCATCAGCAAAAATATGTACACTTTGGTCATGCAGGACAGTGAAAATTGCATACACACCCTTCTATGTGTACATTGGCTAAAGGAGATCTCAGCCCAGAGTGCTGTATCCTATTTATAACTACCTCCTTTTAAATTTAATAAAATACACATATTTGAAAAAAATTATGAAAACATTTATCCAGCTGAGAGAGGAGCTCTCATTGCTGGTGAGGACTGGGAACAGGATATAGAGAGAAAAATTGTTAACAGCCTAGTCTTCATCTTTGTCTTGCTTGTAATTCTTCCTGGACGATTGAGACACCAGGCCTGTGGCTTTTGGGCCACCTGTGCTCTACTTCATGTTTCCCCTAGGTTCAAAGCTAACTTGCTCATGACTGGAAAGTGATAATGGAAGAAAACTGTAAAGTGAGATTTCAAAGAAGGATTTGAAGAATGCAAGCAGAAATCAGAACTGAGTGGAAGGGAGCTGTAGGAATTGGAAAGAAACATAATAGCAAAGAGAAAATTTCTGTCTGCAAGACCTGAGTCCCAGGAGAAGCATATTTGTAGCACCAGAAAGTCACTGCTCAATGTTCCAACAGGCACACCATGTGCAACTCTAGATTTCCTTCAGAAGAGCTCTATCCTGACCCTGTGTACCATTAGGTGTGCTCCAGGAGAACATAGACAGGATTAGCTTCATGCAAAAGACACTCAGTCAAGCTGCATAGTCCAAGACATGCAGCTCAATCGGAGGACCACCAGTGGTGATGATGAGAATCTTTTCTGCAAAAAGCATTTCTGATCCAAGCTGGCTGAACATGCTCTATGAAACACGACATTGCAAACTCAGGTTAACCAAACAAAAAGAGCTTCACTGGAATTTTTAACAAGGAAGAGGTCTTTGAACTCCATGCAGGTATAAATTAGGAACTCATGCAGACTATGAAATCAACTCATGGCCCTGCTAGGCCATATACCACAACTAGGTATGCAGCCCATGATCTCAGTATTCCTATGCCCCCAACTCTCTGGATGGACCTTTTGAAGTTGGCCTCATATGTATGGTTTTGCTTCTGTCTCACAAACCATATCATAGCTCTTTAGATGCACTTAAAACACAAAAATAATGTGCAAGTCTTCAGTGCAAGGATTACATAAGCCTCTAGGACTGAGTCTTGGAACTGACCAGCATTTCCATATATTCTTATACAGAAATACCCTTTTACCCTAAAATAAAATCACTGAGTTGATTCTGTGTGTTGTCATTTAAGGTAATGCAAGAAGTCACTTGAGGTATTTCCTGGAAAAGTAGTCCCATCTTCTTACGTTGCTCTCTGCAGGGCTGGAATCACAGTAAAATCAAGCTTTAGTGAAATGTTTCACCCATCTTTTTATACACATACTTTCTGAGCTCTGATCTCAGAGACAGAAGCCTACTATTTCCAAGGCTTATTCTACTGTGGTCATTCAACACATGCTGAGGACATGGAGTCAGGGTCCTTCACAGCAACAGGGCACCATTGCTGGATTACTGTTAAGACCAAGTGTAACTGGGACTATCAGACAGTAAGGAGGGAGATGCAAAATGGAAGATAAGCCTTGTGCTTATTCCTCCTGTGTTCATGCTGTGATTAATATGACCAGTGAATATAGGCTGTCTTTTCAAGCCATCATCAATGCCACACTCATGGCATAGGGAGGAGTAAAGGCCCAGCTCAGGAGCAGCCAGAATGCCTGCTGGGGCATGCAGGACCCTACATGTCTGCCAGGCTCAAATGAAAATGGCAACAACTTGAGCCCTCCAGGCCACTTTTAAAGAGCAAGGTAGATATCTATGTAATATCTAATTAAAATAATTAAGCTTTAAGAGTATATTACTACATAATAATTCATTTCCTGTGAGAGATGTAGCCTCTGTTCCTCTTTCCCATTTAATTCGTCTATCTGCTTTTCTGCCTGTGCTTAGCAACAGAGGTCAGCCCTTAACTCCACTATATCAATGGGCATTTCCTATTTGCTTTCAGAGAACTAGTGGTCTTCCTGTCTTTATCAAAGGAAAGAAAGCATAAAGACTCAAGAAACTGATAAAGACATTAATTAGTCATAAAGCTAGACTATTTACTAATGCAAACAAGCTGTCGTTCTGGAGATACAAATCCATCCAGAATTATTCAGAGATGGTTTCTGAGAAAATCCATTCCATCAGTACCAATGGGCAGAGGTGCAGAAATTTGGCTCCTATTTGTGATCACAAGGAAGAAATGTAACTCAAGCTGCAACATGCAAACAGGCAAGTGCAGCCCAGGGCATTATATCAGAGTGCTTGTCCCACATGCAAAGTGGCAGTCAGTTATCATCCTGCAGTGTCAAGCCATGAAGTGTCTAAGGTGTGGCTCTTCGTGAATTTCAGAACACAAACAAAATAGTGACCATATATAGTGGCAGGATCCTCCTTGGCTACCAAACACCAGTCTGTTCCAAAGCACATGATTTTGTTTCCCCCAACCTGCAGGCTCATTCATCACCATATCATTCAAGTTTCATGCTGTTATAACTCTGTTAGCACCAGGTCCATAGAAACTCCGATCTCCTGCTGATACCAAAAGACAGCACACATCTTTCCAATAATATAAAACCAAGTTTTGTTCTGTAGTTTTTTTCCAAGCAAGCTGTTCCACTGAATTCAAGTGCATGACAGCTCTGTAAATTAAGGGCCACTTGGAAGGAGAGTCCTAGAAAAATTAAATAAAATACAGCATTAAAAGTCAAAACTTGTTTACATAAAGCAGCTGCTTTTTTTATCACTTCCTTCTACATTATTCAACTGTTGTTTTTTTTTACATACTTGTATTTGTTGTACATATCTTTTGCAAACACCGTAACAGGGAAAAAAGAAAGAAAAAGAAAGTCAATTTCTTTATTACACTATTTTTTTACATTCTCATCCAGATATTCTACTACCACACTCAAGAGGAATACCCGATAATTTTAAAATCAATGAAAGAAGAGTTGTCTTGTGGGGTTGCATTTAGCCATTTCAGCTGAAAGCAACAAATGAACAGCTAAAAACAGCTGAATCCAGTAGAATGTAAATAAGAGAGTCTTGCCAAATCTTTCCTGGTTACAAAATGCTCTACCAGTTTTAAAGATTTCATTGTGATACCTTTGTACTTTATTTATAAGGCTTTCAGTAAGCCACTCCTTTCCATATTTGTTTGAGCTTATGCCCGTACTCCCATGATTAGTACAGAACAAATCTAGGTGAAAGGTTGATCCTCTTTCACACCAACACTCATCTGAATTTTTCTCCTTTTCCTGAAGATATATTTTTAAACCAACAACTGAAATCTTAGACGAATTCAAGCAAAATATTTGAAGTTCTGCTGAAGCTTTTATTTTTTCAGAAAAAAAGGCACTTTTCACAAAGCACTTTAACTGCACACTATATCTCAAAGACCTTGTCCTAACGGGCTTCTGTGAAGTGGGATAAACTTTTTTTGCTTTTCTCATTTCTCCAGTGGACTGAGAATTCTTTGAATAAATCTACTGACAGTAAAGAGACTGATTATTTGGCTATCTTTCTGCTCCATCAGTGATATCTATGCAGCACTGGATGCACTCCCAAAGTCCTGCCTGAACATATTCCAGGCTGAGCTGTGCAGGACTTAGGAGGGGTTCTCTGAATGCAGTCTCTTCTCTGCACCTTCACTGGGAAAGCATAAATGCGTTCCCAGGGTGTTACACAACTTTGCCGCAGGTAAAGCATGAGATACCGAGTGGGAATGGTAATTAGAAAAAATTCGAAACTGAGTGACCTTCCCCCAGCACCAACATGCCACATAGTACTAGTTTTGTCCTGACGTGTGAGGCGCTTCTCTTCTGTATCTAATCCAAGAATCACTTTAAATTTCATGAATCTACATGCAATGTGAGTCAGATATAAACAGAATTGCCCAACCCTTTAAAAAATTCCATTACACTTACTCTTCCTGCCAATTCAAGTGAAAGTTTTAGGCAGAGCAAGTGGCCTACAACTCACTAACCTTTTTCCTCTGGCATGAGAGGCTGGGATGAGACAGTGGGGATCACTATCCACATGCAGACATCACCAGCCACATTTGCTCAATCCAGTCCTGCTGAGAGGCCTATTCAGGTCTCTGACGCACTTCAGTCTCTCATTGGCATGGTCCTTTTTCAGTGCCAATCTCACTGAGATTCACCAAGGATGTATTTCAGGGGTCTTTTTGTTCCTTGCTCTCATGGCACAGGGCTGGCCAGACAGCTACAGAGCTGAGGAGCTTCCCGTGCTGGATTACACTGCCCCAACACATACACATCTAGAGCTGTGAGTCTTTAAAAAATGAGCAAATCCCTATGAGGCGTATTTTCTTTTACTTTATCTTTTTCTTTTCCAAATCTCGTATTTCCTGCCCACCCTAGACCTCCACTGAAATGGAATTAAGTTATTTGATAGGCATCTCCTCTTTTACTACAAAAAAAGAAGCTGTAGGGGGATTTACAGATACAGCCTTGCAGGTATCTCACAAGTTCACAGACAAGCTGAAAGAAAACAGAAATGTTTTGTTTGTGAAAACACAGGAAAAAATACATTGTTTTCAAGTCATTGATGCTGAACCGTGAAAAAAGGATATATTCACTTGTCCTGTACTGCACAAGCTGCTGGGTTTCTAACCAGAAGACAAGAGAAGGCTGGCTGATATATACCAGAGTTGAATTGAAAATGAAGAAAGTTCAGAAAAATTAAACTGAAAGGAAATTAAAGTAAAAATTGGATGTGTTTAGAAAAAAAAAGGCTCATAGAGTTAGAAAAATACAGCTTTGCTCTCCACCTAGTCCCTTCCTGAAGTGCTTGCTCGCTAGCTGCTTACTATCCTCCTCCCCCACTATAAAACAAAACAAAAAAATCTTTATCTCCAGCCTCACTTCAGTGACTCACACCAAAAACATACCCTTTTACTTCCCTGAACTTCTGAGGAATTTAGAAGTGCAATCCTCAAAGCCCCAAGCATTTCATAATAGCCCAGGAGCCCCACCTGAGGTATGAAGAATGCTTTGAAAACATGCCTGTGATTAATTAATTAACATATTGGCACGTAACTAGCTTTATAACCCTCCACCTAATGTTTCGGCTTAGAGCTGCCTGTGCCTGTCACAGACACTGTGTGGACTGATGCCATTATCTTGTAAAGAATAATGCATTTTACGTCTAAGTAAACACAACAAGGTAACGTAGATACAGCAGCTTGATTTAAGGATTAATTATAGTCATTCATAGTCCTAAAAGAGTAGGCAGTTTACAAAGCAAGGAAGCAATTACTTTTAAAGACAGGGGTTTTTTGCTTCAACATTTCTGAGCGGTTGCATCATTCTTACTCCTGACAACAAAGGCAAGATCAGCACAATCAAAAACAGCCTCACCTGTGAGTCTCAGCTTAACATCGCTCTGCTCTTCCAAGAGCAGTGAAGGCTTGCTTTCACCGAGCAAGGCTGGAGCCCTCCGTACTCCCATATTCCCTGGGTAGGTGGGTTATGGTTGGTGCCCTAACCTGTACCCAGTGGACACTAATGGCAGGAAACAGAGAGGTGATGGATAATTATCCCAGCAGCCTTATGCACCGTGCAACCTTGTGGATGACACAATTCAGGTAGTCCTGAGATTTAGGCCATGTGCACTCTTTCCTATCAGCTGAGGAGCTCAGTTGCATGGTTTAGTTTGTAGAAAAAAATATTTGCTCAAAAAGTGAGAGTTATATTAAATCTTCCTTGGAGTGTTAACTGAATTACTCAGTTAACCAGGATACTTTCGAATGTTTCTGGTTGTTTAGGTAAGCATAAAACCTACGTAACCATAGCAAAATACAATTAAAATACTTAAATACTCTTTCCCCCCTTTCAGCTACTAGAACAACTTGCTTGTTGTGTATGTGACAGTCTTAGGCAAGCACAAAAGCAAAGGAAGAGTTTTGTATTTAGCCCTGAGAGTAAAGAGGTTCATGGCCATCCGTACATCTCTGGGAACATATTTCACCATGCAGCTATACCTGTCTCTTTTGCTTGTGGCTTCCCCGTGTTGGCTGACAGCTTTATTATTACGAGGTGACTGATAGTGGAGGAGCACTTCATCAAAGGCAGTGCTGGCACATCTCCTACAAGCGATCCAGGTACAATTTTGGGGTTATTTTCCATCAGCTTGGAAGGACAGGGTCACTCTGCTAGTAGGATCTATCACCTCCAAGACCTTGAAGAGGAATTCATGCCAAGCTGAGAGCAGTTGTCCCTTTTCTTTATTTTCTAATTTGTGTACTGGTCTTTGTTTTGGTTTGACTGAGGCACCTCATGTAAGACTAGGAAGCTCTAAAAAGTTGGAGGTGGTTTGTCAATGTCCCATCAATCAGTGGAAAGCTAATTTGTATTTAATTTTCTAGGTTAAATCATGGAAGAAAGTAGTAAGCAGCACAGGATTCCCTTCTGGAAATAATGTGAAATCTAGATCTTGTAATCACTTTCATCAAAGGTGGTTGCTCTTCTAGTGATGAGTGAGAAGCAAGATGAACATCAAAACTGGATTAGTGTTCACAAATAAAACTATGAGATAAAAAATCCTGATGGAAAACAAGCAAGTGGAATTCAGTTTAGGAAAAAAAATACCTATAGGAAATAACTACTAAATCCTTTAAGAGCAGCCTTACTAGAAAAGACTGAGTTGATACCGAATGTCAAAATGTTTATAAGCCTGAAAACCTATAATTCTGCCCTGTTGGTACAGAACTAGGATATGCTGATATTTCTCAGATATCTGCAGATATCTGAGTTCTTGATACCTCAATACCAGAATGACAGCTACAAATTGAAAGGAATTCAGCAAAGTGCAACAGTGGAGATAAAAGGATACAGAGTGTAATATAAGTTGGAAGAGAAAAGCTTGAGGGTAAAACACAAACAGGTAACTCTTACAAAATATTTGAAAAATGTGACTAGCAATGAATTAAACTGTTTAGATTGCTATGCTAAGAAGTAAGAAAAGTGGAAGTATGAATAATAATCTATCCTACTCATTGTATTGCTAAAGAAATACATTGAATGCTAAAGAAAGCACTCAGTAGACTCATCTGGGGGACAAAATTAGGAACCTGATTTGTTTCAAATCCATTGTTGCTGTGTTTGTTCTCCACTTTTTTTTACATACTAGTGTAATTTTTTCCCTCTAGAATAACATCATGATAATATGCTGAATTGCTTCCCCAAAAGTTTTTGCTCTCTCTCTCTCTCTCTGAATACATATATAAATAAAGTAGCCAAGAAACAAGAGTGGAATTTTTTTCCTGCTGATTAAATATCTGTCATTTCTATTTTTCTCACTTTTCCACAGTTTTTCAAACTGTGTGTTCTAGGAGCTTCTGTTTTCTCTCAGTAGCAAAAGCATTACAACCACAGCCAATGTCATGGATGCTGAACACTCAAGCACATCCTACACAAGCGAATCTTTACCCAACGGTTCATTGTGGACCATGAGAATAATCCCACACCACTGCAGATCAAATTTTGCTCATGATTATATGACTGTTACTAGACTTGAAGACTTGCTGCATTTGTAACCAGAACTGTATTACCTTGACAGAATCATAATTCACAGGCTAATAAAAAATAGCTTATGACAGCATTTGTTGTTCAAGGAAGGAAATAGATTTTGCAGGCCATTTCCACCCATCGGATTTCATTACATAACACTGAAATACATTTTTCTGAGCACTTGGAGATTTCACATCCTGCACCTTTCTAATGCACAAACTTCATTTTTTCACAAAGGGATGACGGGTGAGAAAAAAAGATATCTGATAGAAATTCCAGAATCCGCCTTTCTCATCCTCCCTTAAAATTTTCACAGTCAATATTATAGTTAGAGTCAAAAAGACATAGCTGACTCCAAATATCTAGGATGATTGTATATTTATTACACTCTTCATAGCTTTTATTCTCACTGCATTGTACAAAACAGTGAATTTCAGTAAGGATCACCTTCAAAAATGTAACATTTACCATTTAAGATTCTCTGTTAGTTTTGAAAAGGTCAAAATTTGAAGATAAATAATAAACATGGTTATGCAATATCTATAACACTCACACCATGTTAACAAGCTGTATAAACTGTTTATAAATTTGTAGAAAAATCTAGACATATAGGATCATTGAAACACAAATTCAGTAGCACTGTATGCTACCAACCTCCTTGTTGGAAAAAATTACTTACTTATACACAGATCGGTTTTTATTATTATCAAATTTCAGATAACAAAGGCAGTGAGAAATTCCAGTCTCATTAACTCTTCTTCCACTTGGCTTCCCTTGACAAAAGTTAGCCTAATACTGTTATACTACCTGTTAATTGTAGTCTAAATCCTGCATAAACTTAATCTATGAAATTTTTTGTGGTTCTTAGGTGAGAAAAAAATACTTTTAAAACCAAGAGGAATGCTGACATATCAGATTTACAAACTGCAGTTCTATGGTTCTATGTAGTATAGTTGTTTGTTTGTATATGAAACCAGAAGTACAAAATAGTCCAAAATCTAAATTAGGAGCCTTGATTTAGAAAGAAAATGCATCCCAAAAGTGGCAAAGACTCAAGGACTTGTTTATTATTTTCAACCTTTTAGATTGTTGTATGATTTCAGCATTGAGTGCCCACACACTTTCTCAGTTGTTTGGTGGCTGAAGCAGGTGTGGGTTTGGTGGTCTCTGCTGGACAGACAGCCACAGCCAGAAACTGCCCCTGCAGCTGGCCATGATTTGTGCATTTGTTCAGGAACAGCGAAGCCATCTACAAAGTCACTCCATTCTCTCCTGAGTGTATGCTAGTGATCCTTTCACTGGCTCTGCCCAGGTTGATTTCTCCCATGGCAAAATTCACTGGAGGGTATGGCAAGGCTTGCACTGGTTTCACACCCCTCATGACTGTATAACAACCCAGCTTCAGAGTCTAAAATTATCAACCTATGTTTTCCATCACATCACCAGCAATTAAAAAGAAAAGAAGGATATTAAATTAAGGACCATATGAACAAAACTCCAGATGGGGTATGATCCTGTGCAGGCATCTTCCTCGGCATCCCATCCTTCTACTGTTACAGGGACACCCCACACTTTGAGGCTGAGAATACTTTGGCAGTATAAAAAGCACGATTTACACACAGCCAGCATTAATAGAATTGACCTATTGAGCTATCCATGTCTTACCAGTGGAAGTATCAATCGCTTACTGTGGGGTGTTAGCCCCACAGCAAGGAAATCCAGCTATGCCATTACTCCACACACAGTAAGGCAGGTAATACATTGCTGAGATGGGATTCTGTTCCATCCAACAATCTGACCTTTGCAAAAGAGAAAGAGCCCATCAGGAATTAATGTACTGCACACAGAAATGTCTGCTTGCATTCCTCTTTCACAGACATGTGTTTGGCGCCTGGGGTATTAACTTTCAGACTTTGTTTCTTTTTACTGTATATTTGTCTGCATACTGCTGCCTACAAATGGGGTGCAGTAGAAAAACAAGCCACGTTGCCTTTGCCCTTTCCCATTTCTCTTGGATGCACAGGTCATTTGTTCATAAGACCATAATTGACCTTAATAATTTTGTATTTGAGGTGCCATAATCTAATGAGAGTTTTCATTCAATTTTGGTCAGAATTATAACCCATATTAAGTTTCTATTTATAAGTAACAGGAGATTGTTGGGTTTTTTTAATATTGCAGTAGCAATAAAACAAACAGAATTGTAATGAAGTGACTATGGAAAAAGAGATGAAAATAATAAATGCTTAGACAAAAAATAAAGGCAAATTATTGTTGTTTAATAAATATGAAATTGCGTCCAAAAATATTACATCCTTATCTCATTCAGAGGCACATTATATGCAATTTTGATTAGGCATCTTGCATAAATTAAAAACAACTCTCATTTTGCAGACACAAAAATGTAAAATATTTTCAGAGGCATCTTAGTCACAAACCATCCAAAAGATAGTTTTAATCAAAATGATTAAAGAAATTAATCTGACCAATGAACCATATAATTTATGTTCTGAAAACTATTAATAAAACAAGTTATTAAATTTCTTCAGAACTATTGTATCTCTCATTTCATATATGAACATAACCTCAAGCTCAATCCAGTAATTTTTTTAACATAACTGAGAATATGTTTTGATTCTATATCTTTCTCTGTGTTCCAGTGTATTTTTGGTAGTTATACTCCTTTATCACTATTTTGCAAGAATAAACATGCAATTTTGTATTTCGACACTAGCAGGTTACGATGCTCAAGGCAGACATTAATGATTATGTAATTTGAAATACATATATATATTTATATAAAACATGTTTGAAAAACAGTAACTAACAACAACTACGACCTATGCACAATGCATGTTCATGTGTGTAATGCATAGTCTTTCAATATTAAGCAAAAAAATATTTTAAAAGCGTGCTGTAAGTGCTTATACTTTATAAAATAAAGAAAGTTGAAAAGAACACTTATGTGAACACACTGCAGAAAATAGTAAATGGCAGGAGAATCCTTGGAGCAAAAGTCATTTTGGCATCTTTTAACATGAGAGCAACTGTGTGTCCACATATGCACAGCCACTCAGTGCAGAAAAGCTGAGATTAAAAGCTCCTGTGCATGAATACATGGGAACAATGATGTTAACACTAGTCACCCAAAAGGGATAAAGAGGCCATGGGTGAAAAAAGGATGAGAATTTTGTTAGCACCATAATTCTCATGTATTCACTAGCACCAGACCTTGTAAGGCTTTGAGAGCAAAATTTCACATTCTGTAGGCATGATCAAAAAAGGCTCACACAGACCATAATAAACATGGACTTTCACACATCAAAAGAGTTAAATTACTCACCTTACTGAGATGGATATTACTGAAGATGATGTATTTTGGGAAAAACAAACAGATAAACTGATTTTTGTCTACATGAAACACAAATAGGTTTCTTTGGGATTTCTTGAGATTTTGGGGTTTTTTTGCTCATTGCTTAAAGCTACTTCTAGGTACCTCTGGATTTCTAGCTTAAAGTCCCTTACTGGGAATTTCACTACGAGATTTCAAACAAAACAAAACAAAGCAAAACTTTCCTTGGCATTTTCACAGGTGTCTCTGGTGCTATAATAGATCAGTAGGCATTGATAACTGATTGCCATGAACCACAGTAGAACCTGTTAATTTGCTCATAGAAAGGCATATCGATCTGCAGATAATTTAGTGACGCGTTCATTTCATTATTCAACAACAGTTCTACTAATTTCAAACAACTGTACAAAACAGGGTGGTGGTAATAGGGCATTTGTAAAAATAATCTCATCTGAACACTCTTATTCACAACTCATTGTATTTGCAAATTAAAACAGGCAAATTCAGATACCAACTCTCATGTCCTTACCTTCCTAGTTTACTCCAATGAGAAATGAATTTTAGCCCCCTTTCCTTGGCATGCACAGAAGAAGGAGTTCCCACGTGGGGTTATACACCTCAAATTGTCTCCCTGCCATTACCATTGCCACTCTCACTCTGATCTCATGTGGGCAGAGAAGCAACACACCAGTAAAGGAACACAGTATCCTTCCAAATGTACCAGAGCCTCCCAGGAGAAATTAGCTCAATTACCATGTTACATTAAGGCACTTCATTACACAGATCTAAAGATGAGTTCTATCTGAAAAGTTTCCTTTGACAGCCACCACATAGGACCTCAGTGGGCAAAGGGACCAGCACCACTCCAGCTCCAGCTTCTATCTTGACACCCCCGAGGTGAAGTCAGAGTGATTTGCTCTGTCTGGGACAGCTGTGGATCATAAAACCATTAAATCATTAATGACATTAAACCATTACCCCTCCTCTTCTGGAAAAGATGAAGGTGAATTTCCTTCTCTGCATCTCTTCCTTGCTTTTACCTACAACAACAGGTGAGCAAAGCCCCAAACCAAGAAAATTAGTTCATAATTATATTACAGATACTAGACCAGAAAGTTGCCTTGCTTTTACTTGATAACAGTGAGTAGAATTTAACAACAGAGATGAAACTTCTGTCTGCTATGGGTATAAATCCCAACGTTAGTGTTCTATTAATACATTTCTAAACTGAGTACCTCTATTCCAGTTAATTTCCAATTTTAATCACCTAGATTTTAAATCAGCTGTCCCCAAGATAGGTTGTGATAACTCATTTACTTCCTCTTCAAATGAAAACCAGACAGCCCTTTCTCTTCACAGATAAATACGACTGATCCATTATTTTGTAAAACTGCTCAATGAAAACAGTAAGATTTGGATATGCTTAGAGGGAAAGAAAAATCACTGAAAGAAAGCTTCTAACCAGCTCCACAAACCATCTACATGTTCCTCTGTGTTCCCTACAAGTGATTTGTTTTCTTCTCAGAAGAATAATAGAAAGCATAAGAGAGGGAGGGAGAGAGGGAAGAAAGGGAGTTATTTTGTGGCCAGTTATGACACTGGGACTCCAGGTAGCAGTGTCAGGTGTCACATCTGGGCTCTGTCAGAGACTTTTTGAGTGATCTTGGCTCAGCCAATTCTAAATCCCTCTGCTCCCCAAGTCCATGAATTACACATAACAGTAATACCACCTCTGTGAACCCGTAGAGATAGTTTCTAGTGAAATAGCTGTTTCCTAGTAAGTCCACATCAAGCACCTAGGATATTGTTGACCTCTTACATGGGTTGACAGTGCTGCTGCATGATGTTGATAATGATAATGACAATGCAATTGCTGCTCAACAACTTTCTGCACAAGATCATTGACGTCTTATGGAGATCAAGTTAACCTTGTGCACTTATTCAGTCACAAAAAAATCCTAGGATTCTCTCTTTCCTGCAACCTAATCCTGTATGCACCTGTGCCTTTGTCAGCAGAGTTCTTCAGTACACAATCTATCACCTGCACGTGACCCAAAGTCACCAGCAACTGCTCAATGACCCGTGGCCTCTGATACCTGCAGTGCCACTGTGCACACTTCCTAGTGCTGTGTGGCACATGCACACACACCCTACCATAGGAGCAAGTATGGGAGGAAGCATTGCAGCAGATGTTTTCCTTGGAGGAGAAGTCCTGTGATGCAATAGCTTAGCAATTGCAGATAAGGAAAACCTGCTCCCAGATCCCATGCAAACACAAACTCTGCTCTGCCGTCTCTCAGAGATGGCCTGAAGCAGGAGGCAAAGCCATGCTGCAGTAATACCAGACCACCTCTTCCTAATTTTTTCCTAAATGAAGGCATTCACTTGAGTTTATTGGTAGTTAGCAGGTAGGAATATTTTTTAATTCAGGAAAAAGACCAAAAACAATCTGCCACATCACAAATTTTAAAGTCAGGTTCCTTGGATTTGGTGAAGTTGCAGGTGTCAGACTGCTTCAAGTGCTGGTAATGAGGCTCCCTCTCAAAAAAGCACCCTCACGATCAGAACACCTCCCTGCCAGATAAGTATCAGACACCACACTGGGTTCTGTGAATCCTTGCTCTGACCTAGCATAGCCATTCTTTTGTTCACCCAGCCCCATGGTATCTCTGTTGATTATCAGAGTCTACTGATATTGACTATTCACATCAGCTTGTTTCACATCTAACTCCACACACACACCTGCTTTGGCATCCCCTTGTCAGGCATTACCTAGAAGGCTCATGGCAGCTGCAGGTTTGAGTGCCACAAGCCCTGTGAGATGACACTTAGAGACAGCTCCACAGCGCTCAGTAGCAGTCCAAGGTCTGAAAAATGGACATGGCTAGTCTGTTAAGGACTAAGCTGGGAGCCTGGACATCATACAGGGTGGAGGCTGGCATTCCTCAGGAACAAGCTAAAAAGTCCCATCAGAAAAAAAAATAAAAAGTTACAGGCAGCCAACAGGAGATAATTTTATTATAAGGAATATACTAAAGACCACCCTCTCTGGAGCTGAGACACAATAAATGCTTCCAATGGATAAAAATGCAGATCCTAAAAGGCAAATGAGCCTACCTGGAACAAGACATAGCTGCTGAAATAAACATTCATAGTAATACTCAACTGCCCATGATCGTGAACCTTTGAAAGTTACCCAGCTTTTATAATCTCTCTCTCCTTTAGCTAACTTCTATCTAGATTGCAGAGGAACTGTCAATGGGGTGTTTTGGATCTTGTCCTTTACACAAACATGCCTTGAAAGGAGAATCCATTAGCTAAATAGAAAAAGCCTGTAGAAAACTTAATTAAAGTACAAGGAAATAACTTCATTGGGTGTCCTACTCTGGGAATACATGAACCTTATGGAGTTTGAGGTTTTGTGAACCTAAGAGATTTTTAACCTCTCTGAGGGCTTACAAAATGAATTTAATTTCTTTTTACTCTGTCATTTAAACTCATAGTTTATGTTATTTCATATAAGGATAATTCAATTTTTTTAAAACCACAAAAAGTGTTTTTCTAGCTACAGACAATCATGTGCAATGTATTAAGGACAGAACAGGCTCCGAGTCCAAGGTTTGGCACAGTCTCAGTCCTAAACAGACATAACAACAAAAATTGGGATATTTTTCTCTGCTGCTGCTTTCCCAGTGTGTCTTTCTTTTTTACAGTGTCAGCTCTCTGACTTTTCTCACATTGTTTTTCATCATATATACTTGTCTTCTCCCTTTTTGATAGTTATCCTTGAAGATATAAGTAAAATGTGCTCCCAGTAATGCTGAAATCAACATCAAAATTTTAATGAACAATATTTCAGCAGGTTTGAAATCTGTCAGAATGATTTAGCCTGTGTCTAATAAGAACAAGATGTCCATGGATTATTTCCAGCGCTCTCTTTTATCGTTTCTATTTCAGAAGCACTGCATTTTGAACAACACCAGACCAAACCTTCAAACAGGATTCACACAAATTAAAATTTTAATTGTTTTGGGTGTCATCACACTGCCATTTGCATTCGCTTACCATTAATATACAAATATGTGCAATGATGACAGAATTGAATAGGCTAAGAAGCCAATTTTAGCTAAATACATAAACAATTCAATAGTACTGAAGAACCTAGAGATCAGAACATTTTTTCATCAATTTGAGATAGCTGTAAATTCTTTATGGGGATTTCTTTAAGAAAAAAAAAGTAAAAAATCACACAGATATGTATTGGTAAAATACTCAGCACAAATACTGAGAATTCTCCTCATGAGAAACACAGTTGAAATACTGACTCATTCAGCTACTCTGAAGCAGCAGCCCGATCTCCAGGGCCACCAATCACCAGCAGCAGGAGGAAATTTATACCCAGCTTCTATTATGTGGCTCATCATCAGTCATGGCACACTCCAAAAATCTTACCCCTCCTCATGCAAAAGCAACTTAAAATCTAAGGGGTTTATTTGATATTATTCATCCCAAGACACTGGAATAACATCATAATGTTTATGTAAAAGATGGATCAACAACAGTCTCTGGTTTCTAACTGGCTTCCTTCCTTAGAGACAGGTAATTCAAAGTCCAACAGCACCTTCTAAGTCGAAGAAAAGAGAACTTGAACACTTATAAAACAAGGTAACTTCCAAAGAATAGTAAATAATATTCTATTAGAGGCATACATTTCACGTTTTTTATAGAAAGAATAAACAGCAGGTGCATTCTCATACCAGCAAACACTGTTGTACCCGAGACTCATATGCACAGAGGATCCAGTTTACTCATTGTTCCTTGTGCCACAAAATGCAGAGTAGTTCACAGGCTGCAGGGATTCAAATTTCCATATTTTGAAAGACTGCAACTGCTTCTCCAGATTGTAAAATAAAATCCTTTCCTTGTGCCCCAATGCAGAGCATCCCAATGTAGACCAGCAGATGGTCTGAAGCATCTCAGTGCTGGCCACTTTGAACTGGCTTAAACATTCAGGGAAAAACAATCAAAAAGAGTAAGGTTTGTACTGAATTTTAGCATGTTTTATTTTAGACTTGTATATATCTAGAAGCATTTGCTACATCAAAATGACATGCAGAAACCAAGTAAGTAGGCTTTGCATCTGAATTTACTTTTTGTTGCACTTTTAAGGAGAAGTCCAACATTTTAGGTCAATCTACTCTCAGCTTGCAGTCCTTTAAATTATAGTGATAATTTCTCTGTTACTGACAGCAGTGTTAGCATTTGCCTCTTACTGTGTTGCCTGGAAGTCCCTGGCAGAAATCAGGATCCTGCCTGTCCAGATGCTAAAAACAGGATGCCATGAAGAAAATGAAAAAAGCTTTAACTGTGATTATTAAAGTCAGCTGTAACCAGAACTACTGCTTAAAAGAAAATTTTGGAAAATCTTAGACCCACAATCAAACTAGCTGCTCTGGCCACTTCTGTGGTAATTGCCTAGCCTGTATTTTTGAAACCCTTGGTTGCTAACTCTGGCTTTAAACTGGAGCCTCTCTTCCTGTTAAAATCCCAAGACACAGAATCAACAGAAACAATGAAGGAGAAGAGGATGTTATTCTCCTTCATAAAGTATTAACACAGAATATGGGTAGAGGCTGCAGTAAAATATAAGCAAACCACAGTTTTATATATTGCAGGCTGTAAATTGTCTACTTCTAAAAAATAATTTCTTTTTCTCTAGAAGCAGGAGGCTGCAAGTGCAAACAAATGCTAAAACTGCTATGAACAAAATTAGGAAGAACTAGGGGGAAAAATAATGGAGTAGTCTGTTTCGTAAATAGCCAAACACCATCTTGCATCGGTGTACTTGAATAACCTCAAGCCCCTTTATTAATAAGAAATGAATGTAGATTATTTACAAATATGACAGCCAGAGTATTTCTGTATTACTATATAAAAGGTCCCTTTCCTTTACAGAATGCCATGACTCCAGTTAGCAAACAATAGAGTTTTATTAAATCATTACCCAACCTCACATGCAAAGCAATAAAACTTGTGATAAATTGCTCTTGCTCCATAGTCTCCCACAAATAAATGCCTTTTGACAATAAAGAAGCATTATCCCCCATCCCCTCCACTGAATTTCTGTTAGTTTTGCAGTATTTCTGGGCTACAATGAATCTACAGCAAAGACTTGAGGTGAGGGCACATAGTTCACAAAAATATGAAACAATGCTTACATTGTAAATTCCTCTGTACCCACAGTTACAAGAGACATGTAGCAACTTGCTGCTTTGCAGTAGGAGAACCTACAGCACACATGCAAGATAATGAAAAAAAAAAAAAAAAAAAAACCAAACAGGAAACAGTTTAACAACTTGATATTGCAAATTTTGAGGCACCACCAATAATTTCCACTGGAACATTTGAGCTTAAAAATAAGAACCTGCTTGAGAACTTTCCTGAGTGAAAGCCAGAAAGTTCAACTTCTCACAGCATTTGTATTTGTCCTCATTGGAAAGCACAGAGGTGATCATGACATTTTCTTCAGCTTCTTTAATTAGTTGATGAGTTCTAGATTTAAGAAAGTTAGAACAACATGCTTTTCGCAAAATTCGCAAAATTTTCTGCAATATTTTGTGTGCCTAAATACTTTAAAGAAAACCCCTTCTCTACCTAACCTGAAAAGAATTGACACATTATTATATTTTATTAAATTAAAGGGGATGATTTGAGTATGTGATTTACCATGTGCTTTATCCAATTGCATTTGCACTCCCTTGACTTTTTAATCAAAAGAGGAAATAGATTTTTCTATAGTGAAAACATGACACAATTACTAACTCTCACTTACTTTCTAGAATCTGTAATGAACTTTTTGTACCTAGGTTTTACAACTATTGTGACTCATCTTCCTGGCACAGAGATGTCATCATGTTTATGAACCCATGTTTTATTTTTCTTGCCTCAGCTTCCATTCTGACTTTAGCTGAGCAGTTTAATCTTAGACTTTCCCCATTGCTTCCTGTGTTACATCAATGTTGCTGAGAACTCTTTGCTGATCTCTTAACCTCTAGCATTCATGTTTCCTACATGCTGCATAGTCATTATTAAAATCAGATATTTCCTTGGAAACATTTTAAGATGGTTGAAATATTTTGGACTCTTGCCTGTTAGTAATCTTCCAACACAGAATGCTATAAATCAGTGTTTGGCGAGTTGAACGATGATTATTGCTCATGTTATAGGTGATACCAAATATTCTCATTCTCAAATTATGGGAATTCTGTTGCAGCAGGAGCTTCACAAATACAGGAAGAAACAGTACAAAATAACTCACTGTTGTCCAGATTGTATAGGTTTTAAAGCTTTACCTGAAATGACATGACTTCCACCAATAAACAAAGCTGCAATGGTTCCCACGCTCTTGGCCAGGTCAAAACAGCTGTTTTATAAGAGCAATTTTTTACAGATGCTAAAATGTTTATTCAATGCTTTACTTCTTATGCTTCTAAGTAAGAAGTTTCAAATGCAAGTGGCCAAAATAATTAGATTTAATACATCATACACAGTGTTCTTTGGATCTGAAAGTCAAAGACAAAATTTGGGTGCTCTGGTTTTGTCATGTTGTAAAACATAATAAATGTTCATATTTTCAGATAATTTGCTTTTGAAAAGTTGGGGAAAAAAGTCCTGTCTGTACCCAGTCATCTTCAGTCTTCCAAATAATCTCTAAAACATTTTAACATATTTATTCAACAATAATTTTAGACATTATTTTCTCGATGGTTGCTTCACTTCACTGGCTTCCACAGCAAAACCAGTTAAAAAACCTGGGTTTCTCCTCTTTCACCACACCAGTTTGCTGCCCCCACAGCAATCCTCATGGAGCTGTTAGTGAGGCTCTTTGAGAAGGTGAATTGCAGTAAGGGTCTAGGTCATGAGACAAGGTAATACATTGTGGTGTAGGGGCAACAATGAGAGACGCGCAGAAGAGGCACGTGCAAGGAGGCAGGATTCCCTGAACTGGCATTATCTTCTTAGCACAGACTGACATCTTGAGAAATACCCTCCAGTGGCTGGGGAGCAGCTGTGCAGAGTTGGGAAAAACTGCTCCAAGTTTCAATAAAACCTCCAGTGAAGGTGAGAAGTCACCATGTTTTTAGCAGTAGTTGTGCCTTCCAAAGGTAAGCTAATCACAGGCACTAAAATAGGTTATTAACTTATCCCTCCCACTCCAAAGCCTAAAAATCACAGCTAAAAAATACCTCCTTTTCTTGGGAATGCTTGTTCCTTTGGATGCTTTGATGCTGCTGCTGTCAACTCACACTTTTTTCTTAACTGTAACATGCACTGAAGGTGAGTCTAGATTTAAAGAAAGGCCTGTCAGATAAACTTCCCTGGCTGTGGCACATTCAGAGTCAATGGTTACTCATACAGGCTTCCCCAAGCTGCTCTTTCAGGCCTCCATCCCAGGTGAAGTGCCACTGCATGCATAGTCTCCTCTAACCCAGTTCTGTCAAATTTGATTATGGGGTTAATTTTTGGTTTGTTTTTTAATCTCCCACTAGGAAATATTTAAAGTCACTCAAATCATTTTGACAGAATAATGTTAGTGAATAATGAGACATTCAGTTCTGATGAAGACTGGAGCTGGGTAGGCAGATAAATGCTTACAGCTGGAAGAAAGTTTCAGGCCTTCATAGTCAGTCCCTTCACCCCATTAGCAGATGCCATAAATAGGTGGGCTAGTCTCACATGGGCTAACAAAGTCAAGCCTAACCCTTCAGTTACTACTAACTCATGCTTTTCAGTCATCTGGCACCCAGGAACAAGTAGAAAAGAATGTTCCAGGCCAAACAGTATTTGAATTTCAGGGTAAAAGATGGAAGAGTAACAACAAAAAGAAGTTTAAACTTTCATTTACAGACCACGAAGAAAAAAAAAAAGAAAAGAAAAGTATTCATTTAAGTTTCAACTTCTCATTCCAAGTAACAATACTTGCTTGAAATGCAAAGTATCAGCTCTGAATGACAGTTGCAAAAATATGGGACAAGTTAGTCTCTTAGGCTACACATTTCCTAACTTTAATAAACCATGAAGAGACCACTGCCTTATCTTATTGTCTTGGATTTCTCAATTTCTTTTTTCCATCAAATATGCTTCTGTTTTGGTCATATGTCATTGATTTGGTAACTACATTTGCTCCCTTTCAGACTAGTCTTGTATTGAGCAAACCTTGAGTTAAATCCAGGTCAATCCACTCAAACTGTGGCTGTGCCAGAACTCAGTGTTTTTTATGACCAAGATCACTTGCTAATGATTCCAATGCTTGAGATACTATTGAACGATTATGGGTTTATTATGCTGATACAATGCAGTGTTACTCAGGCAAGAAAAATATTAACATAAAGCAAAACTATACTTTATATCAGGCTGTATTGTTGTTCACTGAGTTACACAGCAGCAAGAATCAGCCTCTATGAATCAATTATACCTTAAGGGAGAATTACTTGGTTGACACATCATTTTTAAAGGTAATTTTTCCATGCCTTACTCCCTTCAAAGGAAATACAGGGCTATACTTTAGAAGCCATGTAATACATAGCAGGTGTGGTATTTGGTAACTTTACATCCATTAAATAAGCAAGTACTTATAAAGAGCCCTTGCAAAAATCTGAGTTTGGTCTCAGGAATCCTGTCATACCATGCCTATAACAAAGGAGTTATGTATAAGTGTGCATTGTTTTTGCAGCAAATTTCAAGGCTGGTGAGAGCAAAACATATTAAAATGTTTCCTTGTGGATCTCAACTGTTTCATATGCTGAGCTGAATGACAGAAAGGATAAGCACACATACAGCTCAAAATATTTATTTTCTTGTAACTGGCCTTGGAAGAGAGTGCAATAATTGTTACCAAGAACAACAAATTCATCTTTATCATGAGTTTGGATAAGGAAATATTTTACAGGAAGTTCTAAGAAAAAAAGGCAGTTTTTGCAACAAAATATATTGTCAAAAGACCATTCTTGTATAGTATCTATTTATTGGAAGTTATTGAAAAAACCAACTGAAACAGAAATGTAGTTTAAAGCACATTAAATTAAAAAAAAAAAAATACTCTGAAGCTAAAATATATCTGGTGGCTTATTTTCATGGAGAAGCAGTGATGAAATCAAAAAAACCTTGTCAACATTTTTTGAGAAAAATAAAATTTCCTAATGAAACATGACATTTATAGAATTTAAGAGCAGGAGAAAATTAAATCTATGCTTTCAAAAATGAAAATTAATAAGATTTTCCATGAATAGGAAAACTTAAACACCATGGTTTACTCTGAGCACTAAAACAGATCTAGTTCCTGAATGTTTCTCCCAACCATTTTTCTACTTCCTGCTCATATTTCTGATTCTTTCTTTCTTCCCCCCACTTAAGAATGCTTTTTTTTTTTTCTTTCTTAGAGAAACTAGGCCAAACTCAACTTAATTTTTCACAAAACAGTTTAAATTATGATTTATTTTTTTTTTTTTTTTATGTTCTGGTATGATTATACAAAGATCATTTCTACATCCAGAAGCACAAAGACAGAGGGACCAGAGCAAATATAACTCTCCTGGTTCTGTGGAAGCCATTGATGCTTCAGGCTATTGCCATTTTGGGGCTTTATGGGGACCCTCATCAGCACTGTTGCTGCAGAGATTCAGACCTCCCCAGGTCTGGATGGTTTGACACAACTTCACTTGAGCTCGCTCAAGTCATGGCCTATCAGTAGAATAACCATCTGTCCACACCACACCTGTCCCGTGGGCTGCAGTTATGAAGAGTCACTGACTAGGACATTCCATAGCCATTACATTTTACCATACTTGTCCCAGATACAGAACTTTGAGTATTTTTGTTAATGGTTTGCACAATGGAATTAACAACATTCATATCAGGTTTGCAAAGGATGCAATACTTGGAAAAGCTTTAAGACCATAGGATTTGAGTTCAGAAGTTTGAAGAAATGGAGAGGATGCAAAATAAAAGATGCATGTGGCCATTAAACAAACAGAATGTGTTTCACTACAGAAAAATCCAAAGTGTAGAACTTGGGCATAACTCACTGAACAATATAGAATGGAGATGAATGGACAGCAGGTTTAGAAATGGAATCAGAGATGCCAGAAGAACATGTGCCAGCAACACCACAAGGTTGCAAGAATAGTAAATATCCTCCTCAGAAAGGGTCAGTAGAAAGACTTTGTTCAGATGGAGTACTATCTTCAGTTTGAAGCATTATTTCCAGGTATGCCAGTAATCAAATGGTGAGAGAACAGAAGATCAAGGGGAGAATTCCCTGAGCTTGGGAAACATGGAAAGGATCAGGCTCTTTACTACCTACAAAACAGAAAACTGTGTCTTCAGATGTGTGAGAGGTGACTGCAGAGGGACCAGACAGTAGTGGACTTAAATTACAACAAATGGAGAACCAGACTAATCTCTGCCAAGAATGATTTCGTCATCCATGTCCTGAGAACAGAGGATGAACTAGACGTCTTTTAAGAGCTACTTTGTTTTCTATCACTCCTTTAATGCAACCTTCAACAAAACCTTTTAATTGCTCCAGAAGCAAAATACAAAATTTCTGCACATTTGGAGCCTTCTTTTTCAGTGTATGTTTAAGTTAACCTAATACTCCCCAACTGAAAATTACTACCGCTAATTTTATTTAGAAAGGGAAACCTGTCTACACCAACTGTGAGAAAAGGTAGAAAACAGAAATATGATTTCTTAGGAAAAAATAAATTTTAAAAATTAATTTGTTTTTTAAAAGTGAGGAAACAGTAACGAAATGATTGTTCACAACATTCATGACTGTTAATGCATAACAGCTGTATATGAATACTATAGTAAAGACCTATAAAAACTTGCTTCAAGACAAAACAAATCAGCAAGTTTTAGCAATAAACTATTTCTTCCACAGACACAACATTTCAGGATAAACTATTTACCTCATTCTTCAAAGTAACATTTTTTCCCACTGAAGAATTTTAGCTACAGAGTTAGAACAGATTAATTATTATAACTATTTTACTACCACCCACCAAAGGAAGGAGACTGGATCCTTAGGCTTCCAATTAAACAGAACCTGCTCTTCCGAACTCCAGACTTGGTGGTTTTTTTGGGTTTTTTGTTTGTTTTGTTTTGGTTTTTTTTTCTTTTTAATTCATTTAGATAAAATTCTAACCAGGGTTTTAACTGAATGTGTCTTTATTTGGGAAAATATTTCCTAACATTGTCAAAGTTGGCAGAAGAAAAAAAGAAGTTAAAGGCTTATGTCAAACACTTCTCATGGACAGGAAGAACATCTCTGTCACTGATTTCATTCACTCATTCACATGCACTTTCATTCATTCATTCACATGCACTTGTCATAACCAGGCTTTTTAATTTAGAGGAAGGATTGCACAGATAGTTTGGAATAAAGTCTCTGATCAGCAACTGGCAAGAGTCCATTAGCATAAAATATGCCCCAGTACAGGCTCTGCTTTGCATCACTTGTATGTTAGCATTTGATGTCAACATCTGCACCTCATTTACATATCTTATGAGAGAACCAGCCCATAAGAGTATGTCGAGAGTTTGCAACTGTGAAGGACAAATTTTACAATACAATTTTCATAAACATTCCAGCTGGGCATTGAAACAAAAGTCTGTCAGACATATACAGTGGAAAACATGTTTGAGAGTCAGGTGGAAAGATAGAAGGAAAGGAAGGAAGGAAAGGAAAGACCGCCAAAATTGGGTTAATGAAGTTAGAATTTCAGATTTTGAATATGCAGTAAAAAAGACTAATTGCTTCTGTGTAACTTGAAGCACATAAGTAAATTTAAAATTTCATTGTAACTATTTGTTTTATCAGAAATATGGAATATCTTCTTCAATAATATACTATCATAAAGCAATCAGAATCAGATCAGAAGCAATACAGGAAGACCAAAGGTTAGTTATTTAATGTTTCATTTCCATTGGAAATAGGAGATTTATAAAATGAGAAAGACAAGAAAATCACTTACTGCCCACATATTTTTATATTTATAGGCCTGGAGAACAGTGAAATACTACACCTAAGAATGCATAGGTCATTATGAAAGCCTATGTCAGCTCATCTTGGGAAACTTTTACCTTTGCCTGTATAATTAGGCACAGTATTAACACTATCTGATTGTAGAAATTAGTGACATTTTTAGAAAAAATTACTTTAAATTTGAGAGTTCTTTCCCTCTATCTTTCAAACTTGCCTGACATAAGTAACACTTGCATTTGTCAGAAGAAAACAAACAGTTTTGTTAGTCTTCACCTTCTTGCAGCTTCAGTAGCTCTAAAGAAGGTAATATTTGTATTTGAGTATTTAAACAGAAAGTTTAAAATGTTTTACCCGACACTGGGCATGAGAAAATACAAACTTGGGTCCTGATCCTAATATCTGTATGCCTGTGAGGAATCTGCTGGCTCTACAGATTGTCAGGACATACATGCCCCACTGAATGAAGTCAAACCATAAAAAAAGTAAAGCAGATCCCATCATCCTTTGTGTCTTCTCTTCCCATCATTTGCACCCCTGAAGACACTGTGTATCTCAACTCAGCCCAGCTGCAAGAACAGTTACCACTAACCAGATGTTTGTGATCACAAATTTAGTGAAAGATACTCTACCCAGAGCTGACATTGATGAAAGATATGTGAGCTTTCTTTATGCATTTCATGCAAAACAGTTTGTGTTGTTTAAAATTATCCTGGAAAGCTATTGACTTTGTACTGAAACAAATGAGGAAGCTTCCCAGCCAGTTTGGCTGTGGGAGCAGTAACACCCCAGTGCAGCATAACCTTTCCACAGCAAGTTTCATATCATGACATTAATGTGTGTTTGGAACCTGAGGCCTTGCTTGGCTCAGAAGGATTACAACTTCAAAGACAGTGGCTAGGAAGAACTGACTGAAGGAAATCCAACTGCCTGCCCACTCAGATTTACACTACCAATTATATTATCTGTTCGGCATTCCTGTGTGCCTAGCTGATGATCCACATGATGATCCACAGATAGATAAAAGGCTAAATTAGTCATAGAAGTTCTGATAAAGTTTAAAAGAATCATAGATTGGTTACTGCAGCTGCATACATTTTACAGGCACATAAAACCAAGAAAATTTGTAACTTCTACCACTGAAATATTTTTAATAATTATATGTTCTAATACAGCAATGATCATCTACATATGGTAGCGTTTATTTATCTATTTGTGTGTACATAACCATGAAACCTGATAAGACAATATTTGAAAGCTCTTCCACTCTATGTCCTTTAAAAATAAGTGTTTGCATAGTACTGCTAATTCATTGGAGTAGAATTCTCCCTCTTTAATTCATTCAATAATAAGGGAAAGAAAAACTCAAAATAAGGTGTTACAATAAATGCACTTGCATGTCTTTCAATATATAAACTAAAGTATCACCTTAATTTTCTTCAATACATTTAGCTTGTGGATTTATGATTACTTGGAAAGAACTAACAGTTATACTTTAATATGCAAAGATTGTTTCCTCAATGCTGGGTTTAGATGCTCACACAGAAACTTAACTGAGGTACGCAGTCAAAAGTAGATCAATATAATCTACTACCTTCCTGAAGATGATACCTGATATCATCTTCATCATAAGCAGCTGTAGCTTCAGACTTACTTTTTTTTCCAAATGTAGCACTGAGTAAGAAAGTATTTTGTTTACCTGCAAAAGCTTGTAGTGACTCCACACAGAGTCACACATCCTTCTCTTAATAACTGCAGGATTTGGGGCCAAATTCTTCGTAAAGGTATTTGACCATGAGGAACATATTACTATGTAAATACAAAATCCCTACAATAATAAAAGGTATCTTGAAGTGCTATAAAATTTTGGAAAAAAACATTTATTTCTGCTGCATGTACTGAAAGTTGTCATGAAAGATTCAGCCAGGTAGCATGAAGCTGTACCATCTGGCTAGGAGTGAAAAATGTTCATATATCATGAAGATTCAGAAGCTGGGTCTGAGGCTATGCTCTTGCCAAGCCGGTCAATGAAGTTAGGCACTATCAAGAAACGAGACAGATACATTTTGCCACAAGGGAGGATGAGCTAGGAGCTCATGGGAACCCCAAGAAGGCAGGCAGAGACCACCAGCACCCCCAGCACCAGGGTAGTCCCTCACCCTGGCTGAGCGATGGTTGGGTCACAGTTCACCAACAGACTCCGACACAGGTACTGAACTAGGTCCATGGTCCGTCCAGGAGGTGCAGCCAGGTGCTCCTGCAGAAGAGCACCAGGGCCAAGGCTATCACGTGAGTTCAAGGTCCAGTCAGGAAACAGGGCTGGATGCAAGGCTGTCTATAGTGTAGGTTCAAGGGCCCACCAGGAAGGCAGCCAGCAAATCTGCACTGCAAGAGACAGAGCTGGATACAGAGCCACATACACAAACACACAAGCAATAACGGGGTGTCCAGGCAGGGTGTGGGTGGGAGTCCCAAGGAAGCTGGGCAGGGTAGCTACAGCCTGTAGAAAACACAGATTTCACCAGTCATTTACCTATAGAGGGAGGTTTCTTATAGGGGCCAACTCTCAAGTAAAGGGCCTGACTCTGATACTAGCTCATGGCCAGTCAGCATCCTGCGCTTCTTTCTCCCACACCTTGGAGGGATTTTGTTGCAACAGCAAAGGACTGACAGCACAAGGGTTATGCAGAGGTTTGGCCCATTCTGTATAGTAAAGACCTTAAGGACTGTTGGGAATACATGAATAATGAGCTCAAACGGGATTTGGGTAAGTCACAGGTAGTCTTACACTCAATGGTCATTCAATTTTTGGGAAGATGGTGTACAACAATTCTGCACCAGTGACTGGCAACAAGATTATACGCATGCAGGAGAGAACTCAGCCTAGGGCATGCTGCAGTATGGGGTCCACAACTGGATCTCAACGGAAATTTAGTGAACAAAGTGATGATCTGGTCTCTAGATGAGTTTCCAATGTCTCTGCGACTCCTAATAAGCCCTCCCCCACCTCTCCTCACTTTATTTTTTGTCAAGCCTTCCTATAGGTTCATTTAAGAACTTTTCATAAAATCAAATACTACAGAGCAGTTTTTCTGTATCATTAAGGTTTGGCAATGCGTCAGTCTGATCTGAGGACTAATGGTCCTGGACCTGAAGCAGAATGAAAGAAGTGAAGCAGACAAAGAACAACAGAACAAAACATTACTTGCCTACACGTAGGGAAATTACACAGAGAGGGGTGGAAAAGCAACACTGTCAGTTCTGTTATATTTTCTACATGTTTGTATGATTTTCCTTAGGTCAGTAATTCTCTCTACAGTGATATTGTCCTATAAATCTGTAAGAGGAAAAAATTCTAATTTTTTTTGCTTTTGCTGAAGGTCACCAAGTTTCTATTTGACCACAAATAGTATTTGTTACATACAATTCCAACAATTTTAAAATAAAAAATGCAAAGTTTGGAAGAAAAGTATAAATGTTGGGTATGTCAAGTACATTGATATAATAATTAACCTACATTTATTTCATCCTGTAGCAATTTTTTTAATGTTATCTCAATAACTTTTCTTCTCAGTGAGACTTTTCCATTTCAGACTGTTAACTAGAAAATCATACCAAATTATATCATGACCTTGTGGAATTCTGTAAACCAACATGACATTAAAAATAACTCAGCAAGCAAAACAGAAAGACGTATATCATAATAGCATTCTCTAGCCACAATTGACTCCAAACTTCCACTAAAACTATGTTTCTCTTTTTAAATATATTACCTATTTTGACATTAATTAGTACACCTACTTAAAAATATTTAACCATATTGTACTTTAAATTATGTTAAATTTCTGATGAAGGGATTCTACTCCTTCCTGTAGCTTCCTTATTCACTAACAGAAGCCAGTACCACCTCCTTAAGCTTGTCTGCATGTGCTCACCTGTAATGTAACCTGCAAGTCTGTATGTGGAATAAAAAAGGAGACTTTCCGATTTAGATTTTCTGTGTTTCTTAATTTGAGGTAGTGTCAGTTATACATGTTGTTCCATATATGTGACAATCATGAGTTAAACTAAAAAACCCATTGTTATGGATTCTATCCATGCTAGTTATTTATAGAACCATCTGTATTCTAAATTCTTCAGATAGTTTGTACAATTTATAGTTACTGTCTGATGTCATACCACAAGGAATGTGTAATGTCTCAGTGTGGCATGTCAAAATCCTATGTCAAATTTCAGGGACATTATTTCAACATACTCCATCACAAATACAGTGACATGAAACCTATCAAATCTAGTTGTGCAAAAACTGTACATGCACAAAATCATTCACCTGAAGACTATCCGAGCATTCAGATGAGTAAGTTCCCCACACAATGCAGTCTCAGTATTATGGAAACTGAGGTACTATGGGCTACAAGAAAATCCAAATTACCTCAATGACATCATAATCTGTTTGTAATTGAAAGAAGACCATCAGAAGAATGATGTAATAAGCATTTCCATAGCAGCAACCAAATAAGTGCAGTCACTCTTTCCCTGCAGAATGCCATGACAAAACTTTTTATGGAATACCACGGGAGTATAATAAACTTTAAAAAATGTGCATTGAAATGCCAAATGACAGTAAAATTGTTATTGGTTAAAGGTAAATTCCTATCTTCGTTAAAAGATTATACCTATACATTTAACAAAGAAAGCATATGAATGGCTAAATGGAACATGAAGAGCTGTGCCGTTTATGGAATAATTCCATTCTAAAATCAACATAAACTAACTACTTAAAGGATTTTAAAGGAAGTAATAACTGCAGATATTTCTGTAAATGTAAACTGGATTCTGCTTGTCATACTCCAAGCATGTACTTAAACATTCAAGGAAAAGCCAATTTAAAACATCATATAGCAAGGGAAAATAAATGTATTGAACATATTTATGGTTCCACAACAAAATCTTGCTACATTTTAAGAGAGGAAGACAATATATACAGCTTCTTGTAATTTATTTTGGACTCACAAACTATTCAATACATGATATATATTGGTACTATAAAATGTAGATTATTTAGGCTTAGACTTAGTTACTCTAGTTACATATCTTTCTGAGCTCAGGAAACATTGCCAACAGAGAGCTCCATGTCTCTCTCAGATCTATTGCTACCCATATATTCAGACAAAATTTCCTCTGAATAACTGCATTGCAAAACTGCTAGTTCAGCTCATGGAAATGAATACTACTATATTACTTTCTTTAATAGTGAATCATTGCTGCCAGTAAATAATTTAATGTGGACAGATTTTGATTTGCCCTACATGGCTGCCTAAACACATTTCCATTCAGCTGCTTACAGCATTTCCAATAAGGTCAGTTATAATGCTGTGTCATACTTTCATTTCCTAAGTAAGGGGTGTTACACTGCTCGCCTGATATGCAGGCAAGAAAATCTACCAGTTCTTAGTAGAAACAGGGTTGTCAATCATTTGGTGAAAGTGACTCAGCAGCTGCTTAGCCTGTAAAAGTACTCTGCACGTAGGAGATAAATAGGAGGGAGATGTCTTTCCAAGCACATAAATTGTCTGGTACATATATAAACAAAAATGCCCTTAACACCATAAAGAATTTATGTAATAATTTTTTCATTCATTTATTTCAAATCTTCTCTTTGCGTACAAGGAAGGGTCTATAAACTAGTTATTTAACCATTCCTAATTTTTGCCAGGAATTGATCCATGAAAATTTCTAAATTAAAGATGTCCATTTTATTCTCAAAAAACCTGTACATACTAAGGTAGGAAAGCGATTTCTTCCAACAAGAAATGGGTTTATAAAATTTGAGTCATAATTATCCACAACTAAAAACATTCTTTCAAAAATAAAAAATAAATGGCTACAAATTTTCTACACACAGACACCAGCCAACTTAGAATACTCAGACCTACAGCAAACAGTCTAAAAATGTGAGGGAGAAGTCCTTCCTTAAAACATACAGAAGAACACACATCAATGTGAATGCAGAACAACTGCAAAGTCAAGGTAAAAGCTGATTACTGCCCTTTTATGAAAGACTCCAGGTCTAAATTTCATTCTCTAACAAAGGAGAAAACACCTGTAACACCCTGAACAATCTTCATGTTCTCTATGACAGAAATCCAGGGGAACTGAAGATTAATTAAAGTTTCTCTCAGATTGACTAGGACTCTGACTTCAAGAAAGACAACATACAATGTAGAATAAAGGCATATAAAACCCAATTCTTACTGTACAAAACATGGGGATCTCAAATGAACTGGTCAGGAAGAAGTCTGGGAAAAATTTAACAAATGGAAGAAGTTTTTGTAAATGCCTAAGTTAGCATTGTCACTGCTTATGGAAAATATCAAACATGTTCAAAACAATTTCATGTAGATGAGTACCAGAAACTATGAAATGCAAACACATGGATACAACCTTTGGTTCAGTAAATCCCAAATACTAAATATCAGATTGTTCTAACATTCAACTGCATGGTCCTATCCTCTTTCCTACCTTTGCCACGGAAAAATCCTCTACTGGCCACTGCCAGGCACAAAGTATTAGATTTTGGGGACCTATTTTGATACTGTAAATAATGATTCTTGTGCTTTATTCACAGGAGATAAAAAGCAGAATTTGAAGATCAGTAGGTAATGGTTATCTACCACAAAGTAGGATCCAGTCCTCAAGACATTTAGGAAAAGCAGCAATTTTACCAAAACAAGGTTAATGCATACTAAGTTACACACATGAATTTACAGAATAGGGATCCAGTTGTAATATATTTTTATTACTACCTGTTTTCATAGCATTTTTGACAAGAAATATGAAGTGAGAAGCTGATTTTCTTCATTCACTGGGGCTTTGTTATCCATCAAAACACAGTGCTTATTGAACTCCTGCCCTAACTGTCCATTTTCTTTGCCATATCAATGCATACATAATTATTCTGGCTGGTAAAGCACAGAAACCTCTTCATAACTACACAATTGTTTCAGTTTTATTCCCTTCTGCATACATGTCTTGCATAGCAACCTGCCCAGATAACTTCTTCCAATTTCTTAAACTTACACTATTTTTTTTTAAGGGAGCCACAAAAATGCAAATGACTGTACAAAGATGTGAAGCATTATTTGGTTGACAATGTCCTCAAAGATCTATTGACATAGTAGGTAATACTGATGCACAAACTCCTGTAATAATAGCAATGACATCTCTGGGAATGCCAATGCATATCTTAAATTTTACTCTCTGCCACCAGCAAATGGTAAAAGAACAAAAATAGTAGTTCTTATTCCTGTGAGAATCTAAACAAAAATATGTGCAATGGCTTATTGAAAATGACAAGAGTTTCAGTTAATTAAAAAATATCACTTCCAAAGCTTTTCGAGATTTGTACTATACAAAACAGAAACAAAAAAAAGGAAACAAAAACAAAACAAACATCACAACCTTAAAATCTTATGTAAATTTCACACAGGAAAAAAACATCAGAGTTTGCTGAGTGGAAAAGATGAATCAAGATTAACAGAGAAACACTATTTTTAAAACTCTTAAAAAAGTTACAGGGTTAAAAATATAAATTAAAAACTATTTTTATAGCAGCTGGCAATGTCCATTTAAGGTTGACAATTTCTTGGAGATGATTAGTACTACATATCTCATGCAGCTCTCACTGTTTTGAGTTTATTGCAGTATAACAGTATAATCTGATAGTTTTAAAACTCAGAATCTCTCCTTATTTTTGGCTTAAATCCAAGTTATAATTATAGTAAATGTACTATTTTTTTGAAAGAACACTGCTGCTTATATTCTTAACATAGTGATTTTGTTGTTTTCATATTGCAAAACTGAAACTAGACTGGAATAAACACAGAGGAAAAATATTAAGGCTTAAACCAAGTTTAATATGTAACTCCAACGCACCATCACAAAGCCCAAGAGGCAGGATATGCAATCCTGCATTCCTTATGCACTTGTAATACCTCTTGGCTTCAGTGGAAGTTTTGTTTAAGAAAGCATATAATCAGAACCTACAATTTCATTAATTGCATGCCACAGGCAGTCCATGTGAGGTAAGAATCATGAACCAAACTGGTTGAAGGATCGTGGAACCCAATAGCCCCACCTGCATCTTCGTGGACCACTGAGTCCATGCAGCAAAACCATGAATCCTCATTTTCCCCACTCACCCATACTTCCAGCTCTTCCTCATGACAGACCACATCTGTCATGTAGACAGCAGTGCAGACATTTCGTTCAGGACACAACACAGATCTCAGGTCTCTGTTACTGTTCTCCATTACCATCCTTTCCCAGACTCAGCAGTACTGAAGATTTCACCCAATGCAGATCTCTACTCTGATGGGATTTTTATACTATTCATACTAGGCACAGACAAAAAAAAAATGTTATGTAGCTATTAGTACAGAGTGCTTTGACATATTACATATTTCATTAGACACCCTTTGGGCAATTTTAGGAAGTCTCATCTAAAAACCCTGTGAATGGGCTTGACTTTTACAGCAGTACTGTACACATAACTTGTCCATGCATACCATACTGGGTGCGTGTTACAGATAGTTATATGGTATCTCTCAAGATTTATTTATACATGTAGGAAGAAATAGCATGGGGGAAATAAAGGCCTTTTATTTGCTAAAACATGAGCAAAATAAACCAAAACCATGGGCACTTGCAAGCTAGTTCTTTTTCTAAATATAAAAACAAAAAATCAAATTTAAAAAGAAACCATTCACAGGATGAAAAATGACAGGTGATGTTACAGTGAGGTGTGAATCTATAGATAGTTCTCCATTGCAAACTGACATTTAGAAGCACACAGCAGATAGTTCTTCAGTTACAAAACACCCATTACATCCCCTTATAATAAATTGAAAACTCTGGTTAATTTCTACCTGTGTCACTGAACACAATTCAATTTTTACAACACCTAACTAGCAACAAATTTACAGTTTCTTTTACAATAACCTTAAAACATAAAGCAGGAACAGAATCTCCAGATTAAAAGTAAAAAGTTCATCCTTAACTATCCTAAATGCTCAAACTTTGCAAGGAAGCTTCCAATGTGTAAAGGCACACAAAAGAATAAAATAAAAAGCAAACAAACGGAAGGTATAAAATGAGGGTGACATAGGGATAAGGAGGATGGAAACAAAGGAAAGGGGGGAAAAGAACACTTTAAAAAATACAGAAAGAAAAGATGACAATGAAAACAAATGAATCGTTGAAACTATGGTGGGAGGAACTGATGAATATTAACTTCTATTATTCCGATTACAAAATACATTTCAAAATTGGATGAAACACATTCTATGTATGTTTTGCCAAGGACATTCTTGGCAATTACAAAGTCAGGAAAATTATAATTCAATCAGTGAAGCATTACTTAAAACCACTTGAAAAAAGCAGATCATTTGAACCAGCAAACAGACTGCATGGGTAAAATTTTAAAGACTCAATATTCTGGAGCAGTGCAGATTGCACTCACATGTTGCAGAGTTCTAATAATGGAGCCATTAGAAATACAGCAATTTTTTTTCCCTGGATGCATTTTACCAGTCTTTCTTCTCATAAATGAGCGACAAAGCCTCATCATTGTTTTCCACATAAAATGAGGACAGTTCTAGAAAAAAATATCGAGCACTTGTGGAGTAAAACTTTTATTTGGAAAAAAAAAAATCTGGTTTAAACATTTTTAAAAGCTGTCCTGTCCACGACAACCACATCTATAAAGACGGTTGCTGTATTTATCAGGCGCATGTGGGACGCTTCACCATGCACCGAATCTGTGCGCTTGTCTTGAAATGGATGATACAGTCCTAAAAACGTTACGAATACGTCATTACGTCTGTTGCTACACTGGCAAAACCCAAAACAAACAGGTCACCTTGACCTCTGTCATGTACACTGTTTCACAGAACTGCTAACACCCGAAGAATGGGATTGACTGAAAAAGGCACCAGGCATTCACCCTTCCCACTGGAAAAAGCGTGCCCTGCCTTCCCCACAGCAGCGCTGTGATTCCACTGTGAAGGCGAGCGATGCAGCCTTTCGATTCAACACGTCAGGTTGCCGAATCCTTTGCAAATCGCCTGTTGTGCAGTCAGACTTTCAGAGGACCGAAAACACCATGGACTGGCACTCCGGCGGTGATTTTGGCACCCCTCACCGCCACAGGCACCCCAAGTCGCGCTCCGCCGCAGACGGGGTAAAGGCGGGCGCGCAGCACGGGCAGGAGCGCAGGGCAGGAGCCGGCTCCATCCCGGGACGCCGCGAGCCCAGCTCCGGGGCGGTTGCAGTCGCCGCTCCCGCGGAAGCAGGTGCAGGCGCACCGCCGCCCCTGCGCGCCCCGGGGCTGCGCGGAACGGAGCGCAGCGCAGCGCGGAACGGAGCGCAGCGCAGCGCGCCCCGCCCGGCTCCGCCCCGCCGGGCTGCGGGGGGAGCGTGACGTACCGCGCCGGATGGGGGCGGGGGGACGACTGCAGTGATGGAAAATTTTCGACTCCTGCATCTCCTGCGCGTGCCCTCGCCGGTCCCCGCCCCTTCCCGGCTTTCACTCCCGGCGGCGGCGGTCCAGAACCTTCGGTGGCGGCGCGGTCTGGTGCTGCCGCTTCGCGCTGGCCGGTGCCTTCCCGACCGCTTCTCGCCCGCCTGCTCCGGCTACAGTCGCTGGGCAGAGCCACCGTCGTTCCGCCTGTCTCAGCCCTGGGGAGCCTTGTGTCCCCGTCAGAGCCGTGGGCCCTGGAGCAGGGATGATGCTGAGGGATTTGCTGTCCCTCGACGGTGTGAGCTGCTCTCGTGTCCCGGCTGCCGCCACTGCCCTTCGCACCCTCCACGGGCTCTCGGTGCTGCAGAAGGGAGCAAGGGCGATAACGCAGGGGCATCAAACGATTCGAATCCTCCACACGCGAGGGAATCCTCCACACGCAGGGAATCCTCCACACGCGAGGCTGGCAGCACCAGACTGGCATGGGAGTAGGCTGCTGCCCCGAGGACGGAGCTGGGGAGGCTACTTTTGCAAGCCCCCGTCCCTCTAGAGGCAGCAGACAAGCCGGCCCCCGCTACCCCCGTCAAGCCCCCTTCGGAGCTGCGTCCTTGCACCATGCGTGTGAGGAACTGCGGTGGACAGTAAAGCCCTGCCGCCACGGAGGGCCGAGCAGCTAAGCTCTCCAAATCTTCTAGAGTGGTCACCTGAGGAAAAGGTAGCAGGATGTTCTGTATCCCCGTCTCTTCCCTTCAGGGGGTTTATCGTGAATCATATCACTGGGGGGAGTCTGTCATTCCCGTTCATTTCCCGAAGGAAACGTTCGGGGAGTCTGTTGGCTGCCTGGGGGACCGGGCTTGCACGTGCGCTGTTGCAGGTGTTAAAAATAGTGATTGACTGCAGCGAGGAGATATGATGGGTCGGGGGCACCTCGTCCCCTGCCACGCACCCAGCTACTAGGAGGCGCTAGCGTCAGAGCCCGGAGGCAGGCGCGGTGTGGAAAGAGGGAGGCAGATCCTGGGTGGACCGGTAGCCAGCGGGTGCTGCAGTCACGCTGCGGATGCTGCACTGGGCCGGTAGAAGCGCTTCTCAGGCAGGGCGCTCTTGACAAGCACCGCAGCGTCTTGTCTCGGCCGTGTAAACCTGTGCCCCAGTGTAAACACCGGAGAGCTGCTCGGCTCATGTGCTAGCGGCCGCGTTCCCGACCCCCGCCGGGCGCACGCCGGTGACCGGCTGCCGTCCCTCCGTAGGGGACGCCCCCCAGGCGCTGCCCGGGCGGGGTGGGGGGCGGCGCGGCAGTGGGGCGGGCGCCGCGCCCCTGCGATGACACGCCTACATTCCTGCCTGAAGAGCCGCGGCGCCCGAGGGGGCCGCCAGACAGGGAGCGACGACGGAGCGGTACAGACAGCGCTTCTTTTTTTTTCCTTTTGATACCTCTTGACTTTTTTACGTGGGTTTTTTTCTACCTTTATTTATCGAGGGGCTTGTTTTCGCTGTCATTTTATAGTTAAGGGCTTTTTTTTCCCTTGCAAGAAGTAGCAGCGGAGACAGGAGGAACTCCTGTTATTCCGAGGCTTCGGGAGAAACCCTCGCTTTCAAGCTCGAGCTTAAAAGGTACGGCAAGGGGCTCGCTGTTCCCGAGCCGCCAGGAAGAACGGGGCGACTTTTCGGACGGCGCGCGCCTCGTCCTTCGCGCCTTTGTCCGGCGGCAGAACCCCCGGCTTGTCGCCAAGACCCTGCCGGGCTCCGCCGAGACGCGCGTAGGGACGCGCTGCCGCTGCATCCCAGAAAAGTGGCAAACCCGCGGAGCGACTGCGGCGCGACGCAGTCCCGCGGCCGCTTTGCGTTTTTCCATTGAAAACGCCGGGACGTCGTTTTTGAAAACGCTGTGTCGCCGGCGGGGAGGAGGGAGGTGAACACGGGGAGGGACAGTCGCGGGGCGCGAGGCTCCGGCAGCCGATGTGACAATCGCCCATCGGTGTTGCATCAGTCTGCTCTCCGCTATCGGGGCGGGGAGGGGGAGGGGGGAGTGCGGCGTGGCGGTGCGGCGGCGTGGGCCGGGCGGTGGCGGTGGCCGGGCGGTGGCGGGGGCGGTGGCGGTGGCAGCCGCGCGCCCCTCCGCGGCGCGGGGCTCACCTTTGTCCGCGCGCCCCCCGCCCCGCGCGCCTGGTACTTTTCCACTCGGCGTCGGGCGGGGGCCGCGGGGCCACGTGACGGCCTCGCGCCCGCTGCGGCACTGACGTCGCCTCCCGCCCCCTCGGCAGGCGCGGCGAGTCCCGCCGGCAAGGACAAAAGAGCGGCCGAGCGCCGACCCCCGCCCCGCCAGCATGAGCAGCGCCGAGATGGGCAAGTTCAACATCTCGCCCGACGAGGACAGCAGCAGCTACAGCTCCAACAGCAACGACTTCAGTTACCCCTACCCCACCAAGCCGGCTGCCATGAAGAGGTGAGGGGGCCCGGGGAGCCGGCGGTGCCGCGGGTCTGCCGGCAGTCCGTACGGAAACGCGGGGACCCCTGCGGCCGGAGACGGGGCGCGGCGCTCCGCGCGCTGACACGGTGGCAGGTGGGATGGTTCTTTCGGGGTTATTCCATCGGGTTTTCCTGTTCCCTTTGAAATGGATTGGAAATGCTGATCGGGAAGTGAACGTTCAAGTTGCCCGTAAGAGTCGCTAATGATGCAATGTTGTTTTGCAGTCACTATGCGGATATTGATCCAGAAAACCAAAATTTTTTGCTCGACTCCAACCTTGGAAAGAAGAAATACGAAACTCAGTATGTAAGTACCCAGCAATGACGTTCCAAGTAAACAAACAAAGTCATATCGTCGAATTTATGTTTGTTTTAATTCTGAAATGAGTAATAGCTTTCTGTTAATTATTACCTATATTCCTTTCCTCAGCATCCGGGTACTACGTCCTTCGGAATGTCAGTATTTAATCTGAGCAATGCTATTGTGGGTAGTGGCATCCTTGGTCTTTCTTTTGCCATGGCTAACACTGGAATTGCTCTTTTTGTGTAAGTATGTTTTAGTTTATAAAAAAAACCCTCATCTTTGTGTTCTGTAATTCATAACGGAAGAATACTTGGTGTGAGGATATGATCCCTAGGAAATATCCAGTCATTTTCATAGGTGCAGAATTACATTTTTAGGGTTTATGGCTTGTTTTAAATTTAAGAATGGTGGTACATTCAGAAGAACCTGCAAAAATTAAAAAGATTCATTGCAAGTTCTGCAACCCTCAAAAACATTTTACAGTGAATTTTACTTGACTTAGCTGTAGTTTCTCCATGAATAACTGATAGACTTCCCCTGAAAGTTATATTGTCCAAGTCCCAATCAGGGATGTGGTCCCGCTTTTCCTCAACTGACATCATTGTGTGTACAGAGTTACAATGTACTTAACCAATAAAGAAGTCCATTTTATTGCTATGCTTTCACTCTATTCAGAGATATCGTTTCAGTTACACCTAGAAAAATTTATGTCTGCCTGCAAGGGAGGGATGTGGAACAACCAGCATATCTTTATTGGCGTGTCTAAGCTGGCAAAAGCTATGAGGTGTAGGACAGAACTACAGTAATATAATTGGAAGTGACATAAGGATACAGTTATGTTCAGTGCTTTCAAATGTCTTGGGAAAGTACATTTTTCATGTGTTGGAGACCGTTCAGCTCACACAATATGTAGTATCAGTTACTTGACTGCAAACGAGTATCCATGGATATGTTTAAAGGAACTTTGTGTTTTTATCCTGGAAATAGATGAATGTGCTGAATGTTCAAGAACATGTGAAGAGCAATGTTTAGTTCAAAATTTCCCTGACTCTGCTGCCAGATTTCCAGAAAGTAGGTCAGATTTACTTCCAGATGCTTCGCAATGTATTGAGTAGTGCTCAAGTTTCCTGAGGAAACTACCAACGTGTAAAGTTCTGACCTAAAGGATTTTAAACAAATGGTGATTTGTTAATCTTTTACTAAGATTTTCACTTTGCTTAGATGATGCTAAACTGAATGCACAACTTAGTATGAATCTAGAAGAGATACTTCATCTGTCTATATAACAGTTTCATGCTCTAAAGATGTTCTGCAGCACGTGAAAGATAATCAGTGTAACATATTAGAATGTCTCTGAGGAGAGGGAAAAAGAGAGTTTAAGGTTAGCTATTTGAACAGACTTTGGGGGGATCCTCTTTTTTGAGGAAAAAAATGCTCAAAACGGTCAATTTAATAACTGTGTGCTGAAGCATTTGGTTGCTTTTTATTTCCAGATTCTGCATTCATATCTATTTGCATTAGAGCTGTTCCAAACACAAACTAGCTTGTTACCTTTCAGAACTTATAGATCATACAGTTCACAGGCAGGAAAGCAGTTAATCACAGATGATACTGAGGATTTATGATGACAGTGAGAGCATTACAGGCATCCCTTAATAACTAGGTTACAGAATCAGATCCAGATGCAGTTGATTAAGGCAGTAAGTTCTTCGAAGACTGTGGAGGCACTTGTGTAAGTGCTGTGACTTGTCACTTGTGTCAGCACTAAATAAATGAATAGAATGGTCTGGAAGCCAGAAACAGTGAGCTCTGAGATGAATTTGCTGACTGATCTTGTCTATACTGCAGGGAGCCATTCCATGTTAGGACTGAGAGGTCCAGGGTCTGTGCTGTTTGAAAGTAATGTAACCCAGGCACGACTCAGCTGTGCTGTTTCTGCCCAATGGCCGAGTCAAATCCTAGTTAATCTTAATACCTGTCAGAAATAGACTTTTACTTGTGTTGGTGTTGAATTGCCACAATAACATAAGATTCTTACGCAGATCTGTGAAGCTTCTCAGATCTTTCTGTTTCCAGTTCTTTGTGCTTCATTTACTAACTTCACCAACATTAAAAATGACACAAAAGGAAATGTACTCTGGGAAATGAAGATTGCCCGTTCTAAGCCATTTTTGATATGCTGATTCTCAGGTTTCCTGTTAAGCAAAATGTATTGGTATAAGAAAGACTGGGGGGGGGGTGGGGGGTGGTATATAATGCTTTGTAATTTTCCACTGTGTTCTCCAGCAGCCGAGAAGTCCCCCTAGCGTGCCACTCCAGGAAGTGCATTTGTTGTGGGAGAGATTTGTTGTTGAGAAACCCGAATTTTAGGTGATGCAAATGTGCTTCTGGAAATAATATGCATTGCCTGTAAAAGCTGTGGGGAAGATAAACGAGCCACTAGCGATTCCCATGTAAGCACATCTGAAGAGTTAACTTTTGAGGAAAGAAATTTTTTTTAATGACAATAGATGTGTATTTCCATTTGAAAATGCAGCTCTCAACGAGTCTGAATTTTCAGTCAATTCTTTAAGGCTTTTGCAGTTTCCTCCTTATATAAAAAAGGACATAACAGCAGGTTTAAGCTGAAAAGCTGATTTCTTTTAAGACCAAGAGATAATCTTCACTTCAGCTGTAGTTAGCCTCAACTGTATGTTCAATAGGTGCATGACACACTGTTGAACAGGGGCAGGAAGATGGGAAAAATAGTTTCTTACAAGGATGCAAACCTTTCTTACCTTTTTCGTAAGAAAATAGTTTCTTACAAAGATGGAAACCTTTCAATGAACCAGCACACATTCCCATTGATATTTTAAGTTACTTATTATCAAATGTAGCCAAGTATAATAGCCTGACACTTGGTGATGCTTATGCCACTTTAGAGTGAATAGAATCGTTGTTGTTCAAGCCTATGTTAGAATTTCTTTGTATACCTCAAAAATGCAATTTAGTATAAAATACTTTCTACACATGGCATTAATTGGGTTTTCAGGATACTTATAACTGACCTTAGAATCTACGTTTTCCCCATATAGTTTTTTAATACGGATAATGTTTATATTTGATACATATTTATTTAATAGGGTTACAATAAGTCATTTATGGCTATTAAAAATTTGCTTGGTTTTCTCTCCCCAGGATACTCCTGCTGTTTGTCTCAATATTTTCTTTGTATTCGGTGCATCTTCTTTTGAAGACTGCCAATGAAGGAGGTATGTCAAATTACTTTTTTACAAATATGTAATATTTGTTTCTTATGGTATCTTTGTGAAATACACCTTTCCAATGGGATATTGTATTTTCTTTTAGGATCTTTATTATATGAACAGTTGGGAATGAAGGCTTTTGGTATGGCTGGAAAACTTGCTGCTTCTGGATCAATTACAATGCAGAACATTGGAGGTGAGGATAAGATCTTAAAATGCTTGTACTGTCAATAGTAATTGTTCCCTGCTTATTCTTGGAGACTTATTTGTCACACAACATGTGTTCATTAACTGCTTGTGTTCAAGTGAAGTTATGAAACATGTTATGTGATTCTTGCATCGTGTGGCATATTCTATATTTGTAATGATCTATGATGTTATTCACCTACAGCTATGTCAAGCTACCTCTTCATAGTGAAATATGAGTTACCATTGGTCATCAAGACATTTATGAACATCGAAGAGACCACAGGGTAGGTGTTAGAACGCCTCATCAGAGAAACTATTAGGAGAAACACATACGGAGACTGTATATATTTTTATATGAAGACCACGTTCGGTACACCGTAGGGTAGCTTCTTATTCAGACAGAGATACAGTAAGTTTTCCCCTCCCCTGAGTGCTTCACTTCATTTAGATCCAGCCTGACCTGGGAAAAGGGTAGAAAAATACAGGTATCGCATCATATTGCAGAAAGCTGTTCTGTAAAGAACATCAGGTAAGTGTTAATGTATGTACCAGCCAGTACATACACTTGATAAGGAAAGATAAATGTGATTGTGGTTGGGTTTTTTTTGTTTTTTATTTTAGTACTGCAGTCAAAATGGTTTGGTCTGATTAGTTTGGTTTTCTAGTATTAATATTATGGCAAGTGATTAAATGTAAGACTAAGGTGCAGTTATGCAGTGAATGTCTTAAGGAGCGGTTCTCAAAAAGATACAGAGACTAAACATTGACCTAAACCACAGTTTGTATGCCCAAGACTGGAGTGGTAGATGCCTTGCCATCTAGTCCTGGAGACAACCTTGACTCCAGAGTGGCTTTCCTGCTTGGCTTTAAAAAGAGGATTCATTTTATCTAACCATATTTTGAGTTTATGATTACAATGATCTTAGTACAATCAGCGGAGAGGGGTGATCCTCTGTAGCGATCAGTTCGGCGCACCTGACTTAGACGCTTTTTGCGCATCTCCTAAGAACAGTTGATCACTGTATTGAGAGGGTGTGTGGAAACAGGATGCCTGGGTTCAGATGGATAGAGTTAAGTGCTATAAATCTCACTCTTCAGAGTTGTACTTCTGTGCCTTGTCCTGAAGTGTCCCAGTCTTGAGAGGGCTGAGCAGCTCAAGACTCCAACTTACACCTAAGCCTGAGTTCAGAAGGTAGGCATTTTTCTGCCATGTTCCCCAAAGGGTTCAAGCCATTTGGTGATGTTCATACAGCTTGCTGATAGATATTGTCATAATAACAGTGCTAGCCATATTTTTTCCTTTTTTTTTTTTTTTTAAGGTATTCAAATACTGCACCTACTCTATTTATTTAGTAGTGTTATGTTTACAAATTCTTTTCTGGGAAGGTTAATTTCTCTCCTTCGGCTGAATTCAAGTCCATATTTTTTGATTCTTAAGAGAGCCCCTGTAGTAGCCAGTATTTAGAAGGGGGCTCGGAGGCAAATAATTTTAACTGTCCCATCTTCAGTAAAGAATTAAAAACTGGTTGCAAATCAACAGGGAAAGGTAAAGTGTGAATCTCACTGGATACAGCTGCTGTTCTGCAAATCTGGCAGAGAAAATTAAGAAATTGAGATCTGTATTGTCAGTGTTTTCTTGTTGGCTAGCACTAGGTAGCTGTACACTGATTTAAAGTACATATTTTCTCAGTGCTCTGGCAATCGTGAACCCCATTTAACTGACTCTCTCCATGCATTGCTTAGGGGAGTCTGGGTGGCTACCATTGGCATGGATTCCACTCTGGCAGCCTGGGGCCTAAAATGTAAGCACTTACCTGTTTAAGTGTCCCAAAATAATGCTTACTGGAAAAGAACTTCTGGAATTCTGAGACAATATTACAAATACTAGCTCCATTATTAAAATTTGTTTAGCAGCTTCTAAAGTACTTGGCTATATTTTAAAACTGCACAATCCCATTCTTTACTCTTCAGGACGGAAAAACTTTGAAGTCCTTGATCTGAAAGTCCTGATGGCCTCTCTATGGTATGCACAATAGCAGTGCATGTTCTTGTGATTGTATCAACTGCAAAGAGTTTCTTTGTTGTGATTTCTTTTAAATTTGCCACAAGTCTACTATATTTAAAAAAAAAAAAAGACAACAAAAGGTGTATGGTGTTAATGTCCTATGCATCTGAAGTTTCTAAAATACTCCATTTTTTACATCTAGTTATCCCAGGTAAAACTGCGGAAAGAGATGACTGCATCATTTTTGCATTTACTGTGTAAATCCAGACCAAGTCTGTTAATTACTCCATATTTCCTTACCATATAAAAGCCATAATTCAGCAACTGAGTTTGCATATACAAATTTCAAATTAATTTGTTTACCTAAATAGTATACAGTCCATTTTAAAATAAATACTGTTAAATGAGATCATAATTGGATGTAAAGTATTAATACTTGTGAATAAATATGTAACTTAGTGTTACTTTAATTGCTTAAATCATATAGGATGGTCCAGTAGGACTTAATTTTTATGTATTTCAAAAAAGATGTTAATCTTCTAATGCTCAAAAATGTTTTGTGAAAAATTAGCTGCTGCTTCTTACAGAAAAAAATGGCAAAACTGTTCTGAAAGAAAAAGCTTCTGAAGTTCTTACCATGTTTTCCCTACTGAAAGGGACTAAATGTGCCTCCAAGAGACTCCCAGTGCTTGTTGGAGTTTTCTCAGCCAGTGGGCTTGAGCTACTGCCTTGCCTTCAGCCCTCACCTGTTTTTCTTTAACTCCCAACAGAATTTTATTTCCATTAAAAATAGAAACCCTGCTGGGGCCCTGCAATATTCTAACACATCTGGAGAGTTAGGAACCAGCACTTAAGAAAATTGTATTTTTTTCTGTGATTGAACCCACTTTTGACTTTTTTCTAGCCAATCATTTAATTTTCTGTCTTCTGACTTCCAGATGTTATTATTTTTATAAAAGGACACTAAAGGAAAGGCACAATGCAGGTTTGGGGTGAGATAAGAAGCTATTGTAAGGCGTTAGGTCCATATAGGAAATTAAATGCTGTCATTTGTGACATCAGGTAGTGCATTTTTTTAGGGAGCTGTATATTGTAGAAGAGGGAAGACTAAACTGGGAATGCAACTTTTAAATACTTGATTATTACAAATATTACCTTCTTTTCTACAGAGAATGGTATCTCAACGGTGACTATTTAGTGCTGCTGGTGTCTGTCATCCTCATTCTTCCCCTCTCCCTACTGAAAAATCTAGGTAAGTAGTAGAGAGCAATCAGAATAAAAACCCATTAGAAATACTGTAGGGAAATGTGTTGATACAATGTTTGAGTCTTGAAATGCTGTGAATTAACAGCTGTCTCCAAACTTCTCTCTTGGGACTAATTAGCATTTGGGTAATTGCTGTCAGTCTCCTTGAAGAAAGGAGAAAAAAAAATCAAGACAAGTATACTAAATTATAGATGTGTTTGTGGAAAATGAAAGGACAGCAGATAGGATGGCTTTAGAAGAAAGCTCAACAGTAACTTTCTGTTCTTATCCCAAAGTCTGACCTATTTTGGTCAATGATGAAATAATACAATATTGTTACTAGCTGTCCTATAACAGCCTTCAAAGAATAGGGTTGCTAACCCTGGGCAGTATCTTCATTTTAGATCCCAAGGAGTAACAGAATATTCATAACACATGCTTTATCTGAAGTGTCTGTAATTCAGGGATATATGTGAATAATTCAGTTAACAGGCTGTTTATGAATTACTCTCTCAAATTACTGTTCTAGAAGTAAATCAGTAAAAACAGAAGAGTTATCTGATAGTGCATTTTATTAAAATTAATCCTATATCATTCTTAGTATGTAATAAAAATTCATATAGCTGTTGCTGTGGGATTTTTTTAGTTTGCTTCTTTTTCTTGTAAGCTAAAAAATTTAACATTACAGACTCACTCTATGTACAGACCCTAATATGTCTTTCAGAACCTTAAGATCTGGGTTGGGATTAGCAGAAAGTCAATGAATAATTAATTTGTTCTGTTTAATGCTAAGGAAATCACAATCTAAAGGGATCAATTGATAGAATACATTTTGTCATAATGTTTTGACTTGAATGGTGTTTCTGTTTATTGTATCTTAGATTTTTTTTATTTCTCTTGATCACAGGGTATTTGGGCTATACCAGTGGCTTTTCCTTACTTTGCATGGTCTTCTTTCTGATTGTTGTAAGTATAATCTTGTAAACTTCCAGTGCTTGTAAAACGGCATTTCAAAGTGGAATTAAGCCCAGCTTCTAAAAATTTTCACATCTTGCATTAGTCCAAGTAACAAATGTGTGGCTTTATTTCTAGGTAATTTGGAAGATGTTTCAGATTCCTTGTCCTATGGACAGTGTCATCATGAATGTGACATTACTTAATGCAACAGTGGCACCTTTGGTAGATGAAAATATAACAAGTGATGACATGTGCAAGCCAAAATATTTCATCTTCAATTCACAGGTAACTGACTGAAAATCAGATGCTCTGTTGAAAATAACTGAAACTAAGTATGTAGCAGATAAATTGCGCAATTTTTCCTTCAAGCAGTTGCCCAGTTTTAAAATTGAGGTGTGTTAAGACTTTCTGTTCCAGTAGGCTTGGGCACTGTTTACCTCATGCAAAGTGGGTGTTTCCACATGCCAAATACAAAGAAATTAGAGGAGCTTGAGGTGCCTGTTTGAGTGGCAAAAAACACATCTCTTATTCTTCCACACAGCATTTCTCAAGCTTTCTCAAGGAAGTTAGCGAAACATTTTAAAAAGTAGATTACACAAGATGAAGAAGATTGTAGAAGTGTGCGAATAGGATGTTTGACTTGTTCTCAGTCAAAAATTCTTAACTCATGAATGCTCCCAATTACAGTGGTGAATCTTAACACATGTAATACTCAATACGAAGTTCAAGATACAAAGGCTTAAGCCTGTGAGTTGCTGAACGTGATTTTGAATGCAAATACATTCAGCTCATCATGGACTTCAGTGACATTTGAGACTATTTCTTACCTCAGGGTCTGGGTTTAAGAAAATAGGAACTTGTTTTAACTTTTTCTTAAGTTTCCGTTGTAAAGAGTAGCTGGTCTTTATCACCGAATAAGGCCAAAACTGAAGAATCTTCTGATGATTTTGTAAAGTAAATTTCAGATGTCTGTTGAGATACTTAAGAAACATACTTTATTTTTTTCAGACTGTGTATGCTGTCCCGATCCTAACATTTTCTTTTGTCTGTCATCCTGCAATTCTTCCTATTTATGAAGAACTGAAAGGGTAAGTGTTAGATATATATGTGTAATTTCACTAAACAAACAAATGTACTATGAAATAGTATCTTTTCACTACTAACAATGTTACTTTTTCTTACAGCCGAAGCCGGAAAAGAATGATGAATGTGTCCTATGTATCTTTTTTTGCCATGTTCCTCATGTATTTATTGGCTGCTCTCTTTGGATACTTGACGTTTTATGGTGAATATTGCCTCTGCTTTCTTTAAAATTATTTACATTCTGCAAACTCGGAGCATTATTTTAAGAGAAGAATAAGCAAGCATTTACTATGCATTCTAAATATATGCTGTTAGTTAGGCTGGGGGTTTTTTTAGTACTTCTAGAAGTTCAAACGCCCAAGGAGATTGGTAATAGAATTAGGACCAAGACATAGGATTAAAATTGGATTAAACCAGATTCCGTGCCTCCAAGTCATCCCTGTATAAAATGGATACATTCTTACAGGAGCTCTTGAGGCTTTCAATTCATATTGGTGAGGTAACTGGAAGATTTGCATGGAATCTGGAGCAGAAACACATGTTTAAGAAGTATGTCGACTAAATCTAATTAAAATACTGTTTTCTTTATAGGAAAAGTCGAACCAGAACTGCTTCACACCTACTCTGCTTATCTGGGTGCTGATGTTCTCCTTCTTATTGTGCGTCTTGCTGTACTTATGGCTGTAACCCTCACTGTACCTGTAGTTATTTTCCCAGTAAGTAGTTTTGGTTTTTTTAACACCTGTACTGCTGCAGTCATTTACTGATTTGGCAACTCCTGTTTATTAATTGAAAAACTGAAAAGTTTTTCTCTTAACTGAAAAATGCAACTTATTCTGAAACTTGACAAATTATAGATGTACTGTTAATTCAGTAAATATGTAACATTTACTAAGCAGTAGATATAAATATGTTCAGTTACGTTGTTTTCCTGGTATGGTCCTACTGGGGAAATGAAACAAGAGGGGAATGCCCCTCTATAAAAATACTGCCACTGTTGTGTTATCAGCTTGTAAAAGCCAGCATATTTTTGTACACCTCTTGTGGACAAGGTATGTACAAAATCTGGCCATTCATGTGTATATTGAGCAGCATCTTTAGATGTTATAAAATTTCCTGGCCTTTTTGTTCAAGCCAGATACTTGTCCTTGTGGTTTTTTCTCCATATTAGTTTCATCTTTTAACTTCTATTAAAATTTGAAGCATTCAGGAAAATGAGGTTAAAATACTTCCAGAAAGAAGCTCTAATTCAGGTGACAAATCACTGTCTTCCAAAATGAAAACTCTGCTATCTTTTTTTTTTTCCCCCCTGCCTTCTAAAGATCCGTAGTTCCATTACCCAGCTGCTGTGGGCAGGGAAGGAGTTCAGTTGGTGGCGTCACTGTTCCATTACCGTGGCTCTTCTGGTGTTTACCAATGTGCTCGTTATCTTTGTCCCTACTATTCGAGACATCTTTGGATTCATTGGTAAGCATTTTCTTGTCAGATAAGCAGTCTTTCACATCTCAGAAAAAGCAGTTTCAATCTAATTAGAGAATGTTTACCTATTTATGAATATTTATTTCCGCACTTTTTCTGTACAGGTGCTTCTGCGGCTGCCATGCTGATCTTTATACTTCCTTCTGCCTTCTATATCAAGTTAGTGAAGAAGGAGCCAATGAAGTCAGTGCAAAAGATCGGGGTATGTATAGACAAATATGTAACTATACTTGCTTACTAATTCAAAGCAAAAAATTTAATTATCTTTATGATTTATGAATTTTGAAGTCCTGGTGAAGGAAGTCAATGAATTGGCATTTAATGTTACCTTGTGTGGTTGCAAGGAGATGCATAGTAACTCAAAGCCAAGAAACTGGTCATCACAAGACTCAGTTCACTTCAGTGACTTCTCAGACCCTGTCCCCCAGTCTCAACAGTAGCTGGGTCATTCTGTTGCTGCTAAGAACCAGATTTCAACAGAATACTCTAAAAACTATATTTAAAAAGCTTTAACATTCTTCAAATATTCTTTTAAGACCTATTTACATATTTTTCCTAATGAAAAAGCTCATCTCTGCCTATTGTTTGGGTTATCTTGATCTCAGTGCTCTTACTAGTCAGACTTACTGACTCACAATGCAATCGGATATAATGAGGCAAAGTTAAGTTAGCACAGTGGCAGAGCCTGACTGATACCAGCAGCTACATTCACTTCCCTTAGTTGAGTGTGAGGTCTGAGATATACTGAAAAATAAATGTGCTTTTTGATTTGAGAAAGGACCCCAAATATGAAAAAGCAAGGTACTTAGCTCCTTGTCATTGACTTGATCTCTTGTCACTCTTATTTTGTCCTTTGTGAGCAGTGGCATTTGTCATTCATACATGGGTGTGAGTTTAGAGGTGTATGTTGTGGTTTACCAACAGTGTCATAGCAGAATCTGAAATACTTCTTTTATGTTTTCTTTTTCAGGCTTCTTTCTTCTTTCTAAGCGGTATACTTGTGATGACTGGGTGTATGACACTGATTATTCTAGACTGGACCCAGAATGTTACAGCTGATGGCCATTAACTGCCCTGGTTTAATCTCTGTAATACTCCACTTCAAATGCCAGTGTCCACTCAGATACCTACTGAGAATGAAAATGAGCTATTCAGCTTCCTTTAAAAGGCAGATTCTTTGTTGATGGTTCTTCTGATTGTAGAATATCTGAACTCTGTCTTTAAGAAACTATTCTGCATGATGGAAGTGGATATTACATCAAACCACCTGAGTGTCTGGCTGAAGGAAGTGACAACTTTATTCCATTCCAGAGAATGGACAGAACTCTCTGTATACTTTTATCAAGCCATGTTTGGCTTTCATCATTGTTACCTGGATATTTTGTTATTTTACTTGAATGTGCCTAATGGAACCATTTGATGTGAGAAAGAACTCTTTAATTTACAGCAAAGTGTTTAAATAACCAATGAGAGAGCAAGAGAAAGAGAGAAACACTATTATTTTTTGTACCAAAAATTCTTATGGACCTCAAAAGCACTATTTTGACTTTAAGAAACATTTTTCTAAAGAGAATGAAAAAATAACATAGAAGAGCTCAGAAAAGTATTTATTAATTCGTGTCCTAAATGAAACTTAGTTTGACTTTCTTGATCTCTTCACTTGTGTCACCAGTGACAGGAACCAAGGAAAGGGCATGAAGCCGAGTCCGGGTAGGTTTAGGTTGGATATCTGGAAAAGGTTTTTTTACCCAGAGGTGGTTGGACACTGGAAGAGGCTCCCCAGGGAAGTGGTCACAGCACCAGCCTGACAGAGAGTGCAAGAAGTGTTTGGACAACACTCTCAGGCACATGGTGGGACTCTTGGGGTGCCCTGTGCATGGCCAGGAGTTGGACATGATGATTCCGATGGGTCCTTTCCCCCTCAACATACTTTATGATTCTGTAGAGGCATAAGTAGAAGAAATTTTATTTTAAAAATGCTTTTAATGACCAAAACAGAAAATAAGCCAATTCAGGTGAAAATTCTGATACTTAATGCTTCCCATGAAGTTTCTCTTAGAGAAAATAATCCTGAAAATCATTTCAGACTTACATAAGTAACTAGTGTTACCAAAAATGGTGTGGAAACACAATTTTTCAGACTTTAAAAAACCCACCCTTTAGAAAGGGGTACATTTGAGAAAAGCATAAGTAATCTAAAATTGTAAAGATGACATTGACATTTCCCTTCTTGAGGTACTCAGTAGTGCAATTGAGTAAAACAGGGTTTGGGGTTTTTGGTTTTTGGGTTTTTTTTTTCATGTTGTAGTTAGAAACTGAATGGCACTGGAGCATATGATGCCATTAATACAAGACTCTTCAAGTTCCCTTTATTAATAAGGTCCATTGCTAGTTGTAACAATGTTTGTTGGGATTTTTTTCTATCCAATCTTATCTTGAAACACTCAGTAGGAAAACAAAAAAGTCCTAATGTAGTCTTCTAGTTGTATAATATTCAAAAACTGTACAGTATTTCTCAAATTCCTCATCCGTTATTGGGTTTTGAATTACTTGACTATTCTGTTTCTGAGTCAAATCCACAAAATAACTGCACCAATATTTCATGCTTGGTACAAACTCTCTTCACACATGCAACTGGGATTCCTCTTCCGATTTATACGGTATAGTAGTATTAACGATAACCTCATAGGCTGGATAGTCATCTCATACTTGTTTGCTTCACAAATAGATAAGTTTCTAATGAGCCCTAGCTGATGAAACAGGTGCTGTATGGTTGTGAGGAGCTATTTTGTTTCTAGTGCATGTTTGCTCTTTCATTCTTGTCCCAGGTTGAAGAGAGGTAACATTTGTATAACAGCATACTTGGCTTATAAGAGGTTCTCAAACACAGCAATATTGGGTACAAAAGCCTAGATAGAGATTATTAATGAAATAGTCATGGCAGTGTGGTCAGCTGTCTTTATCTGACACGATGTTTTAAAAATCTGGTTTATGAAGTCCCACTTAGTCATTGTGTCAGAGAGACCAAGTAAAGGCCTGTAATCCATTGATTAAACAGTGCCTGAGACTTTTTTGCTCTTGTAGAATTCATCAGAAAATCAAAATAATAGTCACCATATGACCGGTAATGTCAAACTCTGCCCAGCCATTTAAAGTCTAGGGAAAAACAACTGCAGGTATTTTGTACTGATACTTCTGCATGACTGTAAGTACTGGTCACTAAGACTATAGTGTAAAACTGTAATGACAAGTTAGATTCCTTGTGTCTTATTTGTACTATTAATTTGGTGGTACTCAACTGGCAATTAATGATCCTGGAGTCAGCACTGACTAAAGCCTAGGTACTTTGCTCCTCGGGTACTGTACATCTATGGCTAACTATCCCATGTTACCTGATCTCCACAGAAGTGCTGAGCACATGCCTCCTCAGTACTTTGGCAGCTTTCCTTCCTCCGCAAACGTGCAGAGGTGGAAGAGGATTAAAATGTCTACCTTTGAGCAATTTGTAGCACATAAGGGATGAAGTGCTTCCCTTTAAAAATAGGAAAGAAAGTGAGAAATATCCTCCTTTCTCAGAGCAACCTTAGAAGAGGAAGGAGTCGTGAGAAGTTACTACACAATCCTTCTTGGCAACCAGAAGGGAAGATTTTTGTGATGACACCTCATAGTATATTGTACATGTCACTAATTCTCTGAATGTAGCAATTTCCAGATTATATGTTATGTGTTATGTAATTTGATGACTGACTCTCCACCTGCTACAGTTGAGTTCCACTTGGCTGGGTCGATTACCAATGTGTGATTTTTGTAATTATTATTTTCTTCCAAACCGGTCTGTTTAAAGTTACCTACATTACAAACCATCTAAAAGAGCAGCTTCAGTATTAAACCACTGTCTGTCACCTCAGTTATACATTACTGTCTTCCATGATATTTCAGTCATAAATGTAACATGTTATTTATAAAACATTAATCCATTAAGACTAAAACTATTTTTCAATATTTATGATAGTCTATGTACATAAATTATATGTGTGTATATACTGTAAGTATAATGTATATAATGTAGGTTTGGAGTCCAGGATTTATGTATATATTCCTCTCTCATTACTGATTGTTACATCATTTCAAGTTGTCCATGTTGTACATCTGTGTAACAGCTTTCAAAGGAAAGATCCTTTTTCAACAAAGTGTAATGCTTACAGAGATGAAAGAAGTGTGTTACGCCTAAGGTGTGCAAGAAAACACTAAGGTTGTATTTATTACAAATGTATATGTTGCAATAAACACAGGAATCACTTGGGTCCATAGAAAGCCTTGTTCAAGTTCATGTATACATTCTAAAATTGACCATGGATGTTACGATTTCCTGAATGCAGCAAATTAACCACCACTGCGACCTAACGCTCGTTAGGCGGCCGAATCCGGGCGTCCCGCGGTACATCCCTGTACATATGTAAATACCCGCCTTACTGGGAGAGGCCAACAGCCTAGCTGCGCTTGCTGGCTAGACTTGGGGCCAGCAACACAGTTTCAATGAAACATTGTATGTTTGTTTTAACTGAAATAAATAAATAGATAATCCGAAGCAAAGGCTCTGATGTTTTCCTTCTGGGAGGCATTTGGGGGATTTTCTTTAGAGATGATGCCAAAAGTATAACTTTAATTTCAAGCATATTTAACTTACTGAGCACTTTTCTGGAAAGGAGGGGGAGGGGTGTGGAAGGAAGATGACATACAACTCCATCCACAACTTATGATACTACAAAGGTAAAGAGAACAAGTCTGGGCATGAGAGATAAAATTCTACAAGGAACCTGCATTAAGCAATTTCTTTTGTGGAAAAGGCATAGCTGGAGACAACCCAATGTGTTAGGTCTTGTGTAATTGTGAGTGAGCTGCTAAAATCCTATGCCACTCTCCTTCATTTGGACAGGAAAATAACTGCTTATGTAAAAAATTACAAAACTGGTATGCCTGGTTTGCTTCCATTTTGGAAACTGGGTACAAACCCAAGAGTAGCATATGTGTTCTTGGTTCTCCAAAAATCTGTATTGCATCGTAAGAATATCTGTCCCAAATATTCAGAATTGGTTGAGAGACACTGCAGTTGTAACAGTGTGTCATGTACAACAAAACACTATACAAAAGGAATACTTAAGAAGGATAGTTAAATGCTCTGAAACTAGGAAATGCCTCAATTAATGTTGCATTAATTACAAGATTGCATAGTATTTTTTCCTGGAATACTCACTTAGTAGCTGTTCATTATTTTATTTTTTAAGATGCTTTCTGTATGTTCACAGTGCTCAAAATCCAAAGCCCATCCTGATGAGGGATGAATGCCTTCATTCCTTTCTAGTTCTCATTTTAGTGTCATGTTTGTGAAACAGGAATTACTCATTTTCACAGTGTTGCAGGCCTTTAAGGTGTTAAGCAGTATACAGCTCTGTGAACCTGGAGCGTTGAGAGGGAGCACTGTGGCATAGCCATGTATTTGAGTCCACAATTTAATGTCCTCTGCTTGCTTTTTTGTATTTCAGCATTTGCTTACATGCATTTGATGCATAATTTCGAACAGGTTTTGCATGATGATTATTCTTGGAACAAGAACCCTAAGCACCAAGCCAGCCATATTTAAAGGGTGATCATGTCTGGAAGGGCTCCATTCTCATAAAGTGTCAGTCATCACACAGGAACTTCATAGCAGTGCAGAAACCCTTCTCCTAGAATGCTGCTTGACAAGCTGAACAATTAAGCTCACCTTTACAATCAGGCAATTCCATCAAATAACATGAGAAACAATCTTTTCTACACCTTATTTCTCACAAGAATGGGAAGATTGCTCATCTTGTGAGATGAATGAGATGGTGCAATGATTTTTAAGAAAGGAACTGAAATTAGGTTGGGGTGATGTCTAAAACCCCATGCTTTGAGACTCTCCACATGCCACAAAGTCTTTGCTCCAGAAGGGGTCTAAGTTGTCACTTCTAGTTTATTCACAATGCTGAACTTTATCAATGTCTTGAGGTCAGTAGACAGATGGCACCTTTAGTTTCTTCTAGTTCCCCTGAAATTTGCTTCTTTTTTCCACCCTGGCTGTGCCAAGTCTGTCCTGCCCCAAGGTCATGCCTAGCTGTCTCATCCCCAAGTGTTCATGCAGCAGCTGGATTGTATCAGGTCCCTGTGGCTTAGCTCATATCCGTGTTTGCAGGGAATCACAGTTCCCATTCAGTCTGTGCCCAGGTTTCCTTTCCGGAGACACAGAACAGTGCATGGCCAGTGTATGCCCAAATTACAGCTCCAGAAGAAACCAAGACACCATGAGGCAGCCTCCATTCCTTCAAGGAATGTGGACATACCATCCCATCTCCAGTGCAGACATGCACCAGTTTCCTAGGCCTTTCTACTTCCAGTCTCTTAAGTGTGACAATCCAGACCTCACCTGCTTTCACATACATTTCCTTCTGTCTTGCACAGCTGCTTTTGGCTGTCATAAGGTGTCTCTTTCTCAATGCTGTCACTCTTGCTTGCACCTTTGTCCCAGTTTGCCAGCTCCCCTGGAATATCACCTCCTGAAGTTCCTCTTGCAAACCATCTTCTTTCATCCCACTACCATACTGACTATGTGCCTGCCCCAGCCCAGCACCAACCTGTCCACATTTTCTTTACCCATGCATGGCTGGAAATATATTCCTTTGATTTTTCTAGTCTCTGCCCACCTAGTCTCCTTATGGCCACCACTGTAACTATAAGCCTTATTTTCTTGTTCCCTGGCCACACCTCCAGCTCTTCATTAGCCCAGAGAAGGCCACTTCCACACAGTTCAGGCAACCCTTGCCCCTCCAGCCTTTGGTTGAGCACGAAGCTCTGCTGTAGAGGATGGCAGGGGCAACTTTTCCAGGAAATGTGATTTATTATTTTACTACCGGAAAACATACTTGTCAGAGCTCGGGACATCCCTCTGGGAGTCCAGAGCTGCCGAGATCCTTGCCAGGGGGCTCGGAGACCCTGGCATACAGCCCAGAACACCAGTGGGTTCAATTACGAACCCTGGAGCAAATTGCCACCTTTACACGAGGAGATGAAAGCCACAGCAGTTTAAATAGTGTAATGATTAGTATATCACAGGGTATGAATGTAGATTTTAGGATTCTTTGTATAAGGGTTTTTGGGGACAAGATGGAAGAATTTGGGCATGTCTAGCCTTTCTTCTTTTTCTTCTCTACCTCCATCTTCTCTGACGATGCTGGCATTTTTGGATTGGTTTAGAGTAGAAGCTCACTGTCTAACATAGGTGATGGGTATTGGGGAATAATTGTAAATATGTTGTATGTAGTTTTCTGTATATACAGATAACGCCGCCCTGGGGGCAGGCAGAGTGCCTCTGACTGTCCTGCTGAGCAGACCTTGGCTGGGCAGAAGGAAAATTTTATAGATAAGAAACAATAAACAACCTTGAGACCGAAGACTGAGAAGTGTTGTCTCATCCTTTGAATGCACAGACAGAAGTAAAGACTTAAAACAACAAATTGGGGTCCCAAACCTTGACGGGACCCTGTCACATACTCTTTTCCCTGATTTTATTCTCAAATGGGCTAAATCATTTAGTCTGATTGATTTTCCACAGAGAGGCATGAAAGAACTATCCTGCTGCAGTTACTCATGACAGCAAATGTCAGGAAAATCATCTGAAGCCATCTGAAAGAACAGAAACATACTCCAATAAGAGAATGGTCAGGTAATCCCAGTAAGAGGCGGTATAACCAGCCATGTTTGAAAATATTATTTAAATTAGAAATAAGTGGTAATTTTCATTTTTATTGATATTTACATATAGAAAAAGTAAAAAAGGCTTTCCAATTGCAGATCAGAAATTGATAGGTGATATATGTCGGATAGGTACTAGAAATAATATAGAAGCTCAGTATAGGTCCTGGAAAGGAAGTGTAGCCTATATAACTAGCTTTTTTGTGATCTTTAATAGTTTTCTTCACATCATCTCCAAACAGCTCAGATTGAAGCAAAATTAAATGGAGCCAAGTAAGGTGCTGTGGGTATTCCCAACTGCTCAGGAGTTACTGGGCTGGGGCTAATGCAGTCAATCACACATCTACTTTTTGTTAAAATAAATATCAACTCCCGAACCTCCAAAATTGTTCTTTCCTGCTCACTGCAGTGAGGCGATTCAATGTGCTGGTGGAATGCACCTTGGGGCTGGAGCCCAGGTGACTACACAGAACAGACAGACAGACAGATCTCATGAGAGGTGGCATGAACCACCTTCTGGACACCTCACCCTGCCGGCGGCACTGTCACCTGAGGACCCCACTCAAACGCCACGGAGGACTTGGGCAGTGACTAAAACTGGCAGGAGTTTCTGCTGTGGGCAAGGCATAAGGGAGCATGCCCCAGCACCACGACTGAGGAAAACACTGAGGAAAATGCTAAGATAGGGATCAAAAAGGCCACGGCAGAGCCTCAGCTTTGTGCAAATGTGAAAAGCAGCCACAGAGAGAGTGAGCAGTTTCCCTCTTTGTCCATTAGGAAACAGCGGCAACCAGGAGACCTTCAAAAGATTGGTTTGAAAATAGCTGCCCCTAAAATATTTGCATTTTTACTTGCTTTTCTGACATGACTGGGGAGGCATACACAATGAAATTGTTGCTCTGTGAGGATTACTGGACTTAAATGAAAATTACATATGAGGGATGTGTTTTTCTGGGAAATAAGTGAGGAAGCTCCTGAGAACAACAGCTGCATGAAACTGAGGTGTCAAAAGAAGCTGCTGAAGTTGCCAGGGGCCAGCACTAGGTGCAGGTATTTCTTGCCAAGGAGCAGTGCCAGGAGCCAGACTGCTGCATCCTCCAAGCTGCCTGCAGAAATCAAGCTGAAATATCTTGAGAGCAGAAAATTACAAAATCTGCACTAACACGTATTGACCACCCATGGGGACTGCCCATAGCCTACTGCCATCACCCAGCTCAGAGGGCTTTCTGCTTGTGCAAGATTTTGGCACTTGCTTCCTTCCCAACGTTTCCAGGCACAAGCAAGGCTTACATTCTTCTAAACAGATTACTAAAAGCATGGGTGTGTCAGGAAATATTTTGAAGAAAATGAGTCCCGCTTAATGTAATGATCACAGTTTGTCTGATTGACACACTGGGAACAGAGGTACAAGGGCCATTCCAATCTATTTGCATGTACATGGAAAGACAGTAAAAAGTCAAATGGGAAATGAAACAAGAACAAATACTGATTTCCACACCTACATAGTTTTTCTCAGTCCCAGAAAGATCCATGATTCTCAGAATCCTCTCACACATTGTACTATGGAAGCCTGTACTCACTCTAACAGCCACTGCAAGTCTGTACATTATTTCCTTTATGAGAGCATTCATTTCCCATATGTTGTATTTCACATCCTTGCTCCTTCGGATCTTATACAGTTAATGTGAACACTGAATTGATTATGAGACTTAAGTGCAGCAGCTTTTTTCTTCCCCCAAGGCCCAGCCCTAATTACTGCAGTGAGTTCCTATAAGCTACCAAAGAAAATACAGGCCATGTCACCATCTGGGTCACACTGTATTTCAAAACCAAGCTTGTAATTTAACATAAAACAAATATTTTTGTTTTCTTGCTGCCACAGGTTTCCACCCATTCTGGTAGGTCAAATGCAGCACTTCATTACTCCTGCATTTAACAGAGCCAGTTTCCATCTTGTGGTTAAATTTCTCAACACATTTAAACAATCAGTATCTTGGATCAACACACTACTTATCTCCAAGTCCCAGTAGAGAACTCCTATGACAGTTATTATGTCTGAGCATGGCTAACTACTAGAATATCCAACTGTCCTCCCCTGCAAATTTTAGTTTGGCAGGGAACATCAGTCTTCTTCTTCTGCATTTTCTAGCAGCAGCTTCACCAAAACTAAACCTCTGAAGTATTTCCTTTCTTACTTGAATATGGGTAAGTGTTGGAAAGACTCAGACACAATCTTTGTCATCCAGAATCATTAAAGAAACATGAAATCATTCTGAAAAAGGCATCAACAACTACTTAGAGTAATTACTTTTATTGCCTTCTTATTTTTATAAATAATGAGTAAAATACATGGAATCTAAAGTACTTTTACTGTTTCTTTTGTTTCTGTCTGTTCTGTTGTTATCTGAATCAAGCTGCCCATGCGATTCATACTTCTCCCTGCTGAAGTTACTGGAATGGTGTTTTCCCTGTCTGTGCACAATGAGTTATTATACATAGTTCAATAACGCAGAGATAAACTACAGAAGTTCCTCTGCAGAATCTTTCCTGCTTCATTTCTCTTGCTCTTCTGCAGAATAACATATTGTTGCTTTCCCTTCCCCCTCCAATACAGACACACAAGACCATTCACTTTTCTAATTTTCCCTCAGTGCTTATTTTCTTCTCACAAATAAATGTCTTAACTTTTCTTTTGCTTTGTATCTTCCCATATCACCTTTTCATATACTGAAAAGATGAACAGATTTCCAAGTGGAAGTACATAGGCCCTTTCCACCCAAATTGACAAAGTGACTGCCATGTTTTATAGAAGTATAAAAGAGGAAGAATACTTGAAAGACTCGGTGGTAAAGAAACAGTGAGAAATATTGCAATATCATGGTAGTGACTATGAAAGCCAACTGATGCATTAATGTTACTAAACTATGGATTGTCTTTGGCACTGGAGAGCATAAAGGAATATGTAACTGCACAAAGTTTTTCCTGTATCCTCCTCCTGCAGCTTGGCCACGTTTACCTGCTGCCCTGCACACAGATATGGCTCGCAAATCCCCACAGTTTGTGCTTTTCATTAGCCAGCGTTGTTTTTAGCCATGAGCCCAATTTCCCTACAACCTTTCAGGGAACTGGAAGATGTGGAAAGCTGGAAGATGCAGGGGCAAAGATGTGGTCAGGCCACCAAGTTAGCTGCTGCCCAAAAGAGAAAGGTGTCCAAGACAAAAACTCAAGTGTGTGCTATCAAAAGGGCTGCTTGATCATGGTGGTTGAAGGGTGGGAATGAGAGCTGCCAGCAGCCAGTTTTCCTACACAGGGAAAGGAGCTGCCACTGTTGGCCAAGTGCCCATCACAGTGGTGTCTGCTGGTCCCTCAGGTCTCCTTCTCACCCTCCCCAGAATGTTCACAATTAGGTCAGTGTCACTGAGGGCTCCCACAAGCAGGAGTGAAAATGTAGACAGCAACTGCATTTTTGGAGTTGCCAATGGGAGTCACTGAAGCACAAGTCACAGGGGAGGAAAGCAAGCCAGAAGAAACACAGGAGGGAAAAGAGGCCCGGAGAGGAACAGAAAAGGAGAATGATTTCATAATGGTGAAGAAGAGAGAAAGTAGACTCACTAACAAATGAAAAGGGAGATGAGAAGAACGTCTGTTCAAAACATCAGAAATCCCAAAGTGGATTTTGAGGTTATTTGTTTGTGTCCTTGCCTTCCCTGAACAGAAAGTGAAAAAGGACTTTGTGGAAATAATCCTTAATAGGGTACATATAAAAGAAAGTGTGAAAAACTGAACATCAGCCACCCCAGCTGTAAAGGAGCTCAATTAATAAGCATTCATAATCATTTGGAATTATTTTGAAGTCATGTGGAAAAAATAGTGGAGAAATCTGTATGTGTTGACAGTCTCCAAGGGCAACTTGAGTCATTACTTAACTCTTGCTACTTAGTGCCCACAAGGCTATCTTCTATCCCATTGGCACATTAACGTAAGCAATAAAACAAATCACTGTAAGCCAGAACCTTTCCTGCTGACTGTGAGCAATTACCAGTATTTATTTGCTCAGTGAAATTAAGGAGGTAGCTTATTGGAGCAGCATGGAGGTCCACATCACCATTTAAACATGGATTCTTAGAGTGGATAACTCAAGTCACAAAGGGATGACTATGTCTTTTCAGACTATATTCATTTTTAACTTTTAGAGAAAAATGTATAAACCTTTTCCTGTCCTGGTTTTCAAGATGACAATGAGGAAATCAGTCCTGGAAAACAACGAAGCACTAGTTCCTGGCACAGCCAAGTGTCTCAGGGCAGCCATGATGTGCTGGGCAGCAACGGCTGGTGCAGCCCCACAACAGCCTTTCGGGCAAACTGCAGGCAGAGTATTCCTCCTTCTCCTACAAATACACGGGCATGCGTGTGCCTCTCGCCAGAAAAGGGCTCTCTCACTTTGCACAAAGCTTTTGTACCAATGAGTTCTGGTGCTACAAATATAAAACGTATTTTCCCTAGGAAAATAGTGAGCCTGATCCATAGCTCTGAGGGATCTTAGGATTGTCACTCTGTACAAAAACATACCAGTGATGCTGTAGGCTTTTCTGTTCAGTCATTACAATATTTTTAATCACAAGGATCTCATACAAACTGCAAAGTTGTAAACAAGGTTCTGGCCTTGAGTTAGAAACACCACTTCCTGAAAATATTCTTTTTTTTGGTGTAATGATGCAATTTTCCAGGAACCAGATAGGAAGAAAAAGAGAGTAAGTATTTTTTCTGGCCAAAGGATTGATGGTGATACTCACATTTGAAGGGAGGAATCTGCCTTGACTCATAGGAAATTATCTTTGTTCTTGGGGATTTAAAAACAGCATTTGTGGAAAAAAATAGAAGGCTTGAACTATGCCTTTGTTTTGAGTAAGAATAACTTTGCCTATTGAAAAGAATAACAAGGTGAAGTATGCTAATGGAATGTGAGGCCATTTTCATTTTTCTTTATAGCTGGCTGCACTAAAGGCAGATGACGAGGTGAATTCTTTTAAAGATCATAGCAACAGAGAAATTGCAAGTTTAGATTTTGAATAATTAATTTGGATCATGTTGCTGTTGCCAAATTGCTCACTTATCTGGAAGACACAAAAATGGATAAATTATTTGCTTTGAATATATTTATAGGCTTAACAATGGTGATCTCCTGTGATATTGGTACCAGCTGTCACACATTTACCTTCACTTTTTTCAAACCAACCACAAAGTTAATGAGGATTAATTGAGGCACAAACAGAAAGAGACTTGCAAATCCCCTCCAAAATCCAGTGAAGGTCTTTACTAATCATCTAACCAAATTTTCTACGTAGAAGAATGTTGGGAAATTATTAAAACCATCTTCAAACCTGACAGCATCGTTATTCCTGTCCTAAGGTTGCTTTTATTGTGGGAACATAAGCAGCTGTACTCCAAGTCCAACGATGCTGCTGGAGGAGAGGAGCAGCACTTGCTCCAGCCTTGCCTGAACTTAAAGGCAAAGTCGCACAGTTCTTGGAGTGCACAGTGCTTGGGGTGCTGGAGACCCAAATTAAGTAAATGCTGTAAGTAGCTGGAACAGTCTCACTAACTAATACTTAATTTAAAGTAGTTTTGGACTCAAGCCTAAAACAAGCTTTTTTTTCCTCAAGACCTCCTATACAGAATTAATTTGGAAATGGAAGAAAGTAATTGGAGCTCAAACTTTACACTGAAACAAGTGAGTAACTGGGGCATGTGCTGAGAAAGGTGACAGGGAGAATCCCTGCAGCATGAGAAGAGTTACCCCAGCTCCTGGCCTGCTGTAGGTACCTAATCCTATTACAAACTATGCTGAATCCTTACCAAAACTGTTAATTATATTTTCCAGGCTGAAATACCTGCGTGTGTTTCACAGCATCAGACACAGCACCCATAACAGAGAGCATGGCATCAGCATGGCCAGGAATGCCAAGCATGGCAAAACCACACTGTGCCACTGGGATGCATTTTCCAGGCATTTGGCCTTTGAATACACCATTTTTTTTTTCATCTTAATGGGCTTTTACAAATATTCCCAGACATTTCTTCAGCTGCACCCTTCAAGGAATTTCTCAGATGTCCTTTCACAGTAAATGTTTTAAAGACCTTCTCAGGTAATGGACCTGAAGGTGTTTCAGGGAAGCCATGGCCACTTTTGGATGGAGACTTCTCAGCAGGAGAATTAGGCAGACGAAGACAGCCGACTCGAGGTGGCTGCTGCGTGAATGCTTTGTTTAAAGGCGGGTTCCTCCTGCCCCGTGCGCTCCCAGCGCGGTTGGGAGCAGCGCGGGAAGCTGCGATGCTGCGGATGCGGAGCCTCCCCCGGCGCCTCCCTCCCCCTTCCCCGGCTGCTGCTATCCGCTGGGCGAAGCCGCACGTCAGCACACAGAACAAGATTGCGGTGCTTCCTTCCCTTTGAGTAGTTAATGACCGACACTTCGGAGAAAATTAGGAAAATTCCTGCCTGCTTCTGCTAAGTAGTAAAATTATGGAAAAAACCATTTCCTTTAAATTCACTTCTCATTCTCCTCTTGTTTTAAATTTTTTTTTTTTCATTCCGATGTAATAAAAGACCTTTAAACATTATTTTGTGTCTAAGTTTCCTGCATAGGAAGCACCATTCTGATGTATTGTATTAATCCTTAAAGAGGATCAAATGAAAAAGAAAACCAAAAAACAAAAACAAAAAAACAACTCAAATTTAGAGGTTATTAGGATCCTCTTGAGGATGATTTTCTTTTTTTCCATTTCCTGTCAGAATTTAATTTTGCAAATGAAGTTGACATATGAAAACTCTGATCACATCTTGCTATTAATTTTATATTTAGATTTAAGAGCTTGGTTCAGATTAATCTTGGCATTATCAGAATTTCAGCTGCTCATTTCTTTAACACAGAAAACAATTCTGCAAGGAAAGCACATCTGAGGATAACAGCATGACAGATCAAATATATGTCATAACATATTTTTATCAAATTCTTTCTGTACATCATAAACAGGACTGTGAAAAAACTGTAGTGTAACGGGGAACATGTATTCTCAGAAAAGGCCATTTTAAAACCATAGGAATCACAATTTAATTTTGTGACTTCCCTCCATAAACTTTTGTACAAGAACGTATTTTCTCCTTCATATGATGTAAAATGAAAGATGAGAATATGCTGTCATATATATCAAAATAAGTTGTATTCAACACATGTTTGTATCAAAAGATGTAGCATCATTGTAGACAAAAGGCATAAGAAATAAACAAGATAGGTTTTGTAAGTAGGAATTACATCTTTTATTAGATGGATTGGTGTAATTAAAAGAAAAAATTAGAAATAGTAAAAGCTTGCATGAACACAAGCTCTTGTATAGATCTAAAATAGAAGCAGCAAACCAAAGTTTGCTATGAAACAAAGTTTCACTGCAGGTCACTGACCTGTTCTTTCCTGTTCTCACATCTGGCAGGTGATTCATTACCCCTCCCCACACTTCAAGGGATAAACTTATCAAATCTCTCCATTTTCCTGACCCAGTACCAGACACCTTTTCTGCTGGGTGGCCAAATTTACACACACCCAATTTGGCTTAGAGTAGCTTCCCTCTACTTCTGCCAAGCTTTGAAGTTTGCTTCTACATCTGATCCAGAGATGGCCATGCGTGCTCAAAAATCTGCCTTACTCAGTGTGCAAACCTCTTCTTGCCAGTGTTAGTGCACCCCATCTCCATAAATTGTGTCCTGGTTTGTTGCCATCCCTCATGATGTGCTAATACAGACTAATACAGAAGAGTAGAGAAACAAGGACAAGTTTCACTGCAGCAGCATGACAACGATATAAACACTTCAAGCACTAACATCACGCATAGGAGAAAATAAACACTTCCACAGCAAGAAATAAATTCTTAGAGAAAAGGATAGACTCACAAATGAAATATGGGTGAATTCTGTATGACACAGTATTTTTAGACCAGATAAATGCAGGGGGATGGATGTCACTTTTGTTAGTATACGAATATTTTCCAAGAGCAGTTAAATATATTAATTAGAAATATATAGTTATATATATATATAAATAGTTATATATGTATATAAATAGCTATATATAAATATACATATAAAAAGTTATATATAAAAATATATATAAATAGCAATTTTTTCAAATTTAATTTCATTCTTCAAATGTGCAGTGTGGACTCCAAATCTCTAAGAGAGCATGCAAATAAGTATTATCCTCAAACAGCCACCTAGATTTTGCATATTATCACAAAAATGAGGGAAGGTACAGGGTGTGCTTATTGTTCCTGAGTCCATAGGGCACAGTGGGATGAGGTCTGGATCAGCGTATGGGGCAATGCAGGAGAGCTGGAAGTGTGGTCTTTTAATTAGCAAAGAGACTGAAGGTATTGAAAAGGGAGAGTTTTATCTGTCCCTAGTTAATGACATTGGTGCTCCACCTTTCTCATTATGTAATGTGACATAATGTTATTTATGGTGCAAGTTAGCCTAAATAAAGGGAGACAGGGCAAGGAAAAGGGCAGGGAGAAAAACATAAATTTCAATCCAAAAATTTTCCAGCCGTGAGATTAAAATGATGAGGAAAAATTCCCTCCATTTTTGGTAGTGCCACTGTTGTGTGCAAAAGGCCTGAAGAGGATGGCCTTTGGTTGTGCTGCCCTCGTTTTCACATTTCACAGGTCATCAACTCTGTTGTCACAACATTTTCAGGCAATTGATTACCTGGTGAGGAAGCACAACTTAATGAGTCATGAGCAGCAGTGTTTGTCATGAGTGGCACATGTTTGTTTAATCCACGTGAGAAATTAAATGAAAAGCATCAGTAGCCATTTCAAACTAGATGAACGTCAGAGAAAAGCAAATAATATGTTGGCACCAGACCCTTTTCCTGCCAGAAAACCTGAAGGCAAACAAGGACCCAATGAGTCCTTGTGCCCATAGAAGCCGAGTGTGTCACCAGCAACAGCTAGCCGTGAAATTAAAAGCAAATATTTGCTCTGCTTAAAAAATGCTCAGACTGTAATAACTGCATAGTGTTGTAAGCTTCGAGAGCTTCTTGATCATTCACGGACACTGCCTCTCTGCTGGAGGAACATTTACTAAGCACAGGGTGAGGTTCTCAGCAATTGACAATTAGTCAATGACACTCCCCTGGTTAAACCCAAAACATTTTCAAACAGAATTCTGCATGTGAATCAAGTTCTTATCATTTTTTTCATTTCCTGATTCCCTGTAATACAGGCTGCTGGTTTTGTTTGTGGCACTGGGCATACTCCAAAGTCCAATCCCTCTTTCATTTAAGGTCCTGACTTGGTCTTTTTAAAACCATAATCAAAATCTTGACATTTCCTTTCCAGGCATGCTCTGAGCATTAGATGGCTTGGGGGGAAGTTGAGGGACTGGATTTGTCCTGTCTCAAAAAAGAAGAGAGGAGAGGAGTTAGTGGCTGAGCTTGGGTACTTTTTTCTGTCACAAATATGACACTTGCCATCCAGATTTTCTCAACTCCCAACTTTGCACTAAGCCACGGACTTAAGGGTAAAAAAACAAAAAGTGCAAAATCCAAAGAAAATTGCAGAACAGTGGCATTTACCTGGAATGCAGGAATAGAGTTTTATAACTCAGAGAGCTGTGTAGCTCCTGTAGGGCTGTGGTCACTGCTGCAGGGATCACAGGTAGCTGGAATGAGCTACCATGCTCCCTCCAGGCCGGCATATAGAACATCCTTTCTGAGTCTTACCCAAGGTTAGCATCACCAGCCTGTTCCCTCGTGTTACGAGGCAGCCTCAGCAGGTCTGACAGCACTGTCCCCCTGCTCTGATCCCAAGCACCCCAGTGCTGCTCCTGCCACGGCGTGCCCCCACTGGGGCTGCCTGGGGCCCAGGGATCATCCCACTCTGGGGACAGGAAACAGCAGTGCAGTGGGGACTCTCGAGCACCCAGTCTGGGAGAGGGACATGAAGAGGTGGGATTAAAAATCCCTTGTCCAAACTCTTCCAGTGGGAAGTCAGGTCCTAGAGAAGTTGATGTAGATGACTCTCATAAGTTAAAAATGCTAGCTGAAGCTTCAGAGAAGCAAAGCTGCCTGTGCACCACCTGCCCATTTCTGCCTTTGCAATGATTCTGTGAATAGATCTGAGCTCAAGGCTTGGGATGTTGTTATTCCTAACCAGCATGTGTGCCTCACCCTGTCTGGAAGGAAATGAGATGGCTTTGCAACCACAGCCTAGTAGGGAGGCATGCTCCTGCATGGACTGTTCCATGTCCCTGGGCCCTTATAACTTCCTAGAAATTATTTACATCAGTATGTCCTGGACTCCCCATTATCAATCAAATTTCAGAAAGTGTTTCAGCACAGCATTTATTTTATGTATCTCCCTGCCTTTATTGTCTTCAGGAAGCTTCTGGCCAGCCCTAACACTGAGATTGCCTAAGAGGCCACTTCTAACAGCCCCCCTCTGCACATCCATAGAGGGGTGATGGACTCTGCAAAACTGCCACCACAACTTTTTCTGAAAACAGCAATTTTGGACTACAATCTTCTAGAAAAGCATCCACAACCTGAACTGGGTAGCATTGGTGATGAACATGAATATTTCAGAACACATTTGCAAAATGCAGTTATGCCTTCCTTTTACATCTGCATTAAGCCATGATGGTAATACTAAAAACACACTGGGCTTTGTACACTGGTCCATAACAATATTTCCAATGTGACTCCAGTACCTGAATGCACAAAATTTGCAGGATCAGGCTATGGCTTTCTGCCAAGGTATGGCTTTAGGAAGACAGTGTTTTCAAATGGCCATTTTGGACTACGCATACTTAGCAAACTACAGTCAAGTTCCTGCAGGAAATACAAGTTCTAAACTCATTCTTGGGGATTTTTTAAAAATATGTTTATTATAAGAGCTATAGTAGCATAAGCTAATACAGAATATACATCAGATATTGCTAAATTTTAGGTATAAAATAACAATGTAAATTTATATATCCTACATATTGTAATATAACTTTTGTCTTCTAGTTACTCTGAACTTTATACAACAGATCTACTGGCAGAGCATTTGTTGCACTCTGATCTTCTAAGAACTTTTTCTACTATCACTTTCCTCAGGATACATTTTTTTAAACCAACATTTAGTCTTTGAAATTTTATTGCACTTTACCTCTGACACAGTCTTTTTAAAATGTTACTGTTACCTGTTTTCTTCATCTTTTGACTAAGCAACATGAAACAGATTGTGAAACAGGAGGGACCTGTAGACGAGTGAAAGCTGTGGGAATCAAAACTACTGAATCCCTTTTCCAGTGTGAAGAGCCTGTGCCAATGCTTGAGCTGCGTATGTTCCACTGATAATGATCATCTTGTTTCTGTAAGAGGGTGCACATTCAGTTGTATGCATTTCTAAGTGAACAGCATCTTCTGCTAGCACACATTTCTTGGAAGAGTCTGCAGGACAAGGCAGGTGGGCTTCACTCAGATGTTCAACTTCTAGTCACATCAACTGTCCCAGGTAAGACACTAAGGGATGTAAGCCCAGGCAGGAGAAGGATTTAAGCCCACAGTTTTGAAATACATTTTAGGTGGGCAAATAAACATCTGCTGAAAGACAATTAAACACATACTGGTAAGGAGCAGGTTTGGCTTTCCATCTCCAAAGATGTCAGGAGCTGGTATGAAGGCAGTCCTATGTCTAGAGAGATAAATATCAGTTATTAAGCCAGATGTGAAGTCTTCTTTCTTTTAACACTGTGCTTCTACCATTAATATGACTATATAGAATTGTACAGGGTGGGGATCAGTTCTGGAAAATAAAATTGCAGGTGCTGTATCCAGCTGACTGTGAGCAGTCTCATTTTGTACACAAAACCTATAGCACCAGGATCTGCATGGAAGACCCTTTCATTCAAAATAATGTAATAAAAGGTCTTTTGCATGTAGCATCCTCTAAAGGATGTTAAAGAAAAGGGTATCTAGTCTTGAAGTAGCTAGTCTTGCTGTAATATTTGATGGGAATCCAAAATAAATAATGTATTCTCCTTCTTTTCCCCCAAGTTTTCAATCTGCAATGGGACTAATAACACTTGCCCCTTGTAGCAAAATACTAAGAGATGCTGAGGTGAAAAACACTGTGTAAGTTCAAAGTACTTAATGTAATTAATAATTCTGCAATATGATAGACTACTTACTTCAATCGAGTGCACAAAAAAAAAACAAAACAACAAACACATTATATGCTCTAAAGATAATTTCCCAAACACTATCCATGAAATCAGAGGATTCAGATATAGAGTACTTAACTAGATTGCAGGAACACATGCCATTTCTAGTCCTGTAATTAGGCCACAGAGCAGATCTAATCACTTCATTACTGTAATGACAGCTGCTACACGAAGCCCAAAACCAGAGAGAGAAATAGGTTACTGCACAGGTACCTCAGAATGTGTTTAAGCATGACTGCTAATAGAGCTGCATACTTTGACGGTTTTGTCTGCTATTTGCCTTTTCTCCTCATCTGCAGCTGGCGCTCAATAGCCTGTCTGTGAGGCACAACTGGGGTTGACCAGCTCCCTGCCATGCAGGAGGCTCAGGGAAGCAGCCACACCAGCAGGGCTTGGAATTTGCCTGTCTTGAGCAGATCAGGAAGTCTTGCTATACTTATAACATGAAATTCCAGTGTGTTTAATTTTATTAGTTTAATGCCTTTTTTATGTGACTTTATTCCTCCATAAACGTGTAATTAAAGACATGCACATTGATAACCACTGAACACGGAAGCAGGGCCTATAGCACTGTCACAATCTAGGACTTGCATGGAATATGCAATACCCAAAGCCTTGTAAATGATGGGATAAATTCTGCTTTCACTCATTTAATTTGTGTTTAATGAATATTGAATTTGTTTGCATTTTACAGAATTGCACAAGCTAATGTAAGTACCAGAAGAAATATGGGATGGATCCTGGGTACCACATGAGGCATCTGCCTGGTCTTACAGATGTGTTAACATCAGATTTTAAATAAACTGACTATTTCTGTCAGGTTTCAGACACATGTCCTGAAATGCCCTCAGGCATGTCAATAGCTTTATTTTGGACTATTCTTCTAAAAAATATTTGCCATCAAGATGTTCTTAACAGACTTCATTTTAACCTAGTCTTCTACTCCCTGAGTCTTAACGTTTTATGTGTAGATCGAAGCTTTATTTGTTGTTTGTTTACTTTGGTGATTTAAAGAATTTATCATTTTTCCACCATCCTGAAAATCGTATGTCATATTATTAGATGAGAATTGTCAAAAAAAAAAAGAAATCATTCTTTTTTTTTCCAAATTCTTCCATGTCATGATGTTTCATGATATCATGAGGTCAGCAGATCACATTATTACAGGGTTACACTAGGATCAGTATGTACAACCTGGATACTTACAAGTCAGCATCTAATTTCACACACAGTCAGGTAAACGAGCACTCTGTTTTCTACAAATACTGATTTCTCTCAATGCCCATGGATTTAAGCAGCAGTGAGATATGCTCATCAACTTCAAGAGCTTTTAATTAATGTTATAGATTTAGATATATAATATTTGTCACCTAAATTCTGAACTAAGTTTTCTTTTTTTTTTCTGTCATATATCTATATCATCTACATCTAACCTATCTATCTATCTATATCTATATCTAATCTATATCTATATCTATATCTATATCTATATCTATATCTATATCTATATATCTACCTATCTTTTAATCTATCTTCTTTAACAGAGGATAATTCCATCACTGGGCTCTGCACTAGCAGGCCAGTCCTAGATTAAATGAATTATATTTAGTATAATTTAATACAATACATAACTAAGTATTTTTATTATAATTTAATTCACAACAGTTATCAATTATCTTATGTTTCTAGACATATCCCATTCTCAGTAGTTATGCTGTATATGTTGGGACTAGGAGTTGCAATTTGCCAGGACAATTTCTGACAACATGACATCACAGGTATTACCCCTCAAAATGCTAAGTTACTCCATACAAATGGAATGGCAAAACCTATTCTTTTCTGAGGAAAAGAAGAGAGGATCTCATCTTTATGTTGTATCACAGCTCAGCATCCTGGTCACCACAAAGTCTGAATTTACTTATTTCAAAAAGCTCAACGTTTTATGGTCTACTTAGACCATATAAACTGTTCTATAGTGCTATAAACTGACATCAAGAAGCAAAGACAAGTAAATAAAAGAGCTTTTTCTTACACTTACTTTTAAGATGTGTTTAAATGAAACTTTTACTATCACTGCAGGCATCTATCATATTTGTAAATATCTTTTATTTTAGCCACTGCTATTTCCTTAGCCTCATGCAAGAAGTTTGAAAACTTTGTATCCCAGTAAAACACTTTTCTGACCAAAGAAAAGAGTTAGAACACATCATCAGGAGTTAAGGAGAAAAAGCACAACTACCTGGTTCGTTGCATGAATTCCTGAATCTAAAGAGGAAGAGCAGAGGACAACTCCTATTAAACCAGTATTACTAAATCAGTCATATGGCATACTTTGGCCAGGAAACTAACGAGTGATAACATCTCATGGTCACAGACATGCATGCAAGATTTCACAGCCCTGGAAAAACTGATTGTCTCAACATGCAGAGTTGGAGGCGGCTGAACACGTTTAAACACAGTTGATGCTATCAGTGTTCACAAAATCTGTGACAAGTGTGGGCAGTTCTTTTCAGAGTATCACACAAGACCAGTCATGTACAGATTGTACATTATGCATCATAGCCAATGATCTCCCTTGCTCAACTGCTAGGCAAAATATCCTCTTCTGCTAATGTCACAGACTCAGTGCCAGGCCCCTGCTAGCACCAGAAGGCTTTTAACATGGTGATAGATATCCTTGAAACCTTTATTTTTGCATGGCAGACTAGAGAATCCATAGATATTTGTTAAAACATTTACTTTATTTCCAAGCATAAATTTGTACTGTGCAGTCAATAGCTTGCTGTTCCACCCTGAGAAGTCTTCACCCACCTCAGCAAGCCCCATGGTATGTTTGGGCTTGAAGCACATTCAGCCCAAGTAGATACCAGTATTTTATTTGTCCTTGCAGCACATCTCCAAGACTTTTTGAGCCCACAGTCTTTGTGAAGCCTTGGTGGGAAAGGAATCTCCCTGTCTAATTACTTCCTTTAAGAGGACCAGTACTGCCCCCTCCTGTGAGCAGCCCCATGGTTAAGACACGGTGTTATCAAGCCTAAGCTTGTTGGCCCTCTGTAGCAAACGGACACAAATTCCTCTTTCCAGAAAACTAAAACAGTGAAAAAAAAAAAAAAAAAAAAAAAAACGCCACAAAACAAAATTCTATGTGCATTTTAGTTCAACTTGATTTAGATGTAGTACTCAGGTGCAAAAATAGCTTACACCTTTGCTTCATCATTATTCTGGCATGGCAGTCAGAGACTTTAAAGGTGTTCAAGGTCACTTTCTGGCAGCAAGCACCTTCTGTGAAAAGCACAGGATTTTCTCCTTCGACTGGCTTTACACTTCTGATCTGTTCTCCTTTATTCTCCTCTCTTTCACACAAGAACTAACACATAAGTTCAAGTCAATGACGGATGTACTAAAATAGAGGTGAAGAGAACTCTGTAAGCACCTCCAGCTCCACCTGTCAGGCTCATCAGATCAGCCGTGAATTCCTCTGCCCCAGGCACAGCCACCTCCAACTCTAGCAACTCCATCCCCCTGGGCTGTAGCCATATATCTGCCCGAGGGTAAAACAGTTGAATGGATAATCATACAAAATTAATGACGCTCTGTCATCAGCTTTGTTTCAGGTGCAAAAACTGTGTCTGGAATGTCTGGTAGGCTTTGCTGCAATTTAGAAGCAAAAGACAACAAAGAAGCCAAACAAGCCCCACTTTCAATGAAATGCATGCCAAATCAAACAGCATTCTTAAACTACTTGAAGAAAATTGCTAAATGTTCACACATGCAATAATTTAGTCAACCAAAGTAGTATTTGGTATCTCTTGATTTATGTTCACTTTTATTATGTAGGTATATTTTCTGTTGCATACCAGCAGTTTCCATTAGTAAGTATAAAGTAGTCAATAAGCATAAATTTTTGAAGGACAGTACAGAAGGGAAGTTTCCAGACTCTGGAAGAACATTGCACTTCAGAGGGTAGTTCTGAAAATGAACATGGCTGTTGATTCATTTTAAGCAGGCAAAATATAATCCAAAGGATATTTAGAAGTTGCAAGTCTGAACAAAAGCAGGATGAGAATGATGATACCACAAACAGAGAAAGGCTCAGGGTTATTTCAGAAGAAAGAAAAGAGGATCCAATTTGGCTAGATAAAAGTGCATTGAAAGGCATCCAAGAAGAGATTTGAGATGGATGCTCATCTTTTACCAGTTTAAGATGGGCAACAGAAAGAAAAATATTACAGTAAATTCCTGAATCTTTGAGGTATATCTCTAAACCAGAAACAGGAATGAGATAATGAGTGAAAAGAATAAGGAGAAAGACACAGGTGGATGCAGGGTCAATAAGGAGCGACTGTCATGAAAATCTTGAAAATAAGATTACTAGAAACCATAAAGCTATAACTAGAAGATGCTTGCTACAAGCATCAGTTTCATAGCCTATCAAGGCAAACAGAACCAAGAATGATAAAAAATCAGAGAGATATTGAGAGGGAGAGTGGAGAAATTTGAAATACTAAAGATGCAAAGTAAAATAGTTTCCATTCCTGAGAAGTGCTACCATTCTTGTGCAGCTATGTTAAGATACATTAAAAAGATTTTTTTTTTTAAATTGTATGAAAAATAATTACCTCCTTTCTAAGAATGCACATTACAAGGTAAGAATCAAATAGCCTGTCTTTACAACTGTAAAAGGAAAGGAGGTAGCAGAACACATCAAATCAATGATCATTCACCTGATAGCCTCATATATATTTTGTTCTAAAGAAAAAAAGCACTTTCCTCTTATTCCCTACAGCAACACCACCTGACCCCATCCACTATATAATACACATTTTTATTCAATAAACTGGGGGAGAGATTGATTTTCAGTTTACCATATATAAGTCTAATTGAGTCAGAATGAATTGCAAATATCTGCTTCTCTGCTTTCAGGCATGGTACCTTGCACTGAGGGCTGGGTGGGGAGTGAAGCCTCTGACTTGGAATCCAGTCCCACATCTTTTGTTAATCTTAAATTTCTCTGGAGCTGCATATGATTCTGATGTGAGAGGTTTAATCACATGAGTAAGGTTGAAAGATCAACTCTTGCCTTAATGCCCTTGTTCAGCTAGCTCTTCCTCAGGTTTCACTCTCAATACTGGGATGATATAGCTCCTATCCTAGCAGGGTGCAATAGGCATTAATTAAATTACTGTTTGAACAGCGTTTCATTCAGAGAACTCTGGGGTCCTCAGCCCAGGAGACACATGGGGCAGTTGGAGCAGAAGGGCCATGATGATGATCATAGGCTATGGAGCACCTGTCCTATGAGAAAAGGCTGAAAGGGTTAGTGTTGTTCAGCCTGGAAAAGAAGGCTCCAAGAAGACTTTACTGCGGCCTTTCAGTACCTAAAGGGAGCCTGTAAGAAACAGAGTGACAAACTTTTTAGCAGACCCTGATGCAATAGGACAAGAGGTGATAGTTCTAAACTGAAGGAGGGTCAATTTAGGTTAGATATAAGGAAAAAGAGGGTGGTGAAACACTAGAAGAGGTTGCTCAGAGGGATGGTGGATGCTCCATTGTCGTTGTGGGTGATGAACAGATGACATGAGACTTCATTATAAAAACTGTATCTGACTCTCCTTTATTAAAACAATAGTCCTCCTTATATACCTTTTAGAACAGGCCACTCTCATTGGTTAGAAGAGTGCCAGAACTCTTCTTCTCATTGGCCCAAACTGATGGATAGAGACAAGTCTATCTCACAGAAAAGAATCTAAAACATCACTCTCGTTACAATAACACTTGGATGTTTATGTCAAGTCTGTGAGAACAAGGTCTTCTCAAACCTAAACACCACAAAGAAACTGAGTTCAGAAACTCAGAAACCTCAGGCCTAGAAAACCAGACTACACTCCATCCCTGAAAACATTCAAATTCAGGCTGGATGGGGCTCTGAGCAACTTGATGTAGTTGAGGATGTCCCTGCTCATTGCAAGGAGTTGGACTAGAGAACCTTTAAAGGTCTTTCCAACCCAAACTGTTCCATTTTGAATCTCAGTTCAGATTCTGCAAACTGCCCTGCTGAAAAAAAAAAAAAAAAGTTAAAAAAAAAAAGTCATGAAAGTACCAAAACAGGAATTCAATTTGTTTATGCAAAGTCAGTAATTTGAAAACCACACTTTTTCATGTGTATCATCTGCCCTTTTTGGCCTGACATTTAGGACACCCAGTAGTGGAAACTCCCAAGCAAGCACCTCTTGAGTTTCTGAAAGAGTTGCCGTGAAAGCTTTCCAGCAGCCATTTCCCTACACGGGTGGCCAGGCAAACTGTACCCAAACCCACAGTCTCCATCACCCTTTCATTCTTTGCCTTGTGATATCCCATGCAAGTCATGTGTTCTGCAGGGGGGGAGCCAAGGACAGCTACAATACCATCTTGCTTCGGGTTAGTTCTTGAAAAGTTTTTTTCAAGCCAAAAAGCTCATGCAATGCTTTCTAGATGTTAGTATGGAAATAACAACCTACAGAAATCATCTGTGCATTGAATTCCCCGTTCATTTTAAGAAAGGTGTCTTGCCCCAGCAGGAAATTCTCTGACCTCTTGCATAAATGGCAGCATTTTCACCCTATACATTTTTTGTGGCAAAACAGGAAATCGGCTAACACAGTAATGCCAGATCTTCCGTAGTCATCTCAAGCCACAAAAATCCAGCCTGCTTGCCGGGAGGGGTTCTCCTGTGGCCAACCGTGGCATGAAAAAGAGAAAAATTATTGTCTGTCGGAAAAAGAGTAAAAAATTAGGGGTTTTGGTGTGTGGGGGGGCTGGTGTCGTTTGTTTGTTTCTTAAATTAAGGTGCTGAACGTCCATGCGGCCGGGCAGCTGGGCGTGCCGGGGGTCCCGCGGGTCCCCCGCCCGGGCCCGTGTGAGCGGCCGGCCCGGGGGTCCCCCCGTCCCGCAGCACCTGGCGGCGCGGCCCCGGCGCCGGCCCCGCGCGGCGGCGCGCCCGGCGCGCTCCCGCCAGCCCGCCCACCTCCACATGCACACACCCGCGGCGGGAGGAGGGAAGGCATCTTTCTCGCCGTGTTCGTTTCGCCAGTTTAATTTCCACCCCCCGCCGCCCCCCTCGCCCCTTTTTCTTCTTATTCTTCTTTTTTATTATTATTATTTTTTTAATTTAAATTTTATTTTATTTTTATCCCTGTAATTATTTTGTCGGGGTTCTCCAGCCGGATCCGGGCGGAAAAGGTGGATCGCTTCTCAGAGGGTGCCCGCGGCTCCTGGGGAAGGTAGGCAGCAGCAGCTAATGCAGTCGGAAGGATGGGCCGCGGCTCCCGCGCACCCTTTGTCTGGGCGCCGCGGCCGCGCAGCGCGGCCCGGAGCACGGAGCCCGGAGCCCGCCGCCGCCCGCGCTTTGTCCCCGCCGTCTGCGCAACCCTTCCCCCATCCCCGCAAAACGTGTCCGCTCGTCCCGGTGCTGCCCAGTGCGAACCCTAAAAACGCACGCAGCGAGCCGGGCGGGGCTGGCGGAGCCCGGCGGGGCCGGGGCGGCCATGCGGCATCTCCCCGCGGCCCGGGCGCGCTGCCGCGCCGGAGGCGGACGGCGATGCTGCCCTTGCCGGCTGCCGAGGCGGGCATGGAAAAAACCCACGAACAAACAAACAAAACCCGCAGAAATAAAAACCTGGCAGTCCGCGGCTACGAGCTTTCGCTGGCAGCGAAAAAAAAAAAAAAATAGTAACAATAAATGAATTTGCCCCTTATGACGGCCGTGTCGTGGGTGCCGTAGCCCCCGCAGGGTGCGTGACCGCGGTGTAGTCGTGCCCGGGGAACGTTTCTGCCTTTCCCTTAAACCCAGCAAGGCCATGGGGTCAACGCAAGTTTTAAGGCATTCGGAAAATGCAGGCTGGGCCCAGGGCGCGCACGCGTGTGCGTGGTGCCCGTAAATGTATAGTAACAGCTGAGGTGGTCACTTTTGGCGAGCGAAGGCGAGAACAAAAAGGGGCCCGAGTGAATGCCCCGGGGTGCACTGGGTGCACGTCCAGCTCGCTCTTGTGGCAGGGGGCTCATTACATTGTTTTGCAGAGTTCGTAATGCAACCTGTGGCTAGGATGTGTCTGTTTCCTTGTTAGACAGGAGAAGATGAGGTGTGCGAAGCCGTGCTTTGTTTATGTGACATTGGAAGGACTGAAACAAAACCTGGATCTGGCAGCTGGTTTTATGGAAGGAGAAGCTATAGTTTCCTTGTGATACCAGCTGAACTCACCTCATGTCTGTAGGCTATTCAGAGTCCCGGACTGATATGAGGCATTTCTACCAGCCTCTAGTCCAAATTATAAATAGGAACCTGTGCTGTGCTTCGTTCACCTTCAGGTTTGTTTGGCTTTTACTTGTGCTTGAAAGGCAAAATAACGGAGTACAGACATTGTTCTAGAAGTAAAGTGTAAGAAAATCATACGTGTTAGTTGATAAAATATATTACAGGAATAAAGAACAAAACAAAGCAAAAATTCCCTACATTCTGATTCTAACCTTCAGAAGTAAAAACCGCTACAGGGGGAAAAAGAAACGGCATCCTCCATCTAAATTTTACTTCATTTGCTACCAAAACACCAGCTTTGCTTAAAAAGCCTCTAAAAGGAAATTCCATCTGTTGCTGAAGGATATAGGTATCAATAACTGCCCTTTCCAGGCTAGGAGCCCCTGCTGAAATGGTGCTGAAATCTGCTTTGCAAAACCTGCCTGAAATCTCTGAACTGCCATATTGCTGGTAAGCAGAGGCCTTCTGCTGAGGATCGGTGGAAATTCACTGACTAAAATAGGATCTGCTTCACTGTTGTACTGAATGACTCCTCTTTGCCTTTTTGGAAGGTCAGGTTTTTTTCTTTTTAAGAGGCACCATAGAGAGAGCACTTCACTGAAGCACACTGCAGCATCCTCTGTCTTGTCACTTGAGACTATTTATGCTGTAGTTGGACCAACTGGGCTCTCTAGGCTGGGTGAGGATGGGAGACAGTTGTTGGCAGTGAGCACCAAGCTGCACATACTCGTGTGAAGGGGATTATCCCCTGAGTTTGAGGCGTTCTGCAAACTGCTGTAAAATGTGGAGGATCAATTGTCCTTCATGCCCAAATCCTGCTTTTTACAAGGATTTTGAAGGATGGAAGGGGAGGCAGTGCTCTCTGTCTTCCTGCTTGCAGGCTGCTCACCCTGGGTCTCTGTCCTACATTTTGTCTGTGTTTGCTGTTTTGGGAGCTTGTTCTTAGCAGTGTAAGAGTGATGACCGAGCAGAAATGGCACTGTCTCCTGTGCTCTTCTCTTTTTAGCATCTTGCTCATTTCTATTGGAATCTGCATAGTAAGTAATGATAATAACCATCACTTAAAAGTTTACATTGTGAAGGCAAATTGTTGTGGAAATAGTTAAATATTTTAAGCCTTAATTCAGTTTTTTTTCTGATGGATTCTTACTGCTGTGACCTTAATCCAATCCAAGAAGTTTGAGCAGCTGCTCTTGGGAAAAGTGGCAGCTTTTTCATGTATTGCAGTTAATTCTTACAATATTTGTTCAAGCTTATCAGGTAAACATTGCTTTGAGTCTCTTACAGTCAAGAAAACTGAGGCAGAGAAATTACTTGTAAACCAGGACAGAAGAAAAGTGAGTTACACATGAACTTATACAGAGGATTCTTCCTTCTGTAGTACAAAAGTTTATTTAAATGGGAATTTCAGAGCTGCTGTTTAACCCTTCAAAATACATCTGGATAGTGTGTTTTGTTGCAGTGACCCATAAAGACCCACTCATACAGCATTTCCACTTTCTTTGGAAGACAAGAGTGCATCAATTTGTGGTGGTACGTTCTGAGATCTCTTCTGAAAACCAAGACTGTCGAGAGGATTTCACAAAGAAATATAATTAGGAAAATATGTGACTATATTCCTCTGCCAAATGCCTTTCCTAAATTGACTGGGAAGGGCTCAAAACAAAAATGTACTTAAAACCATTTTCCTTTATGGCTCATCTTTAAGTGTTTTGCCTAAAGTAATGAATCACTTGGTGAATCAGACTGGGATTTTATGGTTTCTTATTTGCCTGCCTTTGATCAGCTGAGTAGCCTGTCGAGACTTAATTTGGGACTGTCTTCCCTTTCCTTATGGCAGCATGGAAGGGCAGTGTGGAGAGTGATGGGGCAGAGCAGGAACATTTTCCTGTTGTAGCACAAGGTCACACACTACCAAGAGAAATGTTGGCAACCCACATTTGTTCTCATCACTTCTGTTTTATAGCACCCTTTTCTGAGCTTACTTCCCAAGACTTCCGTCACTTGTTTTCTCACCCCCCATCTTATCTTTTAACTGCTTTCCATCCTGCATGCCGTGGGGGCTGTGAGAGAGAGGAGCCTGGGGATGAGAGGTGGTGGCTTGCAGACACCAAGCAAATGGCTGCAGCAGCTCCAAGGCTTTCCGGGCGCCGTGCTGCCCTCATCCTGGCGCCATGTCCCATGGGCTGCGCAGCGTGTGCCAGCATCTTCTTGGTTCTCTGTGGCACCTGGGCCCAACTGGGACACCACTGGGGCCGGGGTGAACCAGCTTCCTTCCACTGCTCCTGTGGCTGCTGCCTGCTGCAGAGGGGCAGAGCTGAGGAGCTGAAGGCAATGACATTTCAAGCACTGCAGATGTTTGCTCAGTGGATGTGAGTCAGTCTAATTTCCAAGCTCTTTGCTATCTCAGTGGCACTGCTCTAATCTCTCTATTTTGTCCTTTCTGTAGTTGAGGAGTAAGTCTGGAGCTTTATGTCTCTCATGGCAGGCGTCACCAATGCAGAACAAAAAAGGAGATAGTTGTTTCCGTGCCTCCCAGTGTGATGCTGTTACGTATAAAGGCTGTTCTTGCTTTTTGTCTTTTAAGTGAATAGTCCATACGCAGACTTTCAATCTCTATGTTTCATTATTTATATCCATGGTGTCTTACTGGTCATATTGCTCTTCTTTGAAAGAACTTTCAAAAGTATGAGCAAAGAAAGGCATATCACATCTCAGGCTTTGCAGGAATAGAAACAGCTTGTGCGAAACACGAGTGTAGGGTTCTGATGAGTTGTAACCAAAGTTCTTGGCAAAACTCCCTTTGAGAAGAAAGTTGAGTCACGTTTTGTCTTTTGAACAAATTATCTTGAATTCCATAGTTAAAAGTGCTTTGTGTGTCTTGGATATTTACCAACCCCAAGACTGGTTGACTGCGAGAAGCATGCAGTGAATGAAGTGCCCAGTGAAAGGCCACATTGCAAAAACCGTACCCAGAGATGGACTAGATGTGGTCCAGCTTGACTACGTACACAAATGCCTCTCACATACTGGATCAATTTTTGAGCAGCCATGTGCCTTAAGATGACACTTTTGGAACTGTGTCATTTACAGGATATGAAAAAGAAAAACGACATGTGAATTAAGCTGTTGTGATTACTACCAGGAGTGATGATGTTCTTTTTAGAAACACAACTTCCGATGAAGTGTTTTCTGAGATTTTCTGTGTATGGCCTAGAAAGAATTCATGCATGAACCAGAAGAAATAGATTGTTTGTATTATCTTTTTTTTTTTTTTTTTTATTTCAAACATAAAGTTTTTTATCTCATTACTGCTCTTGTGGAATTTTAACAGTTCAGGAAACTAGAGTTGCAGGGATTTCTTTTTATGTTTCACAAGTCAACAGAGAAAATGACCACAGTTCTTGGAATGTGTTTTAATGACTTGTGAAGGTCTCGGTGTCCTCATTTTATCTTTTTGTGTCATCTCAGAGTCCTTCTGGAGTTGTGACCAGTTCTAATCTTTCCCATATTCTGCAAGGAACACATAACAAATAAATTATCTGTAATGGCTTTTACAAGACATATCACAGGGTGTTTAAAGAGGAAGCTGAGCTGCTAGGCCAGAGCAGTGCTTTTTCTACTAAACAGAGGAGCTGGGTCAGCTATCAAACACTGGTATCCTTGAGGTTCATTTTCAAGTGTCATTAGCTCTTTGCTGGTTTTCTCTTGGGATGATGCTTTCCTCGAAAGGAGTGCTTGCCTATCTGAGTAGAAAAATTTGAAGTACAAGCAAAATTCTGATTTGTCCTTTATGTTTTACTAGGTGTATGTCTCAAAGGGAGGTTTGATGGCAGGTGTCTGGAATTTTTCCTTTCAAGAGGTTTAAAGCTGGATAGAGTAGTAGGCACAGTGACTGAGGTGATTGGGATTTCTGCAGTCACTCTTCACGTGATTATTTACTGTCTTTCAAAGTGAATTAGAAATAGAGCTCAGCCTAAGAACTCCTGCCAACATAGCATTTTTATTTGCATTTCTTTTAAGACATTTCTTGAATGAAAAGGCCGTAAAAGTACAAATACTACCCTGATGTTTCAAATATAGCTCAGTATCAACATATGGTGATTTTTATTAGTTGAAGCAATTTTGGTTTTTTTTCTCACAGCACTAGTGGCACATACACCTGAGGTGGCAACTTGCTTAGCTTAGCTATCCTGGCATTGAATCTCCTTTTGGGAGCAAAGCTATTGTAATTGCTGGGAACAGCTCAGTGTGACTGCAGATCCCTCCTGTGGGTCAGGAGGATTGTCCTCCAGCAGCACCAGGCTCTGCTGTAGAGGCCAAGTGACAGGCCTGGAGTGGACACTTGACTTGTAGGGAATTAAGCTAGTTGACAGGAACCCTAATCTTTGGCATTTTAGATTTTATTTAGACTCTGTGATTTGTCACATGAGTGAATTTGAAGTTTAGAGTAGGTGATTTAGGGATGAAATTCATGTGACCACCTATACTCCGTTGACTATGGAGAGTGGCCAGAGTAATTAGTAGTGACAAAGGGTTTTCTCTCTATATCTCTAAGACAAAGTTATCATTGCAAAATTTTGTGATGTTCTTAGAGTTTTATTCCAGGTATCGCACTTGTATCACCCTTTGTCTCTGAATCTTCAAGTGCTTCACAAACTGAGTGTTAGTGTTGCTATTATCATCTTAATTTTATAGGTGGAGGTGCAGAGGTCGTGTTGGTTTTACTTTGCCAAAGATCTGTGATGAGTTCATGCCATGACAATGAAAACTTCAGTTACCAGCCCCACTACTCTCTCCTCACTCACCTCATGTTTTGACACTGATATCAGGTTTTCTCATGCTTGGAAGTGCTATGCATTATTTCATTCAAGATTTTTTTGTTTGTTTCAGGGTTTTGTTTTGGTGTTTTTTTAGTAAGTCTCTTACTCTAGCAAGAACCTGACACATATTGAGGGATGTGCCCACTGTCATGATGCTTCAGGAGCATCTCATCTGACTAAAACGTGGAATCTGCTGAAATGAATGCTGGTGCTTCAGCTTGCTCTAAGATTTTGCTCTGTCTTATAGAATCATAGAAGGGTTTGGGTTGGAAAAGACCTTCAAGACCTTCATCTCGTTCCAACCCCTCTGCTGTGGGCGAGGACACTTTCCACTACACCAGGTTGTACAAAGCCCTGTCCAACCTGACCTTGAACAGTTCCAGAGATGGGGCATCCACAGTTTCTCTGTGCAACCTGTTCCAGTGCCTCACTACCTGCACAGTAAAGAATTTCTTCCCAATATCTAACCCAAACCTGCCCTCTTTCAGTTTAAAGCCATCCCCCCTTGTCCTATCACTACATGCCCTTATGAAAAGTCTTCATTCAATTAGCTTTCTGTAGGAGCAGGGTTTTGGTTGAAACAGACCAAGCCTGTCACTTTTGTGCTTCCAAGCTTCCTTGGGACTAAAGCAGGGAGCTGTGTTCCTGCCAGTCTGGTCCTGTCGTGTGTCAGGGGCAGATGGTGAAGCTGGAGCCACACATCAGTGAGCTGTGCCGCCGGCTCTCCAGTGCGCTGCTTACCTCACACTGCTGCTAATTTCAGCACCTGCTTTTGAAACACTTAATGGGGAATTTATTAAGCACAGACAATGTCAAGGCAGTTCTGAAAATCCTCATGGGCATCATGGTGCAAAACGATGCCCAAGGGAAAAGCTTCTCTGCTTGAATCTCAGATAAACCTTTACACAGGCTTTAAAATGCCAGGGGACACAGATCCTGGTACAGAGGTTGCCAGGTCTCTTAAGAAATTGTTTACTTTAGGAACTCATGGTCACAAGAAACTTCAGAATTCAGTGGGCTTGGTACTTGCCACCTCAGCAGTCGCCGTCTCCTGTGGTTTTGTCCTTTTATAAAAAGATTGTGCTTCTCTTCCAAAATAGATAGACTATTTTATCCCTGCAGCCTCTGGGAAGACTGTTAAAGAATGCTAAAACCACCCTCTGCTTGCTAGTCTGCATTTATTTATCAGCAACCTAAATAATTTTTTTGTAAATTTTTTTTTTTAGTATTTTATTGTGCCAACATTTTAATACCTTAGCAGTTTTCTCGTGGTATCTATAGTGGAAATCTCTTTTGCAGAGGAGTTGAAAAGTACCCAGCTTCAGGCCCCAAACTGTACCCTTGCAGCAGGCTGTGTTTGCCACCACAATCACATGCTTAGCTGCTCCTTCAGTTGAAGAGAGAGGATCCTGCCCTGCTGTTGGTCTCGAGACTAGCCTTCAAACCTGGCACATGAAGTTTGGACAGGGTGGGCTCTTGAGGAATTGTTAAGAGCATGTGTAAACTTTAAAATGGCATTTCTGAGAAAGTATTTACAGGGAAAAAACTGCTCATTTGCAAAGCCATCTTCTGCGTGGTGGGGATGTGGTATAAAACAGAAGTACTGGCTTCTGTAAATTTAATTTGAAACAGGCAGATGTCATAACTGAACAAGTGAACTACATCCTCCTGTCTCGCCTGCAAGAGCCTGGGGATGCTCGTGCCTCTTGTTGCATGCGAGCAGTTTGTGTGTTTTGAGGTAGCCCTGAGAATTTTAAAATATCCCCAAATTAATCTGGTATCTGAGGGTTCACCACGTACCCCAGGCTGAATAGCTGTTTGGCAATACTGCAGGAAATTCATTCACAAAATGGGAATTGAGGGAGTTGTGGTGCAGGAGATTGCTTATGAGTAACATACTGTTGCCTCACTACCACGCTGGAGTTGTAGCTCAGTCGAGAGTGGTTGAACTCTGGAAAATATTGGTCTTTCAGTGGATTTGCATTGCTGATGAGGAAGTGTGTCACTGTAGCATAGTTCTCTGATCTGCCTTTGGTGTTATTCTCTGTGCTTTTATGGAACACATCTATCAGAGGAGAGATCACCTGATCTCTAGATAATCGAGATACACAAAATATCCATACACAAAGTATACCTTGCTCTTTCTTTCTGTGATTCATAAGCTTAGGGATTTAGTTTTTTTCTGTTTCTCTCCTTGTTCATAACAAGTTTAACCATCCAAAAACTTGAACAAAGCATCCACTGCACCTCTGCTTTTCCAAAAATCCTTAACAGATTGGGACACATGTATCAGTAGAACAGAGTACTGGATAACTATCCCTCTTTCTCTCCCACTTCACATCAGCATGGACATGTATTTTATATTTTTAAGTAAGAATGGAGAACATACAGAAGACAAACACCAGATATTGAATTAGGACTTGGACAAGCAAATATTTTTTATTCCTTAATTTATAGGAGGTTAATCTTTTTTTCCTGAAACAAATAGGCTTGGTTTGCTCACAAGTTTAAAAAAAAATACTGTCTTCAGCAGCTGACAGGGTAAATTTATAAGGTTAGTGAGGTTGATCTCATTAAGACATACATACTGTTCTGCTATGTATTTAGGTCATAACCTGAGGTCCATCTAACAATACAAAATTGGTTGGTATGGATGTCTCTCCTGTGGAGGTTTCACTGGTTTCTCCTGGAGATATTGCCTGCTGTTGGTGTTATACATCTTGGATTTTTTTCTTTTGTTTTATTTAGGTTGCTGACACTGTGGCTGCAGTTTACCCAAGAGATAACAACCAAACACTAGTATTTGAAGAACCACTTGGATAGACACAGTTCCTCACCCAGCATGCCTTTCAAAGCTGGCTTAGAGCTGACTGAATTGCAGAATATGACTGTCCCTGAAGATGATAACATCAGCAATGATTCAAATGATTTCACAGAGGTGGAAAATGGCCAGATAAATAGGTGAGTATTTTTCCACTGATGTTGCCTCTGCTAAGAAACACACTGTTTAAAAACAGCATTCTAATTTTCAGTTTATGTCTTGAATTATTCATTACCAAGTCATGCTCCATTTGAAGATGTAATTTGAATTTCATACGTAACATCTGTTGGGCATAGGCTGCAATAGCAGATAAGGCAAACAGAGTAGCAATTTATTCATAATTTTGAATCTTTCAAATTAGTCTAATAAAATTCACAAACATATAATGCAACAAAAAGCCAAAATTTTTAGATGTCTGCTTGCACACAGCAAAGAAGTAGTAACAATACAATGGCATAATTTTGGGGAAGTCTCTTAGCTGACCTTTGATCTCTGATTTCAACTTGTCTGGCCACCTCCATGTATCCAAGCTTCTGGGGAATTACAACTGGTATGGCTGGCAGCAAATGTAGTTCCAGTCTGTATTTGTAATTTGGCAAGATAATCTGAGCAGCAGTTTGCTCCCTTGAGGCAGAGGTGACAAGAAGATGGTAAAACAGTCTTACACCTAACTCAAGTTTTTAAAATGCATCAGTACTGGTGAAACCTATTAGTTACAGTTATTATCGATACAATTATTAAGCTGTTGGCTTTTCCTATGAGCTTGCAGTCATTTCTGAAGTGCTGCCTTTTCCACCAGAGAGCAGTTCTCCAGCCCTTCCTGCCAGCCTCCAACAGGTGCTGAGCCATCCAGTTTACAGCAAAGACCTGCTGACAGACCCTGTTTGGATTTTGTGAGCTGTAAAATGGGAAGCTCTGTTTTGATCAAACTTCCTGTTCAAATATTGCCAACCAAGGTGGAGCACAGGGCCAGTCAGTGCCTGCACAGGGATCCAGCCCTGCCTGGGAGCCTGTGCCAGCACATCATTCTGCTCCCTTCTGCAGGGCTCCCACCAACTATTTTTAATGAGCTTTAAAATCTTCTTCTCTTGCCTTTTCTTCCTGTTGGCAGCATCCTCTCCAGCTACATGAGAAACTCACTTTCTAGAGTTAAAATTCAGAGCTGTTTTTTTCCCAGGTGAGATTAGAGTCAGTTGTGGGACTCGCAACTGCGTGGGTGGACAAGGATCTTGGTGACAGGTGTGGGAATAAGCATCCAGCATTGTCCACACCATTCACGTGGCAAAACCAGCCAGCCGCACCGTGGGACGGAGCAGGAGCCCGGGCTGGTGGCAGGGAGGGGCAGGAGCGTGCCAGCCTGTCCCCACCGCCCCGGGGGAAGTCCTGGGGCCGACAGCAGCAGGGCGGGTGGTGCTGTGACCACAGCGCAGCTGCGCTGATGAAGATTAGAGCCGGTCAGGAATTTTCTGATGCAACTGCTTTGAAGAAAAGTGCCAAAATGAAACACAAACCACTTCTGTTAAAAAAAAAAAAAAAAAAAAAAAAAAGCAAGCAAGAGAAAGACAAAAAACCCCTCCAACTTTGCCAAAACAAAACAGTTCCAGTATGAACCTGCTTGCTTTCCTGCTGGTTCATGTTGTAAGGAGAGGAGCTTAGGGGCTGACAGTGGTAAATTCACTCCCTGGAGCCTGTTGAGGATTTATATCCTTGAGACAAGGAGTGGCCATACCGGGCTGGCTGTGCCTCTCCTGCACTTTGGCTGATGCCATCAGTAACTGTTATAGGGGAGAACCCTGCCGGCACTTCATGTCAGTGAATGTTTATGGAGGGTGGGGAAGGAGCGTGCTGTATGTGCCTGGTCCTCTGTGGTCACAATGTGCTTTGTGGAGTTAGGGCATAGTAAGTGTGGAAAGGTCTGGATTGGATCCAGACTGCCTGCAAAAGGAAGAAGAAAAGTGGAGTGAAGAAAGAGGGTCAGAAACTCAGAAGCAGAATTTCTAATTACTGTTCTGGCTCTTATGGCACATTAACATATTCTACAATTTTCTGTTCCTTTCTGAGAACTTGCTTCATCTGCAGAAGGAGGATCTATCATTTGCCTATAGGATATAGTCTATTGTGGCTCTCTTAGCCTTCTGCCCAGACACTCATGGGACAGCTGCTTCCATCCCATGCATGACTATTTTGCCCTGTATATTGCAGTTTGTTCATGTTCCCCTCCATGTCCAAACCAAGAGTTTCAAGGCAGCTGGCACAGACCGCAGCTTCCAGTGCAGCAGCACGTTGGCACCAGTGCAGCCCTGCCACCATGCCCTGGGGCTGAGGCTGTCACTGAGCCACCCACAACTTCTGCCCTGTGCAAGCACCTCCATGCCATATCCTGAAAGGATGTGATTAGTCCCGTTCTATAACTATTTTGGCAAATGCCTTTTATCCATGGAGTAAGAGGTTAACAGGCATAGGGAACAACACCTTTTGTACTGCCTGGCACATGATGTGAGGCCTTGTAAAATGCCCAAGTCCATCAAAATCAGTGGGACTTTTTCTGTTGATTTCACTTGAGCTTTAGATTAGATCTGTAATTTTCAACTAACATACTTTTTTGTTGTTTCAACCTGTTTGATTTTGCACTCTGCATTTAATTTGAAAATTTTTTTCTCTCAGCATGTAGTTTTTCAAGCCCAATGTAGAGCAACTTTTTAGGGGTCTTTTGGATATCAGGTACAAGCTGATTCCAAATCCGGCTGTAAACTCCAGATATTTCTTGATCTTGTAAAAGAATCCTGTATGTTCCTTTGGCTTTTTCAGCCTTTTCTGGGCCTAAATATATAGTTATATATGGGGAGGGGATGTTCATTTGAGGAGGCTGTACTTAGAGGGGCCTTTCTTTGTATGCAGATGTCGAATGGGAATGTCTTCTGAAAATGTCAGTTCAGAGATTTGCATGAAACCCAGACATGGATTTTGTGACTTTTAACTATGTCTCCTGGCTATAAAACTTTGCCATCTCTGCACATAATTGTAAATCAGTATTTAGATAACTTGCTCCTTAACTGTAACTATGACAATGCTCTCATGAAGCTGATGTCTGAATGCTTGTCTTGGTTTACAGCTGCTAGTAAGTTATCAGCGCCTCTTGTTCAGTTAACAACGTTGTTAGTAGGCATGCTAAGATCTGGTCCAAGTTTCATGGTGTAAGTCATATCAAGCTTTCCTCTGCTTTTCTTGTTCATGCCTGCCCTGGAAATCTTTGCCACTGCTCAAGTTAGCATGCAGTTTAAGAAGCTGCCTAAGGATAAAGTTCTGTCATCTTGGCAAAACTATCTTTCCCTAACAAATGTGTAAGACATTGTAAAATACCATTTTAATTTAATTGTGTTTAAACGTATCTCAGGTGGCTAAATGGTTTTTGGCTAACTCTGCTTAGCCAAAGTGGTTAGCTTGGGGGTATCACCTTAATCAAACATTTCTCATTGAAATGTTAATAAATTAAATTTGGAAACTGTAGTTAAACATCATCCTTTTTAAACCACTTTATCAATAAGGCTAAGTTTCTACTGTGCACTAAATCAAACCAGGAAAATGATCAGATTAAGATATTCTTTCCAGGCCAGCTGTGAGGCTTTATGCATCACAAGGATGAGCTCATTATATCCTGGCCAGGACATTTCATTGATGTATCTGAAAAGTTTTGTATAGTCTGTTCATATTCAGCTGTTATACAGGAAATACAACAGGAAAGCAGAAATGTATAAGAACAGGTTATGTCTTTCAGTGATGGGTAAAGCATTTGAAATGAACACAACAAACAGTGCAAATGGATTTCATGCTTGTGAGGGAGTCTCAAGGCTTTGATGGCACAGTCAGTTCTACAGTGCATTGCCATAGCACCTCTCACCGTGGCATCTGATCCTTGGGAGGGCTGGGAGAGGCCGGCGTAAACAGGCGTTTCACTTGATTTGTGTCATGTTCATAAAGGTCAAAAATACAACATTCTGTGACAATGAATGACTTGTTTTCTAAACATGTCTATTAAGCAGAGCAGATGCATGATACAGTTTAACTAGGAATTTCAGTATTCCAACATATGTTTCCTTTCATATGCTCTAGGGGGAAAAAAAAAAACTGAAATGAAAAAAATATGTTTATAAAAAGCAATATCTTGATAAAATTCGGTTTTTGCTGAATTCACTGATTACCTTCCGCCCTACTTTTTTTTTTTTTTTTTAATTTTATTTCATTCAGGATTAGTAATATTTTTCATTTATGGAAAATTTGTCTGTCACGTGGCATGGCTGCACTTAGTGTTGTCCCAAGGCAGACCAGTCCTGTGGACTTGCAGGTTAAGTTGACTGCAACAGCAAACACAGCACAGGCAGAGCCCACATTCCCCTGTACTGCACCCCTGCTCAGCTGCCTGGGCAGGCCATCCTGGGGCTGGGAGGCAGGGGCTGGGAAGACCCACATCAGAAAGCTGGGATCAGTGCTATGTACCTGATAGTTTGGAATCCCAGTACCCACATTTCCAATTCTGACTTAGCCCTCCTGTAGACATCACACAGTATAAATGGAGAAAAGTGCAGTGTGACGTGGGAAATGGAGGGTGGATGAGGAGCCCAGCTGGGCAACAAGCCCACTCCATTTTTACTCTAGAACTATCTCAGAAGAAGGTATTTTGGCTCAGTTTATCAAATCAGACTAGTTCTCTCAAAGTCCTATCCAGAAGGAAATAACATGTTGGCCATGGAAGATACCAGCTTTGCAGAAGATGTTTATTCTGTCAGAAGTATTCTAACAGAAAGTCCCGTGGTCAGTTTAATATTCAAGCAATGTTACTCAAGTGTTACCTTTATTATGTATCAGTTTTTTAAAAAAAAATTTCATGGAACTTTAATACCAGAAGGCAATAATAATAGTATCTACAAATTTGTTATTTTTGTAATTATTAAGGGGCAGCTGGCTGCAGGGGGATGGGCAGAACTGGGGGGAGCAGATTAGTGACTTCTATCATAACTCTTGACAAAATCTAAAATGACACATGATCTCCATAAATGACAGAAGAAGGCAAAGTCCACAGATGTTCCCAGCAGCAGTTACAAATCCAAAAGAGACAAAACTTTTCTCTGTGCTCCTGCCTGTACAAATTGCCTGCAGGGTGTTTCGAGAGAGAGCTGGAATGTCTTTTTCAAACCATTCACACTCTGCTGCCTGCGTTCAAGAGAAGGGCTTTAAACAGACATGAAAGAGAAAAAGCACATGCTCTGAATCAGGTTGAGATTTTATTCCATGAGGATGAAATACCTACAAGGTGAGCTTTGGAAAGCTAATTTCAGATCAGTCTATCTTAGAAGTGGTTGCTTTTCACTTCATAAAACGGTGGGGGAGGTTCACACATCTATTCCAACTGTGTTGGGGCTGGTAAATATGACATCATGTCTATATTTTGCAGCAAATTAGTTGCTGAAGTTAGTATTTAAAAAATACAGGAGAAGCCTATAGTTCTTTTTTATTGATACAAAGGAAATCAAAGCAGACCAATGGGCAGGAGTCAAAATTGCAAAAAACTCAGCTAAAATACTGCCTACATTTTGCTATCTATGCCTGGATTTGAGGCATGAACACAAAATATTAAAGACACAAGGCCCAGCATGTCAGCTGTGGAAGCCAAGTCAGCAGCATTATAGCTGCATGATTTTGGTGTAGCCTTAGAAGCTGTGCTAGCATACATATCACTAGTAATTAGGCCACAGCTGGGGCAGTAGGGAAGTTTGCTCAAGCTCTGTCTTTACAAGTTCGTGGATTTACTACCAGTCTGGATACTGCTGGATGTATTTAGATGATGCAAAGTCTTGAGTCACAGTTTGAACTATACATCTCTGGCCAGTAGATGTTTCCCACTTGAAAAAGGACCAGCAGTGCTGCTGTTTGTGTTCAGTGTTGTTTGTCTCTTTCAATTTAAGAAGAGCCAGCTTAATGTACCTAGAGCTAAAATGGGCTCTGACACTTGGTGACAGCCCCTGGTTAGGTATGTGACGTGTACGATGGCTGGGGCATTAGCCAGTGCAGACTAAGAACCATCTGTGGATTAGCAAAGATGCCAGGAACTTAATTGTGCATAAACCTTCAAAAGATGAAAAGCTGAAAGAATGCGTTATACAAACTAAAATGTTTGCTGAAGAGAAGATCTGTGAGAAAATAACGGCTCATCTAAATCAGCAGCACTGTAAATCTCAAGGATGCCAGCATTGCCACAGGGGGACTGTAAGTTCCTAAATGTGGATACATCAAGGACACAGAACAAGTAAAGGGTAAAGAAAAAGAAAATATGTTTATTCTATGTTTCCCCGCAGAGAAATGTTTAATTTTGCAGTATGATGAATTCAGCATTGAGTTTTGAAAGACACTTGCATGAAAATCTAGTAGCCCAGAGCTGTGTACCAACAGAGCAAGTTGCCTGGTTCAGGATTGTCCAGCCAGCACTGGCATGTGTGTCACATCTTCCTCCTCTTAACTCCAGCTATACCAGCCCTATGTGGGAACTTAAGCTTTTAGTGGCAATGTAAGGTTTTGCCGTGCTTCCTGACAGTGAGGGGACCGGTGAAATCTTTTAGGGATCCTCGGCAGAATGATGGTGTAACTATGTAATTCATAGTTACAATTAAAGGTTTATTTTTTAGCAGGGTGTTGCAATTACTGTAGCACAGAATTTACAATTAGGCACAAGATTTCAACAAGCAGAATCAGTGCAGTACAGTCTATAAGCAGCACAATACGGAATTTATAGTATGATTTGACTTACAATTTCTAGCTACCTGGATCCTCAGCAGATGGGGTCAGATCTTAATCTATCGTTTGTTTTTCAGTATACAATTCATAATCTCAACTCAAAGATCACGTAAAAGAATGTAAACCACTCCCATAATCCTTGGAGGATGTGCAGGACAAGGGGTTGTCTCTGGCTAGTGGCAAGTGCAGTCACAAATTCCTCACTTAGGGCTTGTAACTGCTTGATTTTATGGCCAGTGCTTAGGATGCTATATTTTCCTCTTCTGTGGGGGGGTCATCACCACTGTCTGGTGGGCCATGTACTTGAGACCTTCCAGCCTGGCAAGGCAGAAAAGTAATTGAGCTGGTGCCCAGGAGTCTCTAGGTCGATAGGGAGAGGAAGAAGAAGTCTGGTTCTTGTTGTACTTGCTTCACAGGACCTTCAGGGCCTGATAGTGAAGGAGAGGAATAAGTATAAGCCTCTCAGCCACAGAGAATGGTGGTTTGCTTTGTAGAGTGGTGTCAGTTACACTCACCCCACATGCAGGGGGTGGGAGCAGGGGGTACTGGTCACATGTGCCTCTGCAGCACCCTGGAGAAATATATCCTCTTAGCTTCTGCACCAACAAATTACCTTCCCATCCACAAAATTGGTTCTGGTTCTTTCCTAAATAGCCTAAAAGACCATTTTGTATATACATATATTTTGTATATATACTCATTTATTCTGATCTTATGCTGATGTTACCTTTATTGATGCCAAATGTATGCTGCATCAGTGAGACTCATTGAACAGTTATGAGTTTGACCTCTTTTCTCATACAGTTTTTATACATTGTGTATTTTGTAATCACATGCTTATGGAATGAATGTGTTCGTATTTTCTAAGCACTTGCTGGAAATAAATCCTCTGACTTCTTTCAGCAAGTTTATTTCGGATCGAGAAAGCAGAAGAAGTCTCACAAACAGCCATCTTGAGAAGAAGAAATGTGATGAATATGTAAGTCTATCTCATTGCTCTGTTCCCTTTCGAAATGAATTGCATGTTGTGTATATGAAAGGCTTTTAGGCATTGTCTTCAAAAGTGCTGGGCACACACAACTATAACTGAATTCAGTTTCCAGTAGGAACTGCCTGGGATCAGCACTTAAATAAAACCCCAGAACAAAACCCCCAAGCATACTGGTTGGGTAGAGGCAAGGGAATCCCTTTGGCCTCTCTTGGGCCGGAAGTTGTGGTGGTTCCTTATGGCTTTAGCATATACAAATTACATGTCCAGGATGTTTCTCAGGTGTAGTGGATGCTGGGGTTTATATCTGAAAGTGCAGTGTGAGCTGTGTATTGCCTGTACCATTTAGGTCAGTTTACAAAACCTATCAGGGAGCAAGCAGCGTAGCTGTGACAGTTCAGAACGCTTTCTCCTCTTTTAAACAATTTTTATTAAGTCGTTTCCATAGCAGTAGTTACTTACATCTGACACATCATAAAACACGGGGTTTGAAGCAGAGGTGCATTCCCCTCCTCTGTTCCAAGCTGTTGCTGACACATCTGTCTTTATTTCTCCAGATCCCAGGAACTACTTCACTGGGAATGTCTGTCTTCAACCTTAGCAATGCAATTATGGGCAGTGGGATTTTGGGTCTTGCTTTTGCCTTGGCCAACACAGGAATTCTCCTTTTTCTGTAAGTATTCATGTGGTGAGTAGCTGATCTCCATGGAATTTCACTGTGTTTAAAGAATCTGTGCACTGCCAGCAAGTGGAGGGATTTATAGTCCATGTGTAATCAAGTACAGCATTCAAGCCTGAAAATATTAGCTACAAGTTTCAGATGGTTTTTTTCAGTCAAATGTTTTTGTGGAAAAAGCCACTGCTTGTAGTGCTAGAGAAAATGAAGTCCATGTTATTTACTACAGACCTAGACATGGATTTTTCCTGTGCTCTGCAAGCTACATAGACGTCAAAAATATTCAGTGGGTTAGTACCTAGTTCTTGCTTGTGTCACAGGATCTTCAGAGCTTTCTTCAAAGCATGATGCAATAAAAACTTTTTTGAAAAGAAGAATATTTATATTCCTTTATATGTTACATATAATATTTTCATCTCACTCCCACAGTGACAGTCCTTGAAAGCCAGCATAAAGACAGATGAAATTTTGGTAGAGAAAAGAACTGAGGTAGACTACTTAACTCCAGGAAAAAAAAAAAAAGAGTTTTTTATAAAGGAGAATTTAATAGTTTAAAAATGAAACAGTGCCATTGAATGACTAAGAACATGTTATTTGGATCTCAGTATGAGACAATTCATTTTGAAAAGTGATTCTTAAGAAATCACTTGGGAATTGTGTGCAGATTTCAATGATAAATGTACATTGAGGGAAGAAATGCAGTAATTTACAATATTTGAGAACTATTCAACATAGTTATTGAGTTTACAGATTTCTCTAAAAGAGATGTCATTTATTGAATGTCAAATCTAAAAATTTAGACCTTTTGTCGTTTCTTAGGATTTTGGGAAATACATAATTTGAGCCCTTTGTAAAGCAGAGTAGATGGCTGAAGTGGTACATATGGACATCTGCTCTGGAGTTTTGTGCCAGGATAGCTAGATCCATGCTGCTAGGTTACAGTTTGCTGTGGTTGGGTAAAATCTAGGAGTAATCAAAGGAGTTAATCCATTTACTTTAAGACTGTAGAACATCTCATTGTTGTGTTGTCACTAAGCTAGGCTGGACTGTAATTTACATCTTTCATTAGCAGAGTGACAGAGTTTGTTTTATTTTTGGTGCTTTTTTTACCCAGTACTCTAACCTGTATGTAATATTTCACCCATGCTCCATCTCTGAGAGTACAAACAGGTGGTTGCAATAACTGCTGTTGATGCCTTAGGCCTCTGTTTTTAGGTAGTCCTGAAAAGGCATCACTGTAAGGAGGGAAAAAGAGGTTATGTCTTTTCAGCCTTGTCACTGCATCTGTGATAACAGGCTCTCAGCAAAGGAGCAGTGTCAATATCGCTTTATTGCTTTAGTTTTTTATAATCCCATCCTCTTCTCATTCTTTCAGCAGTTTTTATGAGAGTTAAGTGATATGCATTTGTTCTAAGGATGTAAAAATGCAGTTTCTTTTAATTGATATAGATCAGTCAGATGATGTGAACACCAGAGGAACTTCAAGCAAGGTGTGTTGGTGATTGAGCTTGACCCGAGTAGTGAGTTTGTAGATCTATACAAATACATTGTACAAAAACCTGCCAAACATGAATGTGGAGATCTCATTCAGTAAATGACAGCATTGTTCTCTATAGAAACTGTGTGTATTTAAAAGTGGATAATAGTTTTTGTTAGCTTCATGATGCCTTTAGAAGAGATAGAGCAGCCAGCTGAGATCAACTCAGGACCTAACTGAGCAGGCTAGTAGAGCTTCCCCCTTTGAAGTCTGGAGTTGCAGGATCCTAACGTGGTGTCTGTAGTTAGGCTTAAAAGTTGAACTGCTTTAAATGTTCAGCTCTAAAGCCATAATCTCAGCATTAAACCTAGTCCATAAGTGTTAGATTTTTTTTCTTACACTCTAATTCAGTTTGATTTTCCCATAAATGAATAGTTCTGCTGTCTTTGTCACAGGTAGATAATTTCTGCTTTGCAGGTAATTAGAGTCCTAACAATACTTTCACTGCTTTTTGCACATGAGAAAGATCTTAAATTCACTGCTTTTGAATAGCACAATTCTTGAAAGGTTCTAGGTTGCTTAATCCAGTATTGGCATGTACCATCCCTAAAAATTCTGCAGATGCAGAAAAATTAGGGGAGCATTTTCAGCACTAACAAAGCAAACCCAGACTGATTTCCACTCTCACAGCTTTTGGACTCCTGCAGTGTGAAGTGTGCACTGCCATGAACATCTGTATCAATTCAGATCCGATATCCTAATGATAAGATGTGCAAAATAAACATGGCAATGACACATCTTCTTTGCTTAACAGTGCCATAACAAAGCATTATACTTTCTGACAAAATTACTTAGGGTAGGAACTCAGAGGAACTTAATCCCAGTGTTATTGATAATTACAGCCTAGACCAAAAGAGAGCATTGTTTCCAGTATGCAAAAGCAGAGAAAACCTTGCTGTAGAAAGATAACACAAAAAATAGAGGTGAGCTGGACTACCTGGGGATGGCAGGAACAGTTGTTGCTGCTTGTGGTTTCATCCTGGAGAGCCAGGACCAAAGTGATTGATCATGTTGCAGAGAAATATGGGCTGGCCAAGCACAAGGTGTTTTCAACCTGCATTTAACTGAGCACTGCATGCGATCTGAAAAACCTTGCTGAGACAGAGGGGCTTGTTAGATCAGGAATAGGATGAGTCTACAGCTGAAGCTTCACACTGCAGCCACTTCTGCTGGGTGTGTCTGTAAGGGGTCAGGAGGCTGCACTGTAACTCCTGCAGTGTTTTAGGGCAGGCTGGCAGACCAGCCCGCAGGGAGGCTGTACAAGAGCAAACCCTATGCTCTTCCATCCTCTGCATGAACTTCGCACTGCATCCTCTTCTGAACCCTTTTGAGGGTTCAGAACTGCTCAGCGAAATAATTCTTGTGTCTGCATAAGCCTCACAGGTCTTCTGGCCCCAAGGCCTGGGACTTAATAGAGGGGAGGGACAGAACAGTTTTCACTTTACCTGGTAAATGTGGCATCTGGGAGTAGAGACAGCAGTGGCATCACAGAAGCACTTTGTTCTTCCCAGCACTTATCAGTCCCCTCGCCTAAACTGTTTTTTCTTTTGGGGGAAGTTAACTTTTGCATCTGCTTTGCCTTCTGTAGCTACCAGCACTTCTTTGAAAGCAGACAAAATAAAAAGTAGGGGAGTGTTTTTGGGACTGCAGCGCAAGCTCCCCTGCTTCTGTTTTGAATTTGTGCAAAGCGAGTGGCATGGACATTTTTATTCCTTTCCAAGGGGTGGTACTGGCACAAGCATTCCTGTCCATACCACAGTAATAGCACAAACAAGTTTTTCATACAGTGCTAATGAAAATGCCAAGTGTCTGTAGAAACCCTATGGGGAGCTAAGGACAACATATCAGATAAATACCTAGCTGCTTGGGAGTGTTATTTTTACCACTGCAAAGGCTCTGTGAGCTCAGTGCCTGAAAAACAGAAGCTTTTAATATTAAGACAGGCTGGATGCTGGCATGCAGAGTTGTAGCCATTTGGGGCTGGGAGTGAGTCAGCCCAGCTGCTGAGCACTGGGGCTGAGCGCCATGTCTGTAGGCAGACAGGGGCGGAACGGCTGAGCAGGGAACATGGGCAGGAGCAGGGTTTAGCAAATCCATAAAAAACAGGCCAGAGTGACCTCAGCCAGTGTAGTCTTCCTTCCCTTCTCCACCTTCTCAAGGAGAAACACCCTTAGGGCTGTACAAAGAGCGTGTTGTTATTGTCTACCATCATTCTTTGCTGGCAAAAGGACAGTTCCTTCTGTCACCTCTTTATGTTTCTCCCTGGTCCTCTGGCCCCAAGAAACTAGTCAGTCATTATTTGGCACTAAAGTATTTCCAGTCCAAACTAATAAAAACACGGTGGGAGGAGGCTTCTTATTCTGTTCTATGTATTCCTGTGAAAAAGATGTGTTGCTGCCTATGTATGACAGCAGTTTGTTTTCTCTTGAATTTTAGCTTTATTTTTCTTGGTGTCCGGAGGGTAATTGTCATAATAAAGTGAGGAATTGCCAACAGATTGTCTGAATGCTCTTTGCACACATCATGAAAACATCATCAAGTCTTTGTGTGTCAGAGTGTTGGAGATGAAGGCACACATGGTGCTTGGATTAAAGACATTGAGCAATAAGAAAATGTGCTTTTATGCACTTGGCCCCTGGCACTGACTAATTATCATTTGTGCCAGCAAGTTCCCTACACAAACAGTTTGGTCATTACTTCCTGCAATTCTTCTGTGTGAAGTTAAATTATGGATCATGTCAGACCAGGGCTGACATCAGTGAGGGAACATGAATCCCTACCTGGACAATGTACAAGCCTTTGGTTGCAGCCTCTATTCCCAAGAGAAGCCAGTCAAGCCTTTACTCCCCACATCTTCCTCCTCCTTGGGCACTGTGAAACATAAAAAGACATTTGGGCACCCCTTTGGTAGCATATGAAAAATGTTCTGGGAAAAGATGCTTCCATTCTGTATGGAAGTCCTAAAATACAGGACTCTACTTTAAATTTTCACTCTGCTTCCAGAAAAAAAAAACCCTTAGAAGGATTTTAAGTGACATATTTGACTTGCCTGTGCTCTCATAAATTTTTGTTCCTATGTGATAAAACATCTTTATTCTTGCTTTTTTCAGTATGGGGAGGTGTAACTCACTAAGAGGCTGTGCTCTGCAGCTCTGCTAAGTTTTGGTTGTATCCCTCTACATGCAGAGTTTTCTACCTCCATGGTGGAACTGCTAGCAGGATGTGAATCACATTTGTTTTAGGGCTTTTTTCATTGTTAGAAGAATAAAAAATTATCTCAGAGTCAAGAGGAACATGACCTGACATGAAATATTGCAATGTCAGACCTCATCTCATATGGTAAACTTTATTTTCCATTCTTTTTTAGGCTGCTTTTGGTTTCAGTCACGTTGCTGTCTATTTATTCAATACATCTTCTGTTGGTGTGTTCAAAGGAAACAGGTAATTTAAGATGATACTTAAATTACTTACTTAAGATGATACACCATTCAGTAGAATGTAGAAATCAAGAGGTGACAAGTGTTCAAATGAGGCCAGGTGCTTTATGTAAGATGGAGTTTCTATCACTTTGCTGACACAATAGGAAGGCCTGACACACTTTGGGTCAGAAGCCTAGAATTAAAAAGAATTTGAAGAATTTATGGCATGGCAATGGAGAACAGCATCACTGTAAAGAGAAAAACTTATGACAAAGAATGAATTCTGCTGCCCAGAAATGTTATCTTCAGTGAGTTAGAAGGAACGCTCGTATAGTTTCTTTGCATTACAAATCAAATTGCAAATGAAATATAATGAATCTTTGCCTATGGTGAAGCTTACCTGGAAATAAAGTTTGTCTTTAGTGGTTAGTGTGAAACTCCTGATAATCTCTGTGGTGGAGTTTTCTTAGAATAAAATAAAAGGGAACAGCTCCTTCACAGAGAGAAGTGTAGCTGTAACACAGATACGCTATGTAAACACAGAAATTAGAAGTTGCCTACAGTGTTATGTCAAGTGACAATGTGCTCTGAAGTCCGAGAGCCTTATTCCTTGTTAACAATGTCTAAAGCCATATTTTTAAAATAATCTGTGCACAAGAATACTGTAATATTTAAATATGCAATTTGGGCACACATGATTATTATTATTATTACATATATAATGTCAGCAACTGCTATTTAAACTAGGTACAGGTGCCTCAATGCGGATACATTCGTGCCCCATTACTTCCCAAAATCTAAGTCCTCTTTTCTATGTTGTTAGTACAATTAAGATCAAATTCACTTTTTACACAAACTTTAAAGCAGAAATGTCATCTGTAAGGTAATGTAGAGAAAACCAGATAATGGAATACATTTTAAAAATCATCTGCCCAATGTAACATCTGCAATATTTCTAATTCTGTTCCTATGTATCTCACCATCTTCACAATGCCCAGTCTTTTTATCAGCCTGCATGTCGTTGTGGGATAACACATGACACAGATTCTTCTTGTGTTTTTTCTCAAGGCTTTAGAAAGAGAATCCCTTTATTAGAAATCATCCCCTCTTACATACTATTTTCTACAGACCAATATGATTGGTGAGAGAAAGACAAACCTCTTCACCCACATTGGTCAAACCAGAGGGACATCAGGAGAGATCCTCCTCCTAGAAGGAATGTACACATAGATATTGTAATAAAAACATTTCTGGTGTTTATGTTCTTTCCCTGAGAAAAGAATTTCTGTTTACTAAAACATCAGAAAACCTGAACTTTAGAAAACCAGAAACTTCAGGCCTGAAACCAAATTACACCTGCATCATAGCCAAGTACAAAAACATTTAACATGGACACAAACCAATTAATAGAGGAATTTCACAAGCTTGACAGATATTTGTAAAGAAATTTTAGTTATATTTTACACTTTGTCCTGCTTTCCCAAAAACATATGACACTGAGAATTCACAAGTTAAGGCTTTGTCATTAGAAGGATTAGAAGGATCATAAATTACCCTCTAAACCAGTGGCTGTCCTCATTTGATCATTCAGTCAACGCAAGCAGAACTGCAGAATGGCAGTAGTGTATGTACCAGGGTTTTTCTGGAGAGAAGCCTTTCTACATTACTCTCATTGCAGGTGCAAAACCTAATATATTGGCATGAGGATACCAGAACTTAACATGTCACTCGGGGTATAGACAGACTCATTAAAGGGGTGTAATACTCTCATTAAGAGCTTCCATTTCAGAAGTGCCTGGTAGCCAACAATAACATTTACAGATGTCAAGAAAACATTCCTACCTAATTTTCAGCCCTAGAAATTCCAAGAAATCCTATTTACTTGCAAAGAGCAGGTTTGGCTGCATAGATGGGTGCTTGTCTGAAAGGAATCGTAAGTGCTTCAATTCAACAGCTTTCAGTAGTGTGTTTGTTTCCTTCCTCCTCATGCAGGCTGCATGGTGTATGAAAAGCTTGGTGAGCAGATCTTTGGTACCCCAGGGAAAATGATTGTCTTTGGATCTACATCTCTTCAGAATGTTGGAGGTAAAGAAAATCAGAACTATTGGAAAACTAAGCCCAGGAATATCTCAATAATTTTAACAAGTCAGGTTCCTTCTCTCCATGACATTCAGGGATCTTCATGCTCCTCACTGTAGTTGTGGCTATCATTTTGTGTGCAGGCCTTTAAGCATACTGTGTTACTGAGTGATCAGTAATTTACAGTCCTAGTTTGGGGTCTTCTGTCATCAGACACTGATATGGGAAAAGGTTAAGGATGCTTCTCAGTACTTGTTCCACAAACTATTTTACCTGTTTTCTAAAACTATCTCTTTCTTCCTCCAGCAATGTTGAGCTATCTCTTCATAGTCAAAAATGAGCTGCCTTCTGCCATAAAGTTTCTAATGGGAAAAGAAGAAACTTTTTCGTAAGTTGAATTAGTTCTGGTACTTAGAATGTAGAATTTAACATTGTATAGTAAAATTTAAGCATATGTTTACAAAAGCTCTGAAGTATTCGATACTCTTTGGGTTTATCAAAAGTATATTTTCACAGGAATATCTCAGGGAGTTAATAAAAGACAAGACAAATTTGGGAAGAAGAAGATGGATAGGAAATGAAAGCTCTAGTTGCCCGTTTTGCACACCAGCTTTTCATGAAGAATTTTGTTAGATACAAAATCATAGACTACAATATTTTCCAGTGTCTGGCAACACTTGAAATATTTGGAACAATGCAAGTTAAAGATATTATGTGTTTCCCTGAGTTCTCAGCCTCTTACATGATTTTGGCCCTGAAACAATGTCCACAGAGTGAAATTCTTTGATACTAGCATATGACAACTGTAGAATATAATACTAAGATTTCTGCCCCTTATCACTCCTTGGCATTCACCAGCTACTTTAGTAGAGGGGTGGCATTTTTTATACTAGTAAATAGCCTTTGTACTGGATTATATGGTGTGCTGCAGTGTAGGAGAAGGTGGTAAAGATTCTATTCTTCAGGCTTTCCTACTATACTGGACCAAGCAATGGAAATAGGTCATATGGAACATCACTAACGCTGCCCCTTCTCCTCTTTCTTTACAGTAGGATGCAAAGCAAAGTTGAGATGCAGACTTGGGCTAGTCAGTGCATACCAGCCTGCTGGAGCCTGGTTTGCTGCTCTGGTCACATGCCTGGGTGGTTTAGCAAATAACTCGTGGTGGCCTCCAGCCCCACGGTGCTCTGTGACCCTTTGTGTGATCGTTTGTTGTCCTGGCAGCGTGGCTACTATCAGATTACGGAGGTGGTGGTTCTGACTCTCAGACACACTCGGATCTCCACAAGTAGGGTAACACTTTGGTGACTCTGAGTCAGAGCAGTGCCATGGGTACCTAATGAGTCTAAAAAGCCAAGATGTGGTTCCTTCTCTCATTTTGTAGGAGCTTGTAGGGTAAGGAGACCAAAGATAGTTCTGTAAGTATAGCAATCAAAGAGAATGACTGAGTGAGGAAAACCAGAAAATATTTAAGATGTGCTCACAGTATGGGTTTTTTTAATATTTTATACAGGGAATGGTACGTGGATGGGCGGATTCTTGTTGTTGCAGTGACATTTTGTATAATCCTCCCTTTATGTCTCCTCAAGAACTTAGGTAAGATGAAAATGCCATCATGAGAACCAACAAAAAGAAACCCAGACATCATGCCACTGATGGCCAAACCGATAATTCAACTATAATAAGAAAAATATGCTCTCAGTTATCTAAGCAGCCTCCATGATCCAGAAATAATCTGTGTTCTGAGCATTTTGAAAAAAGTAGGCCTAAATTGTCACAGTGATTGAGCTCAGTATAAATCAGCTTTATCCATACAATTGTGGAAATTAATTTTAAAAATTACAGTCTTCAGTATATAAGGTAATTCAATTTTATGTGCAGCCTGTATAAACAAGTTCACAAATGGTGAGGTTACAAAAAACATTATTTTTCTATCAGCATCAAAATTTTTACTGGTGAGGTTATTTGGAAGTATTGGACTTGAAGTAGGATATGTACAGAGAATTGCATTTTCAGATGTGTTTGAATCCATGTTTGAATCCATGAAGTGACATGCCAGTAGGTACACAGTTTGGGGTTTTTTAAACCATGCTGGTAACAACATTTGGCACCAAAGTCCATTTGGGATCTTCCTTTTGAGACAAAAACCCAAATTCAGCTGATGTGACTCAGGGAGCCTGGGTCACATTCAGATCGTAATTGCATACTTTCAGGTTTTTTCAATTATCACAGCATCTTTTAAAAGTGAAGTTAGTTAAACTGATGTAAAGATGACCCTGAGGAAGTCACAGCAGGTCAGGGCAAGGCTTAAGCTTGCCCAAAAGCTACAGGACTTGAAAGACTTTGTGAGATTCCCACACCAGCAGGACATGCTTTTGTCCTGCCCAGAAGTTCACAATACATATTAAACATTTAATACATTTGAACTTTTCATGAGAAGCAAAAATCAGCAAAACCCAAGATAAGACTAATAAAACTATTCTGTATGAGACTTCCTCTTAATTTCTTTCAGGATACCTTGGCTATACCAGTGGATTTTCATTAAGCTGCATGGTATTTTTCCTGGTAGTGGTGAGTACAGCTTGCTTTCTTTGCTGGATGAGTCACTTTGAATCATAGGATTGTTAAGGCTGGAAAAGACATTTAAGACCATCAAGTCCAACTGTCAACCCAGTGCCTTGTTCACCATTAAACTATGTCCTTAAGTGAAGCATCCACTTGTGTTTTTTGAACACTTTTAGGGATAGTGATTCCACTAATTCTCTGGGCAGTCTTTCCAATGCTTTACAACTGTTCACATGAAAAAACAATTTCCTAATGTCCGATTCGAACACCCCCTGGTGCAAGTTAAGGTCATTTCCTTTTGTCTTGTCACTTGATAACCTGGAAGAGGAGGCTGAGCTCCCCCTGGCTACAGCGTCCTATCAGGCAGTTGTAGAGAGTGATGAGGTCCCTGCTCAGCCTCTTTTTCTCCAGGCTAAATATCCTCAGCTTCCTCAGCAGCTCCTCTTATGACTCGCTCTAGGCCCTTCACCATCTCTGTTGCCCTTCTCTGGACTTGCTTGTAGTGAGGGGCCCAGAACTGCACACGGCACTCAAGGGAAAGACTCACCAGTGCTGAGTACAGGGAAATGATCACTTCCCTAGTCCTGTTGGCCACATTATTGCTCATACAGGCCAGGATGCCCACAATTCCACTGATATTTTAATTTTCTTTTTATTATTATTTCAGCAATTAGCTATCTTCTGCTCTTATTCTAGGTTATTTACAAGAAGTTTCAAATTCCCTGTGATGGACAAGGGCTAAATGCAACATCATCTATCCTATCAAATAGCTCAGAATATACGTGTAAGCCAAAGTATGTTATCTTTAATTCCAAGGTATGTTTCTTTTTATAATACTTACTTTAATTCACATAATATATGTACCTACACCCCATGTTCTTATTCTGATCAGCACCACAAAGGGCCTGATTCTCCATGGTTTCACTTGTGATCCAGTGGTAAATGCATAATGGGTCTCCGTGCCCAATATTACAGAGATGCCCTGGTGAATGTGCCTCCTTGCAGTCTTGTCTGCCCTGGTAGTAGGTGTGTTAAGGCTATCAGCCCAAGCTACCACTGGACAATAACTGCTTTCTTAGGAGATTTTTCCTTTCCACTGCTGCTTACTATCTATGCTGCAACTGTGCCTTTAGGCTGTTGCACACCTGTGTAAGCCACACCTGCATCCAAAGCCCATAATCTCTGTCCCATAATTCTGCTTACAAACCACTTCTTTGTAACAGGGTACATGTTTCTGTAGCCATGTGGTGAACTGGATTGTGAAAAGGTTGAAAGATAATCCAGCAAAAACTTGGTTGCCTTTCAGCTGGATGCTTCCCTCCATCACCACACAGCTGCAGAAAAAGTTGGTCTAAGAGAATGTGAGAGGGCAGCTGTCTGTAACTGTGGGAGCAAGAGGATGGCTCCTGATGTCAGCTGTGCTGGGATGCAGTGCTCCCAGTGAAACAGCACCTTATCCTTCAGGGCGTGGTCCTCAGTCACCTTAGTCACATTCATAAGGAATGAACATTTATAGCAGAGGTGTGCAAAAAGTTGGTTTTTTTTTTTAAATTTAACCCACCAGCTTCAGTTGAAGAATCCAAATGAAGCACTTTTCTTTGACTGGGGGTAACCATCATCCCAGATCTGGCATGATGGACCAAGAATTAGTGAACTTGTGCTATGGCACCTTAGGAGCAGGTATATTTCAGAAAGCTTTGAAGGGTACTCTTCTTCTGCAGTGAGTGTCAGCATTTGCCTCAGAGACAATGGAGGCACCTTGGAAGGATCAGTCCATCTGAATTAGGCACACCGGAGCTGAACTCCAGAGGTTTGCCCTCGGGGCCAACAATTTGCCAGTCATTTTAGCAACTTCAGTGTGTGAGAGGAGAGACAGGACAATTTCACAGAATAGAAGGATATCCAAGGTTGGCAGAGACCTGGAAGTCACCTAGTCAAATCTCTGTGCTGAGGCAGGGCCACCCAGCACTGTGTCCAGGCAACTTCTGAATATCCCTACAGATGGAGACACCACAGCAGTACTGTGCAGTGAGTGAGGCAGAGGTGGGAAAGGTCTGGGCAAGGAAGGACCTCTGGAGAGCACCAGCACATTTACTGAATCTGTCAGGCCTGGGGTGCACCATAGGATGTCTTGTGTGGCAAGGGGATGCCTGTCACCAGCACTAGCAGACCTCAGAGGGCAAGACAGAGCTGCATATAGAAAGGACTCATGTTGTCCTTAGAGGAGGACCTATAATTTCCTGTGACCTCTGCTCATACCTGGTTCCTCAGGAGAATGGAAGTGCCTGAGCACTGATATAATTTTTGAAGTTTGGCTGAGGACTAAAAACCACTCAAGTTCTTAGTGGAGAAGGGGCTGATGTCCCACTTGGAGGCCTCCTGCGCTTTCTGGTGACATAATGGTCTTTCTCTTTTCCTCAAGAAAAAGCATGCTCCCTCCACAGCCCTCCTAGTCCTTTTGTTGGCCTGGGAAGTTAAGGGATTCAGTCTGGTACCTTGAAATACCATTTATTTGTAAGTTCTGCATTCCTGTTCTCTTTTCTTACAGTCTGGATACGGGCTTCCTCTTCAGGACTTCAGCCTTAGCACCATGGGTGCGCACCCCTCTCCATGCCAAGGCAGGGTAGCGTAGCGGTGACCCACCATATGTCCCTTCTACGCGTGACACTGGGCTAGTAATGGTGGCAGTAGCTGGGCAGGCAAACCCATCCCAGGGGACAAAGCCAGCAGCAGCATGGCATCCAGCTCTGTGCTCTTCAAGCACAGTCAGTTCTGCACTCACACCACCAGCACAATGACTTTGTCCTCCTGTTGACAGCGCGCTGTTTTCCACATTTCTTTTAAATACATGCTAATGTCTGCAAGGTCTTCTGCCTTCTCAGAAAGGCTCTCAGTGTTCGGTTGAAGAGTCCAGTGAGCTGGGAGCTGAGGTAGTTGAACATGGAACATTTCTTCACACCACTGGGGGAAATACTTCTTCTTAACTTACTTTCTGAAATTCTCTCTGAACAGACCGTGTACGCTTTGCCCACCATTGCTTTTGCATTTGTGTGCCACCCATCAGTCCTCCCGATTTACAGCGAACTTAAAGAGTAAGGCCTTCTTTTTTCTTTTTTTTTTTTTTTTAATAGTTTATTGTTTTGAACTGTTTTACATGGGAAGTGTTAGCACAGAAGTGCTCTGAATCATTCGTGCCACAGAGAGGTGTGCTTTAGTAACACCCAACAAGCATGGCTGTCAGCTAGGAAATCTGGCCTCCAGGCATGCTGTGCCCCTGCGGCAGGGGCAAGGGAGATGGAGAATAATGCAATATTTGGGAGTTTTCTCTGGAAGTACACAGCAGCCTGGGGAGAGCCAAGTTCTGCCGGTTGATATTTGGCATAGGAGAGGCGCGCGTTCTGCTAATAGCGTTTGTTCCACAGCTTTAGTGCAGTGGAACTAAAAATCTGTTGCAGTACCAGAAAAATAAAAGTGCTTTCAGCCTTACTGATATTAAAAGACCTTTGTTGGTACTGCTGTCTCACTGACACCACCAGCTGGGATGGGCTGTGGGGAGCTGGAGACCAGCCCTGCTGAGACACTGCTGACAGTCCTGGGCAGCTACAGTGGGGTCTTGGGCCATGGGGAAGCCCCAGGGAGAGGTAAGGGTCAGTCAGACCCATGACTGCCCTCAGCCCTCAGATACTTGCTGGGTGCTTTAAATTTCAAGTGACTTGAGCAGGTTCCCAGGCACCTCTTAAGGCATCCTTGTGTGGATTTAAAAGTGTAAGTTTAGGTACTGGAGTCTGACTATTTCAGAATAAATATCTAAAGATTAAACGTTTACACTTGACCTATATTACAGGTCAGCATTAATCCAGTATTTTCTGCCCATGGGGACACAAATATTTCTCTGCAGTCATTCAGAACATTTTTGGGATTTTTTCCTCTCTGTATAATTTTATGCTTCCTTCATTTTGACCTTTTAATTTAATTACCAAAGTGTTTCAGGATCATCCTCTCTCCATATGTCTTCACTGTTTAAGCAGGTACAGACATGGAGCAGACCCACAGGTCACACCCACTATTTTTTCACTTAAGCGCCAAGTAGGGTCCTTTTCCCCAGTCCTTTTCTTCCTTGTGCAGCTGTCAGTTTCTGTTTTAAATGAAAATGCATTCATGAGTCTCCCCAGAATTACTATGCTTATGCAAAGACCTAATACATTTTGAAACAGCTATGGAAAAATCCAGCCCAACCATTCTTATGTGTTCTTTTCTTGTTCTTTCTCCAGCCGTTCACAGAAAAAAATGCAGTTGGTTTCAAATATCTCATTTTTTGCCATGTTTCTGATGTACTTTATGACTGCCATATTTGGCTATTTGACTTTCTATGGTAAGTATGCAGTTTTTTACTGATCAGAGTAGAAAAGGGATACATGTTAAATCAATAGTGTATCCCAGCTGGAAAAGAAAGTCACAACCACTTATATTAAAATACTTTTCCAAATACTTTTCCTTAAAGTTCCCATATTGAAGATATAAATCATTTCCTCCTTTTCCCCCGTGAATGAAAAGCACAAATGAAAGTACTATTTGCAAAAGGCATTTTCAAAATACAAGTGAGAGATCCGTTTTGCAGAATTGGGGATTAGCTGGGCCCCGCTAAGATTTTGTTCCAAGGTCCTCACCTGAATGATGTGTGCATTGGTAATGGCTGAAGCATACATATTTGCAAAAATTGAGACATATTTGAGGGCAGGTCCTAGGAAATGAGTAACAAACTGGCCATCACACTTTTTCACTTTCTTAGTAACGCTTTCATCATAGAGGCAACAGACCAAATGTTTTCCCTGTGTCCCTAGAGCTGACCTCTTTAGGTCTTGGTTAAACAAACCAGCAGTGAAGGTGGGGAAGCTTTGAGCATTGTCCCAGCTCAGCCACCAAAGGATGATTATCTCAGTGTTTGAGACTCCCACCCTGTCTCTTTCCATGCATACCAATTCAGTTAACAAACAAATTATGCTGTTTTGCTAAAGGATACTATATGTATGCCCTAAAGGCACACTTGTTAAGTAGGATAAAATATGAATGTTTCCCGGGAACTCCCATGTTCCAGTTTCATGAGAATGTTGAAAAGTAGTCTTTTTCCGTGGACCATTAAGGGGTTACAAGACAGGTGACAAAGCTGATGTTTGCCTTTTACCTCAGAGTCACCCATCAGTCTTCACCACCCTATTCCAAGTGACATTTTTGTTACAACCTCCTCATTCATGATACTGTCCCTTGTGAGCCACCAATTGCAAGAAAAAAAAAGTAAATATGAAATGTGGCATTTTTTCAAAGGTGTACCTATCTTTATATTTGCTTTCTCAGACTCTCATTCTGATTATGAGGCCTTGAGTGTACATGTGTTGAAGTAACTTGAGGTCATCTGTTCTAATTTTCCCAATAAACCCACAAATAGGCTGCAAGTGACAACAGCATCAGCCGTTCTCATCCAGCTGCTCCCATCTAACACATTTTCGTAGAGATGCATCAAATTAGCAGCCCCAGGGAGCAAGTGGGTGTAAATCAGCATGGACCCCTTCGCTTTGGCAGGGAGGAGATTCTGATGTGATTGCCCCAGGGATCTGAGGAGGCAGATCTGTGGCGCTCCTCTCTGGGAATCTCCCACATCCCTCAAGGACGAGGGTCTGGAGTCCATGGAGGAGGTAGGGGCTGCGTCCTTCTGGCCCTCCTGAGGGGGAATGGTGGAGAAATCCCTGGGGTGTCTTGTGTGCCTCTCCCCACATTAGGCATCCCTGCTCTCCAGCACTGGGAGACCACAGGTAGAAGCTGTGGAGAGCTGTGCTGAGGCTTCTGCAGTGTCAGTGCAGTAATAGGCTGCAAAAAAGACACTGAGGGCATATAGAATTTCTCCATAAAATTCCTTCCTTCTTCCCCTTGAGACCAAAAAGACCTTACCTTTCATATGTTCACTTACAGTGTTCTAACCCTCTTCTCTACCCTTACCTGGGTAAGAACAGTATTTTTATTGTGACCATTTCTTCTTACACCAATAGTACTTGTCTGTTTGCTGTGTTCTCAGAAGTGTTGCAGTGTTGACTATATTTACATTGCAGAATTACAGAAAAGAGGTGTTTTTCTTCCCCTAAAAGGTCACAGTGTGGTTGGGCTCTGTGGTGTATCTAGCAGAAAGGAAAACAGACCTTCAACTGTAAGCCTTGCCCTTCACTTCCTACCTGGCTGCAGCCCGTGAGCGGTACAGAAGTTGCAGTCTGTGCTTGCAGGAGCAGAGTAAGCTCTGTGTTGCAGAAGCTGTGCATGTGCCCGGCTTGAAAACCCCACTCCTGATCTGCAGGGAGGTGGGAGAGAATTTTCTTTCTCCTGGTGGGGATTCAGGCACTGTGTAGATGTGGTGACCTATGGTCTCAGCCAAGAATGGCGCCCTGGGGGGAATGTAGGCATTTTGCCACAGAACAGATTCCTCTGCCTCCAGGAATACATGAGGTTTCACCAAGGCCAAAGACGGTAAATTAGATGTGGCCACTGAGTTCCCTTTAAGAGCTGTTATGTTTTACCACCAGCTTTCTAAGATTAGAAGGCAGAAACAAAACATGGGCCTAAAAAGGGGCAGCAAGTGTGTTTGGTGGCATGCTTAACAGCCGCCCCTTTAGGTTATTGGTCCTGGATATTTAAAAATTAAAAAGCAAACACGTAGGTCCCTCAGCAACTTGATTTTCCTGCTGGTTAGTACACGCAGACATTCTCTGCACTATTTATTACAGTTTCAAGGAAACGTTTTGGCAGGAGGTTGTATTAAATATTGCCAGCACCTCCCCTTTAGGCATCCCTTGTGATTTGCCTTGGCTGCTGGGGCTGCTGGCCAGTGTGGAGCTGAGCTGCAGGCTCCACTGGCAGCCCTCAGAGGAGCTGCTGAAGGATTTAGTGCAAATGTCAGAGCATCCTGAGGAGAGCTGACCCGAGATAGGCTTTGTTCTCAGTTGAGAACAGGGACACTGCTTTTTGCTGAAAGTTTATTTGCTGTTTAGACTAATTCAGCTCAAGACCTTAGAGTTTATATTAAGTTCAGCCATTGCAGTGCATGTGTTTATTTTTATGTCATTTGAAATTTTAAAAAAAGTTCACGGAGCCAATTAAAAATAGCTGATTTCACTTTACCTATTTTTGTATATATGTATATATGTAAGTAAGCTTTTGTGTATGTCTCACTGTTGTCTTTTCTACAGTGAAAATTAACTTAGAATTAGGCATGTGCTGTCATGAATTAAGATGTATTCCTAAATCTGGCCTCCAAAGGATTAATCTGGAATATTGGGATCACTGGGATTTTGTTCAAAGCGCTGTTTTAACTCAAGGATGTTTCATTCCATACTCTTTTGTTTACAGATAAATCACTTGTTGTTCAAGAAGGCTGTTGTTAAGCAATGATTTTTGTGGACTAATTGCCTTTCTGCCAGAACACTTACCTTACTGTCTTTCCCATAGAGAATGTGCAGTCAGATCTGCTTCACAAATACCAGAGCAAAGATGACATCCTCATCCTGACGGTGCGCTTGGCCGTGATTGTGGCGGTGATACTCACTGTGCCGGTGCTGTTTTTCACTGTAAGTAAAAATGTCTGTGTGGTTTGGAAGTTGGTAACAGCTCTCCACAGCACATTTCTTCAAACCACAGTCCAGTGGTGGCTGAGACTACACTGTTGCAGCTACAAAAAGAGCTTGAGCTTGGATTAGTCTTTTCTCATGCCAGACTCCCACTAACGTCTGGAGAAGTTCTTTATGCAGTAAATAAATAAATAAATCACTTTTGGCCTTAAACCTGTTTTAAATTGAATCTACAGGGGTCCTCTCTTATGTCCCATCACTTTATTGGAGCAGGCTCAGAGGTGAAGTTCCTTTTTAAGTGCAGAAGGATTCAAAAATGCATGTTAAAAAGAGGAATATCCTACTGCACATGCACGTGTAGCTACAGTTCTGAAATAACAAATTAATTTTAAGAAATTTTTCAAAGGACATTACTTCAGCCAGCCCAGAATTTCTGACAGATCTATGCAGCACTTGTTACATCAACAAACAGTTGAAATAAACATGGGAAGCTTTGAACTGGCTCATAGACTATTCTTGACAGAAAACTTTCTCTCTCTCCCCCTACAGGTGCGTTCATCATTATTTGAGATGGCCAGAAAAACAAAATTTGATTTATGCCGTCATGTTTTGGTTACTTTTGTTCTTTTGGTTATCATCAACCTGTTAGTCATTTTTATCCCATCCATGAAGGATATTTTTGGAGTTGTAGGTAGAGTATCCTGGTTTTATACTACTAATAAAAAAACAGTTGCTAATCAGAAATGCAATAATTAGCTGTTGCTGACAGTTAACAAAACTCATTCATTTGAATTTTGCAGGGGTCACTTCTGCCAATATGCTGATTTTCATTCTTCCCTCATCGTTGTATTTAAAAATAACGCAGCAGGATGGATCAAAGTTGACTCAGAGGATTTGGGTATGCATTCCATTCCCATCAATGCAATCCATCTTGTCATTCTCTTTAATGTGCTAGGTGCAAAGCGGACCTAATCTGAACATCTGTGTGAGCTCCTTTACATTACATTCCTTCTGTGCTTCAGTCAGCTGGCAGCTCGCCCTTTTCCTTTGCTTACCCTGGGAGTCCCCTGGTGGAGGGGTCATGCCATGCACAGCATCTTATGTTTTGGGGAGGCCCTTCTCAGTGGGACGAGGTGCTCCCCTGGCTAGCAAGCAGCAGAAGCCGTCAGCATGGTGCAGAAAGCTCTCCAGCCCACTTCAACAAGCCTTTCAGTGCTGCATGCTCTCTGCTTCTGTGTGTTAATCCAGAAAGCCTGCAAAGTGCTCCATTTGCATTATTCCTTATGGTTTTAAAGGACCTGAATCAGACTTAGGTGGTTCCACATGAAGCAGCCAGTTGAAGTGTTTAGCTATTTGGCATGCATGAGCAGATAGGAATGGACCTTGGAAAGATTTCCTGTGAGCCCCAGAGAGTACTGCAGCTGAAAAGATGAAACACTCCTGTGTATTCGCAGTCTAATGGGGCATGCACTGGAAACGCTGTACAGTCACTTTTTTCTGAGCAGACAGGTAGCAAACATATTTCACTTTGACTGCATCTACAGATGAAATGATGAAATGGCTGAACTTTGATGAACACATATCTGATGGGAAGAATATACTGATTTTTGTGAGGCTTTGGAAAGAGCAGAGCTGATCAGTCATAAAAACAGACTCACTTAATCCTCTTTAGGGATGATCAGTGTTTAAGAAGTGAATTGAAAGGAGAAAAAAAAATAGTTTAGTGTTCAGCAAGTAATTATTAATGACACTAATCTGTTTAATTATCTGTGGGTCTTGTCTTTACCAGAAGTGCTAGCTCATTTTAGCTGATAACTTTGATATCACCTTGTACATCTCCTTAAGAGAAGTTAACATACTTGAATTAGTTGTCTTTTCTTTTTATTCATTAATCTTCTCTTTTCTTTTTTTTGTTTCAGGCTTCTCTTTTCTTGGCACTGGGGATATTGTTTTCCCTAGTGAGCATTCCCTTGGTCATCTATGACTGGGTACAATCAGGAGGCAGTGCTGAAGGCCACTGAAGTTCACCTTCTTCTCAAAAGAAGATACCCCTGTTTGCTACACACCAAAATCGCAACCATCCGTTCTGTTGTCTATTCCACCTTTTGTGAGTTTACTCAAATCAAATCCAAATAATGATTATCCAGTACTGAAAATACTGTCATGGGAGTATTTTCTTGCAGGAAACAGACCCATTCTTCCAACAGGCATATCTCTCTGATCAGCAAAAAGTCTGTGTTAATTGTCCACGAGATTATATAGAGTATCGCTCATTGAAATTCATCGCAATTAGTTTCCCCTCTTCCACCCATGAATTGCATTGTTTCATTATTATCCTTAGCCCTCCAGCCACAAGCTCTGTTCCCTTAGGGCAGCAGTGCCTGTTGCTATCAGTTCCAACTGGAGTGTTGTCCGTTCACATCCTTCCTCCCTCTTTTAGCCAAAACTCTGCTCTCTAATTGTATGCATCTGGTTTGTTGGTTTGTTTGTTTGTTCTGTTGCTGTTTCAGGCACCATTTGCCTCACTGAGTTAAGTGTAGCATTCTGGATACAGGCATGAAAAGCACCACGAGGGCATAGCTGAGTGCTGTGGAAGCGTAGGTCCTAAATCAGGTGCTTCTCTCTGATGTTTTGGGGGGCGAACCAGCCCCAGGGTTTGGCCCATTCATGGCTCTGGGGAACAGACTGTGTGTGTCTGTGTGTGTGTCTCAGTGATGTGGAGCAGGGAGAGGAAAAGGACAGCCACTACCACCAGCTACTATTCCTCTGGCACACTTGAATTGGAGGTTGACCAGAACTTGACCCCAAACCATGAGTACTTGAGTCTGAAGAGAAGCAGACATTTGGAGATTTTCTAAGAAGTCTGTGTTTTCTTCAGCGTTAAACTGTTTAGTAATGCCCCATTGCTCTCAGAAAAAAAATACCAAGTTCCAGTTTTATCAAAACCTATGCATTTAGTCATACCTCGTGGTTTTTCCATACCTTGTAGGGACTGGCTCCTCTCATGTCTTATCCTCCTCCCACTGAAGTCATTGGGGTCTTTGACAGCAGTGGGAGCAGGATTTGACTCACTCTGCCAAACTACTAGATTTCTAATGGAAATTGAGATCTGCAACATTTCTTTAAATGAACAGAAATACTTTTTATATTTAAAATATTTCATTTACATTTTTCATTAGTTCTCCATAACAATTAGAAGATATTCAATTATTACTAGCAAAAACACTGTAACCTGCAACAGTTGTCCACAGAATAAGCATTTGCCTAATGCCTTATAGCTGGTGTAGAGAACCACTTGTAGAGACTCAAAAGCTAAGCAGGTGATCACTCATTTTTCTGAGCAGACATCTTCTATTAATGCACAGCCAGCAGTGTAAATGTGTTCACTTTGTGTCATTCATTGTGTGAGGTAAAAATTGTCTCAGAATATGAACATGGCTCCCACTGGAAGAACCAATGGCTAAAGGGAGCCCCGCTTCATGCCCAAGGGTTGTGATGCCCTTGGTGTGCTCGAGCCATACCTGTCAGTATGCAGTGACCCTCTTGCTCTCAGTAGCTGGTTCATTGACAATTCCCTTTGTAACTGTGGAAGCAGACTGTCATCAGCTGTGAGGAACCTGTCACTGCAACATGCTCTTTTTAAGGTTAGGGACAGAGTATTTGGGATCTTGGGATTTCTGTGAGCTACTGAATTGCCTCAGTTGCCATTGTCTTGTCCTACATGGCTTGAAGATCTCAACTGAGAGTTGAGATCACAGAACACATCTCAGGACCCTGAAAGTTGGTTTCTAAAGATAACATCCAGAGAGGTCAGTCTGGGACCTTCCTAGGAATTTGGGCATTGAGATGCAGATTGTTCATGCTGCAGAAACTAAGCCTAAGCCGAGACTTCCAGTCTGTACCTTAGCATAGGCAGTGGGGTGCTTGCCTCTGACGATACTTCACTGCAATCCAGAGATAAGGCAGAGTGGATTCCACAGGTTGCCCGAGTACTTGGAGTAGCCCAGCAGCAAGAACAAAACTGGAAACCTTCTCCCAGCAAGGTCTCTGGTGCATCATCCTTTCTCCCAAGCAGTCCCTAGCCCAGCCTTTAACATACAAATCGCTGAGCTTCCTGGGACCCCTGCACTAAGGTCCCTTGGACCTTCCTGTGGCTGGTCTTAGACCCTTGCCTGTGACGGTGCAGGTCACTGGTTCTCTCTGTTCTGTCCTCTTTTGGGACTGATCCCTGCCCATATTCACAGAGAAGTCCATATCATAGACTACAAGACCAGGTGTTAGGCAAGCTCTGGGGAGAAGAGCCTGTGCTTTGTTGCTATCTCTTTGCACCTCATTCCAGGCATCTTCTTAGCTTGGGATGTAAGTTTGTGGTTTTCCTTTTGCAGGCACCCAACCCTCAGTGGTCACTGCAGCAGAAGCCCAGCATCTCACTCCATTCTCTGACTTAGCTTGCTGAGGTTGCATTTCAGGTTTTGAGGTGCCTTATAATCTCTCTGGATCTTATCCTAAAAACCTAATTCAGACCTGAGAATGCTGTACAATGTTATCCTCAAGATGCTGTCAGGCTCTCCTGCTTTCCTTCCCCTTTGTCTTTCTTCTACTACTGATTAATGAGCAGCACAACTATGCATTGGGGGGGTTGTGAGAGATGAGATCCTGGGAATGCTTTTCAAGTGTCCAGGTATGAGCTAGAGATCTGATCTGCTGCACAGGGTTCCAGCAAGGTCACATATGTGACATCTCCCTTCTTCCTCCCCCCGCAAATAATCTGTAGTCTGCTGTTTGAAATATGAACCATTGAGTTTTGGCACCCAACTTCCTTCGACTTGAAGGGCTGTTGGGTCAGTGATTGTTCATCTTCCTAAGTCTCCTCCATCACTATTTCTCTCTCTCCTCTTAGCTATTCTGCCTTCTCCTTTTCCCCAGTTTATTTATATACTGGAGTTTTACTAAATAAATAGGGAGAATGAGCTGAGTGTGCATAGAAGTGAAATTACCCAAGGTACTTAACCACCAAAGCATGTCTTATATACTGAAAAATAGATACCCGAAATATTAAGTCTTTCAACAGACTTTGTTTCTGGGTCTCTTGGGAAAAAATAAAAAATTAAAAAAAAAAACCAACCAAAAAAAAACCAACCAAAAAAAAAAAACCACAAACAAAAAACCCAACAAAAACAAACAAAAAGAAAACACAAAAAAAAAAAACAAAAAAAAAGGGAATTTTGCTTAGACTGATATACTGGCATCATATTTATAGATATTTATGGAAAGGAATCATGTGTTTATTGATGTCTGTGGTAATGAACGTGAAATAACGTGCTTTTTGTTTTCTCATCAGGTTTATACATTCTTAACAGAATGCAATAGACCCTGCTGTAACTGTCAACATCAGTGATGGATGACAATATTTGTATGAGGTTATCTGTAAAATGTACTGCTGTTACTCAGTTCATTGGAATAGTGAACCTGTAGCCACGATTGTACAAGTCCCGCATTTTAGTTAGGATTTTAAGAGCACAGTGAAATGCTGTAGGAGTTTCTCTGTTGTAAAATTAATAGGATCCAGAGTACCATATCTACTTAGTAGGTATAGCATGCTTTCTTTTCATAGAGAGTTTATCACTATTGTGAGCACTGCAAGTGTCATCTACTGGATGCAAAATTGCTCCTAATAACTGCAACAAAAAACTTTAAAATTCTCATGTGTGTAGTAGCAACAATTGAGTGGTGAGGGACAAGGAAGGACTAATTAGAAGCAGGGATGACTAATAGGATTGTGAGAGTTAATCCTACACTTAAAAGACAGCCTTGCTGCCTCTCCTAGTCCACAGCACATTGCAAAGAAAATAGTTATGGGCTTAAAGCAGCTGTAATACAGCTGCCCTTCTCTATCCAATGGGAAACATGACTAGGTAATAAAACACAGTAAATTATTTGGGAACGGTATCTCGGGGCAGTGACCTCTGTGGATGATGCTTGCTCCTGGTCAGAGGGACAATGCCAAATCTGTGCACCAGCACAGACCTTCCGTAGAGCTGACACAGACCAAGTGGTACCTGGCACATGTGCAAGCCTAGGGCACAACAGTTGGTGTCATCCTGCGAGGTCAGGGATGGGGATGCTCATCCACTCTGAGGGGTGCTCTCCTGAGCCACATATGAGCCCAAAGCCTGTGCTCCACCTGTAATGGGTCACACATGCAAGTTTGGGTTGGATGATGTGTGGGTTTTGTCTGTACATCTGCCTTACAATGCATAAGCGCAACACAGCTCTCTGATATTGAGTATTAAACAGTAACAATTAATGGTATGTCTAGCTTATCTTTAAATTTATACATTTCTTTGCTTGAACCTTACATTAAGGCTAAAGAGCACCTTGGTCAAAACAAAACTTTTCATGTGGTGGTGTCCCACCTCCAGTCCTACTACCCCACCCCACTGCCTGTAGGAGAATGGCACCACAGAATGTACTCAGCTCCATCAGCAGCTCCATGAGATGGCTTTATCAGCTGGCGCCACGGTGCTTTCATAAACAAATCCCCAGAGCCCTTGGCGTCAGAAAATCCTTATTTCCTGTAACGTACAGCAAAGAATGTTTTATTTGTATCTAATGTAAGGATTTCTGTAACAAACTGTGAAAAAAAAAAAAAAAAGATAACTAATAAAAGGTACAGAGCTGGAAAGTCTAGAATTCACAAATTATACACATACCTATGTTTCTGAAGATAAATCTATGCAGTTGTGTTGTATTGTAGGAAATTACATTTTTATGTATATATATATATTGTAAATAAATAGGATGCTGTATATTTTTGCAGTTGTTTATCCCCTATGAATAGAAGTGTTGAGATAGGCTCTGCATATTAAGAATAATTTTAATAGAAATACAAATCCTTTAGCTTCTTAGCAAAATGTATATCCTTTCTTTCTCCCAAGAGTTTGCAAGTTAAATTCTAAATTTGAAATTATAATTACATCCCTAAAATAAAAAGAGAAATAAAAGGTTCAGTTAAATTGCTAGTATTAATTCCTAGCATGCACTGCCTGTTTACTCAATAGCAAGTTTGCCAGTCTTCCTGTTGGGTAATATATATCTCCCTTGTTAAAGGGCCCCTTTGTTCTCAGACACCTCTTACCTCCTCAGCTGGGGTCAGTTGGTAGTGAAGTGCTGAAAAGGCTTTATGGAAGAAACCATGGCAAACTGCAGCCAGCAATTTGACCTAGCATTATACCGCGTTGTATCCAGGCATGTATTTATCCAACTAGTACAAACAGAAGTCAGGGCAAAGCTTCTGTATTTCCATTTTCAGCCATAGAAATGTAAGTAGTTCAGAAAAAAAAAAAAAAAAAAAAAAAAAAAAAAAAAAAAAAAAAAAAAAGTATGACAAGCCAGGGGTCAGCAGCAACCAGAACAATTGGTGCCATTTCCAGCCCCCTCCCTTCCTGCGGAGTGCTGTGGCTGCTCTGCCTCAGACCCTGCTGCTCTCATGTGACCAAAACACTGGCACCTGAGGCTGCCAAGAGCTTCCCTGGCCAGGGACTACTTCCACATCCCACCCTGTGAACAGGCAGACGTTGTTGGATAGTTGCATGTCCAGGGGTGAGAGTGACAGGAGAGGAGGGCTGGATATGTCCTGAGAGTGCATCCATCAGAGGCCTTGCATAGACGTTCTCACTAGTAAAGCATGGAAATGTTTTTTCAGGACTGCTGAAAAACGGAGATTAAAAAATTATTCTAAAAATAATTGTGGTTTTTTCCATGTTTACTTTACGGGCTTGGATGAAAATGAAACTTGAAATAACATTTGCTTTCATCAAGAGCACAAATTTGTGGGAAGAAAACCCCTATATACATTCAGTTATACAGAGCTTTTCAAATTAATACCAGTGTATGTTTTGTTTTAAGTGTTATAGCAAACAAAATATAAACTGTAAAGGTATTTTTCCACTAGACTTGAATTTTACATTGTTTATAGAAACCTGGTTTTAGTGTCCCAACATATGCTAAGGCTCACACAAATCCAGTATAAACAATGTTGTTTGAATGATGTATGCTTGATACAAGCTCATCTCTAGTAGGTCATTCAAATGAGTTGTCGGTAATATTTTCCTCTTGTTAACATCACCTGTTAACTTTGTGCTGCTCATATCCAAATAAACAACACAGTTTTTCAGTTTCTGTGTGTAAATAAAATGTATCAAGGTCTGTGATCTCTCTGTTACCTCTTAGTTTTTAAACATTAAAATTGTGATCTAAATTAATGTTGGGGCTATGCTCATTCTTCAGAAGGGATGACAATGTATCATTTTAATGGCTTGAACAGCAAATGCTCTTTTGCTCTTTATCCAAGTATTTTCATTAAATTTAGGGCATGCGGCTCTTGCAATGTCAACTACATACAGATTTGGTGCAGTATATAGAGCAAAGCATCGACAAATGGCTATGGAACATTTAGGTGAAGTTTTTGATACAGTTTTAGAGGGATCTGAAGCTAGGGCAGATGGTTACCACAGGCTGCAGTTGCTGAAGTTGACTGCATCCCTCAAGGCCAGTACTTGTTTCTGCCTGCTCCTTGAAGATTGTCTGAGTGGCTCGCCAGTCTGTTTCAAGGTCAAATCAGGCAATTTAACTTAAAGGGCTGCTGTTAAGTTGGGTTTGAGTTAAGATGTCAAACTGGTGCCTGGAGTGACTAAACCCCTGCCAGACTTTTCTCAGAAGCAGAAGCCATTAGCAGATGTATGAGGAGGATACCCAAGGACAGTAATGTCTTAGGCAGCTGTTTCTGCCAGAGTACCTCTGTCAAAGCTTTAAAGGGTCTGGAAAAGTGCTAACCTTTTTGTCTTTGACCACTAATTTTACTAATGTTCAGATTATAGTGATCACCTACAAAAAGGCCTCTTAGCTAGAGCCCAAACAACTGAAGTGCTTATTTGACTGCATGGAATGACTCCCCAGGCTCCTCTGCAGGAGAAGTGATGGGATGATTTGTGTATCAGAGGATCCTTGGAAGCCATTGCCTTGTCCTCAAGCCCAGGGACTTAAAGTCATAAACCTGGGAGCACAGAAGTACAAGCTTCTGCACTGAACTGGTCTAATAGTGTCTTCTGTTTGCCATACATTTGCTTCTCTACCCAGACAAACTTCATCATCTCATAGCCACATCTTAACACGTAGGAACATAATTTATGGAGCAAAGGAAAAAAGAGAAACTACAATTTCCTAGGACAAGCAATGCTTTTATCTGAAGGAAGATATTCCTCCATATGGCACAACTGAGGTCTTAGTTTGACTTAAATTCATGTGAAATTGCATTTAGTCTTCAAGCTGAAGCCCAAATTCAAGCCACTGTTAAGATGTCTCATTCTCCATTACACTTAAGAGCTGGGAATAAAAACTCATGCCAACTTTAGGAAGTGTGGAGATGGTAGGAACAGGAACAAGTGATAAGTCTGTTTCTATGACTTTCTAACCACAAACTGAACATGGGCTTTGTTTTCTGTGAGGAAGCTTCCTTCCCTGTTCTCAGCCCCATGCAGGAGAACAGCACCATTTTTTTTTGCAGTCAGTTGTGTTAAGGATCTCTGGCTGATAGGGACTTGCTAACAGATCCCAGTGTGGTTAGACAGAAGTTTTCAAGCAACCCAGCATCTGTGTTTTGCAAATATTAAGTGCTATACATTTATCTTTCAGCTTACAGTTATGGAAAATGGAGACTCTTAAAGCTGTCAGTGTTAACTAAATATCAATGACACTGGCAAGGGACAGGTGCTGCTGGCTTAGTGTGCCTCAACCTTGTCATGGCTCGCTGCCTAAAAAATGTGAGGTTATTGGTATTCTTAGAAAATGGTGTTGATCAGCAGAGGCTTAGACAATATGGCTGGGAAGGTAAACTGTGATGGCTGGGGTGGCACAGGCCAGCCCTGTCTGAGACTCAATCTGCAGATAAAGCCACACTGGGAGTTCCCTGAGCTATGGGCCCATGGAAGCTGCTGTCCTGGAAAAATGGAGGAAAGTGTATTATCAACATAAGTTAGAATGTAGCCCTGGAGACAAGAACCACGTCCCCTCCTTAAAAATGCTACCTGGCTTAAAATGTCAGGTCTTTTTCCCAGAGGTAACCAGATCCCCTTCCTCTTGCCAGCCATATTTCCTTGGTTTAAGACAATTTAATGAATTGGACACTCTAAAATGAGTTACCTCCCCTTAGTTCCAATCAATCCCTTTCCACCAATAAAGTGGAAATGCCAGTAGATAGATAATACCAGTAGATAGATGCAAGAGGAAAAAATAAGCTTACTAACAAGTGAAGCAGCATCAGGCAAAAATTAGCAGTGAATAATCACTAAATACAAAATTGCTAAATCTCACAAACTCTACAGAAACAAAGAGACATCCAAACAGGGTACTGCCCTCTTCCAAGATAACAGCGCACACTGCCATCTGCATATAGGGAGACAAAGGGAAAACGGTGTCAAACCCAAACCTTTCAAAGGGATTGGCACCTCCTGACCGTCCCACAGTTGCAGTTCTGGCTATGCTGCTGGGCCATAAACAGACAGTAATGATTTTTTGGGACACAGCTGGATATGGAATATAATAATATTTTCAGTTACCTAGGACACATGTACCCTTGGGAAAATGTTTGCTTATTCCCAGCAAACCTTAAGCACTCTGCTGTTGCCAGTTATGAAAAGCTGGTGAAATTTACCTAGTTTTTGGTGGAGATCATCACTTCAGACTAAACTCTAAATGTACCAAGTACTGACCATACCCATGACATGCTCCCATGTGGTTTTCCTTCCTGGACACTTTTTGGGACCCATGCTCAGGTAAGTTCCCAGAAATTATTATTTCCAAACCCCACTGTTTGTAAAAAAACTGTTGTTCTACCCCAGGTCATTATAAGGGAACATGGCAGAGTTAGGCATCAAGGTATGGGAAAGTGTTATGATAACAAAGAAACTCATGAAGAGGGTGGAGAAATTTTTATGATGTGGGATCAGATTAATGACCTGTAAAATGGCTGCAGTAAAAACAGCAGCATACAGATGCTACAACATTTGTAGAACACATTAGCCAATACCTGTAATTTACCAGGATGTTTAAAAAAAAAAAAAAGTTATATGTTCACTGACAAAGCCAGGTCTTGCAAGGTCTTCAGGTCTCTGAAGTCTCCTCAGGCTTATTGCAGGCAGCAGTACCCTGTAGTACTTCTTACATAGTAGCTGGATTTCCTATTAATTTTCAGATACCATTTGTAGATCAGACAAGTACCAGATGCTGGAGAAACAACTTCCCTGACATAACAAGGAATTATATATCTCTTGCAATTAGATCATCACAAAATAAAAGGAAAGCAGGCATCAGCCTGCCATTCCTGCATCCAGTGGCACTTAAACAATGAGCACAGTTTCTGCTACTATTGCTGGCAGCCCTCCAGAAGCACTTTGAAAAGGCAGCATGGCCTCCCTGTAAACTGATAAACAATCTTGTAAAGCAACAGGCGCAGGAATATTTAACTCTTTGTTGAATTTTTACTTGAGTAGATAACTAATTGGCTTCTTTATGTGCAGACAAGCAGGGTCAATTTCTCCATTTCCAGAGGCAGATTATTTTATCAGAATCCACAGTCCCTGTAGTAAATGGAATAAACTCTAGGAATGCGGGTAGTAGGAGATGTAGAAATTGTTTTCTCAAAGAGTTCTGGTTGTGAAACAATTAAACTCAGTTGACGAAAAAAAGACAAAATAAATGAGTCCTATCTGTGTTGATGGCTTCAAAATGGATTCATTATCACTACGTAAGCAAACATCCTCATAACGGATGCTGATGTCCTAAAATAACATCTGATTACTGGCTGTACCATTCAGACCAGTCTCATCCAGAGAGGGATGATATTCTCACCCCTGCTCTGGGCCAAAGAATAAAGAATGGCCTGAAATTTTTTGTACAAAGCTGCCAGTGCCCACCAAGATGCAGATGCTCTCTAAGGAGTGGGAAGTGTGCTCAGATAAATGCATGCCACCTAATTATCTTCCTTCATGTAGTGTTCTGGCATGTCCCTGCCTGCTACAAATCACGCCAGGGCGAATTCAGCTCTTGGTAGGACTCATGCTCTGGACAACCAGGAGGAGAAAGCTTGTCTCTGTGGATGACCAGAGTATGAGTTTAGGTATAAAATGATGAGTAGTTGTGCTAGAGCAGAAGACGTACCCCATGCAGTCTGCAAATCCCACGCAGGCAACTAAAGCACTGAGCAAGTGAGGCTCCACCTTAGCACATCATGCAAGCACATTACCAACACCTTAACCTCTCTGGGAACAATTTCACTGTCCTAAAAGAGAGCACAGTAATAAATCAGTTCATTCAAGAAAGAACATTTCTATATTTGCCGTATAACCCTCTAGCAAGCACAAGAGACCACTAGTTCTGTTTGCGGCAGAAATAAGCAATACTTCCTTTTAGGCAACTGAATACCACTCCGAGGGCTCAAAACAGTTGTCTAAAATAGGAAAGCATCATTTTGGGGATATTTTTTATTCTACTCAAATCTGAACAAACAGTCTAGATACCAATAAACAAAATAGCTCAAAACTAATTGCAAAAAAAGAAGTCTTGTAACACACTCTTTACCTACCCACTCACCCTTGAGGAAACAACATGGTTAGCACAGCTGAGACAGGAAAATGACACCCACAAAGACTAGGATTCATCAAAGCCAGCTCTGAGACTTTTTGTAACGTGACAGACAGGAAGAGGGCCTTTACCCACAAGAGGAACATGCAGTGTTTGCAACCCAGCACCTTTATACGTGCTGCATCAGTGGACCTCCAGCAAAGGCAGCATTGTCCCAAAACACAGCTGGTAACACTGCCTGCTGGGGAAATACCAACTTCAGGATGTTCTGTGGCTCAGAGCCACAAAAGAGATTTCATGTATATATGGATATATTTGCTATGGATCAGCACAGCAAAGTTTTAGTCCCAGAGGCCTTCCAGGAAGATCTGGATGAGTCCAACACAGAAAGCCCACAGTCTAGTTACAAGGGACCACATTAGCTTTATAGCACCCATACACAAATGCTGTGCATTTTTTAAAGAATTAATTAATGTCTCACAAGAATTCAAGTGCCAAGTTTTATGAGCAAAGAAATCTAGCCACAAACATCTTGAATTGGTACAGAGCTTATTTCACAAAGGGTAAGAGCAAGTGCTACTAAGTGGTAGGCACACCAGACTAATTTACTAATTAGATACACAGAGCTATTTCCAGGCACTATTTCCACAGACTTTCCAAGGTTCACATCCTGCTGTTGAGCTCCACTGTGATCAATGGGATTAGCTTTACATTTATATAACCTGATAAAATGTCTTAGACTTCTGAAGAGCTGCCTTAATGAATTTTTACTAAGTTATATAAGAATTGTTTTGAGGAGTTGTAGGGGATAAGAGAAATGCTAGATAGGCTTCAAGCCTTTGTATCTTTTAGTACTGATAAAGGATTTGTATTTTATTTGTTTCAACCTTGGCAAGAAATGAAAAAGTATCTAAACTGACCCTGTAAATGATGTAATGATGTAAATGCAGAGGGTCAACAAAACAGGCAGCACTACTACGAAAAGTATCTTTAGGAATGAAAATTCACTGTAGTTGTATGAAGTCCAGGTCTCTTAGGACAGTATTATTTCAAATCTCTGCTGAGAATAAAAAAAAAAAAAAAATAAAGGCAAGTGCAAACATGGTAATAGAGCTCAGTAAAATGCAATCTAACAGACAAGGCCCGAGCTGTGAGGAAGTAGAGGACATGGTCAGTGATGGCTACTGAGAATTCCACAACTAGGCACCAAAGTCTTCTGTTCTTGTGGCAAACATTATTTGGCATGCACACTCATATTTCCAAATCGTCCTTAGATATTGCTGCTATTTTTCCTCATCTCCACAGTTAGCAGAGCAAAACCATCACTGCCTATAGGATTTGTCATTGCAGGCTACACATGAAGACTAATCCCTAACACAAATTTGTCATTCTTATCCAAGTCAGAAGGCAAATCAGCACAGATACCAGTAGTTCAGCATTTCACCACTTTGCAGCAACACAGCATGCTATAGAAAATATTTCTGTTTTCAGCCCCAGGGAACTGGGTCATCAAAAGCATTTCCTCCTTCACCATTGTTTTACATCTGAACACACCAAAACTGAAGTGTTACTCCCATATCCAAGCTTCTGATGATCCATGAAACAAATCCACCTCACCCAACCAAGTTTATGAAGGGCAAATACAAGCCTCATTGGAAATAATTTTTCAAACTGTTAGGGCTGGGATAAGACATGCTTTGCTTCAACAGCTGAAGAAAAAATAGCCATACCACTGCACTGATATTACATGCCATTTAGTAGCCCAGTTGATGTTGCTTGTCACAGCATTAACTTCTCTGCAAGGTGCTGCATGCCTTCTGCTTTTTCTGTTCCAAGTCAGAAGATAGTGTTTTAGAAGTTCCATCTTTTCTGTCTACTGATTTACAGCCAAAGAAGTTCGGTAAACTGTAAAGAGATGCTTCTGCACTCACCTGGGAAACCTAGAAGGGAAATAAGAAGAGAAGGTTGCACATACATAATTTTACTATTGGTTGTGTCCTGGTTTGACCAGCCCACAGAAATGAGCTGGCTGGGTTTGAGATTGGCATTTTACTGGACCAATGGGAAAGCATTTTCTAGTTGTTATTCCCTTTGGAAGCAGCCCGGGCAGGTCTCTTTCCTCCCGGCTGTCAGAGCACACACCTCTGCCCTCTCTGCCCTGGGCTCAGTGGGGCAGGGGGAGGCCCCGCGGGCCAGGCAGGCTCAGCTGATTTGGGAACATCTGCCAGCACAGAGTCTGCTCTGCTGCTGGCCCCAGCTGAACCTGCCTCTGGGAGCCTGGGGAGAGAGGGGGGAGGCACCATGAGGCAGAACAGAACACCTGATGAGACTGAGGGGTGGAAAAGGAATTTGGGAATCTGTCCAACTTTCCCTCCTGGCTGCAGGAGACCAGTGAGCGGCTGCCTTTGGGTCTGGACCCTCTGAGAGCTGCCCCCTCAACATGGCTTTGAAATGTGACACCATGGACTGCCATAGCCGGACACTGTCTCTTGTTAACTCTGTCAGTGCATCTGTGCACAGATGAGACCTGGAAAGCCTCCATCCTCTCTCCAGTGAGAGAAAATTAGAGTGCAGATGTGTAAAGACCACATGAAGTATCAAAGTCAGTCAAGAAAAAGTGAAAGTCCAGGTGGAAGGAGTGTGGGAAGTTGCTTTTGAGCTGTAAAGGACTCTTGCAAGCTATGGTGATTGGTTATAATATATTGAAATGTTTCCTTTAAACCGTAAAGAAGTATGGGGGAGATAAAAGAGTTCAAATTGTAGACCTGAGCAGAGGAGTGAAATGTTGAGGGGACTGTTGGTTTCATGAGAAGTTGAACATAGAGATGAAGTGATAAAGACTCTTTGCCCTCGAAGAAGAAGTGAATCTCTGTTCCTTGGAGGTGAAGGCGATCCCAAAGAAGAGAACCTTTGTTTTGAAAAGTTATCTTTAAAATAAGACCCCATACATCGATGTGGCCCAGAGACACAACTGTGAACATGGGAGGAGTTTCATGAACACAAAGGATCTGGGAGGTTGCTGTTCATGAAGAATGGATCTACGAGAGAACTGCTTTCTTGTGGGGGAATTGACCATAGCAAATGAGAGGTGCTTCCCTCCCTAAGTGAACTGAAGAAAGACTGTTTTAGAAGTGGAAAACTGACTGAGATTTCCTAGTGCTGTTTTCTTTACATTGTTTGTTAAGAGAAAAGAAGGTGTGGGGAGGGAGAAGAGTGTTTTGAAGGTTTCATCCTCATTCTTCTTCTTTTTCTTTCTTTTGGTGTTAGTTAATAAAGTCTTATTACTTTTAAGGTTAAGCCTGCTTTGCTCTTAATTGGAAACTTTGAAATTGACAAAATCAAACCAAAACAGAAATTGTTGTTTCTGCCTGGTTTTGAATTGAAACTGCGACAGTTGAAGTAAGGAAAGATTGACAGAGGGTCAGAAAACTTTGTGTGGAAATACAGGTCTCTATATGAGCCATGCTTTCATTTTTAGTAATGTGATCTCTCATCTCAGCATCTTATGCTGCTGGTTCTCATGAGAGAGTCTCCAACTGCCCCCCCATTACACAGTCAAGATGGTGAAGTCTCTGCTCAATGTACTCTGAAGAGAGACACAAAACACATTGCGAAGGAAGAAAGTGCTCCCAGGAGACTCAGCATCTCCTCAGAGTTGGCCAGGCCAGGAGATGTTGGCTCGAAGGCTTTTTTGACTGTAGTCCTGTGTTTGATAACCTTGAGGAGGACTGAGGAAGGGATTAAGACAAATCAGTTTATTTATAATTCCCTTCTTAATGTTTCTGTCCTTTTCTGTCTGACTCAGTCTCTGTCCCATAGAATTCCCATGTCAAAACACGAGCCATTTGAATGAATTTAGTAATACTGGTCATTATATTATTCATAATATTATTACATTATTGGGATAACTATAATAATTCAGAAAATGCACATTGTTTATATTCTTTAAATGTTCATTTGGTTTGCCTTTTTAAAGAGAATTATATTTTTCTTGAGTTTTCATAAAGATCCCAAGTATTTTAAGGGGTTTCCCCTCTCCTCCTTGCCCAGGCAGTGTAGCCACAGCTGGATTTTCATGAGGGCAGTTGAGACTTGAGACTTCCTTTCCTCATGCACAGAGGTGATCCTCACTCTCTGCCTACCTGCTCTCAGAGGCTGGGCAGGAAGGGCAGAGACAGCTTCTTGGCCCCTAGATGGGTTCACAAACCATGGGAGAGCAAAAGTAACTCACTGCATGTGCCAGACAGGCTCACTGAACTGTTCCCAAACTCATGGGGTGGGTGCTAGACTGCTGTCCTGCCTGTCATTCTTTTCCTGCCATAACAAACTCATAGTTTTCAGTCACTGCCCTTGTGCTTTCGAGGGACTGCCAGAAACCTAGCTCCTGTAATGCTGAACTGAGCAAAGCATGGGACAATGTGCTCACACCCACAACCAACTACTCTGCTCTTTTGCTGGCACTCAGCCACCTGCTCCCTGCAGAGCCAGTGGCCCGTTTAAGGGTCCACATTGTTGCACCAGAATGCAAGTGACATCAACACTCCCCTTTGGCACCTGCACTTATGGTATCCCAACATTTTGATAACAATAACATAAACCAGATCTCTGTAGCTTTCACAGCTCCTTTGTCATAAGTGAAAACTAACACAAATGTCTGACATCATTCAAGCAAAGTCATAGTAAGTTTTGGACCTGTATGGAAAATATTTTAACAAATGAGGTCTACATCAGTTTTCTTACTGTTTTGCAGAAATAACCTTGTTCAAAACATTTTAATTTTAGTCAATTAGTGATACTCAGTGTGTTTCATAGACCTAGCAATAATCAAAGAAACTTAAATCAAATTGAGATATGTTCACTGGGTAGGCATATGCAAGAGAAACCACAGAGGGTTGTTAGTCCCAGGCATGTAGAAGGCAGCCAATATGGCTTTCCTGGTATATTGCTGGAGCAAAAGATAACACAAAATTATGACAACTAGGTAGAAGACCAGCAGATCTACAAACATCAAGGAGTTGACTCTCTACAGTTGTCTTAACTGTGCCTCCTGCAGTTTGCTATAACATCACTTGCACATGGAAGCAGATGGTTTGCTACATATCAATTTACTATGCCTCTCTTTCACTGTTTTTTTTTCTGCTCCGTCTGTGCATTTTTATTCAAAAGGGGACCATATGGTCCCTCTGAGGTAGTTTATAAATAATTGCATATTTACAGTAGCAATTGAAACCAGAGTCACATGCTTGCCTTCAGGAAAGCAGCTGAAAAGTAGCTGGGTACGATAGGATTTGGAATTATTTTCTCACTACAGCATAGAAATATACAATGAATAATTAAATAAAAATTGATTTCACATGGCCTTCCTGATTGTGTTTGTTCTGCTACTGATGCAAAACACAAGATTCCTAATCAGAACTGGTCGAAGAAAGATGGGGTCATGTGCATTCTGACAGCATTGCTTCCATCAGACATTTGCAGGCTGGAGCAATGATCCTGTGTCCTTGCTTTCTCAAGGGCTGGATTCACCTCTCAGTGAAGAAGGGTCTAGGAAAGATGGTGCTGTGTTCGTAGGAGACCCTACTTTACCTCATCTTTGAAGCCTGAAGGGGCTGGTTTGAACACCCAGTTCAGCTCTTCCCCAGCAGGGCAGTTTTCCAGGTGCAGATTTTTGGAGGACAGCCAGTATTTTAGCTAGCACCAATTCTTCAGACACACTGAGGATTAAAAGCTCCTGTGAATGAGTACCACCCTAGTGCTTCTTCTGCTCACCCTTCCCCTTCCTCCCTGTGGGCCTGTTTGGCCATACCCCACTTCAATCTCATCAAAGAGCAAATTACCCTAAGAAAAAAGCCCAACTGTCTAAAGAAACAAGATCAAAGTTACTCATATAACTTGGTGACTGAAATGACAGAATTAGGGGCCAGCCTTTCCTCCCCTTCTCCTCCTGCCCCATATATTTTCAGCACTGTCCTCGCTTCTGCACAAAAGAATGAAAGACAAACCTGCACCTCCCCAGTACCAAGGGAGGGTGTACAAGGTCAGATATCTCAGTTACTCTGTCTTACCACTGAGAATAAATTGCCAGAAGAGTTCATCTCCTGCTTAGATCAATAAATAAGAGTATATTTTAAGTGCCTCACATTGATATTATTGGCCAAGATATGTGAGTGAGAGTGCTATTCTGGAAGATCCAATATCTCTTTGTAAATCCTGCCTACTTACTTGAGGGCTTAACTGGGAACACTGGAATAAGCATGGCCCCTGACCCATTAATCCTACACCTTCGGCTGAGATCTGGCCTCCACTAAAACAGAAAATCCTGTACTCCAATTCCTACATTTACCACCCCCCTGGCACAGTGCATTTATGTGTCTAAGAATTAATGTTGGATAAAAATGAAGATAAAACTGATTCCACTGAGGCGGTGACATTATAATTCTCTTTACTTTTCATTTTCTATGTCTTGCACTGCTGATGGGTAATGAGATTTGCTTTTCATCATGATCCTCTGGGTTGATGCCTAAGAAGAGCACTGCAAACTCGGATTTACTAAGCTAGAAGGCAGGATTAGGTGCGTTATGTAAGCAAGACAGCAAAATTAATCATGAATGAAATTTAGACTCATTCCAGTGTTGTGTTGAACCCTGCCCTCTCGCCTTCAGCTTGAGGAGAAAAATTGTAGACATCTGTACAATGATTTGAGAAGTGGCCTTTCTACTCCTTTGCATCTTGGCTGTTCATACTGCCAGATGCTGCCAGCATCTTCTGCCTTGGTTAGCCAGCACATTCACCAGTACCACATGCAATAATATCTGCTGATATGTTTCTCTCATGCAAGTACAAAAGAAAAGTAGTATAACATATACTTGCAGCCCCAGCTGATTAAGTCTTCTCTTCATTCAGTTATGAGTAATTATGGACAAGAGTAAGGTGATGGTTTGTCCACCAAGAACATGGTGACCATGAGAACAAGAACTGCCAGCCCTAAGCTTCCCCAGGCGAAACGATGGGGATGGCATGTGGCGTGCAGTGGAGCAAACTGGGTTTGCAGGGTTACCTCCTTCAGAGACATCAGGTTTCTGTGGTGCTTCAGTTCCTTGCCTTAAGAAAGCTCGAAGATGCATTGCCCAGAATAGCTGCTTTTTTTGCTATTTCATGGTTCTTTCACTGAGAAGGTGAGGAGACCTGCCCACCTGTATCCCCACTGCAGCTGCCGGTGGTCCTGTCCACCCCTGCACCTTGGGTAGGTCACCCTGCAAAAGCAACTGCAACAGCATGAGCTTCTAAGTGGAAAGCCACTCACCTGCTGCTATCTTCCATATTGCTGGATGGAACCTTTTAGCCCTCTTTCCTTATTTTAAGAGCAAAAAAGAAGTTTCAGTTTTCATTGTTTTTCTCTTTAAGCTTGACAACCAGACTGTTCACAGGAACAGAGTAAGGTACGCATTAATGAGTTTCCACTAGCAGGACCTCTGAATCCACAAAGTTATTTAGGCTCCTAATAGTAAACACAAGCACCAGGCTTGCCCTGGATTTCCAAACTGAAATGCCTCTGAAGATTTGGATCTAGGTGGCCATATCAGCAAACTCATGAAACTAATTTTACACAGACAGTTATCAAATCCATAGATTAATCAGCTAAAAAATAGAGATTGTTTTTTGCTAATGGCTTTCATTAATTATTATTTTGCTGTTATTGGTAATAATAAACTCTTTTTCTCCTGATAGGATCCCCTTAAAAGTCCCAATGCCGTGCTTGATACAAATACTTTATCAGTTCTGTGCTTCTGCAAAGCTCCAGACTGGTAAAACTGACTTAAAATAGAAAAATATATTTTTTTTTCTTAAACTAGTTCACTATGATGAAAGGAGTAAGGATAATACCTAAGAAACCTGAATTTTTAACGTGTTATTGTTTCATAGAGTCTACACTGTTATTGGTTTAGCAATCCTATCTTTAAAGGTATAGACCCATTCTAAATATACCAGACCAGATAATACACATGCAAATAATAATTTTACTGATTTAATCAAAGCAGATTTAACTTTCGTTAAGTGACAACCAGATCCAGTAGTATCTGTACTCTATTTATAGTTTTACTGCTATAAACTCAACATTGTCCCTGACATAGTTTACTATCACACCTTCTTCCACAAAGGCAACAAATCCATTAACTTCATATTGTAAACAAACCATTCTTAAATTAAATGGAAGTCTCTCTAACTCTTTACAATAGTGAGTCAGATAGATCTGACCTCTGTGGATGGGACTTCAATTATGCCCACTATGTTTAACAAAGTACAGTATTATAATAGTATTATTCATTGCATTCCAAGAGTTCCATCAAAGGCTTGACGATCCCAGAAAATGATGCACATCCTCACTTACGGTACTGATAAATTGCTAAATATATCCGGTCATATAAGTTTTGGCATTGCCACTTAATAAGAACTAATAATATCTTTGGCTGTCCCTTTCCCTAAGTGAGTCATTGGGCTCAAACACAGAGTTTAGCCTGGTTATCTCTAAAAAAGGATAATCAGAATAAGACTGCAGCAAAACCCAGTGGTATCAGTGCTGTACAATGCAGTGTTTGTGATGGGCGTAAGGAAGACGGTGAACAAGTGGTTATCCAGTGAGGAAAGCCAGGGATGGGTAATGTAGAGAGGCCAGTAGGGTTGCTGGAAGAAGGGAGATTGCAACGTGACATAAAAGTCGCATCTCCACTGAGTCTGTGGCTTCTGTTCACCAGCTCAGTTATGAGTCAGCACTGCCCAGCACCAGACTGCCCTCCCACAGAGTGCCATGGTGCCACCTACAGCTCCTGCCTGGCTGCTGGGAAACTCCATCAGGAGAGAGAAACTCCGTATCTCCTTCAAATGGTGTGGTCAACTGATACTTAACATGACAATAAAATTTTAACTGATTTCATTGCAGTGAACAGAAAAGTTGTCTGAAAGGAGTTGCTGCAGTAATCGTCCTTTTTTTTTTTTTTTTTTTTTTTTTTTCTTTTCTGGATATGCAGGATGCTACTGGTTAGTTAAAACTCTCAGTCACAGCCAGCAGTGTCCACAGAAACAATTGCAGCCATATTCTGAGTCATAGGCTGTGTTTTAGATCCTGATGAAATACGGTTTCTTGGTGGAAATTAGTCACGATATTCAACATCTAGAAAATCAAACTTTTCCCCTAATCTTATGTTTCCATTGAAGCAGGTAGGCATGTAGCCACGAACCTGTGCTCCCTGGCACTCAATCTTGCTGTTTAGCTCTGCCGAAGAGCTTGCTAAACCTCTTTCCTGTTGACAACTGCTTTTTCTCTGTGTGTTTGGTCTCTCTTTGAAAGCCTACTGATCACAACAAGCAGGAAACCTGCCAGCACTCTCGGAGGCAGCAACTCTCCGCCCAAACCAGTAGCACCTCCTGGGATGCTTTGACCTCCGTCTCCTCAAACCTAGCTCCACCACGCGGTTGGTTGTGTTAACGGGCATCTGCGGCTGCAGGCGTGCAATAGCTGCTTGCTGCCTGCCCGGGAAGATTGTCTGATGGGGTTTTCCAACTGCTCATCCTGATGCTCAGTTGGGAAGAGGTCCTGTTCAAAAGGGACTTTACATTGTTGCCCACAATTATCTAGGTAACTGTAGTTTGAGAAAATATGGATAATTGTAGCTAGCATATGCAGTTTTTGTTTCCATTTAAAATTTTCAAGAATTATTAGTTTAGAATCAAATGAAAATCCACATTTTCTCTCTAAAACTTAGAAACCTGCTTTACAAAAACTAGTACAGAAATCCCCACAAACCATTATCACAGGAAGTGTTCCCAGGAGCTATGGGGAAGAAAGGCAGGGGGAGTATGTACAAGCTGTCTGACAGGAGTTTTCTTCTCGCCACATGCAAGTCCAGGGATCCAGTTTGCTCCAGGGCTAGCTACATCACGAACAGCTTCTCCAGAGAGCTTGCTGCATGGCTTTGGGCAGTGGCAAAAGAAGGCTGTCCATCACTCCCACCACAAAACAAAACAAAACAAAACAAAACAAAACAAAACAAACAAACAAAAAAACAAAAAAACAAACAAACAAACAAACAAACAAAAAAAAGGCATCCAGAAGCCAGCAGATGCCATCTGGTAATTTCATCTCAGCCTCAGAAAGGTTCCCTACCTGTTCTGGAACTATTTTTGAAAGCAAGGGAAACAGAATAATTGAATAATTGCTTTCATGGACAGCAGTGCTCTCAAGGCCACCAACCTCCTACATCAGCTAATATTTTGATGCAGTGAAAGGGAAAATGGCATCAAGGAAACACTGAGTTTGCAAGGCTAGAAAATGTTCAACATATTCAACATTCTGGAGTGGTTGGCTGAACTCTGCTGGAAAGGTGCAGTCTCAGTGCTGGATCTTGATTTTGTTAAAAAGGCACAAAATTTTATTTGAAATTTCTTTACCACTAATATTATAGATTTTAAAGCAGGTGGAAAGAAGTTGGCAGGCAAAAATAAATACTCTTATACTATGTGCTTAGAATGTTAGTGGGCAGTGTACCCCAATACTTGAAAACACAAAGTTTGTCAAAGATCAGGTGACTGCAGACTCAGCCACAATTTCAATGTTTAATTGAGCAGGTCATTACTGACTCCTCTTAACACTTTATCAGTTATTAATAGCTACAAAATATATAATGTGCTCCCTCAGCAGAAATGTGGCTATTTTATTCACACTTTATAACACTTTCTTTTCACTAACATATGAAGATGGCATTAATAGGATCTACTTAGTGCTTCTGGAAATTTGGAAATCTATAGAACTATTCTATTTGATGGCATTTCCTTCAATAGCTGGCTAATTGGGTTTGATGGCTCAGATCCCTTCTGATTTCTGACATTATATGATAGTTACAACCCAGTCCCTCTTTTTATCCATTGAGTCTATTGAAGAGATTATGGCTTTTCCTTTCAGACACTACTCCAAAATTTGTCTTCCACCTCTGTGTCCCATAAGATTTGCTTGGGTGATAGGTTCATACCACGGCAGCCTTGCTGTTCTGCCATGCAGAGCTGAGAGCACTGGGGAGAGGGACCCACAGCATGCAGTGTGCCACACAGCTCTGGCACCAAAGACTGCAGTAGAGGGGGCTTCAGAAGGTGTCACGAAATTATTATTGGGAAAGTTACTTCCCTATTTTTAGTTATTATTTACAGGTGAGAACATGCTTAGAGTTTTGGCTAATTTTTTCTTTTAGCACTTTAAATACAAAGGACAAGCAAACTTCAGGTAGAAAAAGCTTCACTGCAAAAAATCCTGGCTTAAATGACAAGAATATTTTTAATGTAACCATAGAACAACACAACAACAAAAAAAAAAAAAAAAAAAAAAAAAAAAAAAAAAAACCAAACAAAACAAACAAACAAACAAACAAACAAAACAGCCTAGAAAAATCCCAGAGCATGGGATAGAGGACCTAAGAAAAAATTATATTTCCCCTTAATTTTATAACCTGTGGGTAATCTCAACAATTCAACAAAACTCTTCTCAGAGCATAAAGCTAACACCTCCTCTAGTCCAGCCTTGATGGTGGCTGCATGAATGTGAGCACCATAATATTAACAACTTCTCCACCTAGCTGCCTTCTTCCATAATGTCATCCTGAGCAGCTGCAGACAGCAGAGGCTTGTTAAAGTGTTATTTTGGGGTAAATGTCAGAAATAATTAATTTCAACACGATTTTGAACATACTGTTCTCAGAGTGTATTAAGTGGGGTGTATTTTTAGTAGAATGGATGCTTAGTTCTTCTTTGGAGTAAAAAGATTGTTTAGTGTGCACTAAAAATATTCCAGTGGTATTATACATGATTAAGGGATGTTCTTTTTTATGGTGCCCTTATTAGTGAGTGGGCTATGAACGAATGTGTTTATTAAATAGTAAACAGCACTTAGTTTGTATTGGACAATTAGCTAGCAACCTCTCGGCTGACTCTACTGGGTGATCAGCTGGGGATTACCATCTAGGGACTGTAATAATAGCCCAGTTTGGGTGCAATAAATCATTAATTATGTTGTCAAGATAAAGTATTTGATAATAATACAAAACTAAACAACTGTTCGGAAAAGCTAATGGTGGTGGTGTTGGCAACTGATGTAATTCATGTGAGCTATACAGCAAATAATCTGAGCCTGAAATGATTTTTTAAAAAGTTATGGCCAGGTTTTGTTCTTATTTTAGTCACTTGGATCATTGCCTGTTATGCTTAGGATGTGACATTTTCTGAATGCATTTAAAGAAACACACACAGCTCTAAAAGTAGTTAATGAAGAAATGGCCTGAAAGTCCTTCAAGAAGCTTCCCAGCCTCTGAGACCTGCTGCCTCAGAGCAATTTCTTTTTCCACCTGTGAGACACTGAAATACATTCCTGTTTTTTGCCTTCTGTGAAGACGAGCCATGCAACCATCACAGGGAATCAACTTGGCTGACTCAGACTTACTGAAAAGATGAAATTAACTATCTCAAAATCAAAACAATTAAATAAAATAATTTTTTCTCATCACCTCCCTACCAAAACACTACTAAATGTGAACATAGATTATATCCTGCCCTCTCAGGGTACTTTGTGACAAGCTTGACTGATTCATGTGGAACAATCAAAGAGGATATTTCCATCTCAGGTTATCTGTTTTTCCGTTTTGCTGATGGTTGCCACCTCACAACAGAGAGCAGAAACAATGTTTGAAGCTGCATGGCAGATTATTGTAAAGAACCATCAGTTTGGGATTTATTTGTATTGTGTGTGGTTGTTGTTCTGTTTTCCAAAATGGAAACCTTTGGGAGAGGGCCAGATTAGACAGGAGGGGAAGTTAATGAGTCTTGGTATGAAAAGACAGACATTTTTTGGAGACACTGTTCTTCATCACGTTCTTTAACTTCTCTTGCTCCACAACTTGATGGCATGGTAGGTTGGATTTCAGAGACTCTTGTTCATACTGCAAGTGCCATTGCTAAACCACAAAGTTTGGATACAGATTTCTTCAACAGGAGGAGTGGCAAGTGCAGGAAACTTTGAGAAATCTGGTGTATTCAAAATATCAAGGAAGGGCGAAGGACACTGCAGGATTCAACATGCTGGACGACTAAGGAAGACAAAGATTTCAAAGCACCTTTGAACTGTAGTAGTTAATCAATACTTTAGAGAAAGTAAATCTGTGCTAAAGATTCAGCATTTTAAATGAAATATAAGGAGCTCTTACTATAGTAGAACCAGCAAAGGCCGAAGAGTGTTCCTAATCTCTCTCAAGGTTCTTAAGGAATTTCAGAAAAATCAATCTGTCCATATCTGTCATGTAAAAAAAAAATCAACTAAAGGACATTTTGCATCTGTTTAAAAGAAAAAATCTTTTAGATATTCATGTGAATACAGAAATATTGATTCACATGAAACAAGGATATTAGATTGCAGTATTATAATGTTCTCCAGTGTGGTTCAGATTGCATAAAATCTTGATAGATATTTTCATCCCTTGAGCTAAACAAAAATAAGAAAAAAAGATAGGGAAGGAACACTGTTTTCTAAGTTTGTTGATGTCCATGAGTGCTGGGACACAATAAAGAACAGTTCCTACATCTATGGAGTGCAGCTGCCTGGGGCTTGGCTGCTGGCTGGGGTTTAAACCATGACAGCAATTAACTTCATTCCCTCTCATCCTCCTCTCACTCTGTTGCACAGAGTCCCAGACCAAAACCTTTTCATCCAATGAGTTCAAATACATGTGTGCCTTTAATCTGAGTTTAACTTTGCTTTTATTTTGCTATCTCCTACAGTTCTTCTAAGATGAACGGTGGTACTTACACCCAACACTTATAAACAATATTTATGTCAACCTGTTGTTACACCAAGTTCAAGTGAAACCAGTAAACCTGTTCAGGGTGGCAAAGAGAAACATTATGTAATATGGTTCAGCTTATGCTCAATGGACTAATTGGTTACGCAGGTCAACATCCCACAAATTAGAACAAATAATTTGGAATAAGGAAAGAATGGTGGCTAGTTTTGCTAAGGGGCACTGTTGAATTTTTTTTAGAAATTGTGAGGTTACTTGTGTTAAAAGCTCCGAGGATTTTTCGTCTTTAGACTGTGGATAAATGTGGTTGGTCACAGCACAGTACTAGGATGCAAAATGCTCTTGGGAACTCTTGGAATAATTAAAGAATGGTGTCTCCATGACAGGATAACACCCATCCCATTTCTTGCTGAGGAAACAATATAGCTATATATTATAATTTATGGCTAATTATCTCACATCCTGTTTCCTCAGAGCCCTAAACACAGGAAGCTTTTTCTACTTCCAGATATTCAATATTGCTGTTAATAGCATCTTTCATTTCTACAGTGGGATGTATTCCAGAGAATTCTATTCTGTCTCCATGGAGGACAAAGTATGACCAACAACCTCGCATAACAAGGGAAAAATTTCAGCATGTGTTCCAGTTTTTCTCTGGCATATCTGGCTTCTGATCATACTCAGAGCTGTGCCATGAATATGGCTTTGCTTGTGCTTCCACACCATGCTGCCATCCCGAGAGAAACATGAGCCGGTGAGAGGCTCCTCTTCAGGGAAGTTTCCAGCCCTCATGGATACTGGAAACTCTGAAAATGTGGGCAGAGTAATCTCCCAGACAAAACACAGGGCACTCACAAAGGGCCTCCAAAGCACTGCTAAAAATTGTGTGTCTCCTACAGACTGAGGTTTACTCATGGTCTTTCAGCAGAACATTCTGGATCTAGCTGGAAAATGAAGAAACAGCCCTACTCATACCTACCTAGAAAAGACAATAGGCAATAGTAACTGACTCTACTATACCTATCCTTCACCTGCAAAGGATTTATTAGTGTGATGTCCACCTTCACTAAGGACAACCTTGGCCATCGGTCACTTGAAGAACAATTGAAGAAGCTGAAGACTTTAGAACACATCAAAACAGACTAAAATCATTATGTTTTTACCACCATAAAGCATGAAAAAAATTATTAAAAGTCAAAAATCACAAGATTGACTCCCAGACCTTTAGATTTTGAATATAAGATTATCCTTTCAGCAAAACTGGCTGATCCTGACAACTCATCCACTAATCCAGAAATGTTAACAATTTCTGTATCCATTCCTATCAACTTTTCCCCAGCCAATACTTCTTTTCCTGCCATCTTCATCTCAATTTCTAATGATATTTCGGCTATCCCTTCAGGTCAAATCATCCTCCTGTCTTGATTTTTGAGAAAAATACTAATGGTTGCATGAATGACCAATGAATTTATGAAAGTGCCTATATCACAGGGTTTGCCGAGATTAGTAGTACCTCAGAGTGCATGACCCCCTTTTTCTATACCCCTGTACAAAACTCCTCGCTCCCCCTTTCAGAAGGCACAGAGCTCACAGAAGGAATGATATCTAATGCTCAGCCTTGGCAGAACTGACCGACCACTCATCCTTGACAGACTGGTTCTGGGAGCAGACATCTAAGTGGACAGGACTGTCCTTCAGACCTGATTGGACTGCAAACCTCTGCAGGCTGGAACTTCATATACACATAAGAAACCTATAGACAAATTTGTCAGAGCTGACAGGAAGGAAGTCACAGATGTCCACACCCCCCCTCCCCCAGTCATAAACAGTGAACAGAACACATTCATCTCAAAAGGTGAGAGAGGGTGAAAGCCACTTGACTGTTACTACATATCTTGAAGTTGTATGAGTAGCCATAAAGGCCAGTGCTGGGATAGATGTGAGAGAGGCAATCAGAGGATCAAATGAAAATACAGACAGCACATCAGAGGTGATGAGTGTTTCTCTTCGCACTTCTCTCTCAGACAGATATTTCTCTTCAGCTTGCCTGGCTCTTCTGTGCAACATGATCTGTGCAGCATGAGTGGGTAACAGCAACATCTTCGCCACTTGTGACAGAAACAGTGAATTCCAAGCTCACAGTGCATCTGTGAGTCCCAAGTGATCTAGTAAACATTTTAATTAAAAGATTCAACAGTAACAAAGAGTAACATACTGTAGTTGTGTATAGTATGCCCTCCTTGCAACAAAACTGACCCCTGTGCCTGACTACGCAAACACACAGCTGGTTTGCTGCTACGGTTCTCCCTACCTATTTGCTTCAGTGTTTAGTTCTAGGGTCATTCAAGATCTCAGCGTAGTCAAAACACAGCACTTGTGTTTATAACAAAGCTTTCTTTAATGCAAATTCTCCTAACACCTTATTCCTTTATTTATATAATCCCATTGATGAATTTGTTGAATTTATTAATCTTAATCACTTCAAATATACCTTAAACATTTAATCTTCATTCGTAAATCTGTGTTTTCCAAACTATGGGAGTAGTCTTACTTCTTATTACATTTCCCTGCAGCCTTCCAATGAACAGTCTTTTCTTTCCTTCCTGTGACTCTTCTTACATTCTGTCCCACAGCCCACTCTTACTCAATTCAGTTAATCCTAAATTAATACTCTCTCAGTAATCATGGCAACTAATAAGGTATTATAATTCTTGACAGACTGACTCTGACATACATTTCACTCTATTCAGGCTGTGAGTTCATTCTGAACGCAAGGAGACACTCAACCAAGCCTGCATACCTGGGGGAGTCGCTTCCCTTCCTGTGGTTTGTTGCTATGGCGGGCCTGTTGCCCGGGTGGCTCAGCTGAGGGCCTGGCTCTCCACGGCGCTTCCCGGCTCTCCGCTGCCGCTGAGCCCGTGTGGGGGAGCCTGCAGCAGCCGCAGAGGCTGGCGGCGCTGGGATGCAGATGTAACAGGGCCAGCGCACAGAAGCGGCTGCTGCACCGGAATGCCTTATTATCTGCCATAATCAGGACGTACGACACCACGGCGAACTGCTTTTAAAGGAACTGCTTATGGAAATGTACAAGGATTAGACGTCACTGTTTCCGTGGGGCCACAGGCCGCGGCCAGCACGAACCACCGCTGATCCCGCGGCGCCTTGCGGCCCCGCAGGCACTGCTTTCTCTCCCTGCAGAGCCTAATCCGTCACACTCTTGTGGTCCCAGGGCTTTGTCCAGTGTGCCCGTTGCCTGATTCTATTACAACGCTACTATTACCACTACTAATAAAATAATTTTTTAAAAAAAAAAGCTTCGGCACTCGGGGCGGCCTCCGTCGCGGCTAGATAACGCGAGCCCATCGCTCGGCCACGCGCGGCCGCCCTGCCGCCACCAGAGGGCGCCCTCGCCCGAGGCGCGCGACCCCGCCCCGCCTCGGCCACGCCCTCCCCGTCTCATTGGCCCCCGGCCGGGGCGGGGCCCTGGGTCACGTGCCCCTCAGCGCCCGCCCTCCCGCCAGGCGGTGCTGGAGGACCTATCCCATAATGCCCCTGGGGGCAGTGCGGGGCCGTCCGGAGGCGTCTCTCTCTCTGCCGCCAGGCACCGCCTCTGCCGGAGCGGAGCAGCGCCCCCGCCCGGTCCCCGCCGGCGCTGCCGCCGCGCTCCTCCGGCCACGCGCGGACATGTGGCGGCGCGGCGGGCGCTGCTGAGCGCGCGGGGCCCCACGAGCCCCGGCGGCCCCGAGGCGGCGGAGGCGCTGCGGGCACCCGGACCCGCCGCTCCCTGCGGGGCAGGCACCGCGCCAGGGAACCTCGCGGCGCCAGGTAAGCACTGGCGGTTGGCGCCGGCCGCCTCCCTCGGGAATTTCCGTGCGGCGAGGGGTAGTGCTCGGGGCCGCGGGCCGGGCACTGGCGGGCCGGGAGGGGAGCGCAGGCGGGAGGCGTTGCAGTCCCGCTTCGGCCGGGGCCTTCGCCCCCGCGCGGTGCCCGCCGGGCTGGGGCGCTCCCGCCGCTCCGCCGGGCTGGGGCGGAGTTTGCTGCCGGCTCCGGCCGCGTTTTCTCCCTTCCCTCCCCTCCCCACCCCTCCTCGCCGCCGGCGTCGTGGCGCCGACCGGGAGCCCGGCCCGGTCCGGTGCTGACGCTCGGTCGGCGCGGCGAGACGCCGTGCCCGCCGGCCCCCCTGGGGCGAGAGGGAAAACAAAGCGGCGCGGCCGGGGCGATCCGCCGGCCCCCTCCGTGCCGAAAGCTTTTGTGAAGCCGCCGCGGGAGGAGCAACAGTCCTGCCCGCTGACCCGTGAGCGGGGCTGAACAAAGCTACGGCCCGCGGAGCAGCGCCGTCCCTCCGCTCCCGGTTGGGTGGGCGCGCGACCGAGTGCCTGGTGCTGTAAACACTGGAGGCTTTTGCTGGAGGAGCGGCTTCTGGGAGCTTGGAGTTGTGGAGGAAGTTGCACGGAGAGGCTTAGCTGAAAGCCTAGCTCTGCTTTTGTGCTGCTGTGGGATCGCGACTTAGACATCAGCAAAGTTGCGCAGGGGAGCGCTGGAGCCTGGAAGCAATTTACCGAGTCAGTGAGATAATCTACAGTTCTTGTGTTTTATAGTACATGGTGTCCTAGTTTCTTTCTTTTTTTTTTTTTTTTTTTTTTTTTTTCCCTTTGGTGAGTATTAAATAATATTATTAGCCTGAGCCCAAAATGTAACTCAACTTTGACAGTCCATCTTCACGTTTATAACTTCAAAACAAAGCAGTATTGTTAGGACTAAAGTTGGTCTCCACCTTCTCACGATGTTTTGCTCTTAGACTACTAATTAATTTTAAATTCTTAGGTATAACGAGATAACAGAGAGAAAGGCTAGGTAGTTACTGTGTGTTTAGTATCAGTAACTAGGTGCTGTTAGCAAAAAGTAATTTATTTAAAATGTCAGGAGACAGTTAAATAGCAGTTAAATGTGCCCATCTAAGTCATTATTATATGATGGATTGGAACGTCCCTGATTATTGAACAGTTATTTTAAGTTTGTAATATTTTGGTAACCTTAGAGGGAAATCTAGCTAACCGAGTGTCCAGTGTTATGTTTGTAGATCACTAATATGTTGGGGGCTTTTGATTTTCTTTTCAGAGGATCATAGTTTTAAGTATAATCTGATTTAAAGTGTTTCTGTGTAGGTGTTCAGACTCTTACACATGGGAGAGTAATTTTGTCATGATTTCATTTGCTCTTAGCAGAAATAAGTAGTAGGCTTCCTAAATGAAATGACAGAGTGACAAAAAATGTCCTGTTATTTGGCTGATTATATGTGATAATCCATGTCTCTTCTTTTTTAATTGGAAAAGCTGTATTTAGAAACTCACAGTATTAGAAGAAAATGGATAGCATCCTCTTCAGTGGCATGGAAAATACTTGGAAATGATCCCAAGTACTTTTTCAAGTGTTTCCTTTAGCATTTCTAGGAATACAGTGTTTGATTTTGCGATTTCCTGAGAAAAGATGAGACATATTGGAGGTGGGGAAGGCTGTTTAGGCTTTTAGTCAGAATATTAAATATTTTGAAGCTTTCTTTTCAGCAGTTTACATTTGCTGATGTGTCAACTTTCAGAGTGACAAATTACACAAATAAAAAATATATCCCTTTTTTTCATGTTTCACTGACCTTAGTCTCCTTTGGAATGAGCAGAGCAGGCAACAGCTTTCTGTCTGAGTGAGGAAATCTCCCTCTTCCAAATGGTCATGGAAGAGAATGTTTTTTCTGACCTTCTTGAATAGCAGTAATCCTGGGTTGACTAGTTTGCCTCGTATCCAGATTAGCTTTGGAAACACCTTTCCAGGTATATGGTGAGGTTTTGGCCATGATTTTATGGTTCTCCATCACATGTGAAGGTTGAGTTTGTTGTTTATGTGAAGGTTGTTGAGTTTGACCCAGCGGGCAGTTGTAGGTTTATCTTATTCTCCAGTTAGTCAGTTATTGCCTTGGAAACATCTAGATGATAAAGAGTTTCTCTGTACTCTCAGCTGGCTGTAGTTTCATGCAGTTGTTGCTTCCTGGTTTTATAAAACTTGTAGATGGTGCTGCTCATCAAGCGTAATTGTTCTTCTCAAGTGACATATGTAACATGCATACAGGTATGTATGTTCTTCTCAGGTTACATACATGCATCTATTGGTTTTTTGTTTTATCCTATTACAGGGTTTCTTTACAGTCTCAGTCTTACGCTGTCCTGAATGCTAAAAAAACCTGTACAAAAACTTTAAATTACTTAACTTGGCTTTATATAGTAATTAAAGGGTAATTTGTCTTTCAAATAATGATGTATTTAAACATACTTTATATTAATAGGGGTGGAAAAACCGCTGCTGGTAAAAGTTTGAAGGGCTGACTCGCCATACCTACAACAAAATTCTTGAAGCCTGGTTTTATGTCAGTCCACTGTTCAGTGTTCAGATATTCTTTGTCAGCAGTATAAGGTGAAGGAGAAAAATTGTCTTTCTGGTTAATACCTATAAAAACATGCAGAGCAATTCCTCATGATGGCTAAACTGACTATTCAGTGCTGTCAAGGATTGTTATCAGTTTTTGTGAATGAGTTCTTAAATGATTATGGTTAATATGCTAAATCCTTTAAGGCTGAAGTAGATTTTATAAATCTTGACATAGTCCAGTCTTTCTGCCTTTTTTTAATTTTAGGTTGGAGACGTAGTGTTAAGTATCCTCTGTACTCATCAATGCTGGAGATCTCGAAGTGCATATGCTTTAGAGCACTTCAAAACAAGGGTTAGTTCATGGCTCTTCAGCAGTGTAGACACGTTTTGTTTCATAGTCTACCTTGCCCTGAAAAGCAGCGAGCTTGATTGGATTGGGGTCTGTGTCCAGTATCTATATTGTATCTTCCCCACCTGTTTAATCTCTTTTCATGCAACTGGTGAGGATATGGACACAATTTGCAAGAAAGTTGCTTAATTTTGGTACCCCGAACTACTTGATTCTGTTGTGTATGACCATGTAGCAAAGGGAGGGCTGTAGCTGGAAGATGGAAGGAGAATGTACCTCTACCTTTCTGTTCACTAAAGCTGCAGCTCTGCTGTCTCAAACAGCTCTGTTTGAGAGGTTTGTCATCTCTGTATCCGGCTCTGGTGAAGTACCAAAGGCATGATGAGGGTGATGCCTTGGAAGGGCTCTCAAAGTTTGAATGTGCATAATCTGTATTTAAGTGCTGCACACCAGATCCAACAAGTAGTTTTGCTCTGTTGGAAGATTTAAAAAAACCCAACCAACCAACTGTGTTGATTTAATATTTTGCCCTTCAGCATTTTCTCCTAATCCTTATCTCAATCCATGAGCTCTTCGGTTTTTCTAGCCCACTCCTCTGCTCAACTATAGCAGAAGAGAATGAGAGTGTAGTTTTTTGTGGATGCCTGGCATTTAGCTAGTGTCAAACCATGACACTTTAAAAAAAAAAAAAATAGAAAGGAGGAAGCTGCCTCTTCTTGAAAGATTTAACTTTCCTATGTCATTTTATTGCAATTCATCACGTTTCCTAAAGACTTGCAGTTGGAGAAACAAATTCAGTATAACTAAATGTGGAATTTGTCACTTCTAAACTTGGGAAATTGTTAACTGACTTCACAAAGGATGATCAAAATACTGCATTTAATTTATTTGGGAAACAAATACATACACACATACCTGTATAGGCATTGTACATCTATGTCTTACATTTGTGTATGTTGTGCTGAGTATTTTCACCTATTTATTTTTATTAGCAAGATATGCTGTCTCACAAAATTCTTTTCATGAAACAGTAGTATTGCTCTTTCCTTTTTTTTTTTCCATGAGAACACAGAATTGGAATTTGAACTCAAAAATACTCTGTCATAGCAAAAATTAAAAAGTAACATTTTAATTTTATGGTTCCGTGATTGGTGGTATTTTTTCTTACCTTTCTGAGATTTTCAGATTTTTTGTGTGTGTGTATATATATATAAAACCTAATAGTGTGGTAAATTGCAGTAGCTGATCACTTTTTCTGAAAGACACTAATAATAATGTCTGTCTTAATGCATTTTTGAATTTAAGGCTTGGTGAGCTCACATTAAAATGCAGTGGTTAGGAAAATAATGCTTAATGGGGACCTGCTTTTGCAGGTACTATTTGTGAGTAAACCTGAGTGATGTATTTAGTGATATTTGAAACTTTTTCAAGCCAGTACAAAATTGCTTGAAATTGTCAATTGAGTTAACCCTTGTTGTCTCTACCTGGCTTTTGTTAGACTTATCATCAGTAATAAAGAATGTGAAATTCCATGTGATCAGTGTCTGATGGAAGTCTTCCTCTGTGTCCATATCTTTAGATAGCAATACATGCCAAAACTGGAGCAATGAAAACTTATGCTTTTCTTGCTATGCCACAGAAGAGATGGAGACACTTGCATGAAAATGAGTTGAACTGATATTAAAAATCTGGATGTTAAGGTGGAATCTGAAAGTAGGCATGTGGTCTTACTGTTCAGAGTGAATAACTTCAGCAATTCTGGACATAGGAGATGCAATGAAATTCTCATCTACTTTCCATATAGCTACTGAATAAGCACTTTCTGTATGCAGTTTTGCTTTTTTGAAACGTTCTTAGTTTCTCAGTTGTAAGAAGTAGTGACCATTGTGGATACTCGAGTGTAACAAAAAGTGATTGGAAGTCCTATGAAACAGCTGGAGAAAATCAGTCTGTTAGGGCTACCTTGATCTCGTTGGAGTATTTAGAGATAATACCAAATGAAGACACCTATAACAATGAATGTAAAGTGTATTCTTCTCTTTAAACCTATGCAATTGTGATTTTTAAGATGCAGTTTCATCAGCCCAAGCAAGAAAGATACCTTATACAAGTCTTGGATAAGTGGGTTCCAGTGGTTATTTTGTGGTTGTTATTCTTGCAAGAAACTTTGAATGACAGTGGAGTTCCTCATTGTGGGGAGCTTCTGGCGTTGTTGATATGGAAACCTTAAATTCTTTTTGAAGGCTTGCAATGCCATAGAATAATCAATTATAATAAAGGCTATGTTGGGGCACTTAAGAATTCACAGTGAATTACTGTTGTGTTGTAGATAATTTCTTGATGCCATATATATGGTGAAGACAAAAAGATAATTACCATGACTGTCTATTAGACTCACTTCACAAATTGGAAGGAAAGGTGATGGAGTTCAGGATGTATTTTCAAGCTCAGATCTGAGGTTGCCATCTAGGTTTAGTAGTTTGTGTTACTTTGCTTTGCATTGTTGTTTGTGTTAAGAAGGACCTTTTCTTACATACCTGTCTTCCATTCCTGACTGGGGTTTTCTAACTTTATTTTAGCTGTCTTGAAAGTTATTGCTGAGTAAGGACTGTGAAAACAAGATCGACAGTAATTGAAACTGCTTACTTCCCATCTATCTACTACTTCTGAAATTACATCCAATGCATTGTTGTTCTACAGATATTGTAGGTGATTTTGTACAAAATACAATTACGCTTAAAATTATTATAGTAGTCATGAATCCTTCACAACCTCACAAATCCAGCATTTCTTTTTGTTCAGGTTTTGTAAGAGGTTAGTGTAGGTCTTTTACCTGAGCTTATGAAATGCTGTTATTCAAGGCAAGAAGGAGCTTGAGGACTGTGTTTTTGACACCATAGATTTCATCTAGTGTGTTTTTTTTAATGTATGCCTCAGAAAGGCAAAATGTACTTTTATATGGTTATGTTATTTTTTCTTTTGTTTATTTTTGACTCAGTGTCTGTATATTTTACTTGTAATCTGAAATTTCTTTTTTTGCAGAAATACAGTTTTTTTAATCATGACCATGTCATAAACTTGACACAAGTCTAAACCCTTGATTTCAAATGAAAGAACAACGTGCTTTTAATAGTCAATTCAAATTCAGGGTATTTTTATCAAGGCTGTGTCTATTGTTCTATGCTATCTTCTGTAGTCCTTTTTATTCTCATATAAGTTAAACCATAAAGTCATAGGAAAGCCTGTGCACTACGTAAAGTCAAAAGAATGGCCTTCATTTCTGGGTTTCAACATGCAAAAGCTAAAAAATATGACTACTGTGATTTAGGTAAAGAAAAAATAGTGGTAGTATGTAGTTGGACAGTTGCATGCTGCTTCTTCTTTTGCTGCATTAATCCTTTTTGTCTACAGCTCAAGATGCTTCTCTAATCACCTACCACACTCGTTCTGTTGCCCCATTACTTTTTGCATCTTAAAATATGCTTCTTGCTGCTGCCCCTGTGCTTTTCATATGAGCTCAGTCTTACTCCATCAGTTTTGCCTGTCATTCTTCCTGTTAAAAGATCTTCGTCTTCTCTGCTTTTGTTTTTGCAAGGTCTTCTGGTCCAGGGCCTCCATCCCTGATGTTTGAGTCCAGCTATTTGGGTATGATTAAGATGATATTAAGAAAAATAAAGATGGTCTTTCTAGTTTCTTTAGCATCAGAGAGATGACTGCAAAATGTCCTGCTGTGTTGCCATAGCACTGACTGAAGTATGCTTATTCATCTTGTGGGAATGTTGTATGTACCATGTTGCAGTGGGATAGGAGCTTAAAATTATTTGTGTATGCTAAGTACGGATCAAGTTTGTTGGGGGGAAAAAATTAAAAAACTTTCCCTCAAATCTGTGACATGGCTGCATTTGGAAGGGTTACTTGTGTGGAAAGCGTGTTCTTACTCTCTGTGACCCACTGCCAAATATCTGCTCTTTGGTGGAAAGCATGAAAATACCAGTGCTTCGAAGTGTCTAGAAAAAAGTACTTTAAAACAAAACCCTGTTCTTGGAAATGGCCGAGCCATTTTTGCTGACTTTGGTATGTAATGCTATCTCTTCCAGCTGCAAAAGTATGCATGTGACTAAGGAGCCTGAACAGCAGAAAGCAAGGTCCCGAGTTTAAGCTGATTCGATTAAGTTGCTTGAACCATGTGCGCTATGACAACAGTACCTAATGCATAATGAGTTCCTGTTATTTATAAATCTCGATTTCACCCGTTTTAGTCACAGACTATTTAAAAGAAACACCTAAGTGCTGAATTCTACACTTTGTGAGAGCATGTTGTATATGCTATTTTCTCATTCATATTTTTTTGTATTATGGTAATTACAACAGTATTCAGTGTTTTGTTATCAGGATATGAAATGATGTGACTTAGCCAGTGGCAAACACATGTTCTTCCTACAGGGGTGGTTGTGTTGTAGTGCTTCTTCTGTCGAGAGTCTTATCATACACCGCATGCACAGGAGAAACAGCAACACAGTGCACATTGTCTTCTGTTGAAAGTACTGGTTTAGAAAGAAAAATAAGACAGGCTTTTAATTTCTGTGAATACACAATACATCACCTTTTAACAATCTTTAGAAGGTTTTAGTCATCCCGTCTTCTCTATAAATGAAGCTGTTTTTTTCCCAAGGGACTTAACTACAGCTCCAATTAATGTTTATGGCTACTGTGAGCCCAGCTGTGCAATTCTGTAAAGATTAGGTCTGGGATTGTCTTATATAATTCAGAACATCTTTGGAAAGCAGTGTTATCAGTGCAGACTTACTCAGGAGCTGCCCTGCAAAATTGCCTTAGTTTAGCATGTAGGGAAGCTGCACAGCTTTGCCGTCGCAGCTTTTGCGTTGTCAAGAGCTGACAGAGGCTTGAGTAACATAATTTGTCCTCTAGCAGAGCAGGAAAGAGTTTTCTCACAGACTTGAGAAGTGTCACTAAAGAGCCAGCTGGCACACAAACATAACTTTAAATTCCAGGTTAGATTGGTCAGCTAGAAACATATACTTTGAATCAAATGAAGCTGCGCTGTGACTACTAACTCTCCAAAGTGTCTTTTTTTTTGTTTTGTTTTTATTCTGTTCCTTGCTGACTAACAAGTTTAGCTTTATCTAGTTTTTGGTCTCTAAATTGAATTTACGTAAACCAGGGCCAACTTGGTTGTCAGTGGTCACCTGAAACTTACTGACAGGATAGAGGTGTCACTTAGCTATATTTTGACATGTAATGTCACATGATCTTATGACTTAACCTCACAGCTGCTGCCTATACTGAATATCTTGTGGGAAAATTGATGTACATTGACTTGTGGAGAAATCTGCTGAAGTATATAATTTATTATCACCTTCAAAACAAGTTTAGGAGAGATCCTAAACTTCTGCTATCCATCCTAGTGGAACAAAGTGTTTTATAGTAGACATGCAGAAAGACGAGAAATTAAATTTGCCTTTTGTAGTTAATTACCTATCAGTGCCAGTAAAGTAACTAGTTCAGTATCATACTCAGAACTGCTATGCAAGTTTGTGATCAGCTTTTTCTCTATCTCTTCATGAGCTTCCTCAGAAAATGGGGCTCCATCTTGTGTGATAGCATGGTGAGAACTGATGAATAAAGGGAAAACTTCTTCAGTGTGTTTTTGACAAAGAGAATATCTATTTGAGGCTTTAGCTGTTTTGGTCAAATGTCATACCTTTTGACCATTGCTGGAAGCATCAGTTTTTATATGGATTGTCCCAGTAGTTATGTGGATGTTCCTGAGTCTGGACAAATCAGCCATCCCATGTGTGTTGTCTTTGTGGGGAAGGAGGGGTGATAACAGTATTTCACACACTTTGGTGCCTGTTATTAAGTTAGTTGATGAAAATGATTACATGGCTATTCCTTTGGATGGTTCCTTCACATGGGAAGGATGGGATTTGAAATTTTGCTGAAGACTGATAGGTTTGTTACCAGTTAACTTTTAGTACAAGATTTTTGACTGTTGTTTTGTTACTGCTTGTTACTCTTCTACAAACTGCATCCTGTTTTTCTTTATTACTAGCTAAAAACTAATGAGAACTGGTGACTTGGGTGAAGAAAGGAACATGAAAATTGGTAGACTGGGAGGCCAACTGCATGACTGGTATTCTGAGGTTGAAGGGATGCTTCTCCCATGTTTGAGTTTCCCAGTACAGAGAGAGTAGGAAGTTCCTTAATAGATTCCTGTTGGTGATAGTAACTTTGTTGATATCTGTAAGGTAGTAAACCTGTTGTGGTTTAGGTTTCTTATGGCTCTGTAAGTTCGTACTAAAGAGCATTTTATGGGCTCCATGCTGTTGCTAGAGATATTAACAGTAAAGTACAAGTTTTGGAATGTAAGTATGTTGTCTTCTTCAGGTTGGTAATCTGTCTAGTTCTTCGTTGTAGTGAAGCTTTTTGGATAGCAACTTTTCTAAGTAGAACTAGAGCTTGGTTATTTACTCTTACACATCTGAATAACTTTGAGTAAAGTATTCTTCATAGAATACTAAAGCAACTTGGGGATAAGCATAAGTTGTCAAGGCACAGATACGTGAAGTGGGTACAGCTGACATTGCTAGGCTTCCTTTTTACTTTGTCCTGTGAACAGAAGTGTTTTGCTTGCAAAACTCTAGAGTTCAATCTGATTTGTAGCAGCACTTCAACAGCCAACATTCTGTAAAACACATTGTGTCCCCCACAGTTTATAGAATATTCTCAAAAATGTGAGGTCTTATTAAACGACATCTTTCTTGCTACTCTTATTTTTTGCTTAAGTCTTGTGTTAAACTTTGAGGAACACTGCCTATTCTACTGATTTAGCAAGAAAAGATCTGTACTGCAGGTTTTGAGACAGTTTATAAGCATTATACACAGGAAAAAGATTACCTTGTATGTATGTATATATCCACTGTAAAGGTTCTAAGTCTTCCTCTTGACTTTCTGGATGGCCAGACAGGTTACTAAATGATAGTCACTGCAGCAGTTCTCAAGCACATTTTGATGGAGTTGTGTCTTCCTTCCTTGCTTAGGAGGCAATTATGGTGTTGTCTTGTCCAGTGCTGACTGGACATGAGTGAGTATTTGCAGCTGCTATTCACATCGTTATTGTTGAGTGGGCCGCAAAAATGAAAGCATTGATTCTAGCAGGGACATAGCTGTAGCCGCAGTGTCTGTACGTGTCACTATCTTGCTGCTAGATTGTGAAAAATCTGAGGATAATATCCCCAGAGTGTTGCTTTGGGTGGGATGGCATTTTTTGGGTTTTTTTTGTGTAAGTAAGGGGAAGAGCAACAGACAGCAGTGTACTGTTTAGTATGGTATAGTTCTAGCCATTTGGCTTTGGTAGTTTTCTCCTGTGACTTTACCTTGCATTTTCATGGACCTGGCCGCTGATCTGGCTAGGTACTGCTGTGTCCTTGAAGGGGTGCAAAATAACAACAAAGTCTGAATCTTACCACTGCCAAAATTTGCAATGGCTTTTTTATTGTGTTCCGTCCCTCATTCTGTCACTCACAATGCCTATGGATAACTATGGCTCTTAGTGAGTCTGCTCACCATCACTAGTGGTGAGAAACAGCTGCTTCTTTGGGTGGCAGCAAGCTTTTAGATTAGCTCAGCTCTTTTAGGTAATTGCATCCTTAGAGGGTCTGGAAAGAGTCTTTAAATCAGCAGTATCTCCTTGCCTGAATAGCAGTGATTCTTTCCAAGACATTGGATCTATATGAATAGGCTTAAACCACCTATAGAAAAAGATTTCACTCTTTATTCCCTAAGGCATAACACTGGTCTTTTTCTTTCTCATCTTTGTTGGTTCTATTGCATTTGATTTGAGAATGCAGACAAGGTGCAATTTGAGTTGACAAAGAGTAAAGATCCTCTTTAAAAGCCTGCTTTTGAGTATCACGGTTGGTTCTATTCTCACTAATGTGCTGAGCTAAGAGATTTTACTGCACAAAGGAGAAAATCCAGGACAAGTGCTTCCAGGTTCTCAATGTAGCCCTCATTTATTGGAGGGCAAACAACATTATTCAGTTGTCACTTAAAGCAAGTCTACGTTCCAGGCTCTTCTGACAAATCAGAAGTTTTTCCAAATAGAAAATAGAACAACTGTGAAGGTTCTTGATGTACTTAGGCAAATACCCACTAATGTGGGTTTTTTCTGTTCTTCGAGTATGTATTGTGCTAGACATAGTGATACGAGTAGGTCAGAAGCTTTTCAAATGTTCAACTGCTGTTGCAAATTTTAAGTGTTTTCTCAGCACTTTTCTTATGCAGCGTAAAAGTTCTGGCAGGATGTTTAAAAATTTTCATCAGCAGCTGGACATTGTCTGAGTAAAGGTCCAGAGACTAGGATGAGCCCATATGAGGAACTTCAGAGGATTCATGTTTTGTCATTAACTTCTAAAACTACAATAACAAAAACTACCAACAACAAAAATCTGGTTTTGTGAATGTGACTAGTTGTTGAGACCGATTTTCTTTAAAAACATATCTGCTGAGGGAGCAGCTTAAACCTCTCTCCCGGGTTTCTTAATGTCCCTGAAAATGCATAGGGAGAAACAGTCCTACCTATTACTGCCCAAAATTTTGATAGGAGTAAAGGGTGTTATTGTTGTTTATTAAGCAATTAAATTCTGTGTACTAAATATACATCTGATTGTTGTTTCACAATTGAAACTGATTATTTCTTGAGTTATTAAAAAAACAAACACAAGTAAGAGTCCCCCAAATCCTTTCTGCAATAAAGTATTTTTATAGAAACAGAACAGTCAAAATAAGTTGCTACTCTGAGTATTAATGCAACATGTATCTAGGAAAGCTGAAAGTTCGGTTACAAATGTTTCCTCAGTTAAATCTGTTGCAGAAATGGGTAGGTATCTTGGACATGATTTTCACTTTTTCACAGGAGACCTTGTTGCATGAGTCCTTGATTTCCGGCCCCTTTCCAGCTGAACTGGGGTAATTCTGTGTAGATAAGTCTCTAGACTGTTACTGTGTTGGAGGAAGAGTGTATTTAGTTGTTGCATTTTATTTACTGGATGTAAAGACTTCATCTTGTAGTTAGGCAGAAAGGAGGCATGTGCTAATTTCATGTGTCCTTATAATTAGGCTTCTGTATTTTTTTTAATCCAATGCTTTTTCTATGTTTCTTTAAGATTTTAATATAGTAGATTCATTAAGAAATTAAGAGGCATGACTTTGAACAGGCCAAGTTCTTTCCACTTGGGCAATGAATGAGTGTTGAAAAAAACCCTGTATACTTAGTTTGTGAGTTGTATGAAGTAGTTTGTGAATCACACTTGTACTTTTGTGATATAGGAAACAGTTTCATGTGTGCATGGCACTTAGTCTGCTTTATGGAGTTAAGTTCTTCATGAAGCTGTATTCCTGAGATGGACAATGACAAATCTGTTACCACAATCAATCAAGTCAATTCTCTTTAAGCACTTTTGTTGGCAGATGCACTGCATGAAAACAAGAACAGGAATTTCATTTCCTTGGAAGAATAGCCTGGAAACTTAAATGTTTAATTATTTTAAGAGAACAGGGAAATGAGGTAGTATTGTGCACCTGTGCTAGTGTCTGATCACTGTTCCCAGTTAATGTCAAATATGAAATAAATTAAGATATTTCTCTTAGTAATTCCGTTGAGAATGTACAAGCACCAGAAAAGTACCATCTTGGCTGTAATGCTATGCTGTCTTTTCTGTCTTTAGACGTTTTTGGAAAGGATTATCTAGAGTTTGGAGGGGGTGATTTTTTTTAAATCTTTTTTTAGCATAAACATAGTGTAGTGCTTATTGCTGTGTTGTCACATTTTGGGAAAAATTAATACTCTGTTTTCTATGCTATCTGCTCTTTCTAAACCATCAGGTTCTCTTTTCCTATCTCTGCTTTTAATCGTATAAATTTAATGAGTCCAGTGTTAACTCTTCTGCTTTTTTTAATGCCTGTGATGCCCCTTTTAAAGTAGTGGAGCAAGCAGTCTTTTCAAAGTTAATTTGTTGAATAGTGTGTAAATTTTGAAGATATCTTTTACTTTATTTATAAAAAATGTCAGTAGTATTAAATTCTTCTGCCGTATTGTGTGAAATGTGATGTCAAACTGATGGAGTTATGCTGTGCAAAGTGATCTGTGAAATGCATTAGCAGCACTCAGTATCTGTTTAAATAATAGGCTTGTGAGAAGAATGGGGTAACACTGCATAAATATTTTCAGTTGCTGCATGCCTTGGATTTACTGATATTCTGTCAGAATTTTAGGATCTCTGTTTTTCTAATTCTCTGTGTCAGAATTTCTGGGATGTGTGTCTAGAAAGAGTACAATGAAGTAAAAGGTTACTCTTTCTGGGGAAAAACAAATTTGAACTTCTGTGTTCTGTTTCTGCAATCTGTTTTAGTGAATTCAAGACCTCTGTTATAATAAGTGTGAACTCAAAAACTACTCTTTAATTTGGTATCTAGATTTGTGTCTATTTAAATAATTTCTGTGGATATGAGCAGAGTGCAGAATTCTTGATCTTGTCTTGGAACTGACTCAGCTGTCCTGGGACTTGTAGGGTTGAAAGATGTTTGAGTACAGCTTCTGTAGTTTTCTGCTTCTGTAAAGCGTTGCTGAGGTTTTAAGATGCAGAGCAGAAGGGATATTCTTATGTTTTATGTATAAAAGCGTCTATACCACACACTACTGCATGATTTATACTTTCTGGGGCCAAAGCCACTTGTACAAATCAGAGTGAAAACAACAGACCATAATCTCCTAAACTCAAATGTGGTTTTGGTGGTCTTACCTGTCATAATTTCATGCAGATTTTGCTTGTTGAAGGCATTAAATTTTCAAGGAGCAGGTTGACTTGGGTTGGGTTTCCTTTTGCTTAGCTTGCAAAAGGTGGGGTCTGGCCGGTGGTTGTTCTGCCAACAGAACTTGCCTATAGCTTACAGCTGCAACTTGGTCGTGTTTAGTATTAGTGCTGGTAACCAGCCTGCAGTTGATGCCATGTATTAATGATATCTTTTGAAAGAATTTTAGATTTTAAAATGTGATAGCAGTGTAGAGGGGAAATCCCTTAAAACTAGGCTTTTCTTTCCTTGTCCCTTCACTTTTCCCTACCCTCAGTTGGATTGATTCCCATACTACATTTGGGGAATCAAAAAGTAATTTCTAATAGGAATATTGAAGCCATTTTGAATTCTTGTTGCAGATTTCTAATTAGTTTCACAGTTTTGACCATTTCTTTAGCAAACTGTCTGTGTTTTGAGACTCATAGATGTGAGTCCTAATTTCTTGGGTTGCCTAAGAAAATGAGAAGTATATGTGATGGGAATGTGCAGCAGAGTTGTTTTTCGTAGTGTAAAAAATGATCATTAAAACACTTCCTGCTGCCAAGATCAAGCAATAAAGACTTGATCAGAAGAAAAGTTTGGGGAAGTAAATTTTGTGTCTTCCTCTTCTGGATGCCTTGGTGGTAAAGTATTGTAGTTTGAGTGAGATAGGAGAAAGATTAGTTTAGGAGTGTGATTGTGGCAGTTTCAGCTCTGTCCTGCTGCTTCATCTAGCAAAGGTGTCGGAAGTGCAAGAGTAAACCTCAACTGGTTTCCTTCAGGTTTGAATGCTTAAGTAGCAGATCTTGATAATCTCTGATTTATTCAATGACTTCGGAAGTTTTAGTTTGTCCTTTTAAATACTAATAATTTTAAAAGTTTCATGTAGTTTTGAAGAAACCTGTTGCTTGCTCTGGGCCTTGGGTTAGACATCTCAGTGTATATACTATTTCTGCTGTGACTACAGGAGTTTGAAAGGCAGGAGATTCAGCCCTTGGTATAGATACTCTTTTTTCCAAGCATGTTTCATTCTTCTTATATTGAGTAAGCTTCCAAAGAACATACACTTGCTATTTCTTATGTAGGGTCAAATTCTTTCAACCTTTGTGATGTGGATCACTGGGGTCTACTTAATCTGTGCTACCTCCTTCACAGAGTAGTTAAAAAATGCATCCTCATTCATGGTACTCCACTGCACCTCTGCTTGTGACCTGTCTCTTGTTTGATACAAATTTCTCTACATGTTTTGCTGAATGAAAACAGTTTTAATTATTTCATTCTTGCTTTTGTCATACAAATAAAAGCTGCTTTCATTTTTCTCACTTGCCGCTACTGTGGTGACTCTAGGTTTGTAAAACCACAAACTCTTCTGGTGCATGAGTGTTTCAAGTTTGTTGCTTCAACTATTTGCATAGGGCAGTTTGCAGGTGTTAGTTACTGCAGTGTTGCATGGAAACTTAGCAATATATTTAATTTTAAAAAATAAAACCACCAGTGGTAGTCTTAAAACACTGCAAAAACTTTGCATCTGTTGAACAAAAGCAAATTTTGAAGTTGGAAACATCAGTTGCTAGACAGTAATAGTGATGGTTATAAATTGCAAACATTGTAAATTACTTCTAATATCATGTATTTCTACTCTACGATGGAGAATACTCATTTTTTTATTTTCAGGTTGCAATCTAAATGAACTGCTTCTATGTTTTCCAGACTACCTTTTGTAAGATGAAAAACAGAAAGCAATGTATTCAACATAGTGAGGATCAGATGCATGAAGGCATGGAAGGTAAAGTTTGTGTGTGTGAAAATATTGAAGCATATTATTCAGGTTCAAGCTGTGAAGGTCTGATTTTTTTTTTTTTTTTTTTTCATTTGCTCTCTCAATCAGTATGCTGCTTGTTTTAAAAGAAGTTGTGTAAACATAATGACTATCTCATAATATTTGGCTTTGGCCGGTGAGGTCTACAAATAATTTCCTGTCTCTTTTCTTGTTATTACTTGTTAACTTCTAGCAGCAAAACAAAAATGTTGATAGCAATTCCTATTCAGAGAAAATGCTTAATTCAGAGTAAAATTCCTTGAAGAAGAGTTCATACATTTTTGTATTCTGAAAACAGTTTCTACCTCTAACAAAATCGGGAGCATTTTTTATTTAATGTACATGATTAGGTAAATGCTTGAAGATGCTCAGATTAAGACAATTTTAAGACAGAAAAACTAAACTAAAGGTAGACCATGTGTCTATAAGATAATGAATATAGAATATGCTGGTGTAATTTATGTCATGGAGACAGTGCAAACACAAGGAGAAGGAACTTAGGAGAATTGTGTCTAAATAGGAAACACTGTTATGCCTGCTTTATTGAAGCATCCCTGTAATTAACTTTCCTTTGTTTTAATAGCAAAGACTGGTACAGTAGACTATGAAATCAGTTGCTTAGCTGTTTTCGCCTGAAACACAGTTTTCTATTGTTACAAGCAAGTTGAATTCAAGTTTCAGGTCTAATGCAGCCAAGAAGCTGGCCAGAGGAACACTTGAAAGAATTCTTACTTCTTTATTATTCACATCTATAAGGACTTTGTTTCAAAAACTGTCAAAACTTCTAAATGTCAGTGTTAATAATACCAGGTGAAGAAAACGAGGAAAGCTGTTCCTGTTCTACTTTATTGTATGATGGCAACACGTGCCCCATCTGTCTGAACTGCCTTCTAGAACAAGACATTGGGTTTCCTGAGAACTGCAGTCATACCTTCTGCATGACTTGTATTCTTAAATGGGCTGAGGTAAGACTGAGCACAAAGTGTGTTTTTATTTTTCGGTGAAATCTATTGCATCTAATATTTACATATATTTTTTTAAGAAAGTTACAGATTTTGGCTTTGCACAGAAGTGTTCAATAACCAGTTTGTAAGTAGATTTTGGAAAACTTCTTAATGTGATGAAGTATTTTGTGTTTTCTTTCACTAGAAAATCTTACTCTAGTTACTTAATGGTTGCTAGAGATTAGGGATAAGTAAACACTGATGTTGGCTGTTTGAAAGATCAGACATCATGATGTACATGCTATAATATTGCATTGTTATTAGCTTAATCTTACTTCGTGATAAACCTTAGGCTGTTTGTCATAGTGTCAACTCAGGGCTGGGACCAATATGTATGTATTCATGTTAGCCTACAAAATGAGTGATACAACCTTAGTTTTCTAACTCTAAAGAGAATTCAGCTAAAAGCATTATTGCTGTCCTGAAAAAAAAATTGTTTTAATGATGGCTTTTTTTTGTTCTATGTCAATAACTTTGTAGATAGTTCTGGAACGTTAAAGAAAAATGACTTGTTGAACAAATCCATGATTACTTTGTTCTATTTAGTCCCTTTTCCCTCACCTATGTAATGCAATCATTGCATTCAGTCTGGTGTCTTCACCTTTTCTGTAACTTTTTCAATTATCAGTATAAACACCAAATTAGTATTGCTTTGTACTGAGATGAGCAGGGTTTGCTGCCTTTTGCCCTGCTTCTGTGGACTTGAATTAGTTTGTCAGTTTAGTGAGACCAAACCACTGTTTGGTTTCTTTGCAATATCATTCTTTTGAAGTAAATGATGATTTTGGTTGCAGTATTCCCTTTAGAAGGTTGGTATCACTTGTCTGTATGTATATATGCAATATGCCTATTCTTGCTATGTCCTTAACTTTAATTTTTATGATATTTAGTACTGAAAGCCAGTGGTAACACAATTTTCTGAAAAATTTATAAGAACTTCAGAGTATTTAAAAAAAGTTATTACCTTAAGATTGCTTTAGATTTACAAAACTGATAATAAACAAAGTTTCCTTTTGCCAGATTATTTTGGTTTGTATTTGATTCATTGGAGCAATTTTATTTGTAAGGGAAGAGGAAATTCTCACCTGCAATTTTACCCTGAGTGACTTAGCTGGTTGCTATAATGGCAACTGAAAATCATTAAACAGTGACATGCACAGTACGGAATATTGGCTTGCTGCTGGATTTGAGTTTATTCACATTGTCTAAGAGATGCTTTTAAGGCCAATGAGGAAGAGAAATTTTCTTGTTCTAAAGGGGCAGATGAATGATATGATGTTTTTCTTGTCATGTCAATTTTATTTTTTGTGGTCTGAAGTGCTATTCAAATAGAATAAAAGCAACTTCTCTAAAGAGTTGACAGGTAAAGTAGATGTGATGCCTTAAAAAAGATGTGGGGGTGTTTCTAAAGCTGCATAAGACTGCTGCTCCTGCTTTTCATTAGTGACATCAGGTAGGTGAAACCAGCCACGCTTTCTTTTCTAAAGTTACTTGTCAGCCAGGCCTGTTGAGTTCATGGAACTCCACTGCCTAATCTAGTAGTTTTAATTAGAAGTAAAGTTGACAAAAGAAGTGTTGAAAACTGGGTGACAGTTTAGAGACTTCAGCTGTGAGAAGCAAATGAAGTTCCATAGATTTTAAGGGTAGAAAAATATTTTAAGCATGCCACCATTTAAAACATGCTGATGCTGTGTGCTTTTTGCCTGTTACTAATGTGTACTGAATGTGTTCTTTTTTTGAGAAATGTTACGTAAGGATTAGCTTTCTCCTGCTCTTGGTTGATCATAACAATAATTTAAGTCATTCTGAGTAATGAAGATGTGAAAAATATACAAAAATTACCTGCTTTTAAAAAATACACTGCCTGATTCTGGGTAAAGATTTAAGTATTTTTTGGAGTATAAACAAATTACTTTTTGAAGTGGTATTTTCTTCTAAGTGCTGAAGAAGAACAAAATTATTGAATGAAATCTTAATGTGAATATTAGTCTTTTAATTTTTTATTTGACATGTTCTTTTGTGTATCTTCAGTTGTGCTCCATACACTTAGAGGCTTTGCCAGCAGTCTATGTTCAAGTTGGACACAACTTGAGTTGTATTTCTTTTATTTTTCTGTGTTCCATCTGGACTTCAAAATATAACAGGAGAAGCTACTTCTTTAAACTGTTTTCAAATTGTTTTCAATTGCTCTCCTGAGAGTTTATGGCTTTTGTATATAACTGTGTAGAGTCTAATCAAAACCCAGGGTAGTTTAGGCAGAAGATAAGAGTTTTACTGTTCTGCTCCCTCTTCAATCTCCAGGAGATTTTCAACCTTGAAACTGCAGTCAAGTGTCATGTACCAGCAGATCTTCTGTCTGGAAGCAGCAGCCATAACACTTTCAACATCTTACTTTTTAAGAAGTGAGAGAATATAGATTTTTAAAAAGCACTTAAAAGCAATATATAAAAATCACCTTTATTCCAAAGGCTAAAGAGGGGTAGGAAACGGGTCTAATACATTAGATCCTGTTGGCTAAATCTGAACATTTAGTTTCAGAATTAAATAGCATTACTGTTGAGTCAGTGCTGTATTTTCTTTCCCTTTGAAGAGAGGTGTCTAAAGCCTAAAAGAAAAGTGAGGGCAGAAAAAGAATTCCCACAAAGGAGTTAATCTTCAGAGTAACTTTTTAATATGTCCCTTGAATTGTTCTGATCTCTTTGGCTGTGTTAATTGTGGCATTTGAGAGCATTTGATGATTTCCCTCATTTTTTCTTCATCTGGAGAATTTGAAAATGGAGTATATACAGTCATAAATTCTTCAAAGCATTGGGGCATATTCAGGTAGGTCCTGTACAGGATCTGTGGTTGACAAAATAAAACTAAGCAGTCGGCAAGAAGAACTGCCTTTCATTATGTTTCTAGTGGATGTTCTTAGGTGTTTTATTCACTGATTTTGATGTACAGTTCTTAGAGTAGTTGTTGCCTTTGTGCTCATACAAGGTTTGGATCATTGCATATGTGTAGTGTACTACTGCACATGCATATTCTTTTGAGGTTAAGGAGAGCTACCTGTGTGTTAACTGGGATTATTAATGTGAATTCTGTCTGATCTGGATTCCTTTTTTCTAAAGGATTTAGGAAGGAATCAGCTTATGTGGCAACAATCTCCACAGTGATCTGCAGTACAGAGCAAGATGCCTTCTTGCACTGTGGGCAAGATTAAGATTACACTAATGAATGAAACAGATTGTGTTCAGACAAACACAACCTAAAAACCTGAAAATAACAGTGGAAAAAACCTTATTGTTCAAATATACCCAAAGTGATTGTTGTGGTTTCAATTCGAAACCGGGCAGAAACACCAATAAACACCAGTTCATGTTCTGGTTTGGGTTTACCAATTTGAAATTTCCCAATCAAGAGCGAAGCAGGCTTAAGCTTAAAAGAAATTATATGCTTTCCCATTGGTCCAGTAGAATGCCGATCTCAAAACCAACCAGCTCACTTCCGTGGGCTGGTCAAACTAACACAGTGATCTGTATGTAGACAGTTCATCTGACACTTCACTGATGTTCAGAATTTACAGTTCAGAAAAACCGTATTCAGCTTGTTTCAGAAACACGAGATTTTAGATGACTTTCTGCAAATTATGTGTTTGCTTTGTAGTGTACAGTTGTTCTTGGCTATTTCCCTGCTTAAGCAGGGGTGTTGGGCAAGATGTCTTCCTGAGATCTCTTCCAACATCAACTACTTTGTGATTTTGCGAGAACATTTGTGTAGCAGCTTACAAATGTTAATGCTGTTGAAGTGCACTGCAAAAGTCTTGAGTGGTTTTCGTTTACTCCAGTTCTTCCAATAGTGTTAATACAAATAAACTTAATTTGTCAACACTTTATGGCAATTTTGAATTGGAACTTAAGAACATGTAGGTAGAGAGAAGAGAGCTGTTTAGATTTGTAACTAAGTCTGCTGCTTAGGTGTTAAAACTGTAATCTGTCCTTTTGCGCTCTGTATCATTACTATCAGTGATTTTTCCCTCCAAAAAGACCGTCAGAAATAGTGCTTTTCTAAAGTATAAAACCTTTAAAAGTATTTGCTTTTTAGAAGTAGACTGAAAAAATGTAATTGTAAGTTTTTACGTGCATCTAGAAAACAGTGCATGTTCTGATGTCTTCCTACTTTCATTAAAATGTGGAAAGGGAGTTTCTCGCTACATGTGCTGTAATGGTCTTCTTCTTCACTGAAGCTGGAAGTGGACTTATGGGCTTTTTACTGTACTGTTATTACAGGTCTCCCTGTCCACTGAAGCTGGAATTGTGGGCTTTTTACTGTACTTGTTATTACAAGTGAAATATACAGACATTGCTTTAGCAGTCTAAATCTCACTTTAAGCCTGAATTTAGTTAGGAGAATCTGGTATTATTTGTGTTTAACACATTAGCTAAGAGTGCAAGATCATGTTTCTTTTTCTATCAGCTTTCAATACAAAATTTGGAGAACAGACTTTATTATGAGCCACTTGAAGAAAAAAAATTTGGGTGAGGGATTTATTGCAGCAACTTGAATTCTGTATTTGCATCTTGTTACTGCTTGTTATGAAACCTCATAACATGAAACTTGATGAGATGAGGATATCTGCCAAAGTTATTTTATTAGCCAAATATGTTTCATGGTTAGGTTGCACCTGTTTGTATAGCTTTCTGAAAATTCCTAGCTGGAATATAGTAACTGCTTCAGCCTTTTGCCTACCTCACTTTGTTCAAATGCTGTTTGCAATGATGCAGTTAAAATAGGGGACAATTGCTCCTTGAGTTTAGAGATCACAGTTCTGTGTCACTCTAGCAGTTACAGGAATATAGAAATTAAGTTGTGCCTGTGGAGCTAAAGTAAGATTTTTCTAGAAGGTCATAAAATACAATTAAATTATATTTTTTAAAATCTGAAAACCAAACACTGCTTGTGGATAACTTTTCAGGGCTTGCAGGTTTTTGTGAATGTTTATGTATTTTATGAAGTGAATTCTTCAGATATCACAGGATGATTGAAAGAATGAATCACTGTGGAGTTACTGGGTTTAGCAAGAAAATTCTCAATAGTTTCATGTGGAGAATAAAACTATCAAAGACATTTTGAAGTGTGCTGAGCTACTAGTATATGCTTTTCCAAGGAAAGACCTGTTGGGAAGCAAAGCAAAGCAGGTCACTAATAACAGTGCTGAGGTTCTAATGATACTGACAATTACATTAAATACTGCATGTTCTGATTTTTAAAGCTATGGTAAAGAAAGATATTGTAAAACTCTGTGGTTCTTCTAAGGTTGTGATACATTTCACATACCTTCTCCCTTGTATTCTATAAAAGTGGTAGCTGCTCCTTGGACTTGTTCCATCTCAGCATCTTTTTTATTGTTTTAAATGTTCTTCATCAAAAAGTACAGTGTACATTCATTATTACTTACAATGCTACCTGAACAGAAACCTCAGAATGGTGAAATTGCTAACCTGCCTTTGATGAAAGAAGACTCAACACCTTTGTTACCTGAACCATGTTCTCAGAAAACAGGAGAGATGAGTTAAAGGCCACTACTCCTCCTAATTGCTTCTTGTAATGAATGTTGGCTTTTTTTACCTTTAATTCTTTCTGTAGCAGTATAAATCCTGTCTTGCTATTCGAAAAAGGGGAAGAACTTTATGTTTTTTCTTCTATTTTTCCCAAAATTTTAAAGGTTTGCTTTTGTTTGTTAGCAGACAGATATGATACATGTTTAGACAGAAGTAACCTCTAGTTTCCCTTGGGGTACCCAACAAGTGTACTCCACCTGGGGACTGGGGGGGTATGTAACCAAATGTCCTGAGTTTACTAGAATATTTTTGTGATAATGTTGTCAGCTTACAGAGAATGCTAAGGCTACAAAAAGCAACTGAGTAGGAGTGGAAAGAGCATCTGCTGCTTCTGAACATATCTGAACCTAATGACAGTTTTTGACTCTTCCAGAATGTTTTCCTCCCTTTCTACTACTGTGTAAAACTACATTAAGTTGTTAAACATTTGTTCAGAAGAACTGAACATTGAACATCTTTCTAGTGGAGCAAAAACAGTTGTTATTTGGATTGCTGCTAGTAACACTTAGTATTCTATGATACTTTATTGCAATGAATAAACCTAATTTGCAATTATGTAAACTTGGGAAGATAACTTGACATTCATGTGTAAATTTAATGTAGGAAGAGATTGTATTGGATAAACATTTCAGCTAAGGTAGATCCTGAAACAAGAATAAAAATGGCTTAGAAAAATAAATTCCTTCTACCTCTCTTTTACAATCTGGTGTATCTAAGAATGAAAGTATGTACCGTGAAGTTTGCAGTGGATTCAGAAGCTACAGTGCATTGCGTGCTGTCAAATATCCTGATGGAACATTGGACTACTGTGTTACTGTGGGTTAGCTGTGCCTTGACTATAGGACAAAAACTGTTCATGATCTCAGTCCTTAGGGAGCTGGCTTAATTACCCAATATGCCTTTCTTATCTGGGGCCATGACACTGCAGAGAACAATGGTACCCCCCCAAAAGAGGAAGTTTTTAGTTAGGATAAAATAACAGAGCATCAAAGGGTAGGTAATGGCTTTATCTTACATTCTTACATGTTCAACAGCTTGTTCCTAGAACTGGATTTTTATTTTGTTTGTTTGTTTGTTTTTTTTTTTTTTTTTTTTTTTTTTAAATCAGTCGAATTTGGTTCTGCCTACTTCAGTTGAAATCAGAAGCTCAGAAACTTCCTTGAATGTTCCATGTTTGGGGGCTGGTATGTGAAAAAGAAGTTGAGTACTCTTTGAAATTGGGAAAAGAACAGAGTTAACTGGAAAATTAGAAGCCCCAGTGAAAAGACAGGAATGTTCACCACTGAATTTCGGGACAGAGTTAATATGCAGGTTTTTCATAGCTGCTTATGCAATTGTAGTATTCTGTCTTGCTTGTGTAGTTATCTTGCAGCTCTCTAAATTGCAGAAATTACATGCCTCTTCAGGGCATGCAGTTTATATACCAGGTCTTGTTCTGTGAATGAATTAGGGCTGGAGACTGGGTGAGTGTTTTGGTTTTTATTTTGTTTTACAAGTGTTGAACTGAGCCTCTGAAGACCAGTGGAATTAAGGTGGGTGTGGAGGGTGTAATGATGAATGTTTCATTTCCAAATGAAACGAAGAACCACACTCCCACAGTAAGCAGGTCTAGAATTAAAAGGAATAAAGAGTTCTCTCACAGGAAAGGTTAATATCCAATGCAGATTTTTCTTAAAGCTGATTCACTACATGATCCAGTTGGGTGGAGCTTCAGTTGAAATTTCCCATTTCCATGGTTAATCATGTGTTGTTATTCTCTGTGTGTGTATGTTTTATATGATATAGTGCGGCCTTAATAACAGAGCATTTAGGTGATCAGGGAAAAACAGTAAATCGCCAATTCCATCAAACAGTAGGGTAAAATAGCCTTTAGTTCCCTTTTCTTGAAAATTGATTTGTAAAACTTCAGATGTGTTACATAAGGGAATATGTTGTCTACTGACTGCAACAAAAGATATGTATTATTAGCACTGTTTGGTTTTAGTTTTATGTTTTGGGGGATACACAATGCAACACACTTTCTGTTGAAAATAAAATTAAGAAATAAAATGTTAGAACAGTACAAAATGTAGAGGACATTTGCATATTATGCCTTTCAGTGTGTTATCAACATTAATCTTACATAGAATCCAAAGCAGTACTTTGTACTGCTACTAAGAAAAATTAGCTTTATCCCAGACAAAATCAGGGCACTTTGGTATATGATCAGTTACCTAAAAGAAATTTAAAAACTTGAAAATGTAGGTAACTTGATGTAAAATGTAGTAAATGCTTTTCCTTTTTCAAACACAACTTCTGGGTTCCAGTCTTACTTCCTTTAGATTTTTCCTGAAAGAGCAATCTGCTTATATGAAACAAAATATTGAGCGTATGGATAATATGCCCAAATGCATTCTTACTGTGAACAAGTTGGGATTTTGTATGCTACTATAATAGCAAATAAAAGTGTAGAAAATGAAGGCTTCTCTTAGATCATTATCTAGTTTGTAATAAGAAAAATAATTTTTCAGACACAGGCTTCATGTCCTATTGATCGCAGACCATTTCAAGCAGTGTGCAGGCTGGGTGCATTGGATAAGCAGATAAAGGTATGTTCCAGACTTACTTCCTTAAGTAACATCTGTTGTAGGAACATCCAAATTCTGCTGCAGCCTTTTATTCATATGAAATGAAATGCATGTTAAATAAGCTTTCCTAACAAAGTAATTACTGCTTCAATGTTTTCTAATACATATTTGAAGCTAGGAATAATTCTTAATTATTTTTTCAGAGCAAGTATTTACCATAGTAATAATAATCATAAAGCTGCTGTTGCTACTTTCTAGTATCTTTGAGCGTTCATGATATATACAAGAATAGAAGTATAGTAATTGGTATCAGTGTTTTTTAAACTAGGCTTTGTAAACAGCTGCTATATCAATTATCATGCAATATTGCATTCTTTTTTAGCTGAGGTGAATCTTCTGTGTTCACAGCCTCCAGTTCCCAGATAAAAACATATGAAGGCAAGAGGAATCAATTAATGTTAAATGTTGTTCAACCCCAATCTGAATTTTTTTTCAACTCTGAATTCTTCTAAAAATACTGATACAGAGAGTAGTTTATCAAGTAGGAAAAACCTCTTCTGATAGTTGATCTTAAAAATGGATATAGAAAGATGCTGATAATTCCAAGTACAGTTTGGAAATTTTGTGATGAAGTTTTGCTTATAAGTAGTTCATAAGCTGCTGGTCTTGCACTTTGTGACATTTAGAAAACAGGCTTCTCTACTCATTTCTTGCTCTTCTTGAGGCCCAGGCAGTCACCTGTAAAGGAGCCACATGACAACTAGAGATGCTTCCTTCTCATAGTAAACCGTGCTTGCATATTTTGTCTTCTTAATTTCTGAAGAATCAAGGAAGCAGTTGAAATAGAATACACTGAAGTTTCCATTTGGAAAAGTGTAAAGGCTGTATCAAAGTACAGTTTGAAAGATTGTCTGTTCACAGAACTGCAGTGTAAACAGATGGGCAGAGAGCAATGTCCTTCTCTGAAAAAGAGCCACAGGAGCCATAGGAATAGATGGAATGCATACCAAGATATGCAGGCACTCTGGTTAGGTTAGCATCATCAGTGGTGCTGTCAGGAGACTGGTGGCTTTCTATTTGTGATATTCAGGATTAGAATGCTAATACATTAAGGGCTTGCATAAAAAGCCAAATTTTGGGAATGAGGCAATACAGTTTCTAATGTGAACAATTGCAACGTAACCATTGAAGCAACTTCATGGTGTGAAATAATAGTTGTATTGCCCTCAGTGTTTTTGAGATGTGGCAAAATCTCAGAATTGTATAAAATACATAAGTTATTTTACTCTAAAAGAAAACTGGGTGTGTTTTAATTCTGAGGAAGCATATTAAGTTGAGTGGTTGTTCAGCATTTTCCCAAGGTGAACCTTTCGTATTCTGAACAACCAACTTAGTTTTAAAAATCTTAGCTTATAGATTCTTAATGGAAATTAGTGTATATCTCTGAGACACTTGCCATGGCTTGTTTGGTTCTGTGGACTTAGTATGCATCTCAGGCATCATCAATAACATACCAAGGTGTAGGTTTTTTCTATTTTATGTGAAAGAAATTAAAAAAGTTTCCAAACTATGAAGTCAAAGAAGATTTGAAATATTTCCTAGTCCTTCAGTTTGAGCTTAATTTCTGTATAGACCTGTAGAGACCTTGAATGAATTTAAAGCCCAAGTGTCATGACATTCTAGATTGGATTGACTCTCTTTTACAACACAGGTTCAGGTTACAAAACAGCTATGGAGGAAGGAGGAAGAGGAAAACTGCAATAAGGAAACTTACAGCCATGCGAAGATGAGAAATTTTGTGAGGTTGGTCATCTGTGTAATTTTAAATATTTTAATTGGAATATTCATAACTTATAAAATCAACCAGTTTGAACATGAACAGTCTGAAAATTCTGTAATTTTTTTTTTAAATAAGCTAGCGTTTATGAGTGGGAGTTTAATTTTACATTTTTCATTGCTGAAATTTCCACTTGAATAGTTAAAATAGCAAGGAAGTAGTAAAGGGCAATGTATTTCCTGGATTAAGCTCTGTGAAAGTTGCTTTTTTCAGCAATTCTGACAAATTTTATATTAATCTGACGTATGGCTACATCAAATTTTAAAAATATAATTTTTTTTTATTTATCTAAACTAACATCCACTTTTCTTGCATGTTATAAGCACTGTTGATGTTCCTCTTCTCATAGTTGTAGTTAAGAAGCGATTTTATTCTAGTAAGCTTGAGAGGGAACATTTCTGTTATATGGAAATAACATTTCTGTTTTGGTAAACTTTATTTTGTAACATTTGCTGCATTGTATGAAGGGAAGCTCAGGATTGCAGAGATGAATTTTGCTAAATAGTGCTTATCTAAAGTCAGTGTTTAATGGACTGTATGAAAAATATAGAGTTCTTGAGTTTTAATGTGAAGCAGACTTCACTACAGCAAAGATAACTGGAGGTAAATTACCTTTTTTAACTCATAAGAAAATAAGATTCACCATTCTGAATCAACACTGACTTTATATCCTTAAAAGGAAGGAGGTTATGACATCTTTCATGTGTTGCCATGAAATCAAGCAAAATGGAGCATTCTGATTTTATACAGCATATTAACTTTTGTGTAAATTGGTTTTCTTTTTTTTCTTTTTTCTTTTTTTTTTTTTTTTTTTTATTAATCTAAGCTGTTTGAAGCATTGTGGCTTTTAATATATAGAAAGCAATATTTGTGATGGAAGTTCAGGTTTTAATAGCAGTTAGAACTTGGTTTATCTGCACAAAATAAAAATACCTTCAAATGAGAATTTTGTTTGGATGTGCCTAGAAAAAGCTTTTTTTATGTCTTTCTTTGATCTTGCAGAAGAGCTGTATGTCCAGACAGAGGGCCAGTAACAGTAAAATTAAGCAGAATTGTGAAGAAAAAATACAGTAAGTTGGTATTTGCCAGAATTGCTCTGTTTTATTAAGGAAATCTAGAATATCTTTCCTTGATGAGCCAATTTAATTTTTAAAATTGCTTACATTTGTATATAAAACACAAATTCCAAGTAGAAGAAGTGTGGAACTTCTAAAACAGAATTGCAGTCTGTGAATCTCCTGTTTTTAGATTACTGGAAAACTGCCTCCTCAATTTCAGTCACAAGTCAAATGGATGTGATTTCAGCCTCAAGTCATTTTCTGCATCAGGCATCTGGGGAACAGCTAATGACTAGCTTTTATTCACAGAAGTGTTTTTGGTGAGAGTTCAAACACAAGCAGCATTTAGCTGTGTTTTGGAGTTGCTATTCTGAGGGGCTTATTCAATGGAAGTTTTTTGATAAGTCTGTTCATAACTTAGGAAATGAAGCAAATATCTGAAGAAGTAAAAACTGTTTGGTATCTCTAAAAAGCTATTTTGAAGGTGTGCACGTTCTCATTTTACTCAGTTTGTATGTAGACATTGTAAATGCACTCAAGATACACATTTTGTTAACCTCCTGTTGCATTAATGATTTTGATGAACAATCAAGAATATGCTAAAGCTAAGATCAAAGTTTTGTTCCTTGTTCCACAGGTAATATTTTGCATGACAAACAAAACAAGAAATCTTTCTCTGTGAAGATAAACAAGGTTGGTTCTGATAATGAAACATTTGTAAATGCTTTCTTTCATTAGAGCATTTTTAAGACTACCTTCCCGCTTATTTTTTAAGGTTAACTTCTATTTGTTAATTTTGGTGTGATTCAAACTTCAGTTTGTCTCCTTCTGACTTGAAGAATATAGTGCTAGGTTATATGAGCTTCTTTCTCAAATTAAACTTAGTTTTGTGGTGGTAAATATTTTCATTTAGATTAGGATGTTACATTATAAGGTCCTGAACCCTCTTTTCATCCATCTTCACCAAAGGAAGATGGTTTCATGTACAGGCTGTCAGCCAAGCACCATTATATGAAGGTTTTCATTATTTTCAATAAAATGTATAGATTCAATCAACCAGGTAATTTATGTGAATCTGCCATAGACATTATGGTTTGCATCAAGTTGGATTTTTTTTTTAAATGGGAGATTTCTGTCAAGAAGGTTTCTGTTTCCAGGCTTCTTGTTCATAAAGCTTAGCCAATAAACACGGGATCACTAGATGCCAGATTTATAAGGAGCTGGAAAGGCTCTCTTGTTTGATTTCTACCAACACTTCTTTCAGAAATACTTTATGTCTCTGATACACAAATTTTTGATCACTGCTTTCTTACTCATGCCTGTACCTGTAAATGAATGTGTGTGAAAAAGTTTTATGCCATAAATTTAATTCTGAAGTGTAAATGCCATTATTTGCCATCATTCTGTTTTACCTGAAGTTTGAATATTTGGGGGAAAGCAATGTTCAAGACCCTATTTTGGCTACTGCTTTGTTTCATGTAGGATGGGGCACATCCTGTGTATTTTCAGCAGCTGATGGGCCTGAGTTGTAACTTCTGTTTGGTTGTTGTCAGGGATATTGTTAGATCCAGTTTGCCATGTCTAATTCAGGTATTTGGAAATTTGGGTTCTGTTGCCCTGTAAACTTAAAGTATCTTTCACTGCATTGAAGGGGTTTTGAACTGGAAAGATAAAGTTTAATGGTAGATCACCCACTAATGTGACTTGATGGTTGGGGAATGATTTCATTTTTAATTTCATGATTAATGGTGAAGTGTTTAATAGAAATAATGTCTCAAATAGTACCTGTAGCAAAAAACAGTGCATAAACAAAAGTAGAACCATTAATAGCCTTCACGAGGAGGCATGGGACTCAATTATCCAAGAAATGTTCAAAATTTAAAAGAAAGCCGTGATGTATTAGCGATTACTTCATGAGAACATTTGTGGAACATTGGGATAACTTTTTTAATTGGAGGGAGAAAAGTTAATGTTCAATATTTATATTCTTAAATTAAAACTTTAACCAAACAGTATTTTAGACAAAAGTTAAAATTTGTATGCTGATAAAACAGGGCATGCTCCCAGAAAAAGGAGCTCCCTGTGCCAAAGTTTGATGGAGCATATGGATAATGGCTGCATATTGAGATATGTATTCTTATACATCCCACTGCAAATTTCTGAATTAAAATTATGGAAGTACTCTAAATTCCTGTTTTAAAATACCAGTCATAGGGAGTGAACAGGAAAGTTTAGTCAGATTTCAGGTGGTATGAGTTCTTCAGGTGCTGTGACAAAAATGGATCAGTGTAGGTATGTATTAGTGCGGGAAGAGTATCTGGAGGACTATTGATGGTTTGTTGCTTGGGTTTGTTTTCTGTTTTTTCCCCTGCAGCCAGCGCAGTGCCCAGCAGCAGTGCTCACAGTTTGTGGCTGGGCCTTGTTAGCAACAAAACAAGTGGTGGTGATGGTACCTTTTGAAATACAAAGTGGGTTCTGAGTGTCTGTGTGAGGGCCCAGTAACTGGACACATCAGGCAGTCTTCAATTGTGTAATCCTGCCTGAGGGCAAAGGATCCCAGCTACCCTCACTAGGTTTTCTTGTTACTTGAAACAAAACATTTGGTGGACTGCTGTGCAGGTGTTATGAAGGTGCTCAAGCTGTACTTACTGTGGTGCATTAGGTAGCAGAACTGTGCAATCGTGAAGATCAGGCTTATTTATTCATAATGTCTGTGAGGAGCATTAAAGATTTTTTTTTTCTTTATATAAAATATGAAGTTTATCTACAAAGAGCAGTTGAAAATTAGAGACTGAATAGAGAAAATTTGTTTGCTTTAACTGCAAATCTCTGCATATACCTATGGAGCTATTATGGTGTCTGCTTTTTATGAGCTGAAGTCTTGCTGACCTAATTTAATTTCAGTGCATCTTCATGTATTTAGTGTTAATTATTTTATTTTGGGTGTGTTTAATTCATAATTTATTTTTTGTGTAGCCCAGAAGACAGACCTGCTGGAATGAGTGCATCAGAACTAATTCCTTCAGCACACTTCTGGCTGGTGGTAGCAGTGAAGAATCCTTTTTTAGCTGTAGAAATGACTGGTTAGTGTGTACTAGTGCTTCATATAAATTGATAGGTTACTGTATTGTAGATTCTGAAGTTCATTCTGCTCCTATCTATATATGTATTGCCTTGAACCATTTTGAAGACTACCAGAGTATTTATTCATTGACAAACAGCAGTTAAAGGATAAACACAAACATTTTTAAATGAGTACTGTTAAGGACACACCCCAATTTCTGTCATGTGTTCAGCATCATTAGCACATACTTGAGTACTTTCATCTCATTGATTTAATGAGAGTTTTATTTTTAGTTCATGTTTAATTCCTTGCTGTATTGAAGCCTTGTATAGGAAAGGCTTAGCCCTGTTATCACAACAGCAGTTACCAAAACAGTTAAAGGTAAATATCCTGGTTTGTATCAGAAACAATCTCCTTTGTTATAGTTCTTTCATTCCAGGAGGAATACTTTAAACATCCATGAAGCAATTTTGCATTAAGCAAAATACTTAATTGAGCCTAATACTTACGAACATGTGTATAAAAAATAGATGGATGAAAAAGAATGGTTTAAAAGAATGTTATTTGGATAATATGGCCTAATAAAAAAAAAAAAAAAGTACTATGTATGTTTTTGATAGTCTGTAAAAGATGTACTTTTTGCCATGCATGCATCAGAATTTATTTGTCAAGGATGCAAAGTTTCTTCATCCTTCAATTCCCCAGCAGACACATTTCATCTCTTGTTTTCCATTCCATCTGCTTTATTTATTTAGAACTTCTTTTATGTTTGCTGTGACTGTGTTTTTCCTCTACACAATAACCAATGCATAGTTTAATCATGACTGTTCAAAGTTCTAGTACAGTTAAATTAAAGTTATTGGTAGGAGCAATTACTGAAATACAAAATTGTCATAGTACAGAGTTACTTTTTGTAACTTCTTGTATGAAATTCGTCTTTCAGTACAGAATTCACAGAAGTCAATGCAGGGATCAGACAGAAGAGACAAGAACTGGAATTGTCCTGTTCATCTGTGATTGCTAGAGTTGAAAGGTTTGTGTTTTGGATTCATAGTGGATCTTCATACTTCAGGTTTGGAGTTTGATTAATTCAAATTGGTCTTTATATAGAATATAATTTTAATGAAACTAAATAGTGTTCACATTTAACTTGTTAAATTTTTGTGCATTTGCTGCTTGGTGTTTTTGTGTCAATAGATTCTTAATATTTTTTTGGTACTTGTGACAAGCATAGTAACTCCACTGATTTGTGCATCTTAATGTGTTACCTTTTCATAGAAATGTGAGTTTAATATGTTTTCTATTTGGAAGGTAATATTCAATATTCAATTCTGTCCCTAGATATCAGATTATGTTTACTTTAACATCAGTCTGTACCCTACTTTCGTGGGTTGGTTATATCACTTCTTCTGTAATCACTTATTAAAAAATCCTGTCTTCATCTAAAAAGAGCTTACAGGAATTGTATCAAGTGAAACAGAGAACAAAAAATAATTCTGTGGGTTTTTCTGTCAGAGAGCAGATGTGTGTTAAAATATGCCCTAAGGAGTATAAAGCAGAACCATAAAAATAACTGATTTTAAAATAACAGAATAAGGAATTGGTTCTATGATCTTAATTTCATTACATATATTTTTGTTCTCTTTGGTATGAAAACAAAGACTAAAGTTAAAATAGCAAGTGAAGAGTTTTTTAATTACAATAAAAAATTGTATCTAGGATTGAAATAATAAATTTAAATTTATTACATGTACATTTTCTTAGGAGAAGTTTAATTCCAACTCAGTCATAATGCAAAAATTGTGGATCTCTAACTAAACTCTGGTTTTGCACAAGGTTTGCTGATGGAGTCTGAATAAGTATATATTTTTTTGATTGTATGAAAAAAAGAAACAAAGGAGCCTTTTCTAAATTCTCATGTAGGCCATTTCTCATTTTTCTGCAGAAAAGGTTGCTGCTCTGCTAAAGTACTAAATCAGCACTCAGACCCTTATTTCCAGTACTATAACCTACTACTTTGAACTGGGCTATTACTGTTCTGTGTTTGACTTTAAAGAAAGTCAGATGTATATTAATTTAACATAATATAACTTTTTCAAACAGTTTTAATAGATTAGGCAGTAAAATTAATCTGAAATTAAATACGACAAGGAAAGTCTTGTTCACTGCCAGCTTTGTGTTTCTCTCCAGCTTAAAAGGGTTCTAGTTGCCTAATGTGTTTTGTGTTTGTGCATTGTTTCTAAGACTTACTGCAAACAGCTAAAACAACTAATGTTACTGCTTTTGCTTTTACTTTGCAGTGTTCCTTTAATATCTTATGGAGCTGAAGCTGAGACCTTTCTTCTCACTTCTTCTGCCGTGGCTGGAAGAGTTCTTCCAATAAACTTCAGGCCTTTGGAAAGCTTTGGTAAACTTTTTTTTTGTAAGTTTTATTTATAGCTCATGTGGAGTATTGTTAAAATACGATTATCAGTTAGTTACACTTAACAGGGGAAAAAAATCTTTTTGATGCAGTTTGGTACTATTCAAAGTCAGCTACTTAATTTCTGAAACTGGAATATAGAACATGAATCATTCACCCCAAAGCTGATATAACTTATTGTTTTGAAGATTAAATTAAGAAGTCTTTATGTAACTTAATTCCATTTCTCATTGCAACATTTTTTCCATTCATGCTCTTCTTTCTTCATTTCCCATTGTTCAAGGATAAATCTTATTTTGATGCATTATGAATGGCATATTTCAGAGGTATATTGTGCAGTGTGAGGAACAAACCTTTCTGGCAGAAAAGAGCATTAGTCAAGAAACAGTGAATTGTATGGATCTCTTTCAAGCTCTACAGGGCAAAACCTTGCAAAAAGTACTGGAGCTCCTTGGTCTGTCTGGAAAGCAGCAGAAGACAGCCATGAGAGGAATTGCTTTCCTCCAGTTGCTTTACTAGCTGCTGTCTCCATACTCAGCAACAGTGTAGTTTCTCTTCCAAAAAGCTGTAAAAGTTCAAAGAAGTGGAAACAAAGGAATCCTCTTTTTTAAGGCTAGAGTTAATATTTTCTTTGAATTGGGAATAACACCACTTACACTTGTCTAGTAGGCAAAGAAATAGGACAGATTTGGGTCTCCTGGCTTACGAAAATTTTGTGGAAGTAAATTGATGGAAGGAATTAAGTAGTAGAAGGCTCATGAAAAAGTTGCATTCATATTCTTTAATCTTTTTTAAAGGCATGTATTTCACCTCCACATTTCCCAGTGAATAATGGATATGTTGCTTCCTCAGGTTTCTGATGTTTGGAAAAGCAATGTTAACCATTTTGCTTCAAGTAGTATACATGTTAGCTTGTACCTCTTGACTTGTACCCTGTCTACTTCTATAGTCAGGCTTTCTTGTTAGAATGCACCAGAAACATTAAAAAATTATATTTAGAACAAAATTTTGTAAGTTGTCTTGATAAGAATTTTGGTACTGTGGACAAAGATTGAATTTTAAGATTAGTGCCAACATACTACAGTGTTTTAAGATTCAGGGTTTAAAATCATGTTCACATTTCATTTAAATACTTTCTTTTGATAAGGAGCATGCAGGAAGTAAGAGTCTTAAAATTTCCTAGTAAAACCAGGGAATGGTGGATATGAAGATGTCCCATGAGGACTTTAGTCACATTGTGTTGAGTGAGTATTCCTTCCCCATTCAGTTTTTATATAGCATCTGAGTAAAAGGATGACATGCATAAAAAAAAGTAAAGAAAAAGGTAAAAGAGAAACATAATTTTATATATATATATATATATAAAAAATATATATATAGACACTGACATTTTAAAAAGGTGGGAAAAAGGAGAATGAAGAAAATAGATGCATTTGAAAAAAGATGCAAACTGGTTCTTGCATTTCTTACTAAATTGTGCCTGAAAGATCATAGCATAAGTATTTTTTCTTTTCTTTTTACACTCCTCTCAACTTTTGGTTGCACCTAAAGAACACAGTTTTGCATCAGAATAACAGCTGACAGTAGCTTCCAGGGTTATACAAGGAGGCATACAGATATCAATGATGACCATATAACTGAAGTGTCTGAATCATCCCTGTAGCTGCTGCAATTTTAGTAGTCTGTTACCATTAAATAGTCCCTTTTACTAACTTGACCTGAAAATGCATTAGCGAATCTACAAGTACAACTATGATTTATGCTGGCACTATGCAGTTTTTGTGTGATTAAAATATTTTTCAATAGAGTCAGTGAGCTGAAATGCCTTTTATTTGGTCCAAGTCCAAAGTTTGTGAAGCTTTTCTTTTAAAATGTTGCAAGTAGTAGGGCATGCTAAAAAGGGGTTTGTGCTTCACATGTAGATTTTGAATGTGCTAGAAAAATACCCTTGCCTTTTAATTCTGTCCAGATTCCCACATTCCACTTGTATTCTGCTGGTTTTTTTATTTTTATTATTGCAAGATGATTTCTTCTCCCTTGAAGCAAATTATCACAGATACTAAAATTTGAAATGTCATGTAACATATGACTTGATTTCCTGCCTATTGCAATAGGTTTGAAGACATAATTATCTGAGACAGCCACCTGTTGCTAAGTGCTGCTTAACCTCTGTAACAAAATGATTGATGTGACTGTTGGAGTAGATAGCTGAAATAGTGTCAGTCACCTGAAATTCCTTTGGAGGTTGTCTACCATCATGTTAATTTATTTTAAATACATGGGACCTTCCATACAGTTGATGTTGATTTTCATTTTCTCAAGTGGTTACTTGATCACTGAAGATGCAAAACCCAGAACCACTAAGGTTTTTCTTTTTCATGTTCAGGAAAGTCGTGTGTTCGCAAGGAAGGTCAGAGGATGTGATTATAGTCCTGTACTCTTTTAAAGGCTAGTGAGGTAGTTATGGAATTCATTCTCTGCAATTACTGTTTGCATATAATACAGTGATAGGTTTTTTTGTTCTAGCAAAGTAGTAAGTGGTAGAAAGAGGCTTTTTTGCTGTTACTTTTCTTATTCCAATCTTTTATAAAATCTGTTTGTGACTACATTAGACAAATATTTTAGTGTAGCAAAATCATGGGAAATAATGTACAGTTAAAATCATGTTTGTGATGTGAGAGATTAATTGCAAAATCCATAGCAATTAATCTTTCTTAGCTTGCACTATTCGTGTATGAAATTGAAGCTGTAAAAGAAGCAATTTAAATACCACATTCTTGATGCTTCCTGAAATCTACACAAAGTGTGAAGCAAATTAATGGACATCCCAAGAAATTCATTTAATCTGAAGTATTACGTTCAAGTATATTTACTTAATTATCATTAATCTTTAATTCCTGAGCCACCCACCAGAAGCTTTCTTAGGTACTGACAGTGCAGTCTTCCCTGTGCAGTGAATATAACCCTTGGCTTCCCTACCAGAACTTTTGTCAAATGGTAGATGGCTTGAAATAAATTAGTGCAGTATCAACACAAGAGCTGAGCTGCTTGCTAGGTGAGCCTTAGTCATTCTTCATGGAGCTTTTGTTTTGTTGATGCACTGTAAGGCTGCACACTGTAGGTGCTGCAGGCACCTTGGGTATCTTGTGGCAAAGTTTGATTTCAGTTTGCCCTATAACTGGTGAATAAATTTGCACTGTCATTGCTGTGTCTGATCAACTGCTGCACATGTGATTGTCCACTGATGGCCATTGGAAAATGTCCTTTTCTCTAGTACTGATCTTCACTATCAACAGGCCTCTGTTACAGAGTGACAGGAACTGCTATATGTTAACAGTGTTTTATGGTTATTTCATTACTTTTCTAACAGCCTAAAAGCTGACTATCTTTGAGCAGCCATGTCAATAACAGTTTCACTGTGCATGCTATCACTGTCCACGTAGTCATGCCAACACTGCTTCTGAAGTGTGTGTTCAGATGTCTGATGTGTCACTTTACCTTGTTTCTGTTCTTTTAAACAACCAGGTTTCATTTAAAAAAGAAAAGCTGTGGCAGTATTTCATAGTAACTCTTAAATTGTATTATTTGAGTATATTTGTTATACTGTAGAAGGCTCTCTTATGTTCTTAAATATGTTCAAGATAAATGGTTATTATCAAATCTTAATGTCTTCTGTTTTTGTTAGAATCTTTAGGCAGAGGATATGCTGTTGCACGTACCCAAGAAGGAGAAGAGAAAAAGGAAGCTTCTGGTTCATCTGGCACTAGAGGAAGTAGGAGGAAATCAGTTACTACTACTCCTACGAGAAGGTCTGCGCGAAATAGCAAAAATGAGGCTCTGAGTCAGTCTCGTAGCTCCCCTCGATCAAGCAGTTCTGCTTGCAGTACCCCTGATAGCAATAACCCATCTCTGAATAAAACTCATTCCGAAGCAGAGAATGCTCCTCCAAAACGCAAGTCTAAAAGAGCAGTTAAACAACAAACACCTGCAATTAAAAAGAAGCTGAGAAGTTCTGCACGTTCTGAAAAATTGCCCTGTGGCTCAGTGGAAGACGACATTGCTGAGCCTGAAGCAGTCGTAACTTTAGATAAAGACCACCAGTCAGATTATGAAAGCAATAATGCAAGCTTCACACAGAAGAATAATGTAGAAACAGAATCTGCTAATGGATTAGAAAGCTGTAGTGAGCATGCAGAAATTGAGGAAACTACAGGGGACTGTTGCAGAGATGAAGATAGTTCGGGCAATGCAGATGTAAGTTTTTCTCTCCAAGAACCCCCAATACTAACTTTAGGAAGTGAAAGTCGGGAACTTGAAGTAAAAGATGTTACTGAAAAAAATCTGGATCTTGCCAATCAGGACAATTGTGAAAATACTCTTGGACAAGTGGAAACAGTAGCTAGTCACAAAGATGATGTATGCCACCATGCCACTTCTGAAAAAGTAAATCAGACATCACGTAGTCCTCAAAAAGAATTAATGGAGAACATAGAAACTTTGACAAAAGTAGATCAATCCATAGCTAGTCCGAAAAATGAATTGTTGGAACATCTGGAACCTTTGGGAAAAGATCAGCCATTAGAGAGCTCTGGAAGTGAATTGCCTGAGCTTCCTGAAGCCATTGAAATAGATAATTCCGAGACTGAACTAAAACCAGTTGTAGATGGTGGTACTACAAGACCTGTTCAAGATGAAGAACCAGATGCATTAATACACAGTATTTCTATGAACAGTACACCAGAACAACCCTTAAAAGAGAAGACCATTTCAGAAAGTGAAGAGGGTAGAACTTCGGAGTCACCCCTGGTAAATGCTGAACATAAGCATTTTGGTGAAGATAACAATGAAATGATACCAATGGACTGCGACTCATTTAGCAGTGACCAGAATGAACCTAAGATTGAGCAGTTACTACCACCTGAAAGTACAAAGCAGGGAGAAGTGAATTCCTTACAGTGTGATGTGGGAAACTCTGCATCAGGTTCTTATGAAAAAGATGAAACTGTTCCTCAAGAAAGAGAGTGCCAGCCAGAGCTCAAAAAAGAGAAAAAGGCTCGAACTAGAAGATCTAGATTTCACTCTCCATCAACAACTTGGTCTCCTTCTGGGAGAGAGGGCAGGAAATCTCAATCACCATCCCCTAAAAGTGAGACAACTGGAGACAGGAGCTCACAATCACCCAAGAAAGTACCTGTGAGGGAGGGAGGGAGATCCTTATCTTGTTCTCCAAAAAGAGACACTCTCAGAGATGAGAAAAAAACACCATCTCGATCTCCCAAAAGGGAAACTGTCAGGGAAAGCAGGAGATCATCTTCTCGATCAGGAGCTAAGGATTCATCTCCAAGGCGAAAATCTAGGTCTCGAAGCAGTGATAGAGATAATCAAAGAAGAGATCGTGACAGAGAAAGAAGAAATAGGAGGTGGTCTAGGTCACAGTCACGCTCTAGATCAAGATCACGATCTAGGACTAGAACTAAAGGTTCTTCATTCTCTAGAAATGAGAGGGAAAGTCATTCACCTCGATGGAAAGAGAGATGGGCAAATGACAGCTGGAGGAGTCCCAGAGGAAATGATCGATACAGGAGAAGTGATCAAGAGAAACAGAATGAAAATCTTAAAAAAGAGAAGGACAATAGTACAGAAAAAAGCAATGATGATCAATGTTCTTCAAATAAGCAGAGGAATGATTGTCCAGACTGGATAATGGATAAGATAAACTCTGTTCCTGAAGTCAGGAACAGAGAGAGAGAGAAACCACATTGGGAAGAGGGCAGGCATGATAATGCAGGACCGTCTTGGAATAAAAACTTTGGTTCAGGTTGGATTCCAAATCGGGGGAGAGGTCAGCGTGGCCAAAGTGGCCATGGACGAAGTGGTTTCATGTATGGAGACCAGAGTGAAAATCACTGGCAAAACAGAAAACCTCTCTCAGGGAACTCAGATGGTTCTGGGAATGAAGCTTCAAGGTTCTCAGAACAGCAGCCATACAAGCGTAAGAATGAACAAGAGTATTCATTCGATACACCCGCTGACAGGTCTGGGTGGACATCTGCGTCCAGCTGGGCTGTGAGGAAGACTTTACCTGCTGATGTGCAGAATTATTATTCAAGAAGGGGACGCAATTCCTCAAGCCCGCAGTCTGGATGGGGAACAAGGCAAGATGAGGAGACACCTGAACGAGGTATTAATGGATTTGAAATATAATAGCTTAGTCACAGATGCAGTAGCTGAGCAAAATCCTGTCACATTGTCCTGTGGTCTGATCTGCTGATTAGTTCTTTAAAAATAATTTGGGGTGAATCCATACTCTTTTTGCAATATGGAGGGGTAAAGGTCTGGAGTTTGGTGATTGCTTGTATTTTGATGGCTTCTTGGTTTTGCCTAAAGTCCAAATTAGGGTTTAAGGACTGTGCATCTGAAGAGTGCTGCTGAAGTAAATTGATTGGCTGAAGAGAAGGTATATCTTCATGGTTACTTTTAGCATCTGCACAACTTTAAAAAGGCTAATTCATTTCAAAAAGACATGAATTTGCCTGTGCAGACCCACATGGCAGATATTAGAGATGACAAAGCAGTATGTTGATGTTTATCTTGCTCCTAGATAAGCATAGTCCTATTTAAATGCTTTATAATACCTAGGCTAATTTATAAATATAAAACCATTGCTTTTACTGTATTTCAGTATTAAAATTCCTCTAAAATGTCAATATGAGTCTAAATCAGTTTTTGAGGGATTTTTATATGTAAAAGACAACTGCCCTGACAGAAATAAACTTTTTGGTAGAAAGTAAGTTAACTGAACTGTCGATGAGATTGATTGTGAATAGTTAAGAACTCATCCACAGATTATTAATGCTCTGATTAATAATCTTTAAAGATAGATGTGAATTGAATTCAAGAACTATGAAATCCATTTCTTTAGACAACCACTCTTGCACTCTCTCCTTGTTTTGCCTTTCATGTTTATCCATTTTCATCCAATATGCCAGCAGTTTTCTCCCTTTTCTGAGAGATAACTACATCAGTGGCTTCCTAGTTTTGAGGTAACATTGTCACCCTTCTAGCTGCAGCAGGGAAAACTTAACAAACCTGTAACTGAAAGCATTTCGTGATTTGAAGACCTTTTCATGTAGTTCAGGAACAATCATGCTGTTATTAACTTTGGGAACCTGAATTCAGCTGAGAAGAGTACAACAGTCTCATTACTGGATAAAACAGGCTAGGTTGCCATCATGACATGATCCTCCAGGGCACCTTGCTTTTGCTGACCCTGCTTGAGCAGGGAGGCTGGACCAGAGAGTCTCAATAGGTCTCTTCCAACCTCAGTGATTCTGTTATCCCATTATCTTTAAAAATGAGCATTGGGCTGACATATAAGCCTTTGATTGCGATCCTTGTGAATTAGATGACAGGGTTCCTCAAGGAGGGGATTCTAAGGAAGGACATCTAAATTGTAGCCTATCAATCATTTCTACAAACTAATTTCTTGACTTCTGGGAGGCTTGCTGCTTGTGTCTAGATTTTAACTTTTTGGCTTCTGTTGAAGAGAATATAGCAAAGTAATTTATTGAAGAAGTGCTACCTGCTACCCCAAGAGGTTATTTTTACTTATAGGTTTTACCAGTTGTACCATTATGGGGTTTTGGAACAACTCTTTCTGAATATAATTATCTCTTAAATGGTTTGAGGATGACTTGCTGCTCAGTGTGAAAATCCCAGCAGAGTATTTCTGTAATTACCAGAACTGTACAGTGAGCGTGTGTGAATCAGGCAAAAGGAGAGCAAAGACTTGCTGATGTGGTAATGTGCGACTAACCTTCTGCAATTGCAGAACTGGGTAAATTATGTCTTCCTGCTCTTTGGTGAAAAATTGCAGTTTCATTGTGATGAAATAATTTACTGGCTGTGTTATAGGAACAAGTAGAGTAAACAAATCCAAAACACAGGCTTTCATAGTAACCTGAACTTTTTAAACTTGAAAGCTAGCATTTGTTTTCCTGGCATGTATGGTGGTGAGTGCTGTGCAATATCTTGAAAATACTCAATTATAGAAAGCTTTTTGATAATCCATCCTTAGCTTAGAGTTTAGGCACCTGGCTCCCCTTTTGCTTTATGAAGTACAGAATTTCTTCTTGATATACTGTCTGGCTTTTGTTTTGGCAGATCCAAACCTCAAAGACCAAGGCAACCAGCAAAGCGATGGCTCTCAGTTACCAATAAATATGATGCAGCAACAAATGAATATGATGCCGCAAGTGAATGCACAGCACCAACCTTTGAATATCTTCCCGTATCCAGTGGGTGTCCATCCTCCCTTGATGAATATGCAACGAAATCCTTTCAGCATCCACCCTCCAATGCCCATGCATCTCCCTACGGGAGTGCCTCTCATACAGGTAGCTGCTCCCACAAATATTTCTCAGGGATTACCTCCGCCTCCACCTCCACCCCCACCATCTCAGCAAGTCAACTACATTGCTTCACAGCAAGATGGAAAACAATTGCAGGTATGCTTTATCAGAAGCCATGGCAAGAATAGTGGTGAAATAAGACCTATTAAAGATTCTTTATCTTGAATACCATAAATTTATACTTGCAGTTTCTTTCTCTCTTGCCTGTTTTCTTCCACCCCACCACAAATTTGAAGTGGAAGCATCCATGAACATATGGGTTGTTCAGAGGCTCTATGTTTTAAATAATAGCATGCAACATCATAACTGGGTTTCAGTGGTAATGGAATGCTGAAAAATTTAGTCAGTCTTGTCCATTATCTTTTTTATCTTAGAAGTGACCTGCTTCCAAAACTAAATGTTCCCCTTCCAAACCTGATTTTTAAGCATTTTAGGAAATGCTTGAATACCCTTTCCAGCAGCATGTAGGAAGTGATCTAAGCTTCTGTGTTGCAGTTCTCATCCCATGGGGGTCTTTCAACAGAGAAAAATTGCCAAGTCCTGCATGGCACCCATTTGTTCCACACTTCCATTTCCAGCTGTTACCATCTCAGTGGTTTCCCCACACACACATATTTTATTCTGTTTAATCTTTTGATCCTTTTTATTAATACTTTTTGAGGCCTCTTTGGTGTTTTTTACTTCTCCCTTCTTACCTGATTTTCCTGGTTTTGCATGCCTTGTTTGAGATCTAACTCCCACTTTATTTCTCCAGTTTCAAAAAGACTCTCCCATGCTTAGGGCAGGTCAGATGATCTTTTCATGACTTTCAAGATATCTTTAAGACATCTTGTGTGTGTGAGCTCGTCCTGTAGCTAGCTGTTTCTATTAAGAGATTTTATATCAAGGAAGGGAATATGAACTACTTGGAGGAGAACCCATGGCCCTACAAGATGTAATGCTGCATGTATTATAAGCAAAGGACTCTTCAGGAGTTGACTGGGGTTTGTGCTTTTCTTCTGCTGCTGTGTGTTCTAACCTAAACCACCTTCCCTTACGTTCCAGGTTGAAAAAGTGAACACACTATTTCTAACCCTCTGTTTTCATACATCACCTCTAAAGATCTGATAAATGGCCTGCATTGTTCTCACTTTTCACTGATGTCATCTGTTTATATATATAGAGCAAGGAGTATTGAGTGTTATGGGAAATACTAGGTGGGGTTACAGGCCATATGAAATAACTGAACACACTGCAAAGTAAATGAGCAAGGTACTGCTGGAACTAAAATCCTGGTAGATTGCTTGTTGATTTAATTACTGCTTCCTGCCTTAATTAAAATATTTTCACAATTGGAAATCCAGTAGATTTAGCCTCCAAAAATGTAAGAAGTGAGAACATAGGCTTCAAACCTCTGAAATGAGTTTCTAATGTAGCAATCAATGTGTTTCTGTAAAGATTGTGTATTGTTGCAAAACACAGTTACCCGTTGTAAAGCCCCTGTTACACTTGTTGCTCTTACCTGCTTTTGTGGACTGGTGTCCATGAACCTGAATGCTCTTGCAGCTGCTGCTGCTTCTTCTTTGAGCTTTCATTCAACAACCCCTCAGTGGTAGCACAATAGAAATGACTGAATACTGTCCTTCCTGTTGAAAGGAAAATGAAGAGAGCATGCTGGTGAGTGTTAGCACACTGATTATAACAGCTCCATTTTCCAAAGAGCTCAGATTCCTGTTTCATTATTTTCCATCTAGATAAATGTAGATGTGTAAAGAGTAATGGTGATGACCTGCAAAAAAGTGGTGTTCAGTGTAGCCTGCCAGAAACATGTCAGGAGGATGTTCTGGGCATTTGCTAAAAATGGCCTCTATCAGGATATTAGGTAGCCTGAGAGCTACCTAATTTCTCAGTGCCAAAGTATGTACAGTGCCTTTTGGTGATGTTTGGAAATGGCCAGAAAATGGCTTTTCCTGAAAAACAGATCCTGGTACTTCAGCCAGTGTTTCATCTCTTGCCTGTGTATTTATATTTGCAAGTTCAAGCTGCTAACAGACATGAAAATAGATGTTTTCAAAGCAGCATAATTATGATGCAGCAATGCAGGTGTGGCTTTGGGTACCTGTCTCATGTGCTTTTAGGTGCTGATTTTTTTTTTAGGAAATGTTTACTTACCACATCCCTGCTTTGTAAATTGGATTGATTCTGCAGCCATAAACTTCATTCCCCCTGTACTAACACCCTCTTGTGCCTGTTTGCAGGGTATTTTATTACTGGGTTCAGAGCTAGAAAATGGCAGCTACTATGGTAACATGGAAGATGCTTTACTTCTCAAGCTTTTCGTTTTGTTTTTTTTCTTTGAATAGATCTAATGTAATGTATGTGCCTTCCATAATAATGGGCAGTGTGGAAATTAGGTAATGAAACAAAGAATGCAGTATTTGTGCTTACTCTAGAGCAGCTGAGACTCCTAGAAAGGCACACTGCCACATAGAAGAATGCCATATTAACTACTGATAACTTTTTAAAACAGGGTTTTCCAAATGCTTCTCATGTAAGTAACAGCATGAGTGCTCCAGCTTTGCCTGCTCCAGCAGCAGTCCTGGGAAACGTGGGAACAGTTCAGGGACCAAATTCGAGTAATGCAACGTCATCAGGTCACATGAAGAGCTCTAATGCAGCTGTTAAATTGGGAGAAAACAAAGCAAGTGTAACAGTGGAAGCCAGTGCAGATAGCTCGAAGAAGGACCAGGCAAGTTCAAAGTTCGGCATATATTTATATATATGTTTCTATATATACACTGTTCATGTATTTACATTAAAACATATAAATTTTAATTTTTATATAAATGCCTTTTGATGTACTAAAAAATAGCAAGTTATGACAATAACCCTTCAGTGTAATATACTCCATACTGTCACGTATGTAATATTTTTGTGGCAGCCATAGGACACAGATTAGCCTCTGACTCTTTTTAATGTAGTCTTTAAAGCAGCACTATTATGAATATTACTTGAATTCCTGTGAGAAAACGTTCTGTTCTCAGCTGACCCAGAAGCAGCTCCCATGAGAGCTGAAATGTGTGTGTGGGGGGGTGGTTTTCTAATCTTCTGTAGCAACCTTTTTCCTGTAAAGTTTTAACTTGTGATTGATAAAGATGCATAGGCAGTGAAATATAACACTCAAGTTCGTTTTCTCTTCAGAAATTGTTAATTCAAGAAAAAGCAGCACAAGAGGTCAAGCTCGCGATTAAACCTTTCTACCAAAACAAAGATATCACTAAGGAGGAATACAAGGAAATTGTGCGGAAAGCTGTAGATAAAGTAAGTCGCTCCAGTAATCCAAGCTACACTCATTTCACCTGGGGCAAGCTTTGGGGCAGGTTTCTCATTTTTGTGGGAACAGCTCATAGTTGCTAGAAAGGGGGAAAGAGGGAGAAACAAAAATACCTTTCTTCTTTCTCCATCCACAAGAGCTTCCTTTGGCTTCTCAGAACAGAACCTGGTTATTGTGTGGAAGAGTTGAATGGGAATTCAGAAGTATTTGGGAAGGAATCAGGAAGTATTAGGAGTTTTAAAATATGTTTTGCCTGGGATGGAAGAATCAGAAGTGTTGGGAAATAAATGAATGATGTGGGACTGTGGCAAATGAATGGAAATGTTTCAAAAGTTTTTGCTTTTTAAACTGTTGCAGGTTTGTCATAGCAAGAGTGGAGAAGTTAATTCTGCGAAAGTGGCAAATCTAGTCAAAGCATATGTAGACAAATACAAGCATTCACGGAAGAAAAATCCTGAAGATGCAGTCTCCTGTGAAAGGAAATAGAATATATTTTCATTTTTTAGTTTTATTCTACCTGCAAGTGCAATTTCAATTTGAACTGTTAACTGAAAATTGTACATGACAGTGATTTGAATTTGGTTTTGATAAAATTATTTTTCAAGGTAGTGTATAATGTTTGGTTCTAAAGAAATATAGATCTGCAGGGCAACTTCTTTATTCCTTTTTTAAAACAGATTTCTAAAAGGAATAAAGGTGTAAAGAAGAATCATTAGGAATGTACGATTGTGTGGATACTTAGATGTACAGCATTTTGACTTGAATAAGAGAGTGCATTAACTTAGAAACTTTGAGTAGGTTGGGTTTGGAAGAGGTATGTACAGTACATGTGATCAGTCAGATGAAAGTAAATTTTTTCTTTTGATTCCTCCCTAATTATAGCAAAGATAAAATAATTAATCGCCTTGACAAATATTTCTAGTGTTAACTGGACAGGCTGAATGCAGGGGTCACAATGTGTATATTAAAAAAAACACAGAGTTGTCTGAACACAACTGTTTAGATTTCAAAAATGAAAAGTCATAAACAGTAAAATGTGGTGCCCAAAAGCATGGGTGCTGCACAGCTGTTGTAACACCAAATAAAAATTATGCTGCTTGGTATTGTTTGTGATGTTTTTCAATTTGTTTAAAGATAGTGGGATAACTTGAATAATTTTTATGTGTTGAGAGCCCTCCATCACCACACACTGATAACCTCAGTTCAGGTTGTGCACTTAGGCTAGCAGGAAATTACTATACTAAAGCTAGATGTTCAGAAACAGAAAAGTTTCTTCTTCAAGTGCAATCAAGAAAGCTGGGATTTATTGTTAGGTTCCCAGTTGACCAGAGGCTGCCAGTTGTGCCAGTCTCAACTGCATAATACTTTTCTCCATTAATTAGGGACTGTGGCATGAATCACCAGACTGGTACTGGTGAGCCCATGCCATCAGAAGCCAAGTGTCTTCCTGCTTCCTTGAGCACTGGAGAGAGGAGCAAGCATTCTAAAACCAGCTGTAGAATCACTGAATGTGCCTGGGGAAAGCTTACACCTCAGGTAAAACCAGTTTTACTGAGGCAGCAGCAGGGATGGTTGCTGGAATACTCAGATCACCATGAGCTCCTTGGGGAAAGAACAGCTTGAGATCCTTCTCAAAGGAGCCTTACTCTGATTTGTGCCCTTCCTCTTGCACAGTGCTGTTGAAATCTCATCACTAACCCTCCAGTCCTGTTGTGCCATAACAGCCTTTGGTGTTGGCTCAGCCTGGCTTTGCTCCAGCCCAAAGCCTCCTGGCCCAGAAGCAGGAATAAGACATTTTAACAGAAAGTATCAGTTGAGTTTTCTGAGAAATTACGTCTTCTTAGCCAGTAGTTCCCAAATTACCTGGTTTTGGCAGAAAACAGAGTCTCACCCTCCAAGTAACTTTTGCAGAAGCCTAAGGATGACAGAATGGATATTCACCCCTGTGTATGCACGTGGTGTAGAGAGAGAGGTGTAAAAGCGTGGTGTTTGTCACAACAGTTGATTGCTTGGTTTTAACTATAACTTTCTGCTTTTAATGAAGCATTTGACTGTCTATATTTATTTTTATGTGCCTAAATACAAATGCTATGTAAATTAGAAACAGATATAATACATTTTCTACAGTCAAGTCAGGTTTTAGACTTTTCAATATACTCAGTTTTACACTATGATAGCAATTTGTAAGATCTCTTGAACTATTTTAAGCTAAAATTGGTTAGCACTTTTTAAAAAATGTAGCAAATTGCTATGTGTCTCCTGGTTTATCACGCCATGCGTACTTTATTACATTTTCCTTCTCTGAATTTTTGGATTTTAATCACTTTTTTATATCTTTTTCTAATCTATACAGTTGAGCCTTGCTATAAATCTCCTTTCAGGAGTCAGGAAAGTGTTTCAAGGGTTTTTTTTTCCTCTTGGAAGAGAGGTGGAAATTGAGGAAGGTGGGAAGAAACAAGGGAGGATTTGAACTGGGAGAAAGGAGGGGTCACTAGTTTCTTGTTTTGCAGTTCCTGGGTGGAAGAGAAGCTGTCACTGGCTGCCACGTTGTTGGGGCAGTGACTATAGTGATGCTCCACTGTATTTCAAAACCTAGTGAATAATAGCAGAGTAGCATGTGATCAGTAACTTTATTTTTTACAACTAAATACTTCAGAATTTATCAGAAAATATGCAGTTTGTTACAATTTCTGTGTTGAATTAAAGAAATACATTGCCTTAATCTGTAGACTCTGCTCCTGTTTCTCCCAAAAAGCAGCGAGGTCTCTGCTGGCGCGGCTGCCTGAGGAGTACGGCAAACTCGGAGTCCTGGTTGTGTTCCAGTAGGATGAAAGGTGTATTTCTATTAATGGAAACACCTTCTACTGAAAAGTCCCAGCACTGAGGGCAGAGGTGGGCAGCTGAACCCCCTTGCTGCCTCCAGGGTAGTGGTGATTCCTTCAATCCAAATTGCCATGCGGGAAACAATTACATAAGTGTACCTTCTGTGAACTTATGCAAGTCAAAAGGGTTTTCCTTGCACCCCCTTCTCCTTTCTACTGTGCATGCTGCTTGAATGTCTCATCCTAAAGATATACCTTATGAGCACAGTGGCTGCCCAAAGTCCACAGCACTGTGTATGCAGGCTGGAGAGCTGTCTACTGAAAAAAATACGCTAAAATTTAGTTTCATGTAGTGTTTAACAGTTTCTAATAAATTCTTTTCTCTCAGCTGGCAGTGTTTGGTTTTAAATGACTCTGGCTGAAGTGGTGTGGTTTGGAAAGCAAGGTAGCTCCTGTTCCTTCTGTGCACTTGGATTTATCTTGTCCCGTGTTTTCTGGGCGCCCCTCCTCTACATCTCATGGTTGGCATGGGTGTGAGTTACAGTTAAGGAGCCATGCTGCCAACATTTTTCATTATTACTACACCTTACAATATTCACATCAATCAATACTTGATAAATAGTAGAGAGGACAGTAAGGACAATAAAGTATATCAATTTCAGTAATTAAAGAATACTAATTAGATGCAGCAGGTTTCCAAATAATGGAGTGTCTATAAATTTATTTTTTTTTTTAATTTCTAATCACTAGGTTAGTAAGAAAAGCACTAAAAGCACAAGTAATTACTTTTATAGAAGGAGATGAAGCTCTGGAAAAGATCCAGGCTGGGATCTGGAACTTGACTTGAACTTCCAACATCACTCACAACTCCCAGGCTCACCCACCAACAGTAAAGCTTGACCTGATCTTCATTGTCTTGCACTGTGCAGTAAGTACAGGGCTGACAGCAATAAAGTCAATGCCCATTACACATGGTAAGCATTCAAACTCAGAGTGTAATCCAACACAAACTACTGCAAGAGTCAAACAAGAAACTTTAGCAGCAGGTTCTCATATAGGTAGTCCTAAAGTTTTGAAGAAATTTAAAACCCTCTGAATTTATTATGAGGAGCATCAATCAAAAAGAGCCAGTCATTTCTTGGTCCTTTAGAGCAGTAGCAAGCATGATGATAGAAAATAACTCATGGAAATCAGAGTTCACTGTAAATTCCAGAGTCTTACAAAAATGCAGGGGGTTTGAGGACTAGTAATGTAGCTTACACATGGTCTTGTGTCAAGCCCTAAGCCTGGAATTGCAGGGCTTTTCCTAGAGGACTATTTAAATAAGTACTTCTAATAACCATAGAGCAATACTTGGATACTGAGGAAACAGAGCACATACCCCCTACAGTGCAGGCACTGCAGTTATATGGGTTGGGGTGGGGGATTCCACTTTTGATGGGCTGTGGGACAGCTACGAGTTTAGTTGCAGGTCAGTTGCCTAAAACTTCACGCGAGCCCACTAAGGCCAACAGGAAAACTGGACTCCCTCCAGGTCACCCCCCTCTGAAGTTTGAAATTAGCAAGAAAAAATGAGGACAATTTATTTTTAGTAGTAATAAAATTATTCAAATCCAGGATGTACTCTGCCACAAACCGCAGGTGGCAGGCAGTAATTAACACCAGTGGCCGTGCAGTTCAGCCCTGCCATCACGCTCTGTGCAGGGAACACCAGGATGTGCATCAGCAAGCACGGCTGAGCATAAAGTAATGGGAAAAAAAACTGATCTAGAGGTGATCAACTGCAGCACATTTCCTCCTTCCAGGCAAGGGTGCTGCAACAGCTTTCAGTGGAGTTAGACCACAGGACAACAAAGTGCTGTGTTACTGTGCCGACAGCTTCACAACCCCTAGAGGATTCAGGCTGATGACTGAGGAATAATGTTTATTTTGGCAAGAAATGCTTTTAGTATCCTTACTATGCTGCAAAACACTTTTAAGTGTAAATACAAAAGAATTCCTCATTTAAAAGAGACAGATAACCTGGAATCAGTGTAATAGTTTTGCTTTTCATTTTTTTTTCCCCAAAGAAATTTATATTCTTCAGGAAGATGCTGTAGAGCCTAGCCACAACAAAGATTCTTTATGACTCTGCTCCAGTGAGATGATGCTCACTGGAAAGCACAGAACATTTTCCATCACATCAGTACTAATAAGCAGTGGTAACACGGAAGTAATCTATAATACATAAAAGAGAAATTTTGCAATTACCTGTTTTAAAAACATCTGTGAGGGTTGTATGCTGTGTATTGTGTAACAAGACATGGACATTGCCAGTTGCTCCTTCCCTCAATGAGCTTTCAAAAACAGGTCACAAACTTGGAGCTGTGAAGAGTCAAATGGCAACCAATCTGCATCAAACTCGCCTGTATCATTGGTTAAACTAATAAGCACAAAAATACAGACTACGTGGGGCGGAGCCATGACACTGCAGTAAGTGCAGTCATACCCAACCAAGGTGCCTCTGTGCATTCTGAAGCTTTTTGCCTGTTGGCACCTATGTTATGAGCCGGGGCATGCCCCTGGAGCAGGGGGCTGGGAAGTACTTCCCAGGGAAGCAATGCGTGCACACAAATCCATAGTGCGGAGCGGGGCCCTCCACCACGGGCTGTCAGTCAGTCAGGCACCGGCACAGGGCCCTGTTCCTCAGCCGGGAAATGCCCCTGGCAGCCAGGGCAGGTTTGCGGCTGCAGCAGGAGCTGCACTGAGCTCCGTAAAGCGCTGCGGCACGAACGCTCTGGCAGGGAAAGGTCCTGCTACTGCTCTGCACCCCACATCCCTGCAACCGTGGGTAATTGCTTTGCTCCTAAGACAGCAATCCCCAGGGAAGGGATTTACACAGCTTCCTTCCAGAGTGCTCTCTACCTCATTTTCTCCATTTTTAATTCCATTATTCCATACTGTACTTCCTAAACTATCAGAATCAATTATTTTCTCTACCTGTAAGATCACATTTTGCAATCTAGTAAAGATTTTGCCCTCTC